>CM021108.1:363793323-364416216 GCA_007115665.2 Sequoiadendron giganteum | reverse complement strand
TAATGAGTACCTGCAACATGATCCTATTATTTCCTGCTACCAATTCAAATTTCAAACGTTTGAGTTGTCACATCACTAAGTATTATCCGTCTAATATGTTTCATTATCTTACATCCGCCACCTCACAAATTATTTGACTACAGCTATTTCTAGTCACATCAAATCATATTCAGGATACATGTTATTCAATTTACATGTGCGCCAATCAGTTAGTCCCTTCTAGTAGGTATGTAAGGTACACTATCATAATTACCATATATTTCTTTAAGCTTTCATTATGTCTTTCATATTAAATTATGCATGTGAAATATTCATACCATTAATTTTCATACTTTCTAATCATACCCTTCCTAATCACGAGTTGAAGTAAGGTCACTTCAAACAATAAGTTGGGGGAAGGGTACAACTCAGCCAGTTTTTTCAAATTCCACCACCTAAACCAAATGCAAGAGAAAGATATGACATGCAAAACCCTCCTAAAATTACACATACTTTTTGTTGATACTTTCAATTGTTAATTCCCTAATCCTGAGAACTTGAGTTAAGTCAAACCCAAAACCTATTTTTGAGCTAAATTCAGCTGATACTAAGAAGGAGAGTTGCAGTTATGGTATGATAGTGAAAGTGCATAAAGAAACAACATAAAAGAGAAGGATTTTGAAGATGGTGGAGTGGAATTGAGCTAAATTTTAAAGGTTAAAACATTGAGTAGAGTAAAGAGAGTCATAATGGGAGGCTATTTTATTAGGAGAGAGTCATCAACTCATAAGAAAATACTGGAAGATGCAATGGTCTTACCTATTTTTCACAAGAGTGAGTTGGCTCGATTAATTCTTGAAACTAACAAAATTTGATAATGATATAGAAAGAAGGTTTGTAGCTACACCAGAGAATGTTGAAGAAATGGTGAAAGGAATATCATTGGATGCATCTGAGGTCACCATAGCACAAGTTTTTTGGTTGCGTAGAACTAGAGCAAAGTTTCCAGTGTGCAGATGCAGTTGCATCTGGAGAGGAATTATGTGACCGGGGAGAGAATTTGGACTCATCTTCACAAGGTACAAATAGGATTTATGCTCCATGGTTTTGGGCTGATTGCACTTCCTATATTGTTAGATATATTACCTATGATGGTAGGAAGAATATTTTGTATATAGTACATTTTAAATTTCTTAGTCACCTTCAGCACAATAGGCTAGTAAATGTGCCAAATTTTCTTTATAATTTGTTGAAAAGAATGGCATTAGAATATCAAAGGAAATAAAGTGAAACTTCCCTATCACACCACTATTTGATTACCTTACTAGTAAAAATAAGCTTGATAATTCAATACACACAAGTAGTCTGGGAAGATTTTATGAAATGTGAGGATATTAACAGTTTACTAGAGGCACTAGCAGTACCTGAGACTTTAGAGCCACAAGATGAACCTGTAAGATAAATTTCTCATGTCTCACCTACGGCTTCACCTTCTCACAACCAAGGTGAGCATGACAAGTACAATGTGCCAAATTCTAGGTCACCAGCAGTGGAGGAAATCCCATCTTCTTCAAAACCACAAAAACCCAAGAGAAAAAGAGGTAATACATCCACATCATCCACACCTTCTAAAACAAAAAATAAAAAAGAAGAAGAAGGATGTTAAAAAGAAGGCACCTACACCTAGGCATTCAAGGAGATTAAAGAAACAAGATGTCATGAAGGGAAGTTTGGAGAACCCCGAGGAAGAGGAAAAGGGAAAATAATAGTAGGTGGAAGATGTCATTTTAGTAGAGATAGACTCTGAAGGGAAGGGGAGTATCCTTGGTAATGTAAATATACCTATGAAGAGGAAGAGATATGTGTCAACTGCTTTTGATTCAGAATTAGAAGATATGTTTGTTGCTAAAAAAATACAAAAGAAAACCCTAGATAGTCCTACCTATGAAGACTATGAAGGGGGAGGTAATGAGTAGTTTATTGAAATAGAGGAAATTTATATAGAAGAAATAAATATTAGAAAGTAACTCCAAGAAGCCTTGGATAGAATCAAACATTTGGAAGAGTTAGTGCAAATCTATGAAAAGAAGGACAAGAAAAGGGAAACAAAAATACAAAAAATAAAGGAAAAATTGCAAACATATGGCCATGGAACTAAACTTGATTTGTTGGCACAATTGGTCGTTGCTAAGACAAGGGATGGGGAACTGGTAGTACCAAATCAGATACCTCCTCCCTTAAGAACTCCAATTCACCATACAACCTTTTCACTTGGTTATCAGCTATGGAGGTTGACTGATGAGTTTGCACAAGAAAAGGAAAAGTGGAAGAAAGAAAAAGAAATCTTCATTGAAGAACTTGCTAAGGAGCTGAAAAAGAAATAGATTGAGTTAAGAAGATCAACAATCAAGTTGGAAGAAGTTGTAGACAAATTTGCATAGATCATAATACGCAAACCTCCAGCAAGGATGTATGCACTAATTTTGTAGGAAATATTTACACGTTTTTAGTTTAATAGGCTAATTAGTAAACAAATAGTTGGAATAAGCAGAATTTTTGAGTTTCTTAATGTTTTTTGTTGATTCTACACCTGAGGAGTAGAATCAATTGTGTGAATACTATTTACACAATTATGTGATGCTAGGTGAAATTGAGTGGAATACTCTAATGTTTGTAGGGGATCTCCAGGTAATGGCATTAGCATCTTATTACATAAATGAACAACTCAAGGGAGAAATAATGGAAGAGTATGAGGAGAGGGAGAAATAAATTTCTCACCCCATAAGGAAAGAATCTAGAGACCCTGATGCAATTATAGATGAATGGTTGAAACTTCTGGATCATAAAGTTGTAGGCAAAAAAATTATGAAAGGTCGACAAACTACAAAAGAATGCAAACATTAGTTGTGGGTTTGGGTCACCAATGTTACAGCTATATACAAAGCAGATGGAACAACTTGACCCCAAAGTTGCAGAGAGAGGAACCTCATTCCATGTATAATTTCACCACCATGCTTGAAAGGGTACATAGATGCATGAGAATTGGTGTTGATATAGGGATTCACTGGGTATCACTCGCATTTCACCCACCTATGCTACTCTATCTAGTTCCACATTGGACAAGGGAGAAAGGTGAGGAATATGAGAGAATTGGAAATGTTAGAATGAGGCAACTTTTAGCTTATAGAGGTTTCTACTTAAAACATATCAAGGGAGTTGATACTGTTATGGGCCTCAGGTTGATCACCTTGCAATATAATTTGTACCCCTAGTGTTTTGCTTGAGGACAAGAAAAAGTTTAGTTGGGGGGAATGATGGGTTTAGTTATTAGCCTATTTTCTGTTACTTTTATGCATACTTTCATACACTTTTAGATATACCTTTTCAAAAAATACTCCTATACTATGTTATTTTTTCATGTTTATTATACAAGATTGGACCTAAATCATAGTAATGGAAATATGGTTATAATATAGTAGTATTGCATAGTTTATATGTGAGTATGCCCAAAATGTGGATGGAATTATGTGTCTTAATTATGGTAGTTATCTTTGTGTATATGTTTTGTTGGATTAAATTCTTGCAACTCACAAAGAACTATACCATGTAGCAATTGGAAGTTGAACCTATAGAAAAAGGAAGACTAGTACAACGAGACAAGGGAAGTGCCAAATTAAGCTGAATGCAATAACTACTATATGAAGACACCTGATGGAGTTGAACATGCATCATTATGACAAGTTAATAAAGCACTGAAGGAGAAGAACTCTTTTGTTGATAGTATTTTGAATAAATGTTTGTGTGTTTTACACACAATTCTATTTTTCAGAGTTCCAGTTCTATTAGGATTCTTCTTTCTTTCTAGTTATAATTTGAACAATTCAATCTTAACTATATGCTCTAATATTTAGGAGTGGAAGTTAATGATTGCAGATAGTTGTTACTTGGAATAAACTCCCTCGTGCTTGTATATAGCTGGTAGTTGAGTCCTTAGAGAAGTTAGATGATTTTCAATATTTCTATTATCAGTTACTTTTCAAGTTCAATTATTATCTACAAGACATGTTGACTATTCAGAATGATTTTCACTTAATACAATCTGTGAAGAAGATTTTGTGTAAATCTTTTGTGATGTGTAATGAATGAGTTCAATTTCACATGGGTGCGTAAAATTTGATATTTAGATATAGTTCTAGTTAAGTGAGGACAACCACTTGAGCAAGCCACTCAAGGTAATTGTTCCTTCATTTATACAACTATTATTTTTGTTTTAAGTAGTTATTTATATTCATCATTTTTTTAATAAATTGAATGCAAGTTAAAATAGATCCTTTTATTTTGATTATCAATAATGAATTTCCAAGAACATGTGTGTATTTGGTTAATCTATAGTACTTCAGAGATTAGAGTAAGTTTAATTTCCAGTTTGAGTAGTTCTAAGTTGGTACAGTAATTCTTTATTAGCAGTATTTTAGTTACAGGTTAAGTCATAGGCACCCATAACCATTAGTTTTGGTTTGTTTTTTTCACTTTTATGCAATTCTATAAATTTATAGCAAGTAGAACACCTTGAATAGGATAGATTAGGTAGACTTAGGTCTCTCAAGTCACATATAGTGCAACACCATCACAAATTTACAAACCTTGGGTTGAAATTTTAATGTAGTCTTTACAATGTTGAGTGGACTGTTTAGTCAAAAATACCTTTGAATTGTATAGGTTCTACCAAGTTTACAATACATTAGTTTAGACTCTACAGTGCTCTACACAAGTGTTGGTTCAATAAAACATTGCTCAATGTAAGTGCACACTAAGCCCTAGCCACAACCATCCCAGGTGTACACCATACCCCAAGTTGGACACACCCTATGTTCCCCCTTCTCCAATGCCCATAGCTCACCAAACCACTTTTTTCTTTCTTGAATGTTCTCCAAATCTCACATAAATTCTTTATATAAAACTTAAGGGGTGGTTTCCAAATCATCACACCCTTTCACAAGAGTTTCATTTTAATAAATAATTATTCCTCCCCCTTTTAAAAGAGTTTTTATACATATTATTTTATAATCTCTCTTTTAACCAAAGGATCATTATATCTTCTATTTTTCTATCTCCATTTTAATTCTAAAGGGATATTTCATATTTTTCTCTTCTCTTGGAGAAAAATTCAAATAACGTTTATCCCCTTGTAAATTAGTTGTTATCCTTAGTAGCATGAGATGCATCTACATCACAACTCAAGAACACATAATCAATAATTGAAAAAAATGATATTGAATATATTTATACTTCTTAATGTTTCTATATATCTATATTTCATCTATATCATTTTCTTCTTTTAATTCATAGATCTCTATCTTTTTTTAAATTTTTTTATTTTAAATTAAGTAATTTCAAGAGAATCAATTTTCCAATCAAAATTATGACAAGAACTATACATACATACATATCATGGATTTACAATTGAAGAAACTAATGCTATTCTATATGTTTAATCACATAAATATATTTCATAGATGATGTGGGAGAAAAACCAAATCCCCAACCTTTACCAGCATCCTCTACGCCTATATCAAAATATTAGCTTTAGATCAAGGTATGGACATATATAATGAAAGGATTTTTACCAAATATTATAGCTAGAAATGCTTTGGTTGACTTCTTCACAAGGCACAATTTTTTTTATAGAATTCATCAAAGAAATGTGGTCTCATGATAGAGTATATGATAAAAACTTATAGCCAAACATTAGTTCAATCATCAAAGCTACTATTAGGTTTTGATTTGAAAACCCAAGGAATCTACGAACAACCTATAGGTGATTTCTCAAAGGTTATGAAATTGGATGCAAGGAGAAAATATGATGTTATAGAGACATATAAAGACCAATGTAGTCTTATACAATAAAATCTTGTTGATAGTATGGGTGGATTATCTAATAGAAAACAAGAAGGTTCATGAATTCCAAACTCTTCAATAAAATAAAAAATGGTTCAATAATAGATACCTAAGTCATTAAACTGTCTAGATACTTTAAAACTATAAGATATGTATGGATATTCTCAAAGGGAGAAACACTTGCTTGTAGAGAAACTTTCATGGGATAGAATCATCTAGAAGACATAATTATTTACACTTGATCTACCTTTGGACAAAAAGATAATTTGAATTGTTTTATGATATGCAATAAAGGGATTATCGATCTTGTTGTATCTAAATTTATAGTAGCAAACAATATCAACAACATTTGACTGTAAACTCTAATGCCATTGTGCAACAAGTTCACATGCATGCATTGGAATACTCGCATTCAAATGTTGGAATGAATGTAAAATATTATAAGATATAATTTACTGTGGATGATCAGTGAGGATGCTATGATAATTTAACTCTACAATGCATGAAATGAAATTTGTGTCTAAATTTATAGTAGCAAACAATATCAACAACATTTGATTGTAAACTTTGATGCCATTGTGTAGCAAGTTCACATGCATGCATTAGAATACTCACATTCAAATGTTGGAATGAATACAAAATATTATAAGCTATAATTTATTATGGATGATCAGTGAGGATGTTATGATAATTTGACTCTATAATGCATGAAATGAATGTGCGTGACCTATTTAAAAATACCCAATTAGACATCACACTATAAAGACATGACCCTTAATACAAGAGGTCTTAACCTTTAGAAATTTTTCTTTCAATTAGGGTCTCATATTGTATATACACTTGCACAAATAATTAGATAGACAAAAATGTGAAAGGTTCACAATCCATAATGCTCTACAAAAATGATATTGATGAATACATTAACTACATAATAGAATGTAGATAGTGAATGGCTTGAATGATTTAAAATAAATATGCATAATAAAGAAATAGGGCTTCTGCAAAAGTGAAGGATAGTTCTAAAATTTTGAATTAAGGTATGTTTAAATGATATTTATTTTTAATATTTTTTAATTTAATAAAATTAAAGAAGATAATGAGTTTATAAGTCAATATCTCATTTGAATGTATATAAATTCTATTGATAAAATCTAAGTATAGTATCTTAGATTGAGTCAAGGTGTAAATATGGATTTCCAAAGTAATATTAACTTTGAATGAGATCTTAAACATGGATATGCACATAGATATATGATCTAATATTTTTAATAATATTAACTAAAAAACTAATATTTGCATATGAATAAACTTTATAAGTTATGGTGAGGGTGTCATGCTAGATATACACATGAATTTTATTAAAGGCTAGTTAGTATTAAATTTCAAAACATAAAGAAATTTTCAAAGATAGGAAGGCTTGATCATTAGGCTATGATACCAAATATAATGCTACTTTTCTCTAAGTATAAAATTAGATAATTTTAATATATATTTGGTAGAAATTTATTAATTTTATTAATTAAGTTTAAATATTATAAATTGTTTTTATAAATGAGATACAAATACACAAAAAATGCTAATTATCCAATGTTATCTAGTTTAAGACTTAAGCACATTAAAACATCATCAACAATACATAAAATGGCATTCAATAATATAAATATGATTAAAAGAGAATAAATAACATAGTTAAAGAATTCAATTAAATCCACTCCATCTCATTTTAAATTAAAATATATTGCAATTAAGTTTAGTACTTATTTGAATCATAGGTCTTGGAAAGGTCATTCTCATCCCAAGAAGATATCGGTGGTATTGGCTCTTGCTATGGAACAATCTAGGAGGAAAAAATTCCTTTTGAAACATAGTGCACTATTACACTCTACACAAGTGTTGGTTCAATAGAACAATGCTCAATACAAGTGCACACTAAGCCTAAATTAAGTTTATTAATGTTAGAAAATTTTAATATATATTTGGTAGAATATTTATTAATGTTATTAATTAAGTTTAAATATTATAAATGAGATACAAATACACAAAAAATGCTAATTATCCAATGTTATCTAGTTTAAGACTTAAGCACATTAAAACATCATCAACAATACATAAAATGACATTCAACAATATAAATATGATTAAAAGAGAATAAATAACATCATTAAAGAATTCAATTAAATCCACTCAATCTCATTTTAAATTAAAATATATTGGAATTAAGTTTAGTACTTATTTGAATCATAGGTCTTGGAAAGGTCATTCTCATCCCAAGAATATATCAGTAGTATTGGCTCTTGCTATGGAACAATCTAGGAGGAAAAAATTCCTTTTGAAACATAGTGCATTATTACACTCTACACAAGTGTTGGTTCAATAGAACAATGCTCAATACAAGTGCACACCAAGCCTTGACCAAGACCGTCCTGGGTGTACATTGTACCTCGAGTTGGACACACCTTGTGTTCCCTTTCTCCAATTCTCATAGCTCATCAAACCACTTTCTTATTCATTGAATGTTCTCCCTCCTTTTCCAAGTCTCACATAAATGCTTTATAAAAATCTTAAGGGGTGGTTTCTAAACCATCACATCCTTTCACAAGAGTTTCCTTTTTAATAATTATTTAATAAATAATTATTCCCCCCCTTTTAAAAGATTTTTCATTCATATTCTCTATTAATCCATTTTTTAACCAAAGGATCATAATATCCTTTATTTTTCTATCTCCACTATTAATATAGCCACTATGCCTTTCACAAGTTCATGCCCCCGGATTGACACGTAGACCAAACTGGAATTTAGTTACTAATATTAAATCTTTCTTATAATATACCCTCAGTTTCGGCCTATCATTTTAGTGCCATTGTTGGGGAAAGGTGTTAAAGGCTTGTTAGCTTGGTGAGATGAGTTACGACCAATGCATTAGGAAGAAATCTCGCACAATTGTCGACCTTGCCTAAGTGATTAATCCTAATTTATGTTGTTTAAAATCATATAGATGCATGGTTAGAGTTTGTTGGTAGATCTTAGAAGGTAAAATAATTTATATATCCATACCAATTGTTGTGTGTCAACTAATAGGTAAAGAAGCAAGTTTGAATAAACAACACAAAAATATGAAAATGTTGCATTTTCAAGGTAGTTCAAACACATCAATTTCAAATTTAAAAACCAAAAAAGAAATTGGTGGGGAAATCACGATGATAGAAGGTGATTTTTTTATATCCCCTCTACCTAAAGAATGCAACTTAGATCATCCTAATATTCCCTTACCATTGTCACAAGCATCTACAAATCTTATTCCTGTAATTGAGCAAGAATAAATAATTGATGAATTTTTAGAGGGACGATGTATTTTTGAAAATGATGAAGATTTGATCATTTGTTGTTCTGATTGTTGTAGGGAAAAATTTAAGTGCACATTCCAAGTTGTTCAAGAGGAGACGGTGAAGGAGATAGAAGTTGTAAGTAAGCCTCAACAAAAAAAATGTGGAAGTGAATAAGACTTCTTTGTAACTCAAAGATAACTTCACACATCAAATTGGAAAGATCTAGGTATGATTGATGATTTTAACACATCTTTTAATTCTTTGGATTAGAAAGAAATTTTTCTTCAAAAAATGCTTATCCATCTAGTATTTATGGTGAATGGAAACAATCTCCATACTACCAAGAAGGGAAAAATGAATTCTCACAACAACCACATTACCCATCATATATATTACCATCTCCACCATGCCCATCCTACTTAATCCCACCCACTTTATATCCACAACAAATTTTACCATTTTCATTATCTCGTTCATATCACCAACCATCCACTTCAACATATCCACCAAGGGAAACCACAATGCCTACTAAAACATTATTTAATAAGGTGGTTCAAATTGCATATAATACTAAAATTTCAAGGATTCCTCTACATTCCAATAATGTGATTGATATTGGTGAATCATTATTGAAATGTATTAATACAACTGAAGGATGTGATTTTGTGTAATTGAATTAGAAGAACAATATGATCAATTAAAAGATACTCAACTTAGTTATTTTTATCTACTTATAAAATCACAACCTTTAGAGGGAATTCACACACATAAAGAAACACTTCAAAATGAGTCTAATTTTTTTATTACACTCATAAATGTGTGTCCAAATTTATCATACAATAAGAAGTGTTTAACTATACGCATTAATGATTCAAGAATTGCATGAGATGAAGAATGAAAACCTACAAGATCTATCACCTATACATGTTTTTATACTCAAACATCTAGATCTTGGGAGGCCTATGGTCAAAATGTGTATTCCTCACACACTTGTTGATCTAGGTCCAATAATAAATGTTATGAGTACAACTAGATAAAATATGAGTTTGTATGCATTGATGACCACACAAAACATGCTACAAATGGATGAAAATTCATTAAACATGCTCCAAGGTATTATTAATTATGTGGATTATCATAATGACCTCATTATCTTGTAGTATGAAGTTAATTTAGGGGGAAGTCCCTTGAGTTTGGGAGTTCCTAGGTTGAATACTAATAAAGCCTTCATTAATTGTTGTTTTAATGCTTTTGATAAAACCATGTGAGCAAGATTTGGACCAAATGAAGGTATGCATTCTTGTTTCACTTGGAATTGAATCATATTATTTCTATACAAGCATTCATTGTAATAATATTTACTCATCCATTTTATTATTATTAATTATTTATTTATATTGATAACTCTACCCTCCATTTTATAATAAATAAATTAATTATAATGGTGGAGTTATTAAATGGATAATGTTGTACAAATTTAATATCACTATGCTTGGTCATGAGAATAGGGGTGTAGGTTACCCAATATTTCTGCAAGTGATGATGATTCTTCTCTAGATGAGCACTTGAGGCTACTTTTTGTTTGCCTTGCTAACTATATCATGAAAAAATCCCTTTGTGTTTCTCTCTTGGAGATCACAAGAGGATTATTGGGAATAGTGTTCAAAATTCATGGATAAGATTTCTCTTCTGAACTAGCCTTGATGCTAAACCATGTGGAGAACAATATGCAACTCAATTCTTGCAATACTATATTCTTGGTTAATTGTTCACAAGACACACAAGTTGAAGACATGAAAAATATTTTGAGGACATTCTAATGGAAATCATCACACTCCATCATGTAGATCTTGATTCATCTACCTATTGGATAATTTGGGAGACTATAATTGGTATTTCACTACACAACCTTATCTTTTGAAGATTGCTTCTATCGTGAGTAATTATTTCAACCAAGTAATTAAACATGTATTCCAAAGTTCTACAAGTAACTTTCATATATAGTGGCTTGAGCTAAATGAGATCAATATTATTTATAACAATGGTGCTATGGATTATGCATGGTCAATCATGATGAAGGTATATTCATTTTTGTTAGTTATCATATCAAGTTCTACATGCAACTAATTTCAGCAGTGAGTTTTTGTGGGGTTATAAAAGGAACTCAAGTTTTGGATGGTGTCACTTCAACATCCATATGAGATTTTCCTTTTCTTTGGTCATCATATGTAGTTTCTTAAAGGAAAAAATGAAAAAAGCAATAAATTTTAACAATAAAAACCTTTGGGCGTTGAATAAAATTCTCAGTGGTGAAAATTATTTCAGAATGCTAGTAAGCATTAAGTGATTGAAAAATGGTTATCAAATTTGAAAAAATGAAAAAAAGAAAAAGAAAAAATGCAATTATTTGTGTTCTTTTTATGGGCTAATCATTTTTTAGGTATACTCAATTGCTTCTATGGTTGTTTCACTCTATTTGAGTGTTAATTGCACCTCCTATAGCTCACTTATGTAGCTATGCTCTAGTTGTGGTCAAGATTACTTTGATCACCTATAACAAGTAAAATCACTAAAAATTCAATTGAGGTTTTATCAAAAGCAACAACAACTACCATAACTATGATCCACGATGCTTTAGTGGGACAAAGATCTTTCATGTGTTGCAATTTTTCTCACAGTGCTTGTTGCAGCCTTTGATTCCTTCCTTGTTGAACATTCATAGTTGTAGAGTTATCTTGGCTACTAGACCTTGGCATTAATGGACATGCAAGTTGGTAAAACAATCTATTTTATTTTTCACTGTTTTATCTTTTAACTTTATTAATATTTTTTATTATATTCATATAAAACAGATTTCCAACCTATTATCTACTTATTTCTCAAGGAGGGTCAACCCTTTAAGTTGGGGGGAGATACACCATCCTTCTTGACTATCTTTTCACCCATTATTGCCTTTGAGTCACATTACCCTTAATTATCTCATCATAATATTCATTATATTTCAACCTTCATAATCATTCATATTGCCTACCATTTCACCCATTTTCATAGCTCGTGAATGTGGAGATGTTTTTTATGATGCTTCCTATATATAGCATTTAAAATTAAAAATGACAAAAGGAGATTTTTAAAAAAAAAATAGAGAAAAAAGTGATGAAAAATAAAAATTTGGAGGTAGGTATGAATATTGAAAATGAAAAGAAAAATGTTAGCTAGAAAATAAAGCAAATCCATGAAATTTTTTTATGAAGAGGAGCTAATAAAAATGAAGGAAATATGTGATTAATCATGAGCTATAATAGTCAAGGGTGGAGAAGAAATCTAAATTCATAAATCCCAAGGCCACCAATTCAAACTAAAACCTCTCTAATAAAGATTGTATGATGACATGCAATATGCTAAGTTGGGGGGAATGATGAAAGCCATTTACGTCCTATTTTATTTAACATTTATTCATTTTATATACCCTTTTTTATTCATAAGTGAGGTTTTAATATGTAATGATAAAAACAAGTACATCAAGCACGCCCTTGAGCCAAGGGGTGTAACAAAAAACAACCCAACTAGTTTGTCAACATATTCTTCTAAAAGTTTTCAGCAAACACTTAGAGAATAAGCCTAACAAGAACTTCCAAGAGAAGAAGTATGGAAGCAAGTCCACTAGAGAAAATAGTCCTAACAGGAAGAAACAAACTAAATCCATAAGGTCAAAGTGAAACTAAAATCTAACACTTTTTTGAGAAAAGAGAGCATCCATGGTCCACTAGGAGCCCTCCTTAATCACATCCTTTTCTTTAATGTGAAGTTTTTCAGTCTCTGGCTTCTGCCCTTTTTACTCTGTCTCACAACAATCAAGTTTTAATTTGCTACACATTGTCTAAGAGATCCCATATTTCAGAAGAGGAGGAGTCACCACAAATTCTTGATCAAAAATTTAGGATTCAAATCATCCAAATCATCCATGAAAGGAAAGTGCCTTCTGAATCAGAGTCATCTTCAACCACCTCGACTAAAATATTGATATATTCATTAAGGATAGGAGTATCAATATATTTTGAAGGCCAAGTTGAGAAAGGCTCTGGTGGGAACACATTATCATACCCCATAATAGGTTGAGGCAATAAAAACTTGTCATGATTGTAAGGCCTCACTAATGCTTGGTTGACTTGGTGTTAGACATGCAATTCAGAGGAGAGTTTCCTAGATGAATATTCCACTAAACCATCACAAAGGCTCCATTTAATTATCAACATGGGCTTCATAAGCTTGTGATGATGTTGGCATTGTATGTGCATTCATGGACTCTATATTGCCTATATCATCGAGTATAGGTGGTTTACACATGTGAAAGAAAACAATAAAGGTTGGAAAAGGAAATAAAGCATAAACTACAAAACATGGGAAATAACTTAATCTATTATTGATGCTACAGGTACCTTTGACTTAACATTGTAACTGTTAACTGCTAAACCTAAACTTTGTAATTTCACTAGCACTACTAATTCTTACTTCTAACTACTAGACTCACTCTGAAGGATGACTCAATAGTAGATTACAGAAAATAAATCACGAGACAAGATATGATTCATGTGCATGTTATGAGGAATCTAATTGAAATGAATGCAACAATGTAAACATCTAAATTAACAATAAAAATTAAGGTGGGTGAATAGTACCTCAAGTGGCCCTTGCTCGAGTTGATGTACCCACAGGAGAAACCAAGTATGTGCTACTTGATTTAACTAATCATAATATTAAACTTAAACATCTTTATTGAATATAACTGGACTCTATAATCTAGCAAGAATCTTCATAGATTTCTCATTCATGAGTGCATAACATAAAACTAACAATGAAGTATTATTTGTGAAACAAAACTATAACTATCGAAACATATATCTTCCAACTAGATTTTCTCCTCAACCATTGATCTAACTATATAGGTTCGGGAGGAGGTTTACAAAGTGGAAGACTTGATTAATGGGTCTTGTAACTAGTTGCTTCATCCTTATGTAGTCACATTCCCTAACACTCATTATTTTCCTTCCTACACCTTTTGTAATCTAGGACTCTAACCACTCATCAATGACTGTATTGGGATCTTTGGATTCTTTCCTCAACTATAGAGCAATAGATTTCTCTTTTTCAGTATATTCCTGCAAGATCTCACCCCTTTGTTGTTTATTCTTGATATAAGAGTTCAGTGCTTTAATTTGTAAGTCCCCCACAAACATTAGTGGATTCCATTCAGTTTGATTTGAGAGAAGAAGATTATGCAAGTAAAACTCACATAATTGGTCTTGCATGTCCAATGTAGAGTCAGAGAAAGTTTCTAAAAAAAAAAATTTCTATTCATTGAAATTGGAAAATCACTAATCAACTGGTTGAATTTAAAACACAAATACTTTTCTTGCAAAAATAATGCATAAAATCTTGCAAGAGGTCTGCACTTTATAATTTGTGCATCCTTGTTTGCTACTTCTTCAATCTTCACTTTTACCCTTTTATTTCTACCTTTCTAATCAAGTGCCCTAGTGTGTTTGGATATCAACTCAAATTTTTATTTTTCCCACTCCTTCTCAAAGAACTCTTGGGTTCTTTTCCACAATTCCACACCCAAGGTCACTACAGTTGGCCTAGAGGGAACTTAAAGTGGAGGAATTGGACCCTAGGGTACTAGTTCCTTGTTTTCTACTTTTATGATAGCAAGATGTGCCAATTCGTCTAACCTAGACCCATGCTCAAATTTATAAATCCATTCCTTCAACTCTTCAATCCTTTTTTCCCTCTCCTTTTCTTTTTTCTAGTGTGTTTTCAATAAACCTTCCAATTGCTTTATCCTTTCCATAGCCTCCTACAATTCTTTGCCAATATCCTTTTTCTCAACAAAAATTTCTTCATTCCTTTTCAAAAATTGATCATCCCTCTCACTTGTATACTCATTACCCTCTAAATTGGGGCTCTTTGGGGTTCTTTTTCTTTTTTTCCTTGCAACAAAAACATCCTTTGAATCAGATTCAGAGGTACTTGTATTGTGTCATGACTGTGCAATAGGTGTGTTTTCATTACCAGGGGAATTCCCCTTCAATTATGAGTCTATCTCAACCATAACAACATCTTCCTCTTTTTTGTTTTTAATTGACCCTCTCATGGCACCTTTCCTCTTCAAGCGGTGTGATTGCCTCCGAGGTTGTGTGATTTCTTTTTTCCCCTTACAGGTGAAGAAGAAGATTCACCTTTCCTTTTCTTGGTTCTTGGTGTTTCTCCAAAGGTAGGGATCTCTTGTGTACCTTCTTATGTGAGTTGCTCAGAGGCTATAGGATTTACTCCTCTAGCTCTCCTATGTTGCGTGTAGGTGATGCAATAGGGGAGCCAGAGGGCATTTCCTTTTCTGATACAAGTTTCTCTATTATTTCTAGGATGAACGATTCTTCAAGGATGGTGTTGTTATGGTTGAGATTTAGGAAAATTTCCCATGAAATATTTGTAAATTGAGTTCTCAAACTCCTTTTTATTAACAATGTGACTAAATAGAAATGTGATAATATTGTGTTATTCATTTTCCTTTTATACTCAGAGCTCATTCTTTTCAAAAAATTATATAGAAATTTTGTAACATTCACATGCCTATCATGATGAAGATGACTCAATAATTTGAAATGGACTGTATACAAGGATTGTTTTCCATCACAGGTTAAGTATTTGACTATGTAAGAAGCTATTGAAGCCCATATCCAGGGTAAGGATAATATTTTTGTACCTTGAGAAGATGAGTCTAGGTTTTCTCCATGTTCTTTGAATTCATTCTTGGTAGCAATAGCATATGCAATCATTGGAAACTCTTCTCCTTCCTGTGGCAATCTTGATACCTCAGCAATGTCGACTTCTGAAGCATCCACCCTCAAACCTATTATAATTGCTTCATCATTTTGTAACATGGAAAAAAATTATTGTGTCATGACCTCATTGAACTCTACGAGTTTCAAGAAGTACTCCAACCAACTAGCTTGTGAAAAAATAGGTAATACTAGCCTGTCTTCCAATAGTTGGGTATGTGTTGTTGGTTCCCTATGAATAATGTCACTTCCCATGATATTGTTTTTTGTTCTATAACTCCCTTAATTCTACTTTTTTTTGGTTCAATTTCTATCTATCATGCCAACTACACCACTTCCACTATGTTGTATCCTCTCAATTCAACTACTTCTAACACTTTTCTTCTCCTCTGAGCTTGTATTATGTAAAATGGAGGAAAATAAAATCACAATTTTTTTGTAAAGATTTCTAGTATTTTATTTTTAAAAATAAAGAAAATGAAGAGTACCCCTCCCCCCAACTAAACGTATTAAGTTCCCTTACTTAATTGTAAAGTTTTTGGTGAAGGGTTAAATGGAATATAGTGGAATATCAAATTAGATATGAAGCATGCACAAATTAATATAAAAAATATGCAAAAAATCAATGATCATCTATGCTAATTATGGTAAATTAATGTGTGTACTTGTAGAAGTCTGGTAAAATAAAACTTAACTCATGTGAAGTGGTTGATTATTGCCCATAGCTGGATGTGATGTGACCTTCTTTAATTGCAAGTTGAAATGAATGACATGAATGCATGGCGTATGGTGAATGATGGTTTGGAAAGGCTACAGAATGTACAAAATGAGTGAGGTGAAATGGTACATGGTAATTGAGAAAGGTGATGGAAATGTTATGTATGAAAATGCATAATAGGTTTCATGTGTGGTTGCATATATGGTAGAATGGAATTTGAAATGATGGATATGTGATGGATTTTGTGGTGATATAAAATTCCCATCAAAAAAGTGCTATGGGTGCTTGCAGGAACAAGTCCCTTCTAAACAAATTTCACCTACAAGCATTATGCTACTGGTCCTTGCTACTTCTTTGATTGTGCTAGAAAATAAATGTTGTCACTTGTCACTTGTCACTTTGTGATTGTGAAGTGTGTTAGAAAATTATACCTATGTAACATCAGTAGGTGAGCTGTGTAGCTCACCTACTGAGGTATGTGTAGAACTTGTAGTTTTTGTAGTTGAATTGACAAGTGAAGGCTCAAATTGCTAGATTAATGAAAGAAGGAAGTCATCCTTCTGCAAAGGTTTCTTGTACATCTTTAGTTTGTGTCCATTGACCATTAATGAGAACCTAACTTCATCAATTATGTGTAGTTGTACTACTCCATTGGGAAACACTTGTTTTATTTCATATGTACCAAGCCATCTTGTTTGTAACTTTCCCTTGTAGTCCTTATATCTTGATTCATAAAGTAAATCCCAATCACCTACATTTAATTCCTTGGCTTTGATGAACTGATCATGCTAATGGATTCTTTGATTCTAAACAACTTTAGTGTGGTGTATGACTTCCATCCTAATTTCATCAAGTGCATTGAGGTTATGTAATCTCTCTTGTTGTGTTGTTGACAAGTCCATACCTAATGTAATAATTGTTCTCAATATTTTGTACTCAAATTCAATAAGAAGTATTGATTTCTTTCCATACATCAATTCATATGGTGTAAATCCTCTTGTGGTTTTCCAAGTTATCCTATAGGCCCAAACTACCTCATGCAACCTAGCTACCCAATCCTTCCTATGAATTTACACTTTCTTTGTTAGAATTTTTTTAATCTCCCTATTTGTGACTTCCACCTATTCATTAGCCTGAGGGTGGTAAGGTGTAGAATTTTTGTGTCTTATCTCATATTATTGAACCAGTTTTGTGATATGTTCTGATGTAAATTGGGGTCCTTGGTTTGTGACAATCTCTCTTGAAACTCCACATCTTGTAAATATGTCCTCATATAGAAACTTTTCCACATTACCATCCCTAGAAAATTATAAAGCCTTAACCTCCACCCACTTTGTAAGGTAATCTATGCATACCAATATGTACTCTTTGTTATTTGATGTTGGTGATATGGTGTCAATAAAGTCTATTCCCTATTTATCAAATGGTGCTATTGCTAGCTATGGCTACAATGGCATTTCATTTGTTTTTGTTTCCCTTCCCATTCTTTGATACCTATCACAACCCCTAGTGTACTTCACTGCATCTTATGAAGAGTTGGCCAATAGTAGCCAATGTTGAGAATATTAAGAGTTGTCCTCTTTGATGTACAGTCCCCCATAAGGTTCATCATGGCATGCTCTAAGGATGTCATATACTTTATTTTCTCTAATGTGGGAGTTAATGGTGACTCCCCAACATCCCCAGGAATAGATGCTAGACCAAAATATCTTCCACAAGAGAGAAAATGACAAGAAAGCTTGCTTCAACAATGCAATATTAAATAATGGTTGAATATGAAAATGTATATGAGATGCCTTGATTATAAAGGCAAGGTAGATAGATAGGATTATACAAGATCATTACAAGTGTCTTAATCCTATAACATGAGACAACTAACAAACTCATAAATACTTAGGATACAATAAAGTCTAGATATGGCAACTAAGACTTCTAGAAGGAATCTTATAATCCTAAGTAAACATGTGAATATGTCCCCTAATTCTCTAGTGAGTGAATTAGCTAGGTACAAGATATTTATTCACATCAACCCCCCCTTATGTTCAACTTAGGGAGAAGATTATTATGCAAGCTATGCAAAATGACTATGAGGATGAAGATGGGTCCCAACTATGAGGTCATATTAGGTACCCATTTATAATGGAATGGAATAAATGCAATCAATCTCTCACAAATGGAGAAAAGGAGAAAACCTAGTGGGAAAAAACTTCTCTCCAAAAGAGAGAAAAGAAAACAAAATAACATGATTTATGGCGAACTCAATGATACCCCCAAGGACTACATCCATCATGTATATACAATTAATTACCCCCCATAAGAGGGAAAAAGAGAGATAATATATCCCCCCACAATGTATGATCACTTGCAAATATGGTTAATATCTAAAGACAAAACACAATCTAATGCCTACAAATAATGCTTCTCCCCTTAGGAAGAAGATACACAAAGTAAAAATGCAAGAATGCTTCCCATTCTAGATAGGAATTGGTAGGAAGAGGAATCCATATGCATTGTGTCTCTAAAATCTACTCATGTGTTACCAAGCTCTTGTATGATGAAGATGATGCCACAATCCAATCAGGGACATGCACAATCATAATAATCTATGACAAACTAGGAACAAGTGGAAAATGATCTTGAACGAACTCTGAAGATGAACATGAAGTGACAATAGTTGATCCATGACTATCATCAAATAGGAGAGATAGGCCCTCAAATTGGTATTCCAAATCTGCAATGTCAACTCCACAAACAAAGAAGCAATTTTTGACAAATAGGAATCCCAATCAGGAAGACTAACAAATACCTATTGTAATGAATCACTGGTAGTACCCAATGAATCATCAACAAAAGATGATTGTGTGATCTCAATTGGAGAAGTAGGAGCTACATGAGAAGTCTTTGGATCATCAAGATGCTCAAGTTTTGCATCATATTCAAACTCCTATAAGGTTTCATCATCAAAGAGTATGTTGTCAATATCATCAAGTGGAATGAGGCAATCTAAAGAAGGATCAGTTGGGAAAGGAGGCTTGTGTGGATCTCCAAATATATCCCAAAATTTGGTCCAAACTGTGTGTGAGCATGAGACGTCTGAGAATATCTTATGATAGCTTTCTCTGAGGATGCTTGCATTGAAATTAGAAATAATCAATCCTATGATATGATCATTCTTGTTACCCCAAACATGTTTCTTATATGTTGTTTTTTGTTCAAGAATGAGTCCATAAAGATGTGGCAAAAAATTTAGCCACTTACAATGCGTTATTATGCCTTTTTTCCATGACTCATAATTATCCCTAGTCAGAACTATTATATAAGAATGAGTTGCATAAACCATGATTACAATGATAATACACTTCTCAAATGGAAAAAAATGAGATCAACATATGAAATACAATGATCAAAACAACACTTTCCCAACTACCAAAATATCCAAGTAATCTCCAATATAACCATAGGAAAAATTGAAATCAAAATGTACCTAGGATAGAAATAGGAAAAAAATGCATGGATGGTTGGATAGAGCTCCTCAATACCTTTCCAACACCTCAAGAATCACAAAAATTGAAGACCGTGGCAAAAAGTTATGAGCTCGGGAGCCAAAAATGAAGATCTAACTTCAATTAGCAATAAATGCAACTAACCAAAAAAATTCCAAAAAATAACTACACCATTGGAAAATTGGGATTGCTAGCTTTCTGGCAATATCTCATTTGAAAAAATCTACCTCTGTATGTGAAAGTTATGAAATTTTGAAAAAAATAGCCTATTTTGGCACTTCAAGGGAAAAATTAGGAGCTTAAAGACTAAATCGGGTAAAAAATTAAGCACCAGGTGCTAAAGGATTAGTCATCCATATGACTAGGGCAAGCCAGGCAGTTAAAAATATACATATATATTACACTGCCACCACCTTGGGTGGTGAGTGGGAGGTTGGTGGGCTACACCTCCTACCAAAACACTACCTAGCAAATAACATTAAAAAGGTTGGGAATATACTTTAAAAGTACAATGGTCGGCAATATACTTTAAAATATTAAAAAAAAAACTCAAATCCAAGGTTTTTAATTGCATTTGAAACTACGACTGTATAAGAATTGAATGGGTAGGGTTAATAAAAAATAAAAGGAACCACACATAAAAAGGTCGATGAACATGTCAATGTGACCTATGATAGCCGAATCGGACAACCTGTACCAATTTGCCAAGCAATTAATAGAAATTGGTTGGCTTAGAAAAATAATCCCTCAGATTGAAATAATCATAGTTTTAAAATAAAATTTTATTAATATCAATCTATGAGATAAACCTGTGGTAGAAATTAAAACCAAATATTTTTAAAAACCTAGGATTATGAACTTGTATGGTCGCAACAGGTGATGTAACATGTGATGATGCAGTCAATTGCAGACTGCAGAATATTTCACAGAAAGATGGCAACAATGAATAAACTTCTGAATTTTTTTAAAAATGCCCGATGCAATTAAAAAATTTCCCCAAACTTTTTAATAAAATCACAAAAAAAAAAAATTACAAAAATTATGTCAAACTGGGGGTCATACGACCTGCCCAGGATTTTATTTTCCCTCAGAAACAACTTTACCCAAATGTAGTTGAATTTTATATCAAATTTTTCTCTCGGGCCTCTTGATCATGATGGCGAGGTTGATTTGGGCTCAAAGTGCCCTGAAATTTCAGCTACCTCTAGATCTTGCAATTGAAACCCTCAAATTGAAAACCTCATAGATCAACCAAAACATAACCAAATTTGACAAAACAAAAGGTAAACCTAAATTTCTTTGATGCCCTAGATTCAACCTTGAGGTCGTTGAAACCCCAACATACACCCAACACAATATTCAAGCCAACATGAAAATCTTAGATCTGGGAAGTAATCTAAAACACGAGAGCTCTGATACCATGTGGGAGTTGATGGTGACTCCACAAAACCCCTAAGAATGGTTGCTAGACAAAAATATCTTCCACAAGAGAGAAAATGGAAAGAAAACTTGCTTCAACAATGCAATATTAAATAATGGTTGAATATACAAATGTACATGAGATGCCTTGCTTATAAAGGCAAGGTAGAGAGATAAGACTAGACAAGATCATGAAAAGTGTCTTAATCCTATAACATGAGACAACTAACAAAATCATAACTAACTAGGATAAGATAAAGTCTAGATATGACAACTAAGACTTCTAGAAGGAATCTTTTAATCCTAAGTAAACTTAACATGTGAATATGTCCCCTAATTATCTAGTGAGTGAATTAGCTAGGTACAAGACATTTATTCATACCAACATCTAATACATATCCTCATGATGTTATTTGGGCCTATGTAAAATAAGTATCTAGATATCTAGGAGCAGGGAAAACCCTTATGAACTAATTGCCTCTTTTCTCTTGGTGAGAAGTGAGGTGGTGTCTATCTTGCTACAAGATAGTTGGGAATGTCGACAAACCAAAGTGTATGAAAATATAGAGAAAATAAATGCTCATATAGGAATGAATCATCAAAAACATCTTCTTCTGATTTGGTTGGTAGTCTAGATAGAAAATATGTCACTGCATTTGCTTTGTTTGGCTTGTCCACAATGGTAATGTCAAATTCTTGAAGCAACAATAACCACCTTACAAGCCTTCCACCAACCACTAGTTTGTTCATTAGATACTTGATTGTTGTATGGTTAGTGTGTATGAACACTGGGTATCCTGTAATATAATGCTTGAATTTGTTTACTGCATATACCACTGCCAACGTCTCCTTTTCTATCATTGTATAATTGAGTTCTACCCCTTGTATATTTTTGTTGATGTAATATATTACACTCTTTGTTGCCTTCCTTCTACCCGAGTATAGCTCCTATAGAAAAATAAAAATCATTTGTATGAATATGGAAAGGTAAGGTCTAATTTGATCCTCTCAAGACAAGGGTTTTAGTCAACACTACCTTGAGTGATTCAAAAGAGTGTTGAAAAGAAATTGTCTAATTGAATTCTACATCTTTGGATAGTAAAACAAATAGTGGAGCTACAAGTTTACTAAAGTCTTGGGTGAATCTCCTATAATACCCAACATGTCCTAGGGAAATTCTAACATCTTTTTTTCTTTGAGGAACAAGGACTATTGAGATCACTTCAATTTTGTTGGGGTCCACTTGAGTTCCTTCATTTGACACAAAATGTCCCAATACAATCCCTTTTGTCATCATCGTAAAAAAAATTTCATGACTCGGGGATAAGTTGTGTTCATGACACCCTTTTAGCACCTTCTCTAGATTACCAAGTTCTCCATCATATGTATTCCCATATGTAGCAAAATCATCCATGTAAACCTCCATGGAATCATGTGCAAATTCTAAGAATATACTCAGTACTACCCTCTAGAAAGTGGTTGGTGCATTACATAGGCCAAATGATAAGATAAAATAAGCATATGTGCCCCAAGGGCATGTGAATGTTGTCTTGTCTTGGTCTTCTGGGGAAATATTAATTTGGTTGTAGCCAATAAATCCATCCAAAAGGAGTAATTTTGCATTCTAATGAATCAGGTACTTGGTCAATGAAGGAGAGTGGAAAGTGGAAAGTGGCCCTTCCTAGTTGCAACATTTAATTCTCAGTAGTCTACACATACTCTCTACTTTCCTCATTTCTTTGGAACATATACTAGAGGTGACACTCATTTACTGTTAGAGATAGGATATATAAAGTTTGCATCAAGAAAAAAATTGCAATTTTGATATAACTATGTCTTTGAATGTAGGGTTTATCCTTTGAAGTTTCCTTATGGGTCTACCCCCATTCATGTCATGGTAATCCCATGAAAATGCTATTGCATGTGCTTGCAACACATTCATCGGTGAGGTAATGTGTTGCAAGCACACACAAGTCAACTCCAAAGACTTTAGAGATAATGTATCAAATGTTGTTTATACTAATGAGATGTTAAGTCCTATAATGTTTGGAATACATTGGTGTGATAATAAATTATAAAATATTTAAGAAATTGACTTAGATGAATTGGTAGGGATTACATTTTGTAGGGGATCTTGCAAACATGTTAGGCAATCCTAATGTTGTGGGTCCCTACCAAAGTTATTTTGTATGATGTTTATTATCAATCCATATTCATCTTAGTTTTTTAATAAATGATTGTGTTCAATAGTCATCAGAAGGAATACTGATCCTCCTCATCTATGGTAGGCTAAATTGTTTGTTCGAGGTCTGTATGTGGCTGGGTTGGTGGATAAAGGACTAATTTCTTAATCACATTTCCATTAAAGATAATCATATTTCTAGACCTACAACCTATAAAGGATTCTACTATTTCCAACCAAGGTCTTCCTAAAATGAGGGGGTAACCTGCAAGATTAGCTTTTGGTTGTAATACCATGAAATCTATAGGCTAATCCCATGAATCTAGTGTTATTACGAAGTCTTCAATTATACCCTAAAATTTACCTGTGGACCTATTTGTTAGCTGTAGAACAGTAGGTGTAGGTCTGAGTTCTATTAATTGTAACAAATTCATGTTCTCTTTGGTCATTACATTGATATATTCTCCTAAGTCAATTAAGGTGTTCTTAATGAGAGTGTAATTTATCTTTACATCCACTATAAGACCCCCAAGGTTTGCATACTTGGGGATAATTATGTTTCCCAACATAATGTCTACAAGTTGTCCTAAGACCTGCACAGTCTGGGGATCTTTTCTCTTCCTGACTAGCTTTTTTAAGGCATAGTTCTCTCGCTATTTTGGTATAGATATGATCCGTAATGGATTGAATAAGGGGTATTTTGATACAAAAATCCTTAATTTGTCCCAAAAATCAATTTCAACTTGTGTTTGATGTCTTTGAACTAATCATCTTTTAGGGAATGGAGGCTCTAGACATGGATTGGTTTGGTTAAATTGATTTGACTTAGGCTCCTTAGATTGATTGTCCAAGGTCTCTGTTGAGGGTTCCTCATCAATTAATTCAGTGATTTGAGGGGAGGAAGGCCTAGACAAATTTTTCCCTAATCTAAGGTGGACATCACTCACCTCTACCCCATAATTAGGGTATTGAACATCTTCATTAGTATAGGCATGTTGAACAAGCTTGTTATTGGGGTTAGGTGCAAGTTGTGCTAGTAGATGAGGTGCTCTAGGTGGTTGTGTTGTTGGATTTGTTGGGTTTGACATAATGGCTTGTTTTTGTGGTTGTAAGGGTTGTTGTGGTTACTAATAATTCATGTTTTGGTTTTTCTATTGCTAGCCTCTTTTCCATTGGGGTTGTTGGGGTGGTCATTCAAAATCATAGTTAGATCCTTGGTAATTTTGTGATGGCCACATTTTTTTTATTGTTGATTCTAATTAGCTTGAGGAATTTGTCATTGCTAGTTTTGCATATTGGCCCAAGACTGAGGATTCCAATTAGGAAGATTTGAATTGTTACCAAGAATTGACATGTTATAATTCAAAGGATCTTGGGCTATACCTTGTCTTGGATGCCATGGTTTCCTTTGAGCTATATAGAATACGTGTCCATCTTCTCCTTCCAATGCATGAAATTCAGATGTCCCTTCAGAGATACTTGCCACCTTCTTGCATTTTTTTTAGTCCTTCTTTGTCTACATTGTGAGCAATATTCTACAAGAGCTACTTCTGCCTCTTCCTGCTTTTTTTATATATGGAGGGTATCTAGTTGTGTAGCCAAATGGATGATAATATCCTCCTTCATATTTGGCAATTTATTACTCAATTCAACTTTGGAGACTCCATTGGATGGCTTGATGATGGAAGATGCCCTGACTCCTCTAACCTTCTTTATGAAAGACCTTGAATAGTTCCTACATGCCTTGCAGATCTCCTCAAATGGTGCTTGAGATATATCTCTTGTCCCAATAGGTTAAGTGCATCCATGCAATCCTTATTAATCTCCCTTGAGAATATCAGCTTTAAAGACTCATTAGAGAGTCTATTCTAGTGGGATTTCTTAAGTCAAAATTGAAACCTTTCCATGTAGCCTTCCAAGGATTCATCCTCCTTTTGTAGCATCCTAAATATGTCATCTCTCTTTTTGTCTTTTCCTCTATAGTAGTCCTAGTACTTCTCCTAGAACTTTATCTTCGTGGTATTCCAATTTGGAACAACATCTCTTCCCAAACCCATAAACCATCTTAGAGCAGCATCCTTAGGGTTTCTGGAAACAATTTGAGCCTATGTGCATTTACAGTATAATCATAACTTTTGCACAACACATCAAACTTAGAAAGGAATGTATCTGGGTCCTTCGTGACCAACCCCTAGAAGATAGGTAATGTTGAAGGAGGTATGTTCTTCAGTGTAATGGCTCTCTCCTTGTTAGCAATGGGGAGCTCAAAGGTTACATGCTCTGGTGGGTCTTCCATTGCAACATCACCCATGGTGATGATATGTGTATGGGAAGTCTCCTTTGTATCTAACGTGGATATTGGTGTTAGGGATGATTCTTCTTCAGGAATACCCTCGCTATGTTCACTATGATCACCAGTATCGTCTAAAGCTTCATGTGTCAAGGGGAGAAATATTCTTTGAGTGTCTCGTTTCCTCCGCATATAATAATTGTGACTCTTTGGATCAATGACTCCTACACATTATTAATAAAGCCATTTTGTATTGATGAATAAATCTTAATTACCCTAATTTTGAAGACAAAGTTCTAACTATGAAATATTGAAATTACATAGGAGAAACCTGAATGTAGCACCATCCTTGAAAATGACACCAAAAATGTAAGGCCTCAATAATGCTTTGTCGACTTGGTGTTATACACACAATTCAAAGGAGAGGTTCCTAACTGAACGGTCCACTAAACCCTCGCAAAAGCTCCATTTAATTATCAACCAGGGCTTCGTAAGCTTGTGATGATGTTGACACTGTATGTGCATTCACAAACTCTACATGGCCTATATCATCAAGTATAGGTGGTTTACACATATACAAGAAAATAATAAAGTCTAGAAAAGGAAATAAAGCATAAACTACAAAATAGGGGAAATAACTTATTTGTTATTGATATTGTGGGTACCTTTGGCTTAACACTATAACTATTAACTGCTAAACCTAAACTCTGCAATTTGACTAGTATTATTAATTATTACTCCTAACTACTTGTTGGAATTTCAATTTGTACCTCTGGTGTGCATATTGGAAACATACAACTATGCACAGATAAACTGCTCTTAAAATTAGGAGGGGAAGCTCCCTCTTTTGTTGATTATGTGTAAAAAGAAAAAGTAAACTAAATTCCTATCTTTTTATCTCAGTTGAGATCACAAGGTTTATAAAATTCTTTGTGTTGAAGCTGAGGTTTTCTCTAGTTTCATAATCTCAACTACAACTAGGCCTAAACTTATAACGCTTATATCTCCTCGAGTAAATTCAAAGCAAGAGGATTTAGAAGTAAACGGGGAATGATTTTGGATAACTTAGACAAACTTGTTCTCACAATGCATTTGATGGCTCATTGCTCTTTCAAATGTATGCTAAAATAAAGCTTATGAAAGTGAAACATCAAATGATAAAATAGATCTCTGGATTCCCTCGAAGGCTCATTGCTCTTTTGAGGTGTAGGCTAAAATGAAGATTTTTAAAAATAGATCAAACGATAAGCTAGATCTCAAGATTTCCTTGAAGGCTCATTGCTCTTTTCGAGGTGTAGGTTGAAATAAAAATTATAAGAAACAACATCAAATGATAAACTTAATCTTTGAATTCCCTCAAAGGTGCATTTCTCTTTCGAGGTGTAGATAAAAACAAAGATTATAGAAACAACAATATTTGAAAGATCTTGAGATTTTAAATCAAAGATGCATTGTACTTTTAATTTTATTTTCTCAAACTCAATCAATTGTTACACTTTTGGAACAACAAATTGTATGAAGAAGATGACATACAATCAACGATCAACCAAATTACACTTGAACAAATATTGAACACAAGTACATGAAGAACAAGAAAGCTAGTAAAAATAGCTCGGTGTTTTTTTATCACAAGTATGGTTAAAATATAATGAGCAAGGTTTCTCTTATTTATAGACACTCAAATTTGTAGGTAACCCTAAAATCTCCTTGAGTTAACAAACAATTATTTCCAATCTACAAGATTTATTCCTATTTCTAAACAAAGGTAACTAATAGTTAACTGGAAAGACTACATCAGTTAACTAGTCTAAAACTAAATAGAACTCCATTGTACAAAATGTCTCTCCAAAAATAGACATGCATGAAAGGTGGGATAGCAAGTTAACTTGGAAAATGCATCAAGTTAACTTTTGTGTCAAATGTTATCTTGGGAAAAGGTGGGACGTCCTAACTGGCAATTCACTGGTTTCCATCTTGATCAATCATCTCCTCCAAGAATTTGTTAGCTACCTCATCATCTGGAGATCATCACATGCCTCAACTATCAATTTACTACTTGTCAGCAACTTGAGCAATCTTGGAAATATCAGCACACTTCAACTGGCAATTCATTGATTGGTAACTTTTGCCACTTTGTAATTGGAGTGATGACCTTTGTTTATGCTACAACTTTATGCTTTTGACACTTTTCTTGTTTTTTCTCAATGGAAGGTTGTTGCATGATGAAACTACAAAGTTTGAATGTGAACACTCTAGCTATGAGAAATTCTCATGAAATCACTACACACCTAGAGATCCAATGGTATTCAACTCTCTAAACTGGCCTTGAAAGGCTATCAAATATACAAGGCATGAAACCATATGGAATTCATGGACTTTGAGTGTCTACGCCTATCAAATTGTCAAAATCAAATTCTAGGTGTGCTCAATGTAAATCGATGTCAACTATCTTTAGGAAATCATGAGGCAAGACCGATTTGGTCTTGAATTCAACTTGAGAGAATTGCATATTGAAAATCTGGAAGAATGACTGTGCACTTGCCTATGCTCAAACAACTTTTTCTATAGAGGCTAAAAATAGCTTCCTCAAGAGGTAATTTTTATGAATTTTTTTTAGTCGTGGGTTTTATTTAGAATATCTTTTTGAATGGACCCAAAATGTCAAATTTTTGAAAAAATGACTTTTTCTTGGACTTGCAACAACCTCTCAGAGGTAGAGGAAGTGAGGCACTTTTTACCAAAAAATTCTAACACATGGGTTTTGTAGGCGCTTCTGTGCTAAACAAACTGAGAATGCCAGTTTCTAAAAAAGGTGATTTTTTTAGAAACCCTAAAAATTGGAACGGGGTAATTTTTTTGAAATTTTTTGGCATGTGGGTTTTGTGGCCAATGTTGTGCTAAAAGAACCCAAAAGGTCAGATCTGTGAAAAATGGATTTTGCTCAAACATGCAAGAAAACCTAAGACAGAAGTAGAAGAAACTATGGGAAGAATTTTTAATCTCGAAGAAGATCAAAAAAGAAGAGAACCCATGTTCTTTGAATCTAAAGGTTATGAATTGATACCTTTGAAAAATGATGCATGGAGATATGAACTTTGGAAAGACATCCTTTTGTGCAACTTGTTCTTTAAAATATGAAAAAATGTTGAAAACCTCCTTTGTTTGATCCTTCAAATGTCGTAGAGAAGAAAGCTTATGTGTTTGGCATTTGAAGTCAACCTACAGAAATAATGAGAGAGGATGCCAAAATGCTTGATAAATATCATTTGGAGGTGGAAGCATCAATTAGGGCATCTGAAACCTGATTGGAGGAGTCATCTTCGTGATTGGAAATTAACTAGAAGCATTCCCCGAATTTCGGGATGCCTACGCATGAGGAAGCCTTCAAAAATCACAACTCAAGTCAAAATAGGCCCACTTTGACTTTAGGCATCCAATTTTCACCAGTGTTAGAATATTTTTGAAGAATTTCATCTTTTTCTATGATGAATTGCCTCTGTTTAATCCTGAATTCTAGATGCTTGATTGATCTTGAGGCTTGGTTGATAGATTCTCTATAGAGTATGATCAAATATGAGGAGATGTTCTTTGGAGATTAAAACCTTGAAAACTAGTTTTGATGGCTCAAATTTCTAGGCACCTTCTTGAGATAAGGTGCTTATGTTTTCCAATGTTAGTCATTTTCTAGATGATATTGAATTTCTTCAATTTTGACCTCTCGTGCTTCAATCTGCAGCTATTGGTGATTGTTGATCCCCGTAGAGTGGATGTTGAATCCATCGCAAAGCTAGAAGAATCCTAGAAAGGATGATTGGTTGTGAAATATTTGAAAGCTTGTTTAGGAGGTTCAAATTCTTGGGATCCCCTAGCTTGCAGGGGCGCTTTTGTGCTTCTGAGACATAATTTATAATTTGTAACCCTTGACAAAATGCTCTAGTTCGGTCTTCATTGTCGGAAGTTTGACTGCTCTGATGTATCTATTGGCGGTTTCATCGTGAAGAATTATCAACTCTAAAAATATTTTCTTGGAAGTCACGAATCCTGAAAGCAGCATTAGATGCTTCAAAAATTTGGGCGCCTTTTGCTAGAAGGGTGCATTTTTCTCTATACAGCCAGTTTTTCACATTTTTCAACTTGCCTCAACTTTCAACATTTTATGCTTGATCTTTGATTATGAGAATTTGATAGGTCCCATGAGTAAGCAACTGAATTCATCATGAAGTTGGAAGGATGCTGAGAAGATTTCTTGCAGAAGACAACTGCTAAAAACCATATTTGGTTGCTCAAAATGTTGGGTGTCCCTGGCCAGTAGAGGTGCTTTTGCTTTGATGAACTTCAATTTATCCTTTGTTTCATGTGCTCATTTGATCAACAACTACTACCATTTAATATGTCCTTTGAGTTGGTAAACAAATTTGTTGTAAATCTAGGTTGAAGCTGAGAAGATTATCTGGAAATGACTAACCCAAAAACTGTCTTCTGATTGCTTTCATTTTTGGGCACCCCTCGGTTACAAAGGTGCTTTTTTTTCTTGATAAACTGTAATTTTTTATGACTTTTGACCTTTAGCGTCTTCTACCTCTGCCTTTGTTTTCCAGCATTTGATGAATTTGTTGAATTTTCTTGACGATCCATCGGAAAGCTTGTAGAATTATGTAGAAGACAATTGGTTTTGCAAGTCTTAGCAACTATATTTGGCTTCTTAAATGCATGGGCACCCCTGGCTAGTAGGGGCACTTTGGAATCCAGTGTTATAAATTATTTAAAGATTTTCACCTCTTCTTGCACTTTGCGTTCACCATGTTGCTTGACTGGGTTGACTGTGTTGTCGATGACGCGACTGCGTTCACCATTGTGATTGCTTTCATCATTTCACGTGCATGAGCATTTGAAAAGTTGACCAAGCCATTGATTGCAAAGGCATCTCCCTTGTGACAAGGTGTCCTTTTTCCAAATATTTTTTTTTTTTGCATTTTCAACTTTTGAAATCTCCCTCATTAATGAGCATCTTTCAAGCATCTTTCACCATGGACTCTCTTATGCAGTTTCTGAAGCTTAGATCTTGATACCTGGTACTGGCCATCTGCCATTGATGACCTCAGAGGTCCTAACTTTTCTCTTGAAAAAGTGAAGTAGACCCACCAAAGCAAAACTAACTTATTTTGTGATTCTAACTAGACCAATGTGATTGTGATGGGGAATAAGCCAATAAAAATCATTTTGAGTAATTTCTGATAAGGTCCTAGTTTTAGGGTTTTTTCTAAAAACAGGGGCCTAAACCCCTAATTTTCAAAATTTGCAAGTCTCCCCCTGACAATACACCCACAAAATTTCATGCTTCGTTTGACCTAAAATTGACTTTTGACAACAATTTTACAAGATTTAGACCATTTTTAACAAAATGCCTTATTGAAGCAAAAAATATATTTTGGGTACAACACTACTAGACTCACTCCAAAGGATGACTCAATGCTACATTACAGAACATAAATCATAAGATAAGATATCATTCATGTGCATGTTATGAGGAATCTAATTGAAATGAATGCAACAATGTAAACATCTAAATTAACAACAAAAATTAAGGTGGATGAACAATACCTCAAGTGGCCCTTGCACAAGTTGTTGTACCCATAGGAGAAACCAAATATATGCTACTTGATTCAACTAATCATAACAATCAATTGAACATCTTTATTTCTTATAACTGAAAACTATAATCTATCAAGAATATTCATATATTCCTCATTCATGAGTGTATAACAAAAAACTAACAATGAAGTATTATCTGTGAAACAAAACTATAACTATCAAAACATATATCTTCCAACTAGATATTCTCCTCAACCACCGATCCAACTATATAGGTTCAAGAGGAGGTTTATTTTCATAAGGACTAAAAACTTAAATTAAATGCAGATGTCCACTCTCCTTCAAGATAGAGAGAGAGAGAGACAAAGTCTTTGCAACTGAAACTATAACTAAAAAAGATAGAAGAAGAGAAATAGGATTGACACTCTGCCCTAATTGTTTGATAGAGACATGCTCTATGAAAATACTCACATTGGTTTCTTGATCACTACAAACTCCTTCTTTCTTCCATCATTTCATTGGATGATCTGGTGACTCACGATTGACCACTTCAATGATCACCTTCATTATTCCCTATAACTATCATGTTTTTAATGTTTTAGACTCTCCCTTGCAATCTGCCTAGAATCCTTTGGCTGCAAGTTGAGCTCTGTAATTATTGTGGGTTACAATACTTCTAGATACAATAAGTTGGTTTCTTCTAAAGTATAAACACCATCATCAACCATGAAATAAACATAAATTAATATTGAATTTCATACATATTCACACAGTTATCCATGCAAACATTATCATATCATAATTATATGTCCACATGGTAAAGTCTGGTTTAGGATGCATAAAAGATATATAATATACATAAGGTTCATGATTTTTTGTGAGATAAACAACTTGAAATGTTAAAAATACATAAACAAAAAGGAAGAAAACTAGCTATTTCCTAGGCTCATCAATGATTATGCCAAATAAAATCAACATCTAGAGACCCAAGTTTTTTGATCCATTTTTTAAGACATACGTCTAGTTCTAGGAGATCTTGGGGAGACCTTCAAAATTTAATAATTGCAACCAAATGCCAAAAGAAGAATGGATTTGAATGGAGTTAGGAAGAGGTTTAGGAATATCCACAAGGGCACAAACCCTGGTAAACCTGCACGAAGAATCCCCCTCCTCCATGTCAATCTTGACAAAGGACCCCACCCCGTTGATCAAATGACTGATGAGAACAAGATCCCTCCAACAGATGGAGGTTATAAAGCTTGATCTAGATAGGGATATCCATGATTTTAGCCATGAAAAGATCAAAGAAAGGGGTCCAAGGTATGAGGAACATGTCGACTTTCCCAAAAAACTAGGGACCATTTTGTAACACAAATTTGCAATCAACAACTGAAGAGAATATAAACAAGAAGCAACCAAAATCTAGTGAGTGGATCATAGGAGGGGTCAAGTTTCTCCAAATAAACATAATCCAATCTTGAATAGATTCAAGGGACGGTCATTTTTGCAAGAGCTTGATAATCAAAGAACGACTTGCAACATCTATCAAAATAGAGTTAACACATTCATATGAAATTTGGAAGTTCACTAATTCATCCACAAAAGAAACCTCCACATCCCCAATAGAGAAACCAAAAATGTCGTAAGAGTGTACCTCCTTAGAGGTAGGGAGAGGCAAATCGAGTGGCTTTGGAGAAGGAGGATTAGGGTTCAACCTCCAAATCTATTCCATGTTGAATTTAGTGCATTCATGATAAGGGTTTTCTCTATTCTTGCAAGCAATTAAAGCATCTGAGTCCAAATGGGGAGATGCTAACCTATCCATAGGCACAATAGTTGAATCCCCACCCAACAAATCAGAGGGAAGAGAGGGTACACGGGGAAATGATGAACCTATATTCGTGACCTTGCATGATCCAGAGTGAAGAGAGTAACGGTGTCGTCTCTCACTAGCCTCCACCGCATGGGAAGAGCCACAAGCTTTTCCTCCATTGTTGTTGGCTTCCTTGACCTTCTTACTTGCACCACCAACCCTGACAGAGGCCAAAACCCTTTCTCCCGCATCGCTCGTGCCCCTGCAAATTTGTGCACCATCGTTGCACTCGCACATCATAGCCTATATTAAGAATGAGACAACTTTATCACATAAAATTAGCAACATGAATCTCTATAAAAAATTTATTGATAAATTTGACTTGTCCCTAAGTCAACTTGCATTCATTTTTATATACCTTAATATTCCATTTTCATACCATGTCATATATTTTTACCATCTTTTGTTGCATATGATTATAAATAAATAAGTGATATTTAATTTTGTTTTGAGGTAAAATAAGATAAAATAAATATTAGATTGTATTTACTAATATGTTGTTGTCATTTTAGCCTTGGGAAATAAATATTGCAGCATGCTATTAGAGGAGGAGGAGAAAAACTTCCTATAGCTTGTGAATATTCTTGATAGCAAGTAATTTCAAATATTAATATATTTTTAAGTCATTCTTTGTTATGTTAGATATTAGTTATTTTGTTATAACAATTGGGGACTTATTTTTATACTTATATAATATGAAATAATATGTATTATTTTTTTGTTATAACTAATAAAGTTGTGATGGACGTAGGCCAAGAAAATTGTTATTTTCATGGCAAAACAAACTCCTATATTGATGGCTAGTTTTATTCAAATCCACAAGCCATAAATAATTTCATAAGAGATGACAAGATAATAGGAGAAAATTCTATTAAATAGAGTTGTAGAAATGTAATAAAAAGGAAAAGAATAATGCATGAATAATTATGAAAATAATATTGTAGTAATGTAATAGTGCAGAAAATCATGCAATATTTTTCATGAGAATATAATATATGTCACAGCTTTTCTTTTGAGGATTTAAGTAGTGTTTTAGTCACCTCATGCATTGGGAGGAGGGCCCACTCCTAGGAAATGATGGTGATATTATTTTTTTATTTTTTCTTGTTATCATTTTATTTTAGTATTGTGTGATTAAATTATAAGTTGTAGGTTTTCTATTATTCATATGTATGATAATAATTTAGCTGGTGTATTTATGATCTCGTAAACTAGTTTAAATCATTTTTGCGATCTATTATTTTATTTTAAATAAATTTCATAAATTTGCACAGTTCCTAAAGCAACTTGCACAGTTTTGGCAACCTGCATAGTTCATGTAGCATAATTGTTTTGAATTTCTGTAGAAATGTCAAAAGAATGATTTTATTTGTATTATAATAGATACATTTCATCCGCACTCACCTCACTACTTGCAACCATTACCCATATAGCCACTATGCCTTTTGCAAGTTTATGCCCATGGATTGACATGTAGAGAAAATTGTAATTTAGTTATTAATATTAAATCTTTCTCATTAGCTGCTCTCAGTTTTGGCCTATCACAAACCATAAAAGAATAGCTACTAACCTATATATTCTCCTAAATGTCCTTAAAAAATGACAAATGAATATTATATATCAGGCCTAACTAGGAGAACCAAGGCCAATCCCATAGCTCATAAAGGCAAAACTAGTGTCATTGAAGAGGACCCAATAGGGTTTCTTTGATTGATCAAGTTAAATTTCTCACCAAAGAATGACAAGCTACCACTGGTCTCTAGAAACTAGATGATAACAAATACGTGCTTCTTCTATTGTGTTATTGTTGTTCCACTACTTTTTTTGTACCTACTATCTTATTTATTTTTCTAGTCCCATATATCATGGTACTCATTTCATTTTCCTAATGGATAATTTATTTTTATGAAAGTTTTTGGGCCCTTTCGAAACCCATTTTTATCTTTATCAAAAATAACTTGACCAAACTCATTATCATTAATTTATAGCTAGAATATGATTTTAATTATTGATAACTCAATTGAAATAGGAAACCTTTTCTCTTTTCCACATATCAATATTGGTGTAGGTTTTTATTTTCCTAGTGGGTTAACTTATTTTCCCTTAGTCCCAGTTTTTCCTACACTTTTATTAAGCTTTCTTAGGATAATAAAGTTAGTTTATTATTTAATAACTAGGAGATAAGGTGATAAGTTGTCTCCACCCTTAAAGGGTGATGCTTTTACCTTTTTCATCACTTTATTTAATATTGGTGGTTATTGGTGGTCAATTCTTATTGGTTGATTTTCCACCTTCATCCTCTCCTTAATTCTATATAAAGTCACTACCTAGCTTGTATTTGAATATTCATTGTTTGCTTACTTTGACATACATGTACATTGATGCATGCAGTCATTATTCTATAGTTTTTCTTTGATCTCCTAGTGTAATCTTGTCATCTTGACCTTTACACATCTCTTAGAATTTTAGGCCTATAATTATGTTATTTTATTTACAGTTCTATAGCTTATCTCTCTCACACAAATATCTTGGTTATTCATTTGTTTTAGATTTCTAACATGGTATCGAAGCTTAGATTTTGAGATTTTTTAGTAGTTAGATTCTTGATTAAGAGATTGGAGTTTTTTGTATGATCTTGTAAATTCTCGTATGCTCTTATGTTTCAACATGATCTAAAGAATAAAAAATGAATTATGAAGATATGTTAATCTTATATTTACATGTGTGTTTTTGGCAAGATCTAGTGATTGCAAATATTTCAGCTAACTTGTGGAAGCATTTTTAATTATTCCATTACATTCGAGAGGCTCAAGAAAGTCTAATTTGGCTTTTGTTTCACTCAATTTGTCCACCATATGACATAGTAGCAAATTTTGAAGCTCAAATATGGTGAACGTATTTTTGTAGGAGCATTTTCGGCCAAAAAAACCTTGACATTATGTTCAAGAGACCAAGGAGAAAATTTTTGATTTAAAATTCACCCATATTTGGTGTCAGGAGTCGTTGATGCAAAAAAACGTCTCGGGAGGTCATACGACCCTATAGGTTGTGCAATACAACCCGTTTGTCAAAAACATTCTAAAAAATAAAAATAAATAAAAAATATTAAAGTGTTTTAAGGGCTAAGCACTTAAGTATTGGGGGTTTAAAACCCCGCCCGCAGATCAAGGTTGTATACTGTAGCCTTAAAGGTTGTCCACAAGCTTTAGTTGCCAACAATTTAACCACTAACATCGACGCACACAGTTTAAAAATGCCAGAATAGTGGCACTCTAACAAAAAATCATGACCAACTTGATGATAACCATTAGAAATTATCAACTGTCACTCAAAGTCAACTCACCCATTGTCATTGCCACCTGAGGGCCACCAAGGTCATCCTTATAGGCCAAATTGGGCCTTTTTTCAAACTTGCATAAATTTTTGCCATGGTGTCCATTTTTGGTGAACAAGAGATTGACAAAAATTTGGAGATGAACACTTTCCATCCATAGAGGTATTGAAAATTAAAAAAATCATTTTTGTCAAATATTATAGGTTGAACTTGTTTGTTGCTTTTTTCTTCAACATGCCATAACTTTCACCCAAGATATTTATTTTTCGAAAATGAATAGGCATTGAGAAGGTATTGAAGAGCACTACATAACTACATGGCTATTTTTTCCATTATTTTTATCGATTTTTTTTTGTATCATTTTTTTTGGCCATTGTGGGCCTAATAAGCATTGTAATATATTTAAAGCCTTGTAAACACGCAAATCATAAAGTGCCAATATTGTAATATTTTTGGGGGTGATTTCTAAGACTAGTGGAAAGGGGGGGTGTCTCTTTTTCACTTTGCATTCTCTTTTTGTGCACTCACAAACAATCTTCTTTTTTGCTTAAAATGGATCGATTATGTGATGACCTAACCCTTTCATAAAGTAAAAATTTCTTAATTTTACACCAAACAAGTAAAGGTAACAAGTAATAAAGCCATTGTAATAAAAAAAAATCTTTTATTGATAATTTCCAAACAAGATACAACATATTTCAACATGTTTTCCTTTTCTTTTCAAATACACATCATAGTAAGAAAGAATACAAATACATGCATAGCTCATGGAGCTTTTGAATAAATAGTAGTAATACAAACCAAAATCTTCTCTTTCAAATATTGGTTCTTCTATTGCCTGTTTGTGGAGGAGAAGCATCACTCAGGCACTTTTTCGCCAACCATGGACTCTTAATGCGGTCCCCCACACATATACCTTTAAATAGATGGCCCTTCCCTTCGACGAAGAGATTGGTAGAGTAACTAATAACAACAACCAACTGAGCATAGTGTTATGTCCTACATAACCAAAACTTTGCAATCCCACAATCCTGAACTAGTATGTAATAATGGATCACGTTGAATTAACAGTGTAGTCGCAAGCCTCGCACAATATAAGTGGAGTCTCGTACATTACACTACTTTGGCCAAAGTATTTTAATTCAATAAATGACTGAGAGTCATCTATCACATACACTACTCAGGGTCGATTTGACTTAAGGCTATCTTAGACTATGCATAGGTATTGTCCTTCAATGGATAATCTGTCATCCCAGACTAACCTAAAACATTATTTTCTACTTGAAATGAATAAATATAACAAGTAAGTTCACAAGCTCCCTCCCATATTGGATTATCTATCCTAGGAGTAACACAAGCTTTCCTAGTTAACTTAATAACTTAGTTGGTGTACCTCACATAACCCTTGTATTCAATCAAGCCTAATAAATAGTATCTAATACAAACAACATTCTCCTATTATGGAGATCATACAAACATTGTATAACATAGCTATAATACATCATTTTCCTTTCTTAGAAGACAAACACATTTAATTCCTATGCACAGACATAAAATACAATTCAAGCAACATAATAATTCTTGCAAATAAATAGTAGAAGAATATCCCATGCCCGTATTTTCTTTTCCCAAAGTGATGACAGTGCAACCTTCACCTATAGCTCAATCCAAATTCTTAAATCAATTCCCAGCACTTCGGTAATTGATAACTCTCCCTCACAAAATCCACTCTTCTCACACTCAAATATCAGATATAACGACTGGTAAAACATAGAGGTAATAACCAACAAAGGTGTAATCCTTTGGTATGATACGCCTCCCACAATGGTATTAATGAACTCACAAAAATGTGAATACTGGCTACAAATTATGTTCACTCAAAAATGTGAAGAATGAACATAAAATAATGCTCGAGGTGATAAACAAATGACGAATAAGGAAATCATAAGATAATACTCAAGGTAATTCCAAAATGATGAAAGTGATAACAAAAAAAACTATGAGAAAAGCTAATGAAGATGATCGATTCAAGAGAGTTGGGCGACTATTTATAGAGAGACTACCCTCCAATATTCCCTATAGCCATGGCATGTAAATTGACACCATTCTCATTTGAATTATTCAACCTGGAGGTGGCACCAATTCCAACCAATACTCAGCAATAGACATAATGAATTGCCTTTCCCATTTTGCCAGCATTAAGAAGACTTTTTCCAATGCACATGGAGAAATTCGTAAATCAACACCTATAAGAAAATGGTAATAGAGGTGGTGCCAAAGTTGTGAGATGGTGAGATTTTTATAATCAGAGAAGAAGTCGATCATATTTCATTAACACATACCCAACATCAGTTATTTTTAGGGTTGAGTCGATTAAAATCACTAAATGCGTTGGACTTGGTGTGTGCTTTCAATTCTTTCAAATATCGACTCATTCAAAGCCACAAATATTTAGACGCATTTCATTATTTCCTCCCTACGTGTTCTCTAGCAGGTGATGCATGATTTTCCTCAGAGCCATGATGATTCAAAATTTGAGTTTCATCATATTAAACTATATCGACATATATAAGCCAAAGTTTTTATACGTGAATTGAAGTCTTCATCAAATCGACTCATTTATTTAATCTGAACAATTTAATTTCCAACGTTAAGATTAATATGTAATATATATAGTTTTTATATATTATACATATATATATATATATATATATTTAAATACCTCGGTATAAATATATATATATATATGCATATGAATATAACTATAATATATATATATATATATGTATATGAATATAACTATAATATTTAATATATATTTACACACACACATACACACACATATATATATATTTATCAAATATATATAGTGAGCCAGTCAACATACATCCGATATATACATATATATGTAAATTTGTAAGGCAATAATAAATATAATATTAATATCCACATTATATTGGATGTGTGAATATATATATATATATATGTATCCCTGTATATACCTCTATGTACACATACGTGTAGGTATACCACATCGATGCATCTGTATGAGCATATCCATTTGCCAACGTACACTTGTATACATATGTATATACTATACACACACAAATATATATATATATATATGTCCATATCTGATTCACTTACATCCATTTACATTACCATCATATTGATAGGTGTGTATGTGTGGTATATCTATACATATGCATATACATGTCATTAGATCCTCCTGACACGCTTGTGCATACATATAAAGATACTTCCACCTATATCCCAACTATCCATATGATCGTAATACCACAAGAAAGATCTCAAACCCCAAACAGATAAACATCACTTGTAATAGTAAGTAGAAGTAAACAAGACTCCTAATACAAACATACAAGCTATGGATGACTTACCTATAACCCACATAAACTGACTCAGTTCACTCAATCTAAGGTGGTTTGTGTATGCTCATATAGTTTACTTTACCGGTTACCCGACCAAGATATTCTCCCGAGTGATACTTCCCCTCCACCTGGAGGAATGGAACATATACCTGCATCCACTAACACATGCCCACGATAGTCAAATGTTCATAACATATGCAGTATACATAAAACATCTCCAAAATTAGAATGATCACAATTCAATAACCTTATATTCACATAATGTAATATTTCACCAAGGATAACATCAATTGAAGTAACATTAAATGATACATTAATCAAATGTGAAACATTCATATTGATAACAAGGAACAAGCATATTTATTCATCATCAAAATTCTCATTACATCCATTTTACCCTATGCAGTAATAGTAAATAGTAACTATACAATCGGGGTGTAACATACTCCCCCCTTATGAATCATCGTCCTCAATGACCTAAGGTGTTATTAAAAGCATAAAAATCTAACACTACATTATTCATCATTCTTTAAAGCTTCAAGAATGTCAAGAATTTTTTGTTGAATTTTTGCATAATCTTCCCCAAGTAGCCGAGTCATCTACGTACTAGTCCCATTAGAGTTTGCACTATGACACTTCTTTGTTACATAAGCAAATCTTGCGTGCTTCTAGCACCTTGACAGGCTCAAGACTTACTACTCTGAGATCCCTTACCTGTAAAGCAGTCCAATCAATTACATAATTATCTCCTAGTATATAATTTTTTAAGGTAGGACACATGGAAGACATTATGCATTCTAGCAAGAGTTGGTGGCAAAGCGATTCGATAGGCTACAAGATTCACTTCCTCTAGAACCTCAAAGGGTCTGACATAATGTGAGACTAACTTAGAAGATTTTCAAAATTTAATGGAGCTTTTGTGAGATTTCACTCTCAAAAGTACTTTGTCACCTAATGCAAAATTACGAGGCACTCTCTTAGAATTTGCATAACTTTTCTATCAACTATTAGCTTCTGCTAGCCTTTTCTTAATGATCTTAACTTGTTCATCCATTTCAGCTAACATTTTCAGTCCAAGACTTACTCGATCCTCAAGTTTATCCTAACTTATAGGAGTTCGACACTTTTAACCATACAAGGCTTTGAAAGGAGCCATCTTAATTGCAAAATGATATGAGTTATTGCAAGAAAATTTGACTAAGGGTAAACAATCTTCCCACTTTTATTGCTAATCCATGCAATACACCCTAAGTAGGTCCTCCATTACTTGGTTTACCCTTTTAGTTTGCCCATCCATTTTTGGATGATATGTCGAGCTAATATTTAATTGAGTCCCAAGTGTAGAAAACAAGGTTTGCCAAAACCTAGAAGTGATTCATGCATCCCTATCAGAAATAATCTTTTTCATGAATCCCATGCAATCTAAACACTTCCTACACAAACTTCCTTTCTATGATAGGTGCTCCATCAGTTAGGTTCCCTGGTATAAAATGTGCCACTTTTAAAAGCTTATCCACTACCACTAGTATGGTGTGTTAGAGTAATAATTTTATTACGCTTAATTAATTACATCATACTGGTTAATTAATTAAGTCACTTATTCCTCTAGTTGCTTAAGCTAAACTTAGGCACATTAATAATTTATTAATTATTAAGTGTGCACACTAGGGTTTCATTTAGGGTTTCCCTTTTAGGGTTTCTTGATCTCCTTCATAAGGATTGATCTCTTTGTAATAACAGAGATTCTGATAATGCATTTTACACTTTGAGGTTTGCAGAACATCTTCTTGGTTTTGCATGTCTTTTGCATGTGACAGGTATCCATTTGCATGTAGGTGATCTTGGATTCTAACATGGTATCAGAGCTCCAGACCTGCCGCTGCCTGTTCGTGATCTGAAGATATGGCTTCTCAGTGAGTTTCAAGTGCAAGGGTTTCCACAGGCATCTTTTTTGCAAGATCTGGGGGTAGCCAATTTTTCGGCGCAGTATGGGCTCAAACGGACGTCACCATCGCGTTCGCAGCACCCAAAAACCCTAGAAACGCTTGTCAAATCATCCATTTTCGAGCAGTTGGTTTCTGAGGCAAAATTTTTTTGCCAGAGAGGCCGTACGGCCTCCCCAGCACGCATTCCGAGGTCGAGAATCGCACAAAAATAAAAAAAAAGTGTTTGTTTTGGGGTCTGTGCAAACGCCTCCGGTTATAAACAATCCCGCCACCGAGCGACCACCGCTTCACCGCCGCCGCCGTCCTCCGCCACCGGTCCGCCACCATTGGGCGGTGCTCACCTCAGCCCCCGCGGGCCCTTTGTCCGTTGATTGCAGGTCCTATGGGGGACCAAACCCATCGTGCCCAGCCCCCGGCCTGACATCCAGCCCCTGCCAATACCGCGAGGTCACGTGTGGGACCAAGGCCTCCGATCAACTTCAGCCCCCTGCGCCCTGCCTGCGGTCACATGGGTGACCAGGGGCCCAATTTTTTTGCAGGAGGGCCGGTTTTTTGCGACGACGGCCTCCAGGCCGTCAAATTTATGCCTCTGAACCGCTGACGTCAGCATGACGTCAGCGTCCGTACGGCCTCTCCTTGCCCCTCCTAACCCTAGTTTTCTCTAAAGAAGCAGTTTTTTTCTTTTTTGCATAACTTGGGCATACGGTATCGAAATTGGGCAAACGAGATATCGCCGGAAAGCTGGTTCCGAGAACTTTCATTTGGTGCTGTTTATTTTTTAGTATTTTCTTGTTTTACTGAATTTATTTCTGGTTGAAGTCAGATGTACTTTTTATGCTTCCGAGCTCATAACTTTTTGCCACGATCTCCGATTTTCGCTATCTTTGCGGCGTTGGAATGGTATTGAGGAGCTCTATGTTGCTGTCCATGCACTTTTTTCTGTATCTGTCCCAGGTTTTTCATTATTCCAGATTTGGCCCGATGGGTGTTTTGGAGATTACTTGGATATTTTGACAGTTGGGAGAGTGCTTCTTGCATCTTTGCACTTCATTTTCAGTGATACATCATTTAATAATCGACTGCTGCTTCATAGATTCCAGAGTTGTTCCCGTTTGGAGTTTTCGAGTGTTCCATGGCATCGGGTCTGCTGTTGCATGATTATGATTCCGATATGGTTTCTTGTAGACAGAAGTATCTTTCCTTGCTTGCCAGATTGCGGTTCCAGTGTTACTCTACAGTGTTCTTCCAGTGCTTCTTTGCAGCATGTCATATCATTGTAGGGGGGTTTTGTCCCACTGGGTTTTCCTCCTCTACCTCTTTCTTGCATTTGTAAATGGGTACCTGATCAGGCCTAGTTGTCGGGACCCATCTTTTCTTGCATGCATCTTATTCTAGTGTTTTAGCTTCTTCCTAAGTTCATCTTAAGGGGGGGTGTTAGAGTAATAATTTTATTACGCTTAATTAATTACATCATACTGGTTAATTAATTAAGTCACTTATTCCTCTAGTTGCTTAAGCTAAACTTAGGCACATTAATAATTTATTAATTATTAAGTGTGCACACTAGGGTTTCATTTAGGGTTTCCCTTTTAGGGTTTCTTGATCTCCTTCATAAGGATTGATCTCTTTGTAATAACTGAGATTCTGATAATGCATTTTACACTTTGAGGTTTGTAGAACATCTTCTTGGTTTTGCATGTCTTTTGCATGTGACAGGTATCCCTTTGCATGCAGGTGATCTTGGATTCTAACATGGTGTTGTGCTTATTCCTTAACATAAGCAGTCGTTGCACAAAATCCATACTTATAACTTGCCATTTCCTTTCTGGTATGTCATGTGGGTATAACAAACCCGCATGATGATGATGCTCAACTTTCACCCTTTGACACTCAAGACACATAGCCATGTAACTAGTAGCACATCCTTTCATTCGCTTCCAAAAGTATAATGGTTTCATATCAACCATCATTTTTGTCACTCCCGGATGTCCAGAATATGGTGCTTCATGTATTTCCTTCAATACCCGATTTCGTACATACATTCTACCCGTGTACCTATGTAATCCACTAGGTTCAAATTGAAAACCTTCATACCTAGAATCTTGAGGATTATCCATGAGTGTTTGCTTAACCTGTAAGTAATACTCATCCTCTTTGCACTTTTGGAGTACTTGCCCTTTGAAATCGGTTTGAATTGCTACTATGGAAGCAATGTGATGTCTCTGATTTAATACATCGGTGACCCAATTTTCATTTCCCTTGATATAAATGATATTAAAGTCATAGTCAGCTATGACCTCTAACCATCTTCTTTGTCTAGCATTCAAATTTGGTTAAGTAAAAAGGTACTTTAACCCATTATGGTTAGTTTTCAACTCAAAGGGTTTCCCAATCAAATAGTGCCTCCACATTTGTAAAGCATGAACTACAGTTGCCAACTCTAAATCATGTGATTTGCATAATTCATTTCATAGGGTTTCAACATTCTATATTCATAAGAAATCACTTGCCCATCTTGCATCAATACACCTCCTAACCCTTCTCTACATCCATTGGTAATAACCGTAAAACTACCTTCAAGTGTTTCAACATTTTAGACAGATTCCTCCTTAGGAGCTATCTTGTTAGAAAATTCTACATCTCTCTTTTGCCCTTTTCTTTCTTGTCTAGTGGAATCAACCTTAAGCTCTTGTTCTTGCTTAATTTATTTTTCATATACAAGATCCATTGTTGTTGGACCATGCATATCCACTTCTACTCCAATCCAGTTGTTCCGTCCCATTATGAATTTCCTAATACGGAAATGCTCATCCTTGTGGTAAATGGGAACATATCACAAAAGTCAGAAGAACTTCTCCCAATATTTGTGGACTGTCATATTACCTTGTATTAACCCCTGGAATTCTGAGAGTTTTTGGTCATAGAAAAGTTGTGGTAACAACCTTTTGCAAAAAATTTCAACAAATTCTCTCCAAGTTAGTTTCCATGAGCTAATGGTAAGCTCCAACTTCTTGTTCATCCACTAGTTAGAGGCTTCACCCACTAACTGATACGCACCCCATGTTGCTTTAGTAACCTCATCATAGTTTCTTATCTCAAAATATTTTTCCATTTGAATGAGCCATACTTCAGCCTCGTCACCTCCAACACTACCATCAAACTTAGGTGGAAATATATTCTTCATGTCTCTTGACAGTTCAAAAGACACAATCTTCTTATTCCTTTCGATAGATGGTGTGGGTGATTTTTCATTCTCATGGTTATGGTTTACACCTTGCCCATGGGAATAATATTCTCCCTCTTGATCATTGTTGGGTACTTTATTTTCTACTCTATCATTAGCTCTTTCTTGTTCAAGATTAGCTAATCTTGTCAGGATTCACTCAAGCCTAGCTTCCATTCCAGTATCTCCTTGTCCAACCTCTTGACTTGCATTAGTTTGTGCCCTCTCATATGTCCTCACCATGCTTATGTGATTGTTTTAACCTGAAATTTTTTATCCTTGTTAGAATAATTATGTTATCAATTATCTTATGGAATCATAAAAGTAAACATTCACAAGAATTCCATAAAAGATCAAGTATATGCTTCTTTTAATAAACACATAGTTTTATCCATTTACGAGGTTTTCAATATCCTATTGATTACATTGATTGACTATTCAGATAGTCAAGGGAAGAGTATCCTTTGAATTCACTCTCAGACACATAACTTAAAGGAGTATAACCTACAAATTGAGAAAATTGTTGTTCCCTATCTTTCTGTTCATCTCTCATTTGTTTATACCTATCCCAAAAAGGATAATAACCCTTGAATTTATCATCTGATACATAGTTACGAGAAGTAATGTCAATATGGTGTTCATCATCAATGTAGTCTACATTTTTCGTAGCCATTTGTTCATGAGAACATTTCTCGACTGGCGGTGTCCTTGATATATATCCCTCAGACTCTTTACTTGAAGAAATTGATATTACTTCAGCCAGTGGTAGAACCCTAGGATCCCTAGAGATGAATGCATGACTAACACTTTCTTCTAAAGGCATGTCCTTGGAAAATGGTAATGACTCTGACTTTTCTGGTGAGATGTTTGGTAGGTAATTATACATAACGTCCATCTTCATCTTTCTCTTCACATCGTTGATCCGAAAAAGTGTGTGATTAAAAGTTTCAGTGTCACTCAACCAGATAGCATTTTCGTAGTTGGTTCCTTCTATGGTTATAACAATGGATTATTTTTCCTTCTTGGCCTTGAGGTAACACTCATTTTCGATTACTGACTTTTGAGTTGTTAATCTGAGAAGCACCATCTCGACACAAGAATTTTCACAACATTAGATAATGTTGGAATGGAAAAATGATGAGCTCATAGGTTCTAGAGTTAAACCTAGTAGCTCTAATACCACATGTAACGACCTAACCCTTTCATAAAGTAAAAATTTCTTAATTTTACACCAAACAAGTAAAGGTAACAAGTAATAAATCCATTGTAATAAATTTTTTCTTTTCTTTTATTGATAATTTACAAACAAGTTACAACATATTTCAACATGTTTTCCTTTTCTTTTCAAATATACATCAGAGTAAGAAATCATACAAATACATATATAACTCATGGAGATTTTGAAAAAATAGTAGTAAGATGGTCCTAAATCTTTTCTTTCAAATCTTGGTTCTTTTGTCGCCTGTTGTGGAGGAGAAGCATCACTTAGGCACTTTTCTGCCAACCATGGACTCTTAATGCGATTCCCCATACATCTATCATTCAATATATGGCCCTTCCCTTTGATGAAGAGATTGGTAGAGTAACCAATAATGACAACCAACTGAACATAGTGTTGTGTCCTACATAACCAAAACTTTGCAATCCCACAATCTTGAACTAGCATGTAATAATGGATCACGGTGAACTGACAGTGTAGTCTCAAGCCTCACACAATCTAAGTGGAGTCTCGTATAGTGCACTACTCTGGCCAAAGTTTTTTAATTCAATAAACGACTGAGAGTCATCTATCACATACACTACTTAGGGCCAATTTGACTTAAGGCTATCTTACACTACGCATAGGTATTCTCCTTCAATGGATAATATGTCATCCCAGACTAACCTACAACATTCTATTCTACTTGAAATGAATAAAAATAACAAGTCCACAAGCTCCCTCCCATATTGGATTATCTATCCTAGGAGTAACACAAGCTTTCCTAGTTAACTTAATAACTTAGCTGGTGTACCTCAAGTGATCCTTGTATTCAATCAAGCCTAATAAATAGTATCTAATGTAAACAACATTCTCCTATTATGGAGATCATATAAACATTGTATAACATAGCTAGAATACATCATTTTCCTTTCTCAAAAGATAAACATATTTACTTCTTATGCACAGACAGAAAATACAATTCAAGCAACATAATAAATCTTGCAAATAAATAGTAGAAGAATATCCCATGCCTATATATGCTTTTCCCAAAGTGATGACAGTGCAACCTTCACCTATAGCTCAATCCAACTTCTCAAATCAATTCCCAACACTTTAGTAATTGAACACTCTCCCTCAAAAACTCCACTCTTCTCACACTCAGAAATCAGATATAATGACTGGTAAAACTTAGAGGTAATAACCAGGAAAGGTGTAATCCTTTGGTATGATATGCCTCCCTCAATGGTATTAATGAACTCACAGAAATGTGAATACTGGCTGCAAATTATGTTCACTCATAAATGTGAAGAATGAACATAAAATAATGCTCAGGGGGATACGCAAATGACGAATAAGGCAATCACAGGATAATACTCAAGGTAATTCCAAAATGATGAAAGTGATAACACAAAATACAATGGCAAAAGCTAATGAAGATGATTGATTCAAGAGAGTTGGGTGACTATTTATAGAGAGCCCAGCCTCCAACATTCCCTACAGCCATGGCATGTAAATTGACACCATTCTCATTTGAATTATTCAACTTGGAGGTGGCACCAATTCTAGCCAGTACTCAACAATAGACATGATGAATCGCCTTTCCCAATTTTCCAGCATTAAGAAGACTTTTTCCAATGCACATGGAGAAATTCGTATATCAATACCTATAAGAAAATGGTAACAGAGGTGGCACCAAAGTTCTGAGATGGGGGGATTTTCATAATCTAAGAAGAATTCAACCATATTTCATTAACACATACCCAACATCAACTCTTTTTAGGGTTGAGTCGATTAAAATCACTAAATGCGTTAGACTTGGTCTGTGTTTTCATTTCTTTCAGATATTGACTTAGTCAAAGCCACAAAGATATAGACGCATTTCATTGTTTCCTCCCAGTGTGTTCTCTAGCACGCGATGCACAATTTTCCTCAAAGCTGTGATGATTCAAAATTCAAGTTTCATCATACTAAACTATATCGACATATATAAGCCAAAGTTTTTATACGTGAATTGAAGTCTTCATTAAATCGACTCATTTATTTAATCAAAACAATTCGACTTCCAAAGTTGAGATTAATATGTAATATATATATTTTATTATATATATATAGTTTATATATGTTATACATATATATATATATATATTTAAATACCTCAGTATAAATATATATATATATATGTATATGAATATAACTATATAATATATATATATATATATTATATAGTTATATTCATATACATATATATCAAATACATATATCATGATCCAGTATCATACATCTGATATATATATATATATATATATATATATATATATATATATATATATATATATATATATATATATATATATATATATATATATATATATATATATATATATATATATATGTAAATTCATAAGGCAATAATAAATATAATATTATTATCCACATTATACTGGATGTGTGAATATATATATATATATATATATGTGTGTGTGTGTGTGTGTGTGTGTATACCTATATATACCTCTATGTACTTGTATGTGTAGGTATACCATATCGATGCATTCGTATGAGCATATCCATTTGCCAACATATGCTTGTATCAATATGTATATACATATGGATACGTGTATACTATACACACACACACACATGCACGCACGCACGCACACACACATATATATATGTCCATATCCAGTTCACTTACATCCATTTACGTTACCATCATATTGATAGGTGTGTACATGTGGTGTATCTATACATATACATATGCATATGTGTGTCTTTAGATACTCTTGACACACCTATGCATGCATATAAACATACTTCCACCTACATCCCAACTATCCATATGATCATAATAACACAAGAAAGATCTCAAACTCCAAACAAATAAACATCACTTGTAACAGTAAGCAGAAGTAAACAAGACTCCTAATACAAACACACAAGCTATGGATGACTTACCTATAATCCACACAAACTAACTTTGTTCACTCAATCTAAGGTGGTGTGTGTATGCTCAGATAGTTTAATTTACCGATTACCAGACCAAGATCTTCTCCCGAGTGATACTTCCCCTCCGCCTGGAGGAATGGAACATATACTGCATCCACTAACACATGCCCACGATAGTCAAATGCTCATAACATATGAAATGTACATAAAACATCTCCAAAATTAGAATGATCATAATTCAACAACGTTCTATTCACATAATGCAATATTTCACCAAGGATAACATCAATTGAAGTAACATTAAATGAGACATTCATTAAATGTGAAACATTCATATTGATAACAAGGAACAAGCATATTTATTCATCATCAGAATTCTCATTACATCCATTTTACCCTATGCAGTATTAGTAAATAGTAACTATACAATCAGGGTGTAACACATTAACAATTCCTATGCTAACACCTAGCAACTATTTTGATTGGAAAATTGAAATTTTAGTCTATTTGAAAAAGTATAGATTGCATAGGGTAATAATGGGATTAGAAATTGAACCAACTATTGATGTAAAAAAGCCAAAATGGTTTAATAAGTGTAATGAAGTTTTTGGAACCTTGTGTGTGTTTATATCTTCAAATTTTTTCTTTCATGTTGAATTTTCATTTTCACCAAATGAATTTCAGACAATATTAGAAAAACTCTTTCGTACACAAGATGAATTAAGAGGTCATCAATCGGACAATGAGATAATAGGGTCAAGTCCTTCAATTTTTGATACAATACATGACTTCTTCACCAAACTAAAGGCCATAAGATTGTAATCAAGAAATAGTGTAGAATTTAGAAAGATGTTAAATAATTGATCTTAAGTATTATCTCTAAACTTGGCCCAAGCTATTTAGTTTTATTTTCTACATTCTATGCCACTAAAAGTGCCTTGGGAGCTTCCTACACAATTCCTTCTCTTGATGTCTTTGCTAATGAACTCGGAAAAGAACAAGATAAGTTGGTTCAAATGGGCACTTTGAAATCTTCTAAGTCTCATGCTTTGGTTGCAAATCAGGGCACTACAGATCATAAAGATAATGACAAACAATATAAGAAACAAAATAACCAAGGAGAGAATGCTTTAGATGTATCTTTGCCTACTTTTAATGTAGACACTAGAACTTATTCAAATCAAGGAAAATATAAGGGGAAGGTTAAATGTGTTTATTATAAGAAACTTGGCCATGATGAACATAAATGTATGAAAAAATAGATTGACCACCTCACACATCTTAATGAGAAGAGCAATAAAGGGGTTACTAAATCTCTATATTCATCAAACCAAGAATCTACTAAGAAAAAGGAAAAATGCTATGCAGACAAACATAAAGGAAAATATCTTTGTGCTTCTACAAGTCTTGGATCAAGGAGATGGATTTTATATTTTGGAGCTCATAATATGACTTCTTCACAGTCCACTTTTTCTTCTTTTGAGCCTTGTGTTAAACCACCTATTTTGGTGGCTAACAATACATATATTAATGTAATTGGGAAGGGATATGTTGATATCGGGGATGGCACTTTTAGTGATGTATTATGTGTACCTCATGTATCTAATAATATTCTGTCCATCTATTAATCCTAGTGATATAGTTAACATCAAATATTTGGAGAGCAGAGAGATTATTGCTATTGGTGTGGTTGATCATGCATCTCGATTGTACACCTTTTAGATTTTGTTCTTGATGATGAATTTGATCCTTTGGATGATGATCACACTTCTAGTGTGGACTTTGATTTTGAGGAGAATTTTGGTTACTTGAACTTGGGTATTCTCACAAGTGATCCAATTCTTGAACCTTGCATTCTATCTGCTCCATCTAATGTTACTACTTTAGAGTCTAGTTTTGCTTCTTTAAAAAATTCAGTGGTTCTTTGTAACAGGACATACATAGTCTTCTTGATTCATCTTTGTGTAATGAAATTTTGATGAATATTTTAGATTTGTTTATAGAGACACATATTACAAATTTGGGAGACACTATTGATTGTATTCATCTTCTATTTGATGGAGTTGATTATTCTTCAATTGTTACGAGGAAACACTATGGCCCTCTTATTCATTCTCTATATGATCATTTATCATAGTTTGACATGAGTGTGGATACTTTGGATCATCATTTGAAGGAGACATCTTTAGAGGAGATATTTGAGTCTTTAGATTGTATTCTACATCACTCACTAAGATATTTTGAGTTTATATTTTTAGTAGTGTCGCCTAGAACACCTGATTTGATTGTGACAACCTTCAACATAGAATGGGGACACTTGAGCCGAGTTCAAAGGTGCCATACATTTTGAATTCTCTTCCTACATATCCCTTTTTGGGAGTGGGGAGATAGCTTGCATACACCTTTGGTTTTGTTTCTTCCTAAGGGGAGGAATGTTATTCGATGATCACAGACTATCTTCTACATCTAGTTTCAAGCATTTAATATTGGATCTCTTTGGGGGTTTTCTTTGTCCTTCCACTTCATTTCTCCCTTTATTATGGGGATGTGTACTTCATTTTTGTGGGAGGGGGATTCTTATTCTTTGGGGGGGGATTTTATATGTACATGCGTACCTAATATGGCCTCATTTTTTGGGACCCATCATATTTTACATCCTCCTAAGCTATGCTTAAGGGGGGTGTTGGTGTAGGTTTTTATTTTCCTAGTGGGTTAATGTATTTTACCTTACTCCTAGGTTTTTCTTACACTTTTATTAAGATTTCTTAGGACAATAAAGTGAGTTTATTATTTAATAACTAGGAGATAAGGTGATGAGTTGTCTCCACCCTTAAAGGGTGGAGCATTTACCTTTTTCATCACTTTATTTAATATTAGTGGTTATTGGTAGTCAATTCATATTGATTGACTTGCCACCTCCATCCTCTCCTTAGTTCTATATAAACTCCTACCTATCTTGTATTTAAATATTCATTGGTGAATACTTTGGCATACTTGTAGATTGATACATGAAGTCATTATTTTGCAGTTTTGCTTTGAGATCCTAATGTAATCTTGTCATCTTAACATTTGTACATCTCTTGGAATTTTGAATCTATTAGTGTGTTATTTAATTTATAATTTGATAGCTTATATCTCTCACAAAAATATCTTGGTTATTCATTTGTTTCAGATTTATAACAACCAAAGCACACGGGGAAGTCCCTAAAGCTTATTTAGGTGAAATTATGTTAATCCATTGAGCTTCTTAAGGTTCTAATGCCACAACCTTTTGAAATATGAACCAAATTTTTTAATGATCCTCAATAAGTTCTTATTGGTTAACTCTAAGAGATTGTTTCCTTGGGGTAGTAATTTCATTAAGCTTTTAAACATATCTCATATTTTAATGCAAATTTAGTAACTATTGCTCCAAAAAATACCTTGACATAATTAGTGACAATGCTCTCATATATACCAAAATTGGTTATGTTTATTTTAATGAATTCAATAATGAATGAATTAGTTTACTCATTTAATTTTATAACTTTGGTAAACATTCTAAAGTAATTGGTGGTTGTAAATATGAAATTTTGACTAAAACTTGATGATGGGTTGATCACTTTGATGAAATCCAATCCCTATTGAGAAAAGGCTTGATTTATCGATTCGGGCCTTAAAGAAATTGGTGTTTTCTTCTTCTTATCATTATAAAATTAGCAATTTTAGTAGGTACTTTCCCACTTATGAGAATTTAAAACCATTTGTGAAATATCCAACCCTCATAATCTTTGTTATTATTGTTTGGGTAGAATAATGTCCACTTGAAATACCTTGGTGGAAATCTTTCAAGAGTAATGGAATTATTTACTCATCTATGCATCTTGGCAACACTCCATAAAAGTTACTTTTGAAAAGGATATCATCAATTATGAAAAATTATGATGATTGTAACATATAATCCCTTCTTTAGGCTAGATCCAAATTAAGAGTCTACTAACTTATTTCTAAAAAAATGATTATATCTTCTATCCATTTTTTTCTATTCCTTACAACATTCATTAGACAAGTTTCTTTTTATTTATTTTAATATATTTCATCAAATTCGATTGGGACAAGAATATCCTTTGCCAAGTGTTGACATAGAGTTGTTTCTTCAACTATTTTTTTATGTTTTGTATTAAGACTACATTCAAGGATCTTAATGATCCAATTCACTCTCTTTTCATTCATATTTCCACTAGATGTATTATCTTATTCTTGGGTGGACAACCATAGCAATGATCCCATTTGAAGATACTAAATGCCTATTTGTTCAAACACTTTTACTAAGGCATATGTTCATTTTTCTACAAAAAAGTATTTTACCTCTACGTTTTTCAAGGTTTGGGTAAAGAAAGCAATGTGATGTTCATTTGTGTTTGCTTCTCATTCATTTTAAGTGAGAACTATAGCACATTGTCTTGTACAACATACATAAATAGGATAAAATACCTGGAAAAATTAAGATTTACCGTCACCGAGGTCTTGGAAATGACCTCTTTAATTTGCTTAAATGTCATCCTACCCTCTATTGTCCATTTAAATTGATAATATTTCTTGAGCATGAGGGTAATATAGGTTGGACTATGCTTATAAAATATGATAAATTTTATTATTAAGTTAATGTTTCCTTGGAAAACTTGTTGACTTTGCTTATGTTACAAAAGTGAAAATTCAAGGATAATTTGAACCCTTTTAGGATCAACAACTATACTTTCTTAAAAAATAATTTTCCCTAATAGTTTCCATTATGGGACACTAAATATACATTTATAGGGATTTAGAGAAAAAATAAATTATTTTCATCTTTAAGATACTCTCTATGTGGTCAAAATAATCATCTTTATTTATGGAGAAATAAATCATTAAGAAAAATCAAGATAGGTTCACTAATAAAATCTTAGAAAGAAATATCCATTGATTTTAATTTTTTGTCTCTTTCATTGGATAATATTTCTTTTAATATAAAAAGTACCCCATTTAATAGTGAATTTCATCTTGTGTTGATCTTCTTTTACTAATATCTAGTTGAAACTAGAGAAACCATCTAGCATTGAAAATTCATCTAATCTTACTACATTTGTAGAATTTTATCTAATGAGGGAAATGGGTAGTGATATTTGATAGAGACATTGCGTATATCCTTAGAATACATACAAATTCATATCTCTCCATTATTTTTTTCTAATAAGGACAAGGTTAGAGAGTTAATTTGAATGTTTGAGATGATTTTTTGTTGAATTAAAACCAACTTGGATAACTCTTGCTTGTAATTGGCTTAATTTTTGGATTGACAAGCCTCTAATTATATCTAATTGGCTCAACTTTAGGTTTAAGCTCAATTATATGTGACATAATATCCTTATTGAATCCTTTCAACCCTTCATAGTACCAAGCTATGACCCGATCATATGTTGCACAAAGGTTGATAAGGTATTCTTTCTCTATAATAGTACATACCTTTATCAAATTTACTATTCATTTTGGCGAGAGATCAACATATTTGTAGTCCTTAATTTCTGTCATCTTTCTTTTCTCTACAAGAATAATCAATATTATACATGCATTTTATGGTTATCATTCCCCTAGGTATTTTTTACCTTTTGTTTGGAGAATCTAATCTCCATTCACTCCTTCAATTCTTGGGGTTGGTTATTTTGTAAATTTATCAAGTTGTTGGATAAAATGAATTATCTACTCATCACTTTGTAATGCCATCCAATGACACTCATTATGTAGTACAATAGGCCTTATGATTAGCTTGCCACGATCCTTGTTTGCTAGGAAGTCCAAAACTAAATTAAATTGAGAGCCAATTAGCACCATCCTATCTACTTTTATAATTTGATTTTGAGGAACAACTTGAAAATTCAAAGCATTAAGGGATTCTAACAAAGTCAATATGTAGTGTTTATATTTCTTCACTATGAATCATTGTCACATATTATAGTTAATGCTTGAAATTATCTATCACCAACTCTAAATCTCTATATGCTTGTAGCAATTTAATGTCATTATTTTCCATATATACAACAAGCCTTAGACGATCACTTCATAGTCAACTATATTTCTGGTATAGTTGAATTATATCCATTATGACTATTGGTAAATTTCTCCTTATGGTGAAACTAAAGACACATACCCTTAGCTCTAATCTTGCAATTGATGCAATCAAAATACAACTTCCATATGTTTTTGAAAAGTTAAGCAATATTTACAGGGCACTGTACCCTTCACATAGAGCCACAAGGGCCAAAAAGGAGCAAGATTAAAAAAAAAACATTAAGTAAACAAAAAGCAGAGACAACCCATAGGCAGCACAAAGACCATAAAGAGGCAGCTGACAGACAAGAACAGGCAGCAGCTAACTGGCATTGTCCCAGTTTTTAATCAGGAGGTCCACAGCCTCATCACCTACCCATTCTTTGTTCTCCTGACTGTTATTTCCCTCCAACTCCTCCTTTATAGCATTAAACAGGGTGCTAGTGACAAAATGGCCCAACTTCATGGTGAAGCGGGTCAACCCACGAAACCTTTTGTCGAGTGTGTCCATTCTCTTCACCACATCATAGGGCTCCTCCCCAATGTCCATGGTCCCCGGGACCTCTCCAAGCTCTTCGACCAGGGGATGCAGAGAGTGAGAGGCAGAGCCATATTTAGGAACCTTGTTGTCCTCAGGAGTAAACTGGGGCCCCTCCACATTTTTCGTCCTCATCCTCTTCAGTTTCCTCTTCCTTGTACCCTTTGCTGTCAGAATACTCCTCCTCTGAATCCTCAATAATCAACCTCTTTTTGTTGTTCTTTGCAAGCCTCCTAGATCTCCTTCTGGCATTTTCCCCACCAATCATCTCAGTGATCTCCACAACCGTGTCACCTCTGAAGTCTTTCCTTATTATGTTCTTGCCCTTTCCTTCCCTAGCAATCGGGGTTGACATGCCTTTCTCCTTCCCTTTTTTAGCAGTGGTGGCCTTGTAGGCCGAATCCACCTGAGTGGATTTCAATTCACAGAGACCCTCCGCCACGCTGGCATGAACCTTACCCAAACCACCCTTAAGATCCTTGGTGGTTATCTTGGCTTTGGGATTCCCCATAGTGCCTGTATTGGATTTATAGGGAGGTATTTTAGACTCGGCAGAGGAAATATTCACAGTCGATAGGGGTTCAATATTCTCAATGCGAACAACCGTAGTAGCTTTAGGAGGATAGAGGGCCAGATGGAAGTGATAAAGTCTTAGAATGAGCCCTTGATGGAGCGAGAGCGATGAGAGATCACTGGGATTAAGGTTTGCCGACTCTTTGCATTTTTTGACTGAGTTTTCCAAATCCATTAGAAGAAAAATGGAAAACTAAGCAACATCTTGTGTCTTAAATGATTTAACATGGGGAAGTGATAAAAAAAATAGGTTTTAAACCGACCTTCCAAGGTGACGTACTTCATCAACACCAGTCGCACCTAATCCCAGGGCTTCGGGAGAGCATCTCTCTCAGAACCCAATTGGTTTCGCACTGGGGCCTCATCACCTTTTAAAAAAGCTTTCAAGCTTTCATGATCCGGTTTCTTGGTGTGTTTGGGGCATTTTTTCCCTGTACATTGTAATCCTATGGCTTGCGCTATGACTTCCTCACTGATTTCAAACGAGATTCCTCCGATGGAGACCCTACGATCCTTCCACGAGTTGGAAAACTGACTTGACAAGTTAGGATCATGACCGACCAAAATCCCCATAAGCGGAGCAATGCCACCTTCCACACAGATGTGCCAAACTAAAGGGTTATTCTAAAACTCATCGCAGTTATCTGGCTCAGTCCTCACCCACTCACCACCCATTTTACCAATCTGCACAAGAAGCCCAACAGTTTGCAAAAGATACCAAATGCAGAAGCCACGAATGATTATCACATTGTGTTCGTTAAGGCAAGGTATACAGAAAAGGTTAATTACACCTACATACAGGTCGCATGCGTGGAAGGGAAAATCACCACAGGGTGACTTGATAATGAAATTAATGAAGTTCTTGGGATGATTGTGGCCAACAAGGTAAGAATAGGCAGGCATGTAGGGTTCCTTCTTCTTGGAGAAAATGCACAAAAAACAAGGCAGAATGGCCGTATGACTAAAAATAGAAACCATCCAAAAGGTGCCAATTGAGACTCGCACTAAACTAGCTAGCTCGAAGACACTAGAAGGAGGCAAGATTCCATAATGAAGAGTCAAATCATTATAAAAACTCTCACACAAATTGAAGCAAGAATGAGATAAAACAAGATATCTCACGATCCCCAAGAGAAGAGATCGCACGGTACGACTCCTTAGATTCATTGAAGTCACGTCCTTCCATCTTTCCTTCATTAAGCCACCAATTTCAGTCATGTTACCATCCTTCAAGTTTAAACCCCGCCACCTTTCTGCCACCTTAGTACTCAAACCCATCCACCATGTCCAAAGAACAAACATGTGGATCCTCCAATCTGTGCCCCACACACAAAAATATCTAAGCCTATCGTGGGTCAAAAAATTAGAAACACTCGACCTGTACGCCATCTCAGTGTTGAAACTCATCCATCGGACCCCCAACACAATCAGGTGGACCCCCCATTCAGCTCCCGACATCCAAAGATTTAAAGTCATTACAAAACTTGGTTGCTTTGTTCCTGCGCGATGAAAGCTTGAATTTTTGGCGGTAACCTTTCCATTTTCCTCCAACATTTAGCGGAATCCCAACAAGAGCCAAGATTAGCCAAGGCATCTGCCACTTGATTGACTTCTCTAAAAATATGTGTCACCCTTTTATCCCTAAATTTGGATAAAAGGAATCTGGCATCCAACAATATATCCTTAGTATTCCAGCCAATTAGTCTGTCTTTATTCACAACATCCGTAATAGACTTGGAGTCTCCTTCGTTGTGGAGATTAGCAATCCCCAAAGAGACAACAATTTTGAGGCCCATTAGCAGCGCACGAGCTTCCGCCACTAATGAAGATTGAAACCCAATACCTCCAGCAAATCCAGCCACCAAAGCCCCCACAGGATCTCTGATAACTCCACCAATACTTGCCCTGCCTGGGTTGCCCTTAGCAGCCCCATCAAAATTGAGTTTAAACCATCCTCTATCTGAAGGCTCCCATTTAGTATATTTCCTGGCTAAGAGTTTCGAATTATCAAAAGAGTTAGCCTCTAAATCTTGGTGCCATGCCTTGGCCATTTTTATTTTGAAATTCAACAGCCCCGTCTCCGGGAGTTTCCCATTAAAGAGAGAGATATTCTCCTCAATGAGCCGAGCACCAATGCTAAAAACATCCTCAGGGCTCCTCTCAACATTCCTGAAAACCCTGTTATTCCTCTCCTTCCATAAACACCAACCCAAAACAAGAGGGACCTGATTCCAAATTTCACCAAGCAGAGGGTGGGAATAGGGACCATACCAACCCAAAATGAACGATAAGAGATCCTTGCTCATAACCCAAGGGACATCAAGTTTCTCGAAAGCCAACCCCCAAACTTTGGCAACAAACGGGCAGTGTAACAAAAGGTGACTGACAGTTTCCTCCCCATTCTTGCAAAGAAAACATCTATTGGGAAAACAAAAACCCCGTTTCCTCATATTGTCTTGGGTAAGAATCCTGTTATGACAAGCTGTCCACCAGAAGAAATTAATTTTAGGGATCATGTGGCGATTCCAAACCTTCTTCCAGGGTTCCTCAGTAGAATTTTGGTTTGTTAGTAGTTTGTAAGCCGACCGCACAGAGAGATCCCCCTGTTTGTCAAAGGTCCAAAAAAACTCATCCTCCCTTTCATAGGATGGAAACCTGGTGCCAAAGAGAATCACCTGAAGGGAACAAGCCAAACAACAAAGGTCATGAGATTTGGGGTAGCAAAGGGTAAGGTTTCTCCAAATCCTAGCTCTCGGGGGTACAGAAACATAATCACTGATATGGATGCCAAAGAATCTCTGGGCCAAACCCATCATTGCCCTAAAGTCAGAGCATGCCAAAGGGGAGTCAATTAGCCAAGTATCTTCCCAGAATTTGATTCTATTCCCATTGCCCATTTTCCACTTAATCCCTTTCCTTAATAGGCCTTGTGTGCTACAAATGCTCCTCTAGACAATTGAGCCCTGGGGGTGAGACTCCGAGAGACAATTGATCAAGGCCCTATCCTGAAGATATTTGGAATTCAGAATTTTACACCAGTCCTTAGTGTTCCTTAATTGATCCCAACCAACCTTGGCCATCAGAGCCCTATTAGAGTTGAAAATTGTCTTGATTCCAAGTCCACCACAATTTTTGGCTTGGTAGACCCTTTCCCATTTCACTAAAGCAAGTTTCTTCTTTTTCCTCAGTCCTAGACCAGAGGAAATTCCTTTGAATTTTTTCAAATTTATCAACAATGTACTTAGGCATCATAAAAATGGAGAGGAAGTAAGTGGGGATACCTTGGAGAGCCGCTGTGAGCAGTTGGAGTTTTCCGGCATGGCTTAGGATAGAGCCCTTCCACCCAACCAATTTCCTTTGGATTCTTTCTAGAAATCAGTGGGAACATCCTTAACCATGAGGGGGAGCCCAAGGTAAACCGACAGAAGAGATCCACTGACACATCCCAGGACCATAGTCACCCTGTTTTGCAAATTAGGCATGCAGTTAAAGAATTAAATCATGCTTTTATTGTAATTGATGTTTTGACCAAAACAAGAGGCATAGTTGTTAAGGAAAGCTTTCCATTTCCTGGCTTCCACCACAAAGGCTTTCCCAAAGAGAAAAGTGTCATCCACAAATTGCTGCACAACAACCGGATCCAGGGAGGAAGCCACTCTAATGCCCATAATGGAGCCCTCTGACAGCAGACCAGTGAAGTTCCTACTGAGCACATGTGCAATCATTATGAAAAGATAGGGAGACATGGGGTCTCCTTGTCTGATCCCTCTACTAGCAGAGAAGAACCCAAAGGGGGATCCATTAACAATAACAAAGTACTTTAAAATATTAACACATTCCATAAATGAGTTTGATGACCAAAATGTTGAATCCAAACTTAGCCAAGACCTTCGAGATGAAATCGCATAACACTTTGTCATAAGCTTTGGAAATGTCAAGCTTGAGAGCCATCCCCGCATAGTTACATCTATCCATTGAGTGGAGCAGTTCATGGGTGGTCAAAGTAGCATCAAGAATATGTCGCCCAGGGACAAACCCCTTTTGAGTAGGACTAATGATTTTTTCCAGAAGAGGTTTGATACAGTTTACTTCCATATGTTAGTGATATTAACATTTTTTTTAATATCAAATATAAGTGGGGAATCCTTGTGAATAATATAATTACCAATTCTGATTTCTTCAAATGAATTGAATGCTTCTATATTAGAAAAATAAATTAAGTAGTGATCTAGGTAATCATTAGGAGTACTTATAATTCTCTCATCTATTGAAAAATAGATAGATTAGGCTCCTCCTCAACTATGGGTGCACAATTTGCATTAATTTTTTGTTCTAAATCATTTTGAACATGGTGGAACATAATAGGTTTGATTGAGATTTTGAATTTGGTTCCATACCTCTGCCTTTAGAAAAATATCAAACTAGTCAAGAGATCAATAACCTCCAAGTTTTGTAGTGAATTTTCAAGATAAGCATAGCCCAAACATATATGGAATTTTAATTATTTCAATACATTGGGGCATGGTAATTATAGGGAATACATGGAGAGCAAGGGGAAGTTTTTAGTCACACCTATAACCTTGAAAATGTTACCATCTAATTGGGAAACTCTCTTTTCAATTGGATTATACATAAGACCTAAAAAATAAACTACTGTTTGGGGAAAAATAAAAATGTTGACCCTTGAATATATCATGCAATTATGTAGTATCTTTCATATAATGATTAAAGTAAGATAAAATAGGGAAGATTTACACTTAATTTGGTCCCAATAATTCAATTTAAGAATTATGGGATGCTTTTATTGTAGTTTTCTCTTTTGAAGAATGACAACTAATAATTTCACTCTTATCTTATAGTTTAACTGCTTCTTGTAACAAGTCAATTTATTGCAAGATTTCTATGATCTCCCACAAGGTCACACTAATTGTTGCCTTCTTCATTTGATCTACCATGTTGAAGGGCATGGTCATCTAAATTTTTGGTGCATAAGTTACCAATTTATTTCTAGGTTGCTTGACCAACAAGGGAGTTACCTTTAGTTGGTTCATATTTGGAAGAGCAACTTAGTGTTTAGGAATAGAAAAAGAAACTTGCTTATAAAATAATGGTGCTGATCAACTTTAGTTTATTCTTCCAAATATCTCCTCTTTAATATGGCCATGTAATTATATTGAACTAGTTGTCCTAATTAGTTTGCTACTTTATAGCTAACAAAAACCTCATCTTCATTCCATGTGACAGTTTTCTCTTGAACGAAGGCACCGATTTCCCCTTTGAAGTAGATGGTTCAAGGGAGATCCCTCAAACCTATGCACTCAAGGTTACCTTCATTTTTCCCATATGGATTGTGTAATATGTTGGAGTGAGATAGTTGACACAAGCATAACATTGTATATCCCTAATATTTAATTAAATTATCTTGAACTAGAGAAAGATCTCTCGCAATATTAGGTCATGCAATTTGCTACAAGGGTTATTATATTGGAATTATTTGGGAGTTGGGTGCTTGATAGCCTTGAAAACAACTTTGTTGGTGTTAATATTTTAGGAGGGAGGTCTAAAGCCTTGATTTTTCTAGTTTTAGGCCTATAAGGAGGCACAAATTGTATTATGAGGACATTCATTTCATTATTAATAGTTTTAAGAAGGTTCTTCATTTCCTCTATTTCCTTGACAATTTGGGATACAATTTGAAGGTATTCAAGGATGGGGGGTATTGTAGCTTAAGTCATTTAATAAGGAAGGAAATATATATAAATAAACCTACACATCACATGTCTAAGGGCAAGCTTCCTTTCTTGAATCAAATTATTTATTGCCTTGACAAATATATCATAAATTGTTGACAAATCATAACCAAACATTAACTTAATCATCATCAAAATTTATGATTGAAAGAATTTATGTAGTACAAGAATATCATGTGTGAAGGAGGCTTTGTTTCCATGGGAATTCTATTTTAGGTTTTATTAAACTTATTGCTAAACTTAGTGTGTTTCTATTAGAGATCTCTCGATGGTCTAGTACATTATCCTAGTGTCATGAGATAATCTCCCTTTTGCTAGAATCTATTGTGTAACTTATCAACAAATTCATCCCATGATCTTATGAAACTAGGAGGGATATTTCTTTACTATTGTAAGGAGTTTTTTAATGACACTACTAACAACCTCATAGCCACATCCTCTTGGGTTACTTCATGGAGTGCATAGGTTGGGTATGCCTTGTAGGTGTTCCACAAAGTTATACCATTCTCTTTGGTGTAACATGGAAGGGCCTCTTGTGTAGATCGAGTGATAGGCCGCCCGATAATGGGTGCAACTAGAGGGCTTCCATTGTTCCATGACACAAAGGTTTGTTTGCATGGTTGAGCCATAATTATTGAGTTTTGGGTAATAAGTGTTGTGATATTTTGTATTGGGGTAGCTTGAGACCGATTTTAATTTAAATGTGGTCTTCTTTTTAGATGTAAAGGTCCTATAAGGAATTGAGGTTTAGAGGTTGAAATATACTTTGTAATAATAACTACTCTCAAGGAACTAAGAGCTCCCTTTGTTTACATACAATGTTGCCATATGAAAGATATTTTTTTTACTTTAAATAGTAGGTGACTAAGACCTCACTAAAAATAAAGTACTTAGGACAAGATTCAAAGTCCCATTAATTGTGCTAGAAATTGTTGATGGCCTAAAAGTCTCAAGGACATGCACCATGCATTGTCATCGAGCATGTAATGCTTCATAAATGTGAGATAGGTTTGTGAGTTAATCTTTGGGATTATAAGGTCAACTCCTTATCTATTCTAACTCAAGTTTGATTATTATGGGGAAAAAGAAAAGGATGTAGGAAAATAAATGACGTAAAATGAAGGACTTGTGCTGAATAGATTTCCTCTTATAATTAGAATAGAGATTTGTAACACATAATATAATAGTCAACATACATAATAATAATAACACTTACACATCCAATAAATTCATACACACAATCAAAAGATTGCATTTTAGGAATAACAATCTCTTAGATTGATGTTTTGACTCTGAAGATAGTATGAAACAACCACATACATTATAATATCACTAACTTTGGACGTATACATAGAGGTTCTCTCTATTGATTATAAAATAGTGAGAAAATAACTTACACACAAGTCTCAATAACCCATTTATATAAAAGATGCTCTAAAACTAAAGAGGGCACACAAGCCACTATATAGATAATACCTAACTCACAAAAGAGATTTCCCTCCCAAACATTTGAAATTCAATATTTGAGTTTAGTGGGAAGAAAGATCCATCTACAAATTTGATGCCTGAATGCCCTTGCAGGTAATTGGAGTATTCAAATAAGTAAAAAGTACTCGACCATTAATCTCTAGCTCCCTTCTCTATACATGCCAATAATAGGTAGGTAAAATTTCTTGGCTATGGTGGTGTAGGGGGTAGTTGGGCAAGAATGCCACATGATACTCATGGGTTATAATTTAAAATTTATGAGTCAAGACTCTTGCTCAATGCATACCCTACATGTGGAACTACTTTGGAATGCTTAGAAGATGTCATGGACACCAAAATTGAGCTAGTGGGTGCCATTGTAGCAAAGAAACACCAATGAGTAGTCTTGTGCCCCATAAACCATTAAATTAGATCCATCATAACAAGATCAAATGGTTCATGCTACTCCTAGAGAAATGTATTCTTCATTTTCTCTTGAACTTTTGGGAGCATGCCACATGACCACAAGAGCACCAATTGTCTAAATGTAAGTGTATTAGGGAAAGTACCCAATAGTTGAGTGGGTTCAAATAATTGTGAGTGCATCAAGATACCAAAAGAATATATTTAATACTATATCACTATTAGTTGTGACTTCAAAACTCTATGTCAATTACTATTACTAATAATTAAATGAAATGACTCTTTAGAACAAGTCAAATCTAAAATATAACAAATCATGCGTTATCATATGAAGATACCTAAAAACATGACTTAATGTATAACTATTAGACTAACTTTTTTTCCTTTATGACACTCCAACCAAAAAACATCTTCATAAAACATTATATTTGATAATATAAATCTAAAATCTAAAATTTCAATAATAAACTTACCAAAAATACACAAAATTCTCTCCCTTCCACCGTTCTCCCAAAATGAACTTTTGAAATTAAATGGGAATTGCCATAGGTTACATTTAAATTCCATTCAATTCAATTTCTTTTTATTCTTTTATGAATGGTAGACTTTTTAAAGTCTATTTTAATGATAGAAATTCCATCCGTTGAATATAACGTCGCACCAGAGTAAATTACCAGAAATTGCGGTTAATCAATCTCCCTTAAATGGAGCAAATCCTTAAAATGCAAGTCTGGAATGTGGTCCTGTCCCAGGGTCGCTACGTCAGTCCAAAGCATTTCCTACGGGCTGACGTGGCATGTAAAATAGTGTATGTGGCCTTCATATGATCGGCGTGGGGTGTTTTAGGGGCAACAATGGCGTCGGCACAGGTCTTTACTTGCAAGCGCAACCTTAGAAGGTTGCAAATTTGATAGTTTTATATTTGTGGCGCCATTCTTCCTTCACCACGGACTTTGCGTGAACACGATGAGAATCTAACTCTGGAAGAAGGCCGATCTGCAGACATCATTGCGCTTTTTAAATTTGTTTTGGGAAATCATGATCGAATTGAAGCAGATAGTTGCAGCAGTTTTAACATTAGGAATGTTTGCAATGCTTATAAATATGATGAACAATGGACCGTTTCTTGACACAGATCAGCTATCATCCCAGGTATTTCCTTAGTCACCTGCTTGTTATGTCTTTTTTTGTGAAAACATATTGTTATCCGAGAGGGATAAATTATAATAGATCTTTGCTTTGAAGGGAACTTATGTAAAAGAAGCGGAACTCCGCCAAAGTTCCAAGGCAAGTAACCGAACAGACCCGAGATTAAAGGAACTGTGGGGACGTCCTGGACCTGTTTTACAACCTTGCTGGGACAAGCACATTACTAGTAAGTTACTCAGGTTTTGAAAATAAGCTTTTTTAAGATTTTAATTACATTGTGTATTCTGTTTCTGTCGTGGTGTTACATTTTTTTTTAAATGATTTACGGAGGGATTCATATAGAGCCATCACCCTTTAAAAACACAAGCAAAATTCAAAACAATGAACAGAAAGGGCATGTAGACTATCAAGTATACAAACCAAGGCCAAAAGAAAGGGCTTCCAATTACCACCCATTCAAACCACAGCCCAGAAGCTCACGTTAGGGATCAACACAATCATCATATTTTCCCTTTTGAAGCCCAGTTTTCCAAAAACTGCAAATTGAGGAAAATTTACACCACTGAAACCTCCCTTTGCTTGACAGAGTGGTGCAGCACACCATCAAAGAATAGTGGCAGGGTGCACGCACTCGTCAGCTCAAGGGTACCCTTCGAGTGAGTTACCAGAAAGTGCTTAAAGATAGAATGCAAATCCAAACAGAATGTAGAAAATAACTTAAACAAACTGTAAGAACCTGAAATTTTAATGAAATAACTTTATTCATGATTCAACGTTTAATGACATTGTTTCATTAATCATTAATGGTAGCAACTGAGTATTGATTTCAAGAGGCCGAAGTTATAATAGCAATGATCTTTTTCTAAATTCACCATGGAGGCCTCATGCCACATCCCAGGCCACAGAGGATTATGGCGATGAACAAATGCCTTCCACTTACGAGTCATGTTTCAATAGGTGAGCATTTATGTCAATTAATATGTTTAGGATTAAGTATCATACCCATCACATGGCAGCAGAAATGTTGATACAGTCTAGTTTTCAGTATACACTGTTGAGGAAGATTCATCCCATGGCTTTTGTTTTGAATTTTAATCACGAACTTAATATTGAGGGAAAAGAATCAGTACTTGTATGGTTTACTGTCTCCAGTGAATATAGTGGAGGACTAAATTTTAGAAGATTAGTTTGCATGGACCATAGAACGATAAAAAAAGAGGTAGAATATCATTGCATAGACAGTGGAAGCTGCGAACTTAGGAGTAATAGTTTGTTAATCGAGTCTTCATTGTTTGACATTGACAATGCATCCATTTAATTATATAAACTATTTTCCAATAAGATATTTGACCTTTCTCTGGAATTTGGCAAAAATGTTCTAGTTTGTTCCATCTCGTTTGTTCTGATGAATCACAAGCATCAAATAGTTTTGCGGCTGGTAAAATATGATAAAATCAACTATTCCCTATTAAAGAAAAATAGTGAACTTGAGAAGAAAATACCAGCAAAGTGGTCATGGTTTATGTATTACAGCCTAAACCCTATATGGATCCATAATTTGACCTTTATACCTTGTGAGTTAATCTTCAACCAAAGAATGGGTTACCTTTCATTGAATTTTTAGTTAAAATGACCGTTAACAGGCAGATCACAATTGTTCGATGTTCATATGGAAATAGAAGTAAACTATTAGATTCTCCAGTCATGTCCTCTGGTCTTATTACGTCTACAGCCATCAATATAGTGGTATTATTTCATGAGATTTATTAGCAACAGGAATACTTGATCTGATAATGTTACTACTGGTCCAATTATGAGTTCTGACAGCATTTCTTGTTGTTTAATTTTTGCTTTAAAAAAAAGTGCATATGATCTGCAGGGATGTTTGATAGTCCTTGAGACCGGTCAAATGATATACTGACATCCTGGGGACAGCAGGATGTCCCCTGCACTGGCTTTAGTATTGGGATTTTTGACAGTTGGGTCACATCCAGTGGGTGTCCCCAGATTTCTGAAGGTGAATGGAGTGGGAAGGAGATATTTTCAATCCATTCTCATATCCCATGGCATTGCAGATGTCCTGGATGCAAGGCTGGGCCAGGAGTCATGTTGTATCCATGGCATCATAGATGTTTTGGATGTCAGGCTGGGCCTTGGGATGTGCACTTGCGGTACACCACGTAAGCTATGGATACATGCAATTAAGTTAAAACTGGTCAATTGCTATACAAATTACTCAACATAGTTGTGTTGGAGATGGATTTGTACATCATTTAACTTTTGTCTAACAAGGGGTTTGAGTATAACCTAAGCTCCCTAGATCTGAAAAGAGAATCATACTGCTCAAAAGGAGATCTGAAAGATCTCCAGACTCCTTTGGGGCCGTAGGATGGAAACAGGAAAACCACATGGCACAAAGGTATTTGTGACAAATGTGTGACGGGGATCTCTTAGAAGTATTTCTGCCATTGGATCATGCTAAACTTCTAGACCTCCGAGTCTTTTGAACTTATGCAGATGTGCCATGTGTCTCTTCCTTTGTCTTTTCTTTCAAGGATACATTCCTTTGTCATGGAGCCTTAATTCCATGCTATTAAATTAGGTGCCAATTGGTGCTGGCTGGAACTTTTGAGTTTTGTCAGAACTTTTTTCTTTTCCTTTGAAACCTTGAGGGAGTGACGTGTCAATAGGTGTCCATTCCATTTTATTTTGTAAGGCAAAGTGCTGATATCTTTTGGAAAGCTTGAAGGCTGTTGGATTGAAGATCTACAACACATTCCTTTAAATTGAGACTTATTGTGAACCTTAATGTTTTATGTTGAAGGCCATGACTCACAATGAAATGTTTGAACTTTGAACATCACATTTCTAGCAACACATGAATTCTTATTCAGAAGAATGAAGAACCTGACCTTATTCATTGGGTATGGAGTCAAAATATACTTAAAAGGAATAAGAGAATTGAGGTAGGCAATTAAAGAACAAATAATTAATGACCAAGAGGAGTTACTTGCAAAGAATTCTTTAGGCCATCCTGTGTGGTTTGCAAGGGGAGCTTGATTTTCTAGAGCATGCAATATCTTGCAAAGAGCTCAATGGTGGCATCATAAAGAGGATTCCTAAGCATTTATTCACTGAAACAAGATGCTTATTGGCATCTCCGTGTAATTGAGCCTGTCTTTATCCCAGTCACAACCAATTTGCCCACTGGAAATGATGTAGCAAACCTCTCAGAGCAGTAGCTTCATAATCCTTATTGTGAAATATCCCACATAGGGTTTTGCCCTAAAATCTGATTTGCAAACTCAGAATTTTGCCCTAATTTCCTGCACTTCAATTTTCTGCTCAAACCCTAGATTCTGATATGAAATTTCTGATTGCAAACAAGTGTGAACAGCAAACATATATGCTTCCAAATGCTCAAACAATAAGGCGAATATATCTATCTTTCAATTATGATTATAACCAGCAATGAGCAACAACAAAATGACCATCCAATCATGAAAGAAATCTGATTTCCAATTTGTCCAATCTGCTGCTACAAAATCAGAACTATTGTCCATGCAAATACATCACAAAATGGGCTCAAACATGCCCAGAAATAATTCAGAAGTCTGCTGCTACAGACCAGTCTTAGTTACATGCCTAAATGTATAGAAAATGATGCTCCAAATGAACCCTAGCTGGGCGAACTACTCCAGCTATGACAAAATGCCAAAATGAATGCAAAACATGGATGAAGATGCCTCCAAAACCGTACCAAATAGGTGCACTGGCCAGCTGGTCTGAAGATGAGTGTTTGAAACCCTTGCAAAGCTCGCCTATGACCTCCAAATGCCAAATCGCCCCTCCAAAAGCAAGTCGCACCTCCTCCAAATAGGGCGCTCCACTCTAGGGTGAAACCCTAGACAAAATGATGCCAAATCTGCCTTCAATATGTCACCTAATCTGATCTGAAAATCTAAGTATAACTTCCATCACAAAATGCCATCGAAGCACAAGTAGACCTTTGTCATGAAGTCCTCCCAAGATGAGCTAGGTTTTCATCCAACTCACCCACAATTCACAAGGGTTTTCATCCTTGGAATAGTTGCAACAAGTTGCTGATCAAGACCAAAGAAAATATGCACGATGATGAAATGCCTCTACAAAGAACTTGTATATATAGCAAACTTATCTTATCCCTCCAAATTGGCCGACCCAATTTGGGCGCCCAATTCCTCCTTTTCAAATTTGAATTTATTACTTTTTTATTCTCCAATTTGGGCACACTTTTCCATAATTTTAAATATTATTTTTTAATAAGATTTTTTCCTCCTTTTATCTCCCAAAAGGGGTTGCCCAGCCCCATAGATAATTTGGCTTCACATAAAATAATAATAAATTATGGGAAATTAATTCCGAAGTCCTCCAAGCCAAATAAAAATAATTGAGCCATAAAAGAATTATTTTTTTAATTATGCAAGGCCCAAACCACATTCCCTTACCTCATGAATTAGCCTACAGGATATATAGGGCTAACTCCCTTTCCAAATGCTAAATAATCATGTTGGAAATGGGGACATTACAGTCCTCCCTTCTTGAAATTGCTTGTCCTCAAGCAATTGCAAACTAGGATGTTGCAAAATCTGCTCTCCTTCCCATGTCGCATCCTCCAAGGGGTGACATGAAAGGTCATGTGTGGGGTGTGAAGAGTTAGGGTTACTCAAAAGTGCAAGAGAGTTACACGCTCTCATCAAGTGGCCCAAATCCTCTTGGGCTTGATCATGAACCTTGTTTGGTGAATCAATTTGATATTCCTTGGGAATTGGTCTTGGTTGGTTTTCAAGGGTTATAGGGCATGCAATTGGGAGCACCAACAAGGGACATGAGGAGTTATGAAGGAACATGAAAGGTCATGTGTGAAGTGTGAAGAGTCATGTATGGAATATGAAGAGTCATGGGCAGAGCATTTTGTCTTCTTTTGGAGAAAGAGACAAAATTAAGCATTCTATACCTTCTTGGAGACAAAAGACAATTGGGATGCTTCATCCTATCTTCAATTGTTAAGAATCACACCCTCTTGGATCCTTATGGATCATTAGAAGATGTATCGTAGATTTTTGGGTCTACGTAGTGCCCCTCGTTGAGGGAATACTTGATTTTTGCCCAAAATTAACAAATCCAATAATACAATTTATTTACAAGAGTATTCTTTCACTAAATTACACAATAGCAATTGAATTCAGGAAAATAACCATCAACAAAATGATAGTGTAACATGCACACTATAGCCAACCATATTAGGAACTTGAGGGGAAAAGCATAATGGGGCTCCGGGAGACTGTCCTCCACAACCAAGCCCAAGAGTGCCGAACAACCAATCGAATCAATCCGACCCCTTGGCCCACAAGCGATCCAACTCAATGGGTGGTCTACTTAATTGAGGGAACCCATACTCCTGCACCTCCCTATTATGTTTCCTTGCCAATTCCTAATATGATTACTTTATGAAAATCAAATGAATAATTACTAGTCCTAAGATTCTTGATGAATTAGGAAGTTAATTAAATAAATAAATATGTTCTTTACTAAATCACAAACTAATAAATATTGGATTCAAATATGTGGTATACCAACTACTGCAGAAATGTTAAGTTTGGTGTATCTTACTGCCTTGCAATTCAAATTATCACTGCTTTTTAATTCTAGTTTCTTACTGCCCTCTTATCTAGATCAGATTTCAATGCCTTTCTCCCCTCATTCTCCAAGAGGGGTTTACCTTATATAGTGCTCAATATGGGACGAAAAGTCACAACCAATATTAAAGATTACATCTTTAGAGATGTCTGCTCTTAGTCAAAGCTGCCCCTTCACTAACCATTGTTTGCTGAGTAGATGATTTTGAAGATAATTATATTAACTCTAAACAGATTGCCGACCTGATGGGGGTGGTATAAAGAGGGTGATCTTAATATATTTAATTTAATTTTGTCTTGATCGCCGACTAGGATCTCAATATATATATATATATTTATTTTATTTATCTATTAAGTGTTGACCAGCATCTGTTTGTTTCTCTTTGGCTATTTATCACGATGGGGCATGATAGTTAGTGCGTTATGGTGGGGGCATGACAGTCTATGGTCAAACTTGATAGTCTGGAAAGTGTTATTCTAGCATGAACTTAGAGAGTCTCGCTTGAAAGTGAGCAAGAAGAGCAAGAGAAGAACAAAATGACTAAACTCTTCTGTATAAAGATTCGGCTTGGCTCAAAGGAGGAAAGGTAGATGCACTCTTTGATATCTATTCTCAAGCAAATTTGATTTCACATAAACTAGTCAATGAGCTTGGTTTGCAAACAAGAAAGCATCTGAGTCAATACTTGTTGGGTTGGCTGAAGCAAGATGTTGAATTATAAGAAAATTTGGGCATAAATTTAATATTATAGAAGCTAATTAAAAAAATTTGCACACATAGAACCAATTCTTCACGCCTAGAATAGCTATGTGAGTCGTTACTATAACTCACTTTTATTTGAACATAACACATTATTATTCTAACCCATATGAACACTAACATAATTTCCTAATAGAAATATCAGTCAATACATATGATGTCCCCTAAGGGTATTCAAAATTGACTTTTGAGTTCTTTGTTAAAATCTGATTTCTTTTTTTTTTTTTTTTTGTAATCGGCAGCAGTGCTGGAAATTTCAAGAAATTGTATAAAACAATAACGAAAGGGAAATTGCTTGAATAATTGAAAATCTAGTAATCTTTATTTATTTAGAACATAATAAGAAGATACCCATAAGGCAAAATGCAATAGTTTGGAACTTGGGGTTTTTACACATTTTGCACATTTTTCTTCATGGTTTTTGATGCTGGTTGGCTGGATGATGGTAGATGCCTCTAAGCAAGGAATTCACACCCTCCAAAGCAAGGCGGTTTGGTCTCCAACTCACATGTGCTTTCTTCTGTGCCTTTTACGACTTCTTGGTTCCCACGTGCCCACTTGAATTCTCCTTTTTTGCTGTTGTAAAACCATGGTTTCTTGGTCAAACCTATGTGCCCAAGTTACGAGAAGAAACTCCTTTGAATGCAACCTCCAAACCCTCTCCTTCTGTTTTCTGAATGGTACGACCTTTGATGCAATATTGGTATGACTTTTGTATTATTCAAATCTGTTGTTGTAATTGGTAAATGCTGAAAGTAAATGCTAAATAGATTGATGGACGCTCAAATTGATGGTCTTTGTGTGAAGCCATCCATTCTAAAACCCTTAGACGGTCTCTCACGCTTGTAGATCCTGTCCTAATCGAGGGCTGATCAACTTGTAACTCCATACCTGCAACCCTGTGCTCAATTTTCTGTTTTTGAAAGATAAACTTGGATAATGAAAACAAAGATCTTTTCCCTCCTTATTATTTTCCAAATCCACTCCCAAGATTAGGTTTTGATTTTTCAACAATAAAATATTAAATATTTTCTCACTCAAAACCCATGCCAACTTGCCTTGGCATAATATTTTAATATTTTATATTTGTCTTAAAGTGCCCCTTCACTTAAATATTCATAAAATGTCTACAAAATTAATTCTTTTAATAAAGTTACTTTATTACTTTATTTAACACCCAAGTTAATAAGTTACTTTATCAAAGTATCTTTTTAACATTAAATTAGTAACTCACTTTAGTAATAGAATATCATTAAAGTAACGTGACTTATTAATTCAATAAATCTTGGCCAAAGTCTAGCAATCATCTCCCTAGAGTATCCTATCACCATTACCAATTGCAAGTGTGCTGTCATTGAGCCTGATAATGCTTACTGTAAATAGCGAGTATGCAGGAATGAAACAACAAGCCTGCTAAGGAGCCTGAAGCTACCCCAAAAGGGTCCCCTACACAACTTGATAGCCTATGGGAACCGCAGTGATAGGCTAACCTTGATTCCAAACCACTGGCTAGAAAGGGGACATTATAGTCTGGCCTCCCTGAAATTGCTTAAACTCAAGCAATCTCAACTTTGGATGTTACAAAATGTCCTCATTCTCCCACATAGCATCCTCAATCAGCAGATCCTTCCACTTAACCAAATATTCCCTGATGACTCTTCACCTCAAGTTGCGCTCTCTGGTGTCAATGATAGCCTCAGGAATAAGAACCAATTTCCCCTCCTCCTCTAGGGGTGGTAATGCTGTAGAAGTTATCACATGATGCCCCAATGCCTTCTTGAGGCGAGAAACATGAAACACATTGTGAACCCTGCTCTTTGTTGTTAACTCTAGCTCGTAAACCACCTCACCAATCAGCTTGGAAACTCAAAATGGTCCATAATAGCATGTCTTGAGCTTCTGAGAGCCACTCTTCCTTAGAGTGGATTGCCTATAAGGCTGCAACATAAGATAAACCATATGAGCCTTTTGTATATTTTCTTGGAGAGATCTCATGATGTCTTGACTGTCTTGCAACAAATCCTTCGCACTGGGCACCCTACTATCTCCAAATAACAAATCCAGGAAATTGGGAGTGTTGTAACCATAGAGTGCCATGAATGGTGACATCTGTATAGACATGTGGTATGTAGTATTATAACAACACTCGCATAAATGCAACTACTTGATCCATTCTTTCTGCCGCTTTGCAATGTAGTTCTGCAGGTAACCCTCCACCCATTCATTAACTATTTCGGTTTGTCCATCTGTCTGTGGGTGGTAGCTCGTGCTCGGAGTGAGTTCTGTGCCACTGAGTCTGAATAACTCTTGCCAAAAATGACTCATAAATGTGCTGTCCCGATCACTTACAATATTTCAAGGTAGCCCATGCAACCTGAGTATCTCTTTGAAAAACAAATTAGCAACTTGCACTGCCGTGAATGTAGCTGAAATCGGGAAAAAGTGTGCAAACTTTGTACTCTTAACTTGAAACTGCTAGCAAGCATGTATCTAGTTTCAAGCCCATGTTGTTCCAACAGCTCATTTCTTAGCTTGTTGCTGATTTGGTGGTTGGATTTTTTTGGTTTATAGTCTCACTTCATAGTGTAAAAGGTAAACATCTTTAGAGACTCCTTGGTCCACATTTGTGTTTTTTGGTGAGATGATGTGTTGCTTTGAAAATGTCTTGGCCATTATATAGTTTGTTTATTTAGCTCAATTGTTGGTTGAGGTTCATGAGCAATAGATGTACTTATGTGGGTAGGTTTCAATTCCATCTGAAACTCATTGTTGGTACCACTTGATACTTATTTTTGTCGCTGATTTATCAGTCATTTGTGTGTCTAGTCTTGGTTAGTAATAGTTGTTTTTGGGCAAGTGGTCAAGTTGTTGTGTCTTGGTCCAGTTTTTCAAACTGACAGTTATTGCAGATTAATCATGGTTGCAATATTCTAAGTTACAGATAATTTTTTTAAAATGTAGACATGTGCCTTAATTAGTTTGAGATCTTTTCATGATAGGACTTTGACTGGTCCAGTGATGAATTTGTGTATATTTGCGTGCTGTTGGCGTTACAATTCGCACCTTTGGAGTGTGTATTGGCAATAGACAGCTATGCACAGTATTTACCAGCTCTTCAAATTAAAAAGGGAAGCTCCCTCTTTTGCTGATATGCGTGAAAAAGGTAAAGTATTCTAAATTCCAATATTTTTGACTCAGCTGGTAGAGGCACAAGGTTAAGAAACCAAATACATTGAAGCTAAGGTTTTCTTTGGTTTTGCAAATCTTAACTACAACTAGGCTAACGCTAAAACTATCCTATCTCCTCTAGATAAACAGAGCAAGAGGAATTAGGAGTAGGGAATGGTATATGATAAACTTTATATCAGGATTCCCAAGGAGGTGGAACACCTATCCGAGGTGTAGGCTGAAAGTAGATTATTGGAAACAAACACTAAATGACAATCTTTATTTCTAAATTCCCAAGGAGGTGGAACACCTATCCGAGGTGTAGATATGAAAGAAAGATTATTAAAAACAACTTCAAACGATAACCTCTATTTCTAAATTCCCAAGGAGGTGAAACATCTATCCGAGGTGTATATATGAAAGAAAGATTATTAGAAGCAAATAAATCTAGGACAGCAAATTGTATGAAGGAACTAACGCACAATAAACGATCAAACCAACTTTATATTAACAAAGTGAACCAATACAAAATAGCAATATTGCATGGCAAGGTGGGCACAACAATTTGTTATCACAACAAAAGTTAAAGTACAAATGAGCAAGGGTGCTCTTATTTATAGAAGCTTGAAGGAGTAGGGAACCCTAAAATCGTTAATATGAGTCTTGCAAGCATGCAAGATTTATTATTAAATCTAAATGTATGCAACTTAACAGTTAACTGGAAAAACTACCTCAGTTAATTGATTCTAAACTAGACTAATTGGACTGTGCAACACACAAGTCCTTATTGATATGAGAGTTAACTGATAACTAACATTAGTTAACTGGAATCTAACTAAATGAGAACTCCATATGTGCATAGGTGACTCCAAAATAGACATGCTCAATAGGTGGGACAACGAGTTAACTTGGAAAGAGGCATCAAGTTGACTCCTGTGTCTAATGTCTATCCTAAAAGGGTGGGACGTCCTGATCTCTAGTTCATTGGCCGTGATCTTGAGCAATTAACCCCTCCACGAGGTTGTTGATAGCATCAGCATCTGGAGCACTGATACTCCTATGAAGTACTCGGTGTCTTCGCAACATCTCTTCACTGTCTGTGATTTGACTCTGTAGCTCTCTTCTACTCTTGGCCGCCTCATCAAATAATGCTGACATGACTGCAAGTTGATCCAACTTACAACCAACTGAATCACCACTGAAGATACCGTGAATGAGTCTTTGAAATTTTGTTTGTATATCAGCGAGCTCGATGTATTTACCATCCTCACGCTGATACTAGCAAGGGACTTGTGATACAAAAGTTCTTACAAACTTGATAGCACTTGCCACCTTTTCTTTACTCTCTGTCAATTTTGCAGAAATTGTTTCATGTACTTTTACGTTGAAGATTAATTGTTCTCTCCAAGTAAAGATTGCTTCCTTATCCTCTTCTTCAGTGACCAAGTCATATGTTGTCCTCAGGTGAGAGATCATGATCTCATTCTGTGGTTTGTTTACCGCTAAGTCTTGCTCCGACTCTTGAATCTGCAGGCGAAGTTCGTGGGCATTGTACCTCAACTGGTACAACTCTGAAAGTATGGAGCGGCCCCTTGTGATGAACTCTTCTTCCCAGTCTTTTAGGCGCTTCCCATATACAACCATCTGACTTAGCTGATTTTTTTCTGCTGACAATTCTAACATCTGTGGGAGCAAGGCAGTGACATTCTCAATGCCATGCATAAGGTTGGAGGTATATTGGCGAAGCTACTGGTTCTCAGCCTTGAGGGTTGCTTTATCTTCACCATCCTTTATTACTCTCTCCTTTATGCTTTCTGTTGCAACTTCGAGGAAATCCACCTTTGCTTGGCGTGTGCTTTTGCCAAGGTTGACCTTTTTTGAGGTGAAGTCATCAACTTCCACCTCATTTAAGTTTTTATTCTCTAGTGGCACAGTGGTCTAAATTGCAATTTCTTTGTCAGCATTCCTTTGTACAAGAATCTGCTTCTTGCACTTTTTGTCTGGCGTGCCTTGATAGACATGATCAAAATCTGAAAAGTCCAGCTGATAGGGTGGTTACCTACTCTTCCTACGTAGAAGATTCTCAAGCCAAGAAGAGTCTCGACTAATCTCACTAGAAGGATCGGTGCTAGTCTTAGGAACTCATGATAAGTGAGAATGCGTTGAAGCATGGCTATGTGGTGGCAAGTATATCTCCAAATCAATGTAAACCAGAGACTGCTGTGGTGTTGGTGACGGAATGAGAGGTTCTGCCTTTGTTTTTGGCATGTTCTCAACTGTATTTGTGGCTATCTCCATATGATGCTCTTGCTGGTCCAAATCAGCAATTGGTGCTTTTCCCTTTGTATTTCCTGACATCCTACTTCCCTTAGGAGGATTACTCCATGTCTTTTGTCTGGGCTTTGGTTTCGATGTGGAAGGTAGTGAAGTGACCACCGGTGGCAGCTCTGTGTTTTGTATGGCTGCCTTCCTCATCCTCTTGCTATTGAAGTAAAGTATGCTATTTCTAACAACTTTACTTGTTCTTCCTTTATAGATGTGCATTCTTTGGCCTACCAATCAACAGCTGGAAGCGGCTGCGTGTCAACTTGATCCTGGAAGAATTGAGGAAGTGTGACATCCTCATCATCATCGGATAACCCTTCCACATCCTCTGACATGAAATCAACAATCTGTGAAAGGGTGAACCTGCTGTAGCCGCGTCTTCGCACCTCGAATTTGTCCTCACAGTTGAACCAATAGTCTTCCATAAAGGGCTTGTGCGGAGAACGATTGCCAAGGCATGTTGAAAAGTGACCCCAAGGGTCGTATGAGTGTCTCTCGACAAGATACTTAAGGTTAAGCCTTGCCATCTCATGGCTCATAGCCTTGGCGTCAACTGCTGTCTTGCACCTGTAAATCCCTATTTGTAACGGAAATGTAGCAGCTGGCTTGCATTTGTTGTGCAGATAGGAGTGGACCTCGTACAGTTGCTGTAGAAATTCCATGAACACCACCTTATCCAAGGGAAACGGGGTAACATGGTAGGATGACCTGAGTATCCATACACGCGGATGTAGATAAAAGTAGGGAATTGGATGAACCAATCCGCCCATTCCACCATTGCCGATTTGGATTTTGTTGAGATACACACATGCAACTCACGATCAAGATTTCTCACGGTGTACATTAAGAATGCTTCTTGCACTCGCTTGTGCACATTAAGAATGCTTCCTGCACTCGCTTGAAATGTTGCTCGGATTTTGTGAACTCAAGCTGTGCGTAGTACTGATGAACCCTTTGTACACTTAGAATCCCCACAGTATTCAACCCTCTAAACTGGCCTTGGAAGGCAATAAGATACACGAGGTATGAACACATGTGAAACTCATGAGCAACAAAGAAGTTGGTCATTTGTTTGTGGAGAACGTCGCTGATCAAAGAAGCCTAGTCACAACGTTCCTTTCTGTTGATGATTTGTGCCATGATGTAATACATCCAAGGCTGGAACTTGTTGGCATTTAACTGACCAGTGACACGGTTAAGAAGGGTGATCATAACCGCGTATTCATCTTTGAACTCTCTGCAACCCACATTCTTTGGCAAAGCAATCCTTTTTTGCTTGAGCCACCTCTTTGCCATTCTTCTGTGACATTTTTCCTTATCAGCATTGAACGCCTTCTTGCACTCCCCCATGGAAATGGCCAAATTATTCGGATTCAGAGGAATAATGAAACACTTCTCGATGTCTTTGGGCTTGAGATTGCATACTATTCGCCCATCCACTAATTGAATTTCTCGTGTAGTAGAGTTGTAATGCTTTACACAAGCCATTACAAACTCTATACATTGTGCTGTGATGGGAACTGAAGCGGCTTCTAGCAACTTGAATTCCTCTAGATTCTAAACTGTGATTTGGTCTATCTTTGAGGCGTTCAAGTCAAACTCTGGATCCACTTGATGCAAATTTGTGTTAGTCGTTATGATGAAATCATGAATTAAGACCGATTTGGTCTTGAATTCAGTCTGAGTGAGCTGCATTCTGAAAAACTAGCCTGTTGACTGTAAACATTGATATGTTCTGACAACTTTTCTGGAAAGCTAAAAATATCTTTTGATGAGGCTAAAAATAGCTTGAGGGGCAATTTTTATGAAAAATTCCGAGACGTGGGTTTTGTAGAGAAGATGATTCTAAGCAAACTCATAACGTCAGAAATTCGAAAAAATGCTTTTTCGCTTGGCATGCGAAGACTTTTCGGAATAGAAGCAGCAGGGGCAGCGAGGCTTCAAAAACTTTTTTGACAAAAAATTCTAACATATGGGTTTTGTAGCCGCCAATGTGTTGATCACACCTAGATTCTTTGTTTTTTCAAAATTTTGACTTTTTCACTACTATGCAAAGGAATCTTCAGAAAAAAGCAAAGCTTCAAAAATTGAAGCTATGAGGCAATTTTTCCTGAAAAATTCTAGCTCATGGGTTTGTAGAGGATGCCGTGTTGAGTGAACCCAGATGATCAGATTTTGAAAAAGATGCCATTTATTTTGACATGCGAGAGAAAACATAAGACAAGGATAGAAGAATTGTGAGAGAAAGAAGATAGAAATTATATTCTCCCTCTGTCAATCTTCAAGAAAATCGCCTCCTTGTCTCAATTTGATGGAATCTGCCAAGAATTTGCTAGAAAAATGAAGCATGCAAAACTATCCTGCTGAGCAATCTGGACCTGTAACTGCAAAGAACACTGAAAAATATCACCTGTGATGAAGGAAATGGACACCTAAATGCATATTTAAAGAATTTTTTAGGGTTAAGGCATCACAAGCATGTAAAAACCCTATTTTTAGGACAAAGCATTTTGATTGGACCTCATTTAGTTAACAAAAATGGAGATTGAACCTTCAAGTAGGCGCCACTGAACATGCAAAGAAGAAACACGCCTCATGCAAAAATAATGGAGTATTTTATTATTATTTAATTCAGTTCAAAAATCCCTCCATTATAGGGCGTCCATTTGCACTTTAGTTTCAAAAGTCAAAGTTTGACTTTAGGCGCCATTATTCTCAGACTTAGAAATTTTCTTGAAATTTTGAAATTTTCCAACTTTTAGCTTTTGCAAATGTCATTGTAGCCTTTGTTTGACCCTGAATTCTGGATGCTCGGTTGATCCTAAAGTTGAGCTGACACATCCATCGTGTAGCTGGATCAAGTTTGACGAGATGTTGTTGGGAGTTGCAAGTGCTAAAAACTAATCTGATGCCTTGAATTCAAGGGTGCCTTTTCCCAAAAGGGTGCACATTTCACTAGAAGCCATTTTTGGATTTTGACACTCCGTGCTTTGATCTGCCATTGTGGTGACTCAAGACTCTCATCGACTGGATATCGGATCCATCATGTAGCTGAAAGAATTCCGCAAAGGATGACTGTAAGTCTGTATGTGCAAGTTGTGAAAGTTGATTTAAGACCCTCAAATGCAAGGGTACCCTTGGCCTGTAGGGGCGCAATTGAGCTTTTGAGAATGATTTTGCATTTTGCATACTTCAACAAAATGCTCTACTTTGATCCTCGCTATCGGGAGTTGGACTGCTCCGATGCGCGTGTTGATGGTCTCATCGCGAAGATTGGGTAACTTGGAAAAGATGTTCGTGGGAGTTGTAAGGTCAAAAGATTGCATCTGAGGCCTCTAGTAGAAAGGCGCCTTTCTCAAGAAAGGTGCATTTTTCCATCCATGGTTGTTTGACAAATCTCGAGAGTTGATGGTTGGATTCACTGCATAGCTAGATTGATTTTGAGCAGATCTCGTGAAGACGACAGTTGTTGAAAACCTCATCTGATAGCCCAAAAAGCTAGGCGCCCTTGGGCTACAAAGCTACATTTTGACATTTTGACTTTTATTTCTCTTCTGTTTTACGTGCTCGTTGGATCAACTGCTATGATCACTCAATATATCTTATGGATTGGTGAATGGATTCATCGTAGAGCTGAATTGAAGTTGAAGAGATTACCTGGAGATGGTTACTACAAATACTGACATCTGCTATGCTTTATTCTTGGGCGCCCCTGGGCTATAGGGGTGCAAATTCTATATTTTGATTGTCGTCTTTGATGTGTTAATCTTTCACATCTTCTGCTTTCGCCGTCATTTGCCGGTGTTTCGCAAATCTGATGGATTCGCTTGATGACTTATTGGAAAGCTAGCAAAAATCCGAAGAAGATGACTGTATTTGCAACCATTATCAACAATATTTAGGCCTTCAATTTCAAGGGAACCCCTAGCTTGTAGGGGCGCAAATGCCTCCAGAGTTAGTGAATTTTGGATGAAATTCACCTCCTTTGTGCTTCGTGAACACCGTGTCGCTTGCTGCGTTGATTGTGTTGAAGCATCACTGCCGTTGATGCGAGTGCATGACTGCATTTTACCATTTTACGTGTACGAACACTACAAAGTTGACTTGCACGTTGATTGTACAAGTATCTCCCACGTAGCAAGGTAGAGTGTTTCCAAACTTAGAATATTTTTTAGATTTTTCACCATTTGAAAATCCCCTCCGTCGCAAAGCATCTTTTTCAGCATCTTTCGCCATAGAATCTTTTGCGGTGAGTTTCAGACTTAGATTTCAACCCCTGGTACTGGCCAACTGCCATTGACGACCTCAAAGGTCCTAATTTTTCTCCTGAAAAAGTGAAAACTACCCACCAGACTTAAACTGACATTTTCTTGATCTTGACTTCATCACTGTGATCGTAACGTGAAATAAGCCAATCAAAATTATTTTCAGCCAATTCTGGCAAGATCCTATTTTTTAGGGGTTTTCCTAAAATAGGGGCCCAGAACCCTAATTTTCAAAATTTTCAAATTTTGCCAGTATCTTCTAGACATTAAACCCACAAAAAGCGCATGCTTGATTTGACCAAAAACTGAGTTTTGACGACAATTTTACAGGATTTAGACCATTTTAATCAAAATGCCTTAATGAAGCAAAAATTTCATTTTGGGTACATGTGCAACATCTATTTCTTGCATTTGGTGTCAGTCAGTTGGTATGCACCCGAGTTATCCAAATTTGTTTGCTCTCTTTGGCACATGATACGAGATTTTGGATTACAAAGGGGATTGTTGGCATGTTTGCATAAATATTAAGTCTATTGTACATTGATTGATATTGTGGGTGAATGATAAAACTATAGAGATTGCTGCTGCTTTCATGATTATTTCTGTATAATGGTTCCTTACAAACCATTGAAGCTACACGTCTTGGTGTTTGTATATAGGATTATATCTTAAGTTTTGGAATTGTAAGTTGTGTTGCAGTGTGTGGAGTTAGATTCACATGGAACTCTTCGTATGTTATACTCCTATTCCTTCTTAATATCTGTCTCTATTGTAGTCATATTTCTTCTTACTGCGAGAACATGTGTGACCCCAAATTAGGTTTACATGCTCAAGTGTGGAGATATTTTTAATTTAATAAAATAAAGTTCCTAAACAATGAATTCAATCTCTATTATACCATGCATTCTAACTTGATATTGCCTATTTTAGATTCTTCCCTTATAACATGAATATTCTCATTCACTATCTTTTCATTCAAACATCTCTTAGGATCTGGATAACTCTCATCTTTACAAACCAATTTTGCATGTGCCTTTGATAGAGGGAAAACGAATTTTGATTCAAAAGATGGGATGGACCATTATTTGGATGGACATGTGACAACAGTGGCATTTGAATACAACATTTAAATAATATATCTTTTGATGCCAAATATTCCTTTTGAATTCCAAATTTACAGTTGCCAGACCCTTTTTTATGCCCATTTGAACAGATAATCAACCACAAGTTGAGATGAGCCTGTGTTTAGAATCTTAGATATATGAACTATGAATACCAAGTTCTCAAGTAAATTACCAACCATTTTTAACGTATTGTCTACCAGAAGTGTGGGGAGATGTTTTGAGCTTCACTCATAAGAGGTTGAGATAAAAATATGAGGTGCAGTTAAATTCTAGAAACTATGGTTTAATTGATAATCTAGATGTGGAGGTGTAAAAGGCTTCTTTAGATCTTAAGTCTGGATGAATGTTGAGAAGACACTACAACTATATTTTTTGGAGGAAGACCTTGTGAGAACTTAAAGGAGTATCTTGCCCAAAAGAGTGAATGTCTTTTCAGAAGTCTGCTAGGAGAGGTTAAGGACGGAGGCAAATCTTTTACCACAGCATTAGTGATAACTTGGTGATCCATAGATATAATGGGGAAAATGGAATAGCATGCTGCCTATGGAGTAGGAAATAGAAAGCAGATTCCATAAAATGTTTGTAGCCTATCAGGAACTTCTTTGTTTCTCACATACCATTTCCCTAAGGCATGGAAAGCAATAAAGCAGATGAGAGTTTTACTTTTTGTAGAAATATACAATCCAATATATTAGTCATGTGGGGCATGCAAGAGTGAGAAGCTAGGTGTTACTTGAGTCAAAATTAATTTTGTATACCCCTTTTTCACATTTTCTATTGAGATTTATCATCAATGAGGAAATTCCTGTGTATTAGATTAAATTCTTGACAAGCGAATTTGGCTTCTCTCCACTTTTTGTTTAATATGAGATGTTGCTAGATTGAAATTTGTCTATTTTGTGCATATGCTTCTGCATGATTAATGTGATGTTTTTGACAGATCTTAAGGGGAAAACATGGGGATTTATAGGAGTCACACTTTCCAATGGTGCACACTATCATCGAGTGCAGGTAAATAGTGCCTTTTGCACATTTTCTTAGATGCTGGCAGATATTGCGATGCAGGGTGATGTATAGCAGTTTGGAAAACATTCTCATGTTGCTGTTACATTCATTTTTTTAATCTTTTATGTTTTGAAATTTTGTAGCTTAATGCAAAAGCTTAACCTGTTTGGAGTCTGTCTGCTTCTTGTTCACATGGTTGTAACTTATCATCTTAATTGATGGATTTAAGTTAATTGAACAAATTAATTTTGAGAAGTGAAAATAAGAGTTGACTTCCTATTCATGTCAAAATATAATAGTTGTAACTAGTAAGGTCTATAGTGTTTGCATTCAGCTAGAAACAAACAGAATTTGCTTGTCGAGTTTCATTCAAAAGCATATATATAAAGGAATTAATGATACATAAATACAAACAAATATTATAGCACAAGTCGCAAAATATTTTTTACATGTTGATAAGATTGGCTTTCATATTAAACTAGTCTTATTTTTTCACGCAGAAGATAAGCTTTCAAATGTCAGGTTTCTTTCATTCTGTATAAGTCATGCAAAGTAAGGTTTTGGATTATGTTTTATACAGTAACAGAGAATTTAAGATTGCTCTCTTGTCCCAGATCTGAGTTAAGATTCATATTGCGTTGTTCATATTATGATATTATAAATTCAGGATTCAAAGTTTTACTTAATTTTGACTATTTAATGATATATAACTCAATATTTATCTATTAGCAAGTTCATTCTGATATCTTAACTTTCATCGACTATGTCAACCAGGTTATAAACTGTATGCAGTCTGGGGACAACCTGTAACAATTCCACAATTTTAATTAAAAGAGGGATTTGTAAACTTTTAATTTGTATCACATGGCTAATCTTCTCAGGATTCCTGTTCATAAATGAGAAGCATCCCTCCAGTTTATCTTAAACAATAAACAGATTGCTATGGACTTGCTAAATTCTTAAGCTCAGTTTGTTTCCCAGCATGATTGTTCTTATGATATACACAGTCCATCTTTTCAATCTCTTTCACAAAACTGCTACTCTTCTTCAATCTTCTTTTTTGATAGTACAGTGAATGTTGTAATGGGTACCTTGGCTATAAAAAGGCCCGTCAACGGGCAGCCAAAACACAAAATTTTGAAATGACAATCTAATTGAATTAAGAAAACTGCCAAAATATAGGACTAGATACATAATAAAATGGAGGTGAATGAGCACTCTCCCATGTGTTGGCGTAATAACGAACACCTTTGGAGTACAAGTTAGTACGGACAACTATGCACACTGCGTAATGAGTGCTCTTCAAATCAGGAGGGGAAGCTCCCTTTTTTGCTGATATGCTTTCTAAAAGTAAACTATTCTAAGTCCTATCTTTTTGTTCTCAGCTGGAAGAGGCACAAGGTTAAGAAAACCAAGAACGTTGCAGCTAAGGATTTTCTGGTTTTGCAGATCATTGACTACAACTAAACTAACTACTTTAAATCTATCCAGTTTCCTCGAGAAAACAGAGCATGAAGAAATGGAGCAGGAATGTTCTATACGATAAACTCCAGTTACAGTCTCACAATGTGAAGGCAAGGCGGGCTCAACTATTTGCTTGATTGGGGAGTAGTTTATTGGAAATGACAAATATACGGTAAACCAGGTACAACTTCACAACATGAAGGCAAGGTGGGCTCAACTATTTTCTTGGCTGAATAAGTTTACTCTTACGCACATCAAAAGATAAGCTTTGAGTACAAATTAGCAACATGAAGGCAAGGTGGGCTCAACTATTTGCTCTTCTGAATAGGCTTATTATAAACGAAGCAAAGGTAAGCAACTAGGACAGCAAATTGTATTAGCGAAACATGCATACAACCAACGATCAGACTAGTAACCCCATTTAACTAAGATTGAACAAACACCATGATAATAACATGAAGGCAAGGTAGGTTCATCTATTTATTATAACAATAATCACTCATGAACAGATACAAAATAACAATATTACAGGCAAGGTAGGCTCAACATATATTGCTATCGCATGCAAAAGTTATTTATAAATGAGCTGAAAGCTCTTATTTATAGACATCAAAGGTGTAGGCAACCCTAAAATCACCTTGAGTCAACTACAGTCTTGCAATGCATGCAAGATTTTATTGCTAAACCCTAATAAATGAAACCATATAGTTAATTGGAAAACTACCATCAGTTAACCGAAACATCTATTCTAAATGGACAATGTGCAAGCATGCACGCCCTTATTGAAAGCAAGTTAATTGGAATACTACCATTAGTTAACATAAAAACCTAGATGAAACTCCAAGTGAATGTAGATACTTCTAAGATAGAAGGTGGGAATTGAAGTCTACTGGTCTTGATCTCTAGCAATCAACCCTTCCACGAGGTTGTTGATTGCGTCACCTTCTGGGGAATTGAAGCTCCGATGAAGTATACTGTGCCTGTGTAGCATGTCTTCTCCGCCTGTGATCTGACACTGAAACTCGCCTTTACTCCTAGTTGCCTCATCAAACAATGCTGACATGACTGTAAGTTGATTCATCTTACAACCAATGGTCTCACCACTGAAAATACCGTGAATGAGTGCTTGGAGCTCTGACTGAACGTCAGCAAGCTCAACATAGTCACCACCCACACGCTGATACTGGCATGGTAATTGAGACACAATTTTTCTCACATAATGGAGTGCACTGGTGACGTGCTCTCTGCTCTCAGCCAATTCTGATGCTATTATTTCTTCTATCTTTGCCTTGAAGATCAACTGTGTCCTCCAAGTGTAGACAACCTCTTTATCTTCTGCATCTATGACTGATTCATATGAGATCCCCAAGTTAGCAATCAAGATCTCATCTCTGGGTCTACTAATAGCCAAGTCACGCTCCTCATCCTGAAGTTGTAGACGAAGCTCACGTGCATTGTACCGCAACTGGTATAACTCTGAAAGTACAAGGCGGCCTCTAGTAACAAACTCCTCCCACTCATCTAACCGCTTGCCATATGCAACCAAGTGATCAAGCTGACCCTGTTCTGTTGGCGGTTCTAACATCGGTGGGAGTGCGGTGACAGCATTTCCTGTTCTATGCACAAGGCTAGAAATATACTGGCGAAGCTGCTGTATTTCAGCCTTGAGGGCTGACTTATCTTCTCCGTCCTTCACCATTCTATCCCTTGCACTATCTATAGCAACCTGTAGGAGATCAATCTCCGTCTGGCGAGTACTTCTACCGAAGTTGACTGTGATCACTTTGAAGTCCTGAGCTTCCATCTCGTTTAGACTCTTATCCTCTGGAGGTGCAGCAGTCTCAATGATGATCTCCTTACCCGTATTCCTCTCAATGTGAACCTGTTTCTTGATCCTCTTGTCAGGCACATCTTGATAAGCATGATCGAAATCTGAATGATCAAGCACATAAGACGGCTGTCTCCTCTTTCTTCCCAGTTGACTCTCAAGCCAAGATGAATTCCGACTAATCCCACTAGAATGATCTGTACTAGTAACGAGAGGCTCCGACGAAAGTGAATGCGTAGAGGTGTCATTGCGAGGTGGTGAGTCTAAGTCCAAATCAATATGAATTGGAACTGGAGGCTGCTCTGGTGTTGGTGATGGCATAGGTGGCTGAACCTCAGGCTGTGGCGAACTTTGAACTACCCCTCTGACAGGCTCTACATGCGAATCGACAATACATGCCTTCCCTTTTGAATTATTCGGCATTGGATTCTTCTTAGGAGGATTACTCCTCTTCTTCTGCTTGGGTTTAGATGAGGAAGGTAGTGAAACTCCCATTGGTGGCGGCTTTGTTTTAGGCATAGTTACCCTCCTGGTCCTCTTGCTTTCGAGATAAAGCATACTATTCTGAATAACCCTGCTCGACCTCTCCTTCACTGATGAGTATTCTTTGGCATACCAATCAATTGTCAGCAGTGGTTGCCCATCAACCTGTTCTCTGTAAAATTGAGGAAGTGCATCTCCCTCATCCTCTGTCAAACCTTCCACCTCTTCTGCCAAGAAGACAAATATCTACAGAAGAGAGAACCCGCTGTAGCTGCGTCTGCGTACCTCAAAGTCATCCTCGCAATTCACCCAGTAGTCCTCCATTGTAGGTTTGTGATAAGAGCGACTACTAAGGTGTGCTGCGTAATGACCCCAAGGATCATATGTGCGTGTGTCAACCAGGTACTTGAGTTTGCAATTCTCTAACTCCTGTCCTGTAGCTTTAGCATCAACTGTTGTCTTGCACCAATATATTCCGAATTGCATTGGAAAGCTAGCAGCCTCAGGAACTCCATGAACATTGTCTTATCCGAAGGATAGCGTGGAAGGATAGCTGGATTTCCTGTGTATCCATAGACACAGATGTAGGTGTATGTAGGGAACTGAATGAACCAGTCCTCCCAATCTTCCATCGCTGCTCTAGCAACCGTTGAGATACGAACGTGCAACTCCCAGTCCAAGTTTCTCACTGTGTATGTCAAGAAAGCCTCTTGCACACGCTTGAAATGTCTTTTAGCCTTCGTGAACTCGAGTTGATCATAATAACGATATACTTTCTGTGCATTGAGTATACCTACCATGTTCAACCCTCTAAACTGACTTTGATAGGCGATCAGGTATACGAGGTAGGAGCACATATGAAACTGGTGCGCAACTAGGAAACCGGTGATTTGTTCATGAATAGCATCGCTGATGAAGGATGCCCAGTCGTAATGCTCTTGCCCAGAAATGATTCAACCAATGATATAATACATCCATGGGTGAAATTTATTTGCATTTGTGAGACACGATTGAGAAGTGTAATCAGAATTGCGTACTCATCCTTGTATTCACCACAACCCACATTGTTTGGCAACTTGGTCTTTTTCTGTTTCAACCATCTCTCTGTCATCTTACTTTGACACTTATCCAATTCAGCATTGAATGCTTGCTCACTCTGACTCATAGAAATGACTAGATCATCTGGATGTCGAGGAATACCCAAACTTCTTTCGATATCCAAGGGTTTGAGACTGCAAATAACACGCCCATCTACTGACTGTATCTCCCGTGCAGCAAAATTGTAATGCTTAATACAAGACATTACAAACTCTACACAATGAACTGAGAAAGGTATGGAAGCAACCTCAAGTAACCTGGATTGCTGAATGTTTTGGATTATCGAATCTCTGATCTTGAGTGGATCTAAAACTGCTTCTGGAAGCACCTTATTTAGATTCGTATCAACTGTCCCGATGAAGTCATGAGTCAAGACCGACTTGGTCTTGAATTTGAGCTGAGTGAATTGCATTCTGAAAAACTCGCCTATTGACTGTGAACACGGCCTTATTCTGACAACTTTTCTAGAAAGCTAAAAATACCCTGCTGAGGCTAAAAATAACTCGTCAGAGGTAAATTTTCACAGAAAATTCTGAGATATGGGTTTTGCTCAGAAAATGATTCTAAGACAACCCAAAACGTCAGAAATGTAAAAATTCGACTTCTATTTAGCCATGCAAAGGAATTTCAGTTAAGAAAATAAGAGCCTCAAGAACTGATGCTCTGGAACAAATTTTCCTGAAAATTCTAGCACATGGATTTGTTTGAGGAAATCGTTTTGAATCAATCCAGCTGTTTTGTTTTGCCAAAATTTGCCAATTCTTCGAACATGTGAGAATTTTAGACGAGAAAATGGAAGAATTTTAGATAAGAAGAAAGACGTTTTTCTTAGTTTTTAATTATTTTTTGTCTTCTTCTGTCAAAATCGCCACTCTGCCTTAAATTCTGCTGTTGAATCTGGACCTGTACCTACAAAAGAATGTTTCTGCTGCCTTTGAACTTGATTGTCTGATGAAAATTCGCCAATCTCTTGAATAAATTCAAATTTGCTAAGCTGGATGAATGAGAAATGATGCCATGCTTGCATAAATAGAGCAAAATTGTACCATAAAAGCAAGACTGAAAGATCTACAACCCTAATTTTGAAGGAAAGAACTCGATTGGCCCTCCCCTAGCTGAACTATCACTGAATTTGAGTCCCGAGAATTAAAATAATATTTAATTTGTAGCATGCGAATTTAAGAATTAATATTAAAAAGGCGCAAATTTGAGAAAAATCGCCATTTAATATTAATGCATGCAAACCAAAATATAAAATACTATTTAAAAAGTAACACAACATCTGGATGCACTCGGGCAACTTCACTGATTCCAGAAAGTCTAAATTTGACCTTCTAGGCATCCATTTGCAAGAGTTATTGGATTTTTGACTATCTCCTATTTTATAGCTGACAGCAAAGTTATAGTTGGCTATGTTCAACTCTGATTTCTGGGTGACTGAGTGAACCTGTGACTGATTTGAGATATTCACTGCGAAGCCTACATAGCAAGGATGAAATGTCTTCTAGGAGTTGCAACTGCTAAAATCAATGTTTGACACCTCAAAAAAAATTAGGTCCCTTTGATTAAATTGATGCAAGGTCATCAGACTTAGCCATTTCTTCGTTTTGCCATCAGATGCTTCAAACTACCATAACAGGTGAACGATGGACCCTGCTGACTAGATGATAGGTTCATTGCGTGACTGAAAGTATTCCGCATCCAATGACTGTATGCTGTGTTACAAGGTTCGGCGAACTTCATCCTTGAAGTTCGAATTTTTCCGAATTTGAATTTTTTTTTTTAAATTCGTTAATATTCGCCCATATTCGTACGGAAAAATTTTAAGGGTTTTTTTAAAGACTTAAATGTTTTTGAAACAGTTTTTTAGGGTTCCATAAAGCGATTTTTAGGGTTGTCGAAGCGTTTTTTTATAAAACGTCACTCCCACACTCGATTAACATACAGCCGACTCATTTGAGAGCCGTCACGAATTGGACTTAGCCGTCGCAAATTGTTTTTCTCCATCTGAGAGCTGGCGCAACACTGCAAATTGTTATTCGTGTTTTCTGTACAAGTTTGGCGTGCAATTTCTGGGCAAGTTTCCACGCTCGTACTCGCCATTGCATTCTATTTCCTCGCTCCAGCTAGCTCTTGCTCGCGTGACTGAGATATCCAAGGCGTCGTGTGTTCCCGCGACAAAGATTTCCAGGGCGTCGTGTGCTCGCGCGACAGAGATTTCCAAGGACCAGGGTGCTCGCGCGACAGAGATTTCCAGGGTGTCGCATTCTCCAGGTAGGTCGCTTGCATTTCCTGTTTGCTATTTCATTTCTTCTAAAAATGAATATAAGTAGTTTAGGTTTTTAACTTTTAGGTTTAATAAATTTTATACGCCTCTTTTAACTTTTGTTTATAATTTTTAAAATAAGATTTAGTATTTTAATATGTTAAAAATGCAGTTTTTTAATAAATAAAATATAGTATTATAGTATTTGTATTACATTATAATATTTTATATTAATACAAACTATAAAATAATTTATATTCAAAAATAAAAACTGTTTTATATTTTACAAATTGTCAAATAATTTATATTTAAAATCTGTTTTATTTTATGTATTTTAAATTTATAGCATTATATATGTTTATTAATTATTATTACATTATAATATGTTTTTATATTGTAAAATATAAACTATAAAACAATTTATATTAAAAACTGTTTTATATTTTATAAATTGTAAAATAATTTATATCTAAAAATTGTTTTATTTTATGTATTTTAAATTTATAAAATTATATATGTTTAATAATTATAAATTATAATATAGATGTGGTTATTTTATTTATGTTAAATTATGAAACATTTAATGTTTTAAATACTAAATATTATTTTTCTTTTCAAACATGCAGATTTTCATTTAATGGCTCCAAACAAATCAACTTCTGAGGCATGGAAACATGTGACCCGCGATGGTGTTAACATTAGTTGTAATTTATGCCCACATACTCTTACTGGAAGTTTGACGAGGGTTATGGACCACTTGCTTGGTAATACAGGGGGTCCAGGTGGAGGTGTTATTCCATGTATAGGTGTTACTCCAGCAATTAGAGCTATTCTAGAGAAAGAGCAATCCTCTTCAATTGTAGGAAAAATGAAGAAAGCACAAAAAAAACAGAAAATTGAAGAAGATGTATCTAGATTCACTTCTGTTATGTCTTCCTCTTCTAGTCTATCCAAATCAGAAAGGGTATCAAAAGAGAGTGGAACATTGAATGCCTTTTGGAAACCAGTAGAGAAACAACAGGTGGATGATGCATTAGCTGATTTGTTTTACTCAAGTGCTATTCCATTCAACGTTGCAAGAAATCCACATTTTCGTAATGCAATTCAGAAAGTTGCAGAGTTTGGCAAAGGGTACACACCCCCATCTTCAGAGGCTTTTAGGACAACTCTTTTGCAGAGGTCAAAGGATAGAGTGACTGAGAAACTAGCTGATGTCAAAGCCTCTTGGAATGAAACAGGTTGCACTATATTGAGCGATGGATGGTCAGATATATGTCAAAGGCCATTGATTAATGTTTTGGTGTCTTCTCCTGATGGTGTTGTATTCTTGAAAGTGATTGACACCATGAACCACAAGAAAACTTCTGAGTACATCTTTCAAATATTAGAGGAAGCCATTCTTGAAGTAGGGGTCGAAAATGTGGTTCAAGTGGTAACTGATAGTGCAGCAAATTGTGTGGGAGCTGGGAAGCTGATTTCAGAGAAGTATCCACAAATATATTGGAGCCCATGTGCAGCCCATTGTCTCGATTTGTTGCTTCATGACTTGGCTAAATTCCCATGGGTACATGAAGCTATTCATAGAGGGAGAGCAATTGCAAATTTCATACGAAATCATCGTCTCACATTGAGTCTTTATAGGCAGCATGCATCCAGGGAGTTGTTGAGGCCTTGTGAAACAAGATTTGCATCATTTTATATCACTTTGAAAAGAGTGGTTGAAGAAAAAGCAGCTTTGAGGTCTGTTATTTGTTCCAATCAGTGGGAAAATTCAGTGCTTTCTAAAGGTCCTAAGGGGAAAAACATAGAACAAATCATTCTAAACAGCAATTTTTGGGAAAGTGCAACAAAGGTTTTGCTGATATGTGAACCAATTGTTGATGTGCTTCGTATGGTTGATGGTGACTCTCCTTGCCTTGGCATGCTTTATGAAAGCATGGACCGTTGTAAGGAAGCAATTCAAAACGCACTAAATAATGTAGAAGCAGAATATATGGAGATATGGGAGACAGTTGATTGCAGATGGAAAATGATGCACACACCTTTACATGCAGCAGCTTGTTTTTTGGAGCCTAAGTTGTTTTCTATTAATAGAAAAGGCGATTTTGAGGTCATGACAGGGCTTTATGATGCCATTGGAAAATATGAATCAAATGCAGCAATTTCAGCACTAATCAGAGATCAATGTTGGGAATACAAGAAAGGAGAAGGAATGTTTGGAATGCAAGCAGCCAAATATGACTTGGCACGTATACCTGGATATAGATGGTGGATAAACTATGGAGCACAAACTCCTGAGCTACAACAGTTTGCTGTTCGAATTTTGAGTCAAGGAGCAAGTTCATCAGCTTGTGAGAGGAATTGGAGTTGCTTTGATCACATCCATTCCAAAAAGAGGAATAAATTGTTGTCTGGAAAGTTGGGAGATCTCGTTTTTGTTCGCAGCAATTTAAAATTGTTCATGAACAAATCAACAAAGAACTCTTCCTCACAACAACAAATTCTTGAAGACACAGCAGTGCCAGTTGGAGATGAGCCTGACTTTGCAGATGATGAATTGAGTAGTGATACAGATGATGATGATTTAGCATCTCAACCAAGTGCTCTTGATGACTTGGAGCTATTTTGAAGTTCTAAAGTCTTGACTGTTATTGTACCTTTTTGACAAATGAACATCTTCGTAATCGTGATTTCACATCTCTTATGGTTTATATTTTATAAATGTGTCATTTTTTGTAATGATTTCAAATCTATTTATCAATGTTAAACTGTTTAAATGGATATATTACTTGTATTTATTAAAAAAAATAAAAAATTATACAAGGCGAATTTAATCCGAATTTTATACTTTTCGAATTTTCTCCTTGTCGAACTTCATCCGAATTTCAATGTTGCCGAACTCAAATTCGAATTTGAACCTTGTGACACAGACTGTATGTAAGGCACCTGAAAGCTGCATCAGGAACCCCAAAAAGAAGGGCACCCCTGGCTTGTGAAGGCGCACACACCATTTTGACAAAAGTGTAACTTTCATCCGGATACCACACTTTGACCCCTGACACCGGGAGCTGGAGTGCTTCGATTCGCGCATCGTTTGTCTCTCTGCGTAGCTGGATCAACCTACATGAGATGTCTCTGGAGGAGACGAAGTGAGAAAACTGCTTCTAAGACCTCAAAGAGAAGGGTGCCTTTTTCAAGGAGATGTGTATTTCCCATACTTAGCCATTTTCCGGTTGCTTTCACTTTTCAGCATTCTAACACTAACCTCGCACGTACGAGCGTTTGCCAAATCCCGGAGGCTGACGGTTGGACTCATTGGATAGTTGGAGTAATTGCGCACAAGTCTCATGAAGACTGCGAATGCCAAAAACCTCATCTGGCAGGCCTAAAGGTTGGGCACCCCTGGCCTACAGAAGTGAAGGTGTGTATTGCTATGTTTCTCCACCCTCTGATTAACATGCTCGACAGAACCTCTGTCACAGTCGCTTGGAATGTCGGATTACCTCACGAACTGATGCGTTGCGAAGCTAGACTAGATCAGAGAAGATCTTAGGAAGACCCCATCTGCAAATTCATCCATCTGGGAGGTCAAATTCAAGGGCACCCCTGAGCTACAGGGGCGCAAAAATCATAATTTGGCAGTCCTTTGTGACATGCCTTTTCCTCGTATCCTCGGCTTCTGACCTCGTTTGCCGGAGTTTTGCACTACGTACGTCCTCGCTCGATAGCTCGGCGGAAAGCTAGGCTAATTTTGAAGAGATTGAATCCATTTGCAAGCACATGCAACAAGATCTGAGCCTCCAAAAAAGAAGGGCGCCCCTGGGCTACAGGGGCACAAATCTGTTTCCTGCTTGAAATTTTCATCTGTCTTTGCTTTGAAAAACACTCCTCTGGCCACTAAATTGACCTTGTAGAAGTATAACCTCGTCGTGAAATGCTCCTCCATCATCACATGTTCTGCTCTGGATCCTAGGTTCAAGTTTTGACCTCCAGGTACTGACTAATTGCTGCTGACGACTGACATGACATTGACCAAAGTCCATACTTGACCTGCCCAAAAACTTGTATTTTGACCTCATTTTAACAAAGTTTAGACTCTTTAAGCAAAATGCCTTAATGAAGCAAAAAATTTGGTTTGGGTACAACACCATGCAACAAACAACATTGCATTAGCCATGTACTAAAGACTATCCCCTAACCTTGATATAACAAACCATATTCAATAGGCACCAGCAACTCGAATACAGGCTCAAGCCAACATAACACCAATCCTCCCCTAAACCATTTATATAAACTAGGTAGCTAGAAAGGTCAAATACCACAACATTGCTGAAATTTGTGAAAACAAAAATTGCTATCTTCCTCCATTCTGGGAGCTCATTCTGTTCTGAACCATGTCCACTTGAATTAGTTGCCGAGAAAGTCATGTTTCCAGGATTTTGGATATTTTCTTCAACAGGGAGATGAGGCATCATTGCGGAAAGCCCCAGCTGTACTCTCGGTTCCTGAACTTTGAGCCTCTTTCCTGTGGGGTGCATTGCACGTGATTGCTTCAGCACTGGAAAGGAAAGTTAGCTGGTTAAATACAGTAATCCCTTGTGAACAATTTTGAGGTCTTTGACATGTTGAACCAATCTGATAGTGACATTTTAGGGCATCAAACAGGTCATGCACCATTCGTATCTCCTTGCAGAGCTCCTACTTTCTTCCTCACTCCTAGAACTCTTCGTCCATCTTCTAATTGCCTTGCTGTAGAATACAGGGCTCTCCATGTACAACTGAATCAATAATTTTAGACAGCTCCACATCAGTGACATGGAAAGCTAAATTTACCTGAAAATCGTCCTCAAAGAGGTTCTTGTGCATTTGACACCAGTTTTACTAGTTCCTTCTTCCACCAGGATGCTTCTCATCATTGCTAGCATGTCTCCACTATTGATTCAGAATGTCCTCCTAAGATGTTTGTCTGAGATTTCGTCAGTGAACTTCCAGTATTTCAACCTATCTTTTGCCATTCAAATCTCGGACAAAAAATTCTCAGACCTCAATGGTGGAGTCCATTCTTTATCACATGTAAGAAGCAATGAAAATTGTTGATATCAAAACTGCCATTGGCTATTAATAAGCCTGCCTTTCTTAATGCCGTCTTACCTTGGATGTAGCAGTTTAATGATTATCTGGTCAGCTATGTATGTTCTGTACACTTCAAACTGTAGGATGAACACCCACAGGCCACATTTATTTCCTGCAGTGTTGGTTCTTTAGCCAACTTCCATTTCACATTTTATTGTGATTTGACTATCTGATATTTTGAAACTGATTGATTTTCTTTAATATTGTGAGATGGCCAACTACTCCTGTATTTTGTTGGCAAGTCAGGCATTTAGATCGTTTTCCAAGAGAAGAGAGAGTACCTCTCATCCACTCCTCGTGTTGAGAATGAAGCTGTTATGGAGAAATCAGTTGATCCTGATGTTTGCTAGCAATCTGCCAGCTTGTTACATTCTCTAAAGCAATGCTGAAATGATTTGTCACCTATTTGGATTTACTTAAAATGCTATCCATTCCTAGCTTGGGATTTTGCCTTGCCTCATCTCCTCAATATTTACCTTGGAATTGCCTTTTGCTATAGTGCTTCCTACGGCCTTCAGCTTTACTTGTTTCAGTTCTTTCACAAGACCAGTGGCTTCAGCTTCGTTAGTTGTAGCCACAGGGATGAAGGTCACTCTTTGCTCTAAAAAGGCATTGGTGTTATCCCTTATTAGCAAATCAGCTCCCACCTTTGCAGGATTTCCCCTTGACACCCTATCAAAATTCAATTCTTCTATCCCATTTTAAGGAGACTACTTGACTTACCTTCTCTTCAATTTCTTGGCATTATTTACTTTTAATGGGAGTCCTTAAGAGCATAATTACTAGCTATTGATCTTGTGGCATGGTACAACTATTGCCCTTATATTGGGTAGTTTCTTACGAAAGGATCCTTCCCTTGATTGGGAAATGACTTTGAGCTTAAAGATGCCACACTTTCTAAACTAGGAATGTAATGTCCCCATTTTTGGCCCAGGCGTTTGGAGAAAAAATAATTTAATTAAGTTGCCTAAATTAATGTTTTTCTAGCAACTTGTGTTTAATTAATTATGTTTTTAAGTTGAATACCTTTTTTTTTTAAAGTGACTTACCTTGGGTCAAAAATAAAAGTAAAATAATATAAAGTCACTTTAAGGAGATAAAAAGTTTATTATTTAAAAAGTGATTTCTATAATATATAGATTCCGGAAAGTTCCGTTGGGTTTATAAAAGAAGGCCGAGGAGAAGAAAGGAATGGATTCTAAAGTTTGATAATTTTTTTTTTTGAGATTTGTGCCTGTGGCGAAACTCTTATTGGCAGGACAAAAACCCCAATGGTTTTCCTGATGGACAAAATCCGAAAGGTAGAGTGGTTCCATCCAGGGGTCGACAGTGAGCTAAAGACTTGTAGTTTGGGGATGAAAACCCTCGGATTCCGTTGGAGCAATTTCTTATAGAAGTTGCTTTTGTGCTGAATGTTTGCAAATAAGGGTTTGGAGTAAATCAATTTAGTTTTCCTGGTTTGCCAGGTTTGCAGATACAAATTTATAGAAGATTTGTTAAGAAATAATATTTTTTTTTGGTGTGTACTAGTGAAAAAGCAGAAATTATTGTGCTGTGTGTGCAAAGTGAATTTGGATAGAGATTATTGTGCAGTATGTGGTTGTGAAGAAAAGAAATAAAAATAAAATATTATATTTTAATTTACTGCTGAGTTACCCCAGCCATACCATGTTTCCTGTTCCTAAGGGAGCCATATACTTCATATATGCTATTCAAAGGAGGGTCATTCACAAAGAAGGCTTGATAGCCTTAATTTCTCCCTAGCGCAGCCTTAGAAAGGCTGACCAAGGTCAACACAAGCTCCAAGAATGTAGGCACAACATTTAAAAAGTCTGCCATACCATTTCTAAGCCGCTGTACCATCTTAAGGAAGCAATACATCAAGTTTTGGGGTGCCGTACAACTAATGTGAGGTGCTAAGAATTGCTGATTGGGACATGTGGCAACTCAGCAGTTAAGTTCAGCAATTAAGATATTAAATATTGTCAGTTTTGCTCATGCTAATTTCTGAAAGAAAATTTCTGTATGTGTTATTTCATATCAACAATTCACAGAATTTGATAAAAATTATCTGCTGTAAACATTGTTCAATAATCTTCTGTAAAATGGAGTTGTAATCAGCAGTTGAGAATTGAGGAAATAATTTCTGTTATAACTATTATGATTTGGTGCCAAAATATGACTCCATGCAAACTGTTTAACGAAATGTCTGGGCCATATAAACTGTGAAAATTGCAATATTTTGGTTTAAAAAATTTGGCCAGTATATTACAAGGAATGAGTTTTTTGCTATTGTAGATCATGCACATGATACTTCTCAAATAAGGGCTTATGTCTCATCTTTCATTTCAAATATCCATATTTTAGATCATCTTACGTGATAAGATTGTTTAATTTGTCCTTAAATAAAACAATAAAAATAATCCCATATAGATATATATTTTGTTGTTTCTGAGTTTTTTGGTTATGGCTGAGTTCCCCAATAAATTCCTTTACCCCAATAGATTCCTCACTTAGAAACAACAATCCAAAAAAGAGGCCAAGCCTCAAAACATTCAAACACTCTCTGCTTTACAAAGAAAGAACTCCCCAAGCAAGAAGAGACATGCAAACCCCCAAATGTGTACATTTTTACATCTAAATTAAATGTTGAAGATGTAAGATGCATGTCTTAGGAAACTTTGTATCTATGTTTGTGCCAATGTTGAGATGTGCCACTATAGGAGATAATAAAAAAGATATGATAGATTCCAAAGCAGATGGCAATGCTACCATCACATAATCACTATCATCAAAGAGGAAGACTAAGTCCTAAAAAAATACTTGAGATTTTAAATGCAAGACTTCACAAATTGATGCCAATTGTCTAGTAGGTAGATGTTCCAATTAGGTGGATCAAGAAGAGGAATGCGAACATGTGCTAAAGAAACATTGGATGCCTTCAAACAAACAACACTAAATTATAAAAATATCTAAAGATATGGTTGTGGAATATCAACTCATGTCTCTATAACCTTGATAGATGTGAGGACTTGAAGGTTAAGAGACCATACTACATGTCTTGAAAATTGTTTGCACTAAATATATAAGAATGAACTTTAGTTGAAGGATCGTCAAGGGAAAAATATGAGAAGATATACAATCTACAATGATCATCTACCTCCTCAACTATAATAGTATCATTATACTCATTTTTTTGAATAAACATAGAATCATGTGTAAACTCCACTCTTACTTGTCCCACTATGTATAATTTACTATATGGATAAGAGATTAGTTAGCAAGTAAGGAACATAAATATCATCACTAAATGATCCTTCACCAATGTCAACACACCCTCTCTTGTATACACCCATACAAGTGTTATTACCTATCAAGATATGAGGCATATAACAAGTCTCTATAATGTTGAAAATTGTATACACTCGTAACTTCACATAACATTTTACACTCACTTTAGTGTCCATTCCCCTAGTGTGTTTTTAGCCCTTTGTCCTAGCCTTCTCCCTTCTAGTGCCAAAGGTGTAGCATTTCTATTATTGTTTTTCTTTAACCTTATGTTTGAGGTGTTATTCTTGTGGTGTCCTAGTGTTTTTACCTTTGTCTAGTTTGAAATGTTCAAACATTAGTGGACATGCCAACATCTGCTTAATGCACTAATATCCCATGACATTTTGTCAATCCTTGGTCACTTCTGATCATTTCAACTTTTTCACCTTTCAAGTCAATAGGTAACTACTCTAGAGAGAATCCAAATAGATACCTACCTCCTTCCTTCTTCTTTTTGATCCATTCTGAAACCAATTATTGGAATTTTATCACTCCCTTAGCAAATTTTGGACTCTTTTACAATCTATTCTCCATAGCTAACATCACTATGAATCTTACAAAAGATCTACTTGATGTGAAGGCTATTTTGTGTTATTAAACTTATGGAAGTGTGGTAGCAATGCCACAATAAGAATTATAATCTTCACTGGCTCCTACAAAGAATTTGTGAGGTGATATTATTTTTTATTATTTGCTCCAACTTCTCATTTTCTCATTATCACTACCATTGAATCCCTTTGTGTTGTTACCTTTGGCATTTTCAAATCACATTCTCACTCATTAGCACTACAATTTTTAGTCTATTACTATTATTCTATCACACCTCATTTAGCATTATTATTCTTATAAAAAAATTAGGCTACCTGTGGAGGCTAAAATTACAACCTAGGCGATTGACTTGAAGACAGGATCCTTACAACCAAAAAAAATCCTTTGTCTTTTTTAGCTACAAGTTTTCATTGAGGATAATATATTTCGCCCTTTGGAATTTTGGTGATATCTTTCCATTTTCTTATTTGTCAATCCTTTCATTTTCATTACTATTAGATAGTTTAGTATTTGTTAATTAAATTTAAAATTCAACTAGTGATCTACAAATGTCATTTTAAGTTTTATTTTGTGTAGAAATATACACATTTTTCAAGGTAGTTTAGACTTTGGTGATTTTGACCATAAGGGACTACAACACATTGCAAAAATATTCATGCTTACCTTTGACATCTAGTCCAATGGGATTCATATTTTAATACCAACTTCCTTTTCATTTCTACTTTCAATTAGTCGATTTTGTTATTTATTTTCTAGTAAGCAACAACAATATATTTCCTTTCTAGTATTTTAGCTCATTTAGATAAATTATTTTTAGTTAAAACACTTTAGATTAATTAGTGTAATCTACTCTAAATAGTATTAGATTAGTTATTTAAATAAAATTAAGGCTAGTTAATATGAGTGTAGTGTTCATTATATCATTTAAAAAATGAAGCTAGTCTCCCTTTCATTGAGTTGAATTTTATGCAATACATTTTGGTGAATTCACATAAACCATATATTTAACGCATCAAAAGAGCTCAACATCAATGAACATCATCCAAAATGGGAATACAATAATTGTTAGACATCCAAAATGTCAACATAATAATATCAACATATATCTGACACAAAGAAAACAAAATATAAGCACATTCAAATATAAATGTAATAGTATCGCATACATCATACATGACACAATATACAATCATAATCGAGATATCTAAATAAAATTATTCTGGGTACACCTCGATAAAAAAGAATAAAGGATAATGAGCAACTAAGCTAAATCAATAATCACAAAATAAACAAGTGTGAATACCAAGACATTACAAAAATAACTTAGGCATGAAATGGGAGCTTCTAGCAAGGATGGCTACAAAAAATGGACAACCTCTCAAATGCCAAAGGCAAGGAAAGTATTTATAGTTGAGAAGCTTCACATATTGGGGAGATGGTTGGGAGAAGACACGAGAGTTTATGGATAGATGTCTAAGGAGCTGATAGAGTCAAGAGGAGAGGAGAATCAGTTAAGAGGAGTAGAGGCTTTGTCAAGACTAGAAAGTACTTCAACAATATATATATTTCCAGTGCCTCACCTCTATGAGCATCACCTAGATGCAATGAGTGTTGTGGACCATTCATTATCATGAGAGACGGGTTCTTGTGAACCACTACTTATGAAACATGGGTCAATGAGTTTGACTCGTAAAACTACATGGTTGAATCCTGATAGCAATATCACAATATGACACGTTGTGGAAAATACCTCCTACTTATCAATTGATGAGCTAAAGGGGCTCTATAATGAATGGTTCATAAGGCACAACACTTGATGAAGGTTTTGCAAATGGGGTTGCAAGCTAAGTGGGCTTAACCTTGGGGAAAACTTTGTGGTTAAGCGTGCTTGAGCTGGAGTAATACTACGATGGGTGACCTCCTAGGAAGGTCCAATGCTTCGCCTTTGTGAGCATCGCCTAGATGCAATGAGTGCTAAGTGGACCATTAATTATCATGAGAGATGGGTTCTTGTGAACCACTACTCATGAAACATGGGTCAATGAGTTTGACTTGTAAAACTACACGATTGAATCTTGATAGCAATATCACAACTAGAAAGTGCTCTCAATTATGAGTAAAATGGTGGCAAAATAACTAGAATTGAAATAATCAGATTCCCAAAAGACAATAGGGTCACCCCTTTCGAAATGTAGATTGCCACTTTCAAAGTGTAGGTTGCCACTTTTGCTAAGGTAAGTCACACATGCAACACTGGAGTCTCTCGAGAATTGTATAGTTGAAGGTCATCAAAAGGATTTTAAAGGTGCACAAAATTTTGGAACCCAAACTGGGGGCTAACAAGATGGACAAGAGGCTTAGAAGAAAGAGCTAACCATAATCAAATAAAAAATGCTAAGAGGAAGTGTATTTCACACCTCATGGATTACGAGCTAGACCTACTAGATCATCATTGAACTACTATGTTAGCCCGTACAATTTTGGCCACTTATAATTATCTCTAAGCATATACCCATATCTATCTTACACTGTTGTGAGAGAAATTGATTATTGTGTGTGCCAAGTAGCTACCATGCTTGTCATTTAGAATCATTATTAATAATCATAGCATAGTGTATTTATAGAATCTTAATGAGACCTTGCTTGTAACTTTTCCACACAATCCTTGAGAATACACACTAGCTTAAAGTTTTAAGTGATGGTTGAATGAATAGTGATAGAAAAAGGCCTTGATCATAGTTCTACTATTACAACCTCTCATTTCAATTTTAAGTGTTTATCTATCCTAGATAATAAATTTATATAAATATAGTAAAAAAATAGATATCTTTTACATAAGTTGTATTATATATAATAACGTTAACCGAAAAAATATTTACGTTGAAGGCGTGTCCCTATTTGAACTTCACAAGCTCATTTTTCCTATCAATGATGAAAAAGCAAGGAGAGCCCTTGCAAGAAGGTCGAATGGATAGCAACCGTTGATGCTTCATCCCACGCCTGACAATGAGAAAAACTCCTGTGCATTCCTCACCTCATGCATGAAAAACTCCTGTACATTTAATATTTCCGTTTAGAAGGTTGAAAAAATCTCGTTGACCTCCAACCCTGATATTTTCAGTTTTGCTTTCATTTATTTTGAATAGATTAAAGCTGCAACTTGAGAGCCATTAGTCGGGGTCTGTGAAATGCTTCAACTGTGCCATTCGCTTACAACTTAAAAACCCAACTCCTTTTTTAGAGCATCGTATGCAAGTGAGGGATTTGCTTTTGTTTTCAAATTTCAAAAGCTCCTTTAAGGTATTTCCATTTTTTGTTATCTTTTTCTTTTTCCTCTGAAAACCCTAGGTTTATATAGTTTTCTAAATACTTTCTTTTAAATTTGCAAACCCTAGATTCATATGGTATTGTGCTTCAGGGTTTGAAGCTGTGTAGAAATGGCGGAAGCTGCAAATGGGGGCTCACAACCCTCAAAATATTCTGGCAACGACTACAAAATAAACATAGAAACCTTCCATATTAAACTCCGAAAACCCTAGGTTTATATAGTTTTCTAAATACTTTCTTATAAATTGGTAAACCCTAGATTCATATAGTATTGTGCATTAGGGTTTGAAGTTGTGTAGAAATGGCGAAAGCTGCAAATGGGGGCTCACAACCCTCAAAATCGTTTGGTAGTGGCTATGAACTAAACATAGAAAGCTTCACTAAAATATTACAAATTTTGTACGACCACTGGAAAGAGCATAGGTAGAGCTTCTTGGGTGCCTGCGAGGCGATAACAGTTTCCGCCCCTCTGTCGTCTAAAGATTTGTGTTATTTGAAGTCATCGACATTGAATATATGGCTTTTAGGGTGCGAGTTTCTCGAGACCGTAATTACACCGAAGGCATTCCCTCTATGAAGTTTGTCCGACTGACTTCCTCTATCAACGACGTGCAGTGCTCTAGAGGGGATGCAAGAAGATCAGAGTGATCTGATCCGTTCATCTCGAAAATGAAATTTTATGCCACCTCTATTGTACGTCATGGTTTTATTATACCAAAATGTGGCCCTAACCTAGCTCAGCTAAGCACCAGGAAAACTGCATATCATAGTGAAGTCGTGGAGAAATTTACCCTAGAAGTCATCACAAAGTTACAGTTCAGTTTTCTCAGTCCAGGCGATTATCCAATTCCACGACGATAATCCCTCATCTTCCATCGACTTATAGTCTGCTGATGTTAACGACAATGGGAGTGTTGATTTGGAGGCAACTATGGTTCCTAGAGATTTGGTCTCTCTACCCAGTTTTTTTTTTTTTTTTCAATGATATAATTTTGTACCCATTTCGATTTTGGTTTGAAAAATCCCTTTTTTACTTTTTAAAGTTTCTATCAAATTCTCAAAGATTGTGGTACAGTAGTCAGAACAGAGGCTTTTCCTTTTTCAAAACCCACGAAGATTTAATTTATAGTGTGCTGATTCTAATTTTAGTTGGGGTCTCTTAGATTGTAAAAGAGTCCCCAAGGCTAGCCCTAAAAGCAGCTGGTATGAGAAGTTTGTGATCTTGATCTGCTCTCAAAATTAAAGAATTTTTCCATGCATGATGGATATCTAATACTTGTTCATTAAAATATCTCATGTAAAATTTCATTTTCACAATCTCAAACCAAGTTTTAGAGATTTGGGGTTTTGCCCAAGTTTCAGGGTATGACTTGAGGGACACAGGTTCAAAATACAAATAAAATGTTTGTGGAATATAGAAGAAAATGGTTTTTTAAAAATAAAAAGGTTTTGATAAGACATAGGTTCACAATGAAAGAAAAGAAGCAGACTTAGCCATCAAATTTGTATGTCGACTTGTTTTTATTATAAATGGTTTAATTATCTCTACCTTATTATCCTGTTTCTAGTTTGTTTTGTTAGCTCTGTACTGTGTTTTTTGTAAGCTCTAATATTTTTAACTGTTTGGAAATAATAAAATCAGTTGCTATCTCATGCCACATTTTATAAATTCTTAATTTGTTTAGTTATTCCCCTTGCTAATTGCTTTTTGATCCTTTCTGATTTAACATAAGACTGGATTTAGTGCTAAAATTTCAGAAAAAGCTGACTTAGTATTGTACCAATTAACCTTGTTCATTACATTTTCAGCTATCTATGGTAACTAGGATATTCTGAACTGTCTTCTGGCACTCTGTATGGTCAGTTCTTTTGGCTTTTCCCATAATCTTCACTCCATCGTTTTGGTCCCCTCAATCTTGATATATTAATATATGCTTATTGGAATGGGTTGCACATATCATCCATAATTGATGGGTCAAGACTCAAGCCACCACGGTTGTGTCCATATTGTTAACACCAAAAGGTAAAGTGTGACAGGTTTGCCATTTGTAGTCTAGATACAAGTATCTAACTTGATAGTATCTCCTGTCTTTCTGCTTTGAAAAGCTCTATATACAGTTATTGAATGCATGTGATCAGTCATCAAGAAGCATGCTTCAAAATGCAGCCTGCATGTGGCTGACTCATCAGTAGTCCAGTCTTTTAAAGTAGGCATTAGATGCAAATGAATAACGGATTTGGTGTTGGTAAACCAAGTATCCACCAACTTTCGAGTCCATTCCATGGAGAGGTAGTAAAAGTATATGAAATGGTATGCAAGCTTTCATACAAGCCAACATGTAGTATCAGTGTAGCAAGAGATCAATTTAACACAGCATGTTTTTTGCTTTATTTTGGTACACTGTGTGGGAATTAATCTCTTCAATCCTCCATAGCTGTGAATGACTTCTGCCATCAAATATTAACCTGTCCAGTCTAATTCATGATAATGCCATTTCATTACCCTGGCAGTACAGATAAAATTAAAGAAACTATAATCAGAATTTAAGCTGATAAGTAGGAGGTTTCTTCCACAGCGTGTCAAACTATGATATTGCTATCAGGATTCAACCGTGTAGTTTTCGAGTCAAACTCATTGACCCATGATTCATGAGTAGTGGTTCACAAGAACCCATCTCTCATGATAATGAATGGTCCACTTAGCACTCATTGCATCTAGGTGATGCTCACAGAGGTGAAGCATTGGTCCGTCCCGGGAGGTCACCCATCCCAGTACAAATGCTCACAGAATTTAAGCTAGCAAATATGTGGTACAAATGTTGCTCTCTGGTCCAATTTCCTAATTAGAAAACCCTTTCTTTCACAGAATTTCATAGATTATGAAAGATAGGGCAATGAATATACATCAGGGAGTGGGGACCAATACTGTAGAATAAATTTAATTACTTAAAAACATCATTGAAGCATGTACTGCAGAATGTTTTAAATTTATGCAAGTTAAGATGCATCTTTGCACATGTTCCTTAGAGTATCAAATATAAATATCCCCTTGTATTAACAAAATTCACTAGATTTCATTAAGGTGGAATTCTGATTTTAATCTCAGTAGCCTTTTTTATTCCTCTTTCTATGCATCTCCACTCCTGTACTTAATCTATACATTGCTCATTGCTCAACCTGTACACATGAGTACATGCTACAACCTTTTCATGTGTACATATACAGTACTGAACTATGCAGCCTAGAAATATGTATGCTCTATCTCAAGCTCGTGTATCTAAGCATTTATGTTATTCACTTGATATTATTGACCCATAAGCACATTTCCTTCATTTTGTATGCTAGCACAGATCAATCTTAATATTTATCCAATATTGTGCATAGAGGCAATGCCCCAATATCACATACACAGTGATATCTTATGTATCAATATTCCAAAACAAAAGAAACATAGACATTAATGCACAGGATTCTGTGATAATACATATATTTCTTTCCACTCACAGTTTTTGCAAGAGGTCATGTATGATGGAGTTATATTAATTGCATTTTAACCTGCAGAGACAGCCTTTACTTGTGCATATCCTGCAATTAATTCAAAGATTTTGAGATCGTCCTTGCGAAATCCATCTTGTGTATATCCTGCACTCATTCCATTCCATTCCATGACATCTCTTTGGGGCATTTTGTCAAACAGTTCACGTGTCTTTTCTATGCTAACACATTTTGCATACATGTCCACCAGGGCAGTTGCAACTGCAACATCCGATAAAATTCCTCTATACTTTATGGTTTGATGGATGTCCATACCCTGTTCCAATGCTCCTATTTTGGCACAGAATGCTGGCAAAAGTGTGGAGTCTGGCTTTATACCTGCCAATTGCATTTGCTTGAAAGTTTCTAAAGCTTTTTAAAAAAATCCAATTTGTTTGCATTTCCTGCAATCATTGCATTCCATGAGATAACCTCTCTTTGAGGCATTCTTTCAAACAGTTCACGTGCTTTTCCTATGCTTCCAGAACAAAAGATAACTCATGTATTTTCAAGTGAGAAAAAAAAAATCTAATTTTAGTGTTCCATTTGGGCATCGATTGTGCTACATTATTGCTGATTTTACCTAATTTTACCATTGAGAAGGATGCAAGTAATCATGCATGTCTACTAGGGCATTTGCGACTATATCTGACAAAGTTCCTCTATCCTTTATGATTCGATGGATGTTCATGTGTTCCAAAGCTCCCATTTTGGCATGGTCAGGAAGGATGCTAGCAAACGTTGCGGAATTTGGTTTTAAACCTGACAACTGCATTTGCTTGGAAATTTCCAAAGCCTTTTTAACAAATCTATTTTGTGCATATCTTGCAATCATTGCAGTCCATGAGACCACATCTCTTTGAGGCATCTTGTTAAACACCAAGATAGTTGTAATTATATCCGACAAAATTCTTAAATCAAGGCTATTTAATTCGATAATCTCTATCCCTCTCCTCTCTCTCTTTATCTTTGCTTCTCCATCTCCATCTCTGTCTCTATATTCATCTCTATCTCTATCCCTTATCTATATCTCCTTACCCCTCTCTCTTAACTTTACCCTCCTTTGTCTCTCCCTCTCTCTCCCTCTTTCTCTATTGCAAACATAACATGAGCCTGTTGGTAATGGAGCCTGATTATCTTCTTGATTAAGAGGTTGTGTTTCAATCATATTTAGATCCCTGTAAGTGGATGTATAGTTGATTTGCAGCTATCATTTCTCCCAAACAACATTCTCTAAATGACTTGCCCATTGACCTCATGTACTACATTAATTAATGTAAAAAAATATAACAAAATTTTCCCAAATTAACATTCTACACCTCTACGGCGTACCCATTATTGCACACCAGGAGCGATTGCTAGTTTATTTTATTTCTGTTGGCGTTTCAATTAGCACCTCTGGAGTGCTTATTGGAAACGGACAGCTATTACAAGTGTGTTAGTACATGCTCTTCGGATTATAGAGAGGAAGATCTCTCTTTGCTGATTTTATACTGTAAAAAAGGGGTGTACTAAGATTTCCTATCTTTTTTACTCAGCGGCAGGACACAAGGGTGCATAAACCAATGCACCGTAGCTAAGCTTTTTCTCTGGTTTCCGCAGATCTTAACTACTACTAACTAAGCTTCTAAACTATCCTACCTCCTCAAGATAAACAGAGCATGAGGGCGTAGGAGCGAAATGGTATGGTTGGATCACTTGAATCCTCCGTCTCAATGGAATATGGCCGAGGCTTTGAACCTTCGGATACATACCAAGATAGGGCTCGATACAAGCAAACACTCGTTACGGTAAACTGGATCTGAGACTTGCCAAGGAGGAGGAACCCCTATCCGAGGTATAGGCTTGGAAGCAGCTCACTGGAAACAACAAGGAACGATGGCCTTTCTAACAGGATTCCCGAGGAGGTGACGACACCTGTCCAAAGTCTAGGCTGCAAGAGAGATCATTAAACAACATCAAACGATAATGATCGATGACAAAATATCCAAGGAGGCGACGACACCTGTCCAAGGAGGAGATTGAAACAATGCACTATTTAAAAACAAGACTTTGAATAACTCAAATAATTAGATCAATCAAGCTTGCACCATCTGATTTATTTCTTCAAGGTTCTTCAAAGAATTACAAAGGTCGGGACAGCAAAGGCACGAAATCATGCACAATTGCGATCAACCAACGAACTCTCATCCAAGAGTGAACAGATATAAACAAGCGAACTCTGGCAACAGTGGCGCAGCAATTTTGCTAGCAAATAAAGGTTAAACAAATAAAGAACCTAAGGCTCTTATTTATAGAAACTCAAAGGAGTAGGCAACCCTAAAATCTCCTTGAGTTAACAAACAGTTCTTGCCAATCAGCAAGATATTATTCTATGTCTAAAAGTAGGTGAGCAAACAGTTAACTGGAAATCTACTTCAGTTAACTGAAACTAAACAAAAGTCAAACTGGAAGTCTACCTCAGTTGACTGACACCTAACTAAAAGTGAACTTATGTTACAAATGTGTCTCCAAATAGACATCCACCTTTTGAGGAAATCTGAGATCCACAAATCGTGGGAGTCAAATAGACATCCTAGATTAGTGGGATCTGACATGCATGATCTGTGGAGATCTGGAGTCAACTTGGAAAGGGGCATCAAGTTGACTTCAGTCATCATTAATGCTATTTGGAGGGTAGGACGTCCTCCCTTGGTGCTTTACACCTCTTCACCACTGGTCAACAAAGTCTCTATCCAGTCATTGACCTCTTCGGCCTCCGGGCAATTAATGCTCTTCAAGATGACTATGTGGCGTCTAAGCATTTCTTCACCCGTCGTAAGCTGCTGATGATAGGTTATGCATTGGGCACCTGCTTCATCTAACTGGACAGACATGGCTGCAATTTTGGCTAATTTGCAGCCATTGGGATCTTCAAAGAATGAAGATCGGATGACCTCCTGAAATCGTGTCTGCACTGTTTCAAGTTCCACATATTCTCCTCCTTCCCGCTGATATTCTAACTCAGGGAAGGATATTACCAACGTTCTTGCGAAGTTGATAATATTGGCGACAAAGCGTCTATAGTCAATCAGCTCCACAGAGTTGGCATCATAGGCTCTCACCTTGTATGCCACCTATTCTTTCCACTCAAAAAGATGGTGTTTATTTTCTGTGGTCGTAACTGATTCATATGCTTGTTGCAAATCAGCAACTGTCACCTCCTCTATCGGCCTCTCTTGAGCTGCCTTTACATCTGACTTTTGGATTTCTGATCGAAGTCCATGTGCTCTGTCTCTCAGCTGATATGCTTCTGTCAACACACACCGCCCTTTGACGACAAACTCATCCACTTGACGTCTCAAGTGTTTGCCATATGTAATCAACTGATGATGGTTTCTTTCAGCTGGGAGATCCAACAGTCCTTGAGGCAAAGCCGAGGAGTTTGGAGTGTCATGTATCAAACTAGAAATGTACAACTTTAGCTGACGGATTTCAGCCTTCAAGGCTGCTTTGTCTTGTCCATCTTTTGTCATCCTTTCTTTGACACTCGCCGAGGCAATTCCAAGAAGGTCTGCCTCCACCTGTCGAGTGGTCTTTCCAAGGTTCACCTTTGAAAGCGTGAAATCCTCAACCCTCACATTATGTATATCTTTGTCTTCAGGTGGGGCAGCAGTCTCTATGATAACCTCGTTCTCTGCATTCTTTTCTACATGCGTCTGCTTCTTCAACTTCTTTACCGGCATGTCTTGTGGGACATGATGGAATTCAGAGAAGTGAAGCTGATAAGAAGGCCTCTTCCTCTTCCTCCCAAGCGAGCTTTCCAGCCAGATAGAATCTCGGCTAGCATCGTTGGGAGGAGGAACATAGGTCCCCTGAATGCTAGAAGAACGAGACTGTGCCGTGGCAATGTCTCGTGGTGGCGAGTCCAAATCAATAGGACTTTGTGACCTCTGTGATGGTGGTGAAGCTGGTGGCTCTATTTCTATCACTGGCACCGCTTTTGCTGCAACTTCTTCTACAATGGTTTCCATCTCTATAGCGATTATTTCAATCACTGGTTCTTGTGTAGTTGCAGCGGTCTCAACTGTCTCAGGCAAATTGGTGGCTGTCTCCACCTGTACCTCTTGCCGGCTTGTGCTGGCAATTCCTTTTCTCCCCCATGTGTTTCCTGACATCCGCATTCCTTCTGGAGGAAAGCTCATCTTCTTCTGTCTGGGTTTCCTCCTAGATGTGGAAGGTAGTGTAAACTGAACCGCTGGCGGCTCTGATCGGGGAAGTACTACCTTCCTTGTCCTTTTACTGTCCAAGTAGAGTTGACTGTGTCGAACTACTCTACCCGTTCTGTCCTCAATAGACGTACTCTCTTTCGCGTACCAGTCTACCTTGCCGAGTGGTTGTGAATCCACTAGACCCGTGAAGAAGGAAGAAAGAATAACTTCTTCTTCGTCCTCAGATAAGCCCTCGATGTCTTCTGACATGAATTCTGCAATCTGCAAGAGCTTGAATTTGCTATGGTTTCTTCTTCTCACTTCGAACTCATCCTCGCAGTTGACCCAAAAATCTTCCATGAAAGGTTCATGTGATGATCTTTGCTCAAGGTGAGCTGCGAAGATGCCTCTGGGGTCATAGGATGGCCTCCTGTCGATGAGGTATTTGAGATTAAATCTCACTATTTCTTGGCTTATCAACCTTGCATCGGCTGCAGTTCTACATCTGTAGAGTCCCATCTGAAGAGGAAAGTTCACTGCAGCCTTTTTCTTTACGCGAAGGTAAGAGTGAACATCGGCCAATTGCCTCAGGAATTCCATGAACACTACCCTATCTGAGGGGTAACGTGGCATCATGGCGCGGTGGCCATTATAGCCATACACGCGTATGTAGGTGAAAGTGGGGAATTGTATGAACCAATCCGCCCAGTCCACCATTGCTGCCTTAGCTGCTGGTGAAATACGCACATGCATCTCATGGTCTAGCTCGTGCACGGTGTGCATAGTAAAAAGGTCATTTATCCTTTTTTAATGTCTTTCCGCCAGAGTGAACTCCAAGCGAGGAAAGTATTCTTGTACCTTTTGCACACCCAGGGTTCCCACAGTGTTTAATGTTCTGAAATCGCCTTGGAAGGCTATCAGGTAGACCAGGTATGAACACATGTGGAAATGGTGCTCTTCTAGAAACCCGATGAATTGTTGGTGGAGTGTGTCACTGATCAGAGAGGCCCAGTCGTAGTGTTCTTTCCCACTAATTATTTTGCCAATAATGTAGAACATCCACGGCTGGAAGGATTTTCCCTCTTCTTGCCCAGTGACTCTGTTGAGTAGGGTGATTAACACTCCGTACTCGTCTTTGAATTCTCCTCTCCCAACCAATCTAGGCAAGCTAGTTCTCTTTGTTTTCAACCAATGTCCGACCATTATAAAAGAACACTCATCCTCCGAAGCCTCGAATGCTTTTTCGCATTCTGTCACAGATATGACCTTTTTGGTAGGGCATGGTGGAATTGCAAAACAAGTCTCTATGTCCGCCGGTTTTAAGCTGCAAATCACCTTCCCGTCTACTGACAGGATCTCTCTTGTAGTCGGGTTGTAATGCTTTGTGCAAACCGTTACAAGCTCGATGCTTTGTAAGGTGATTGGAATAGATGTTGCTTGAAATAAACCGGATTCTTCGATGTTCTGCAATGTGATTTGATTCATGCCCTCCAAATCCTCAGAACTGACCTCTAGATTTTTCTGCCATAAGTCTGTGTCAGTCGTTTTCAAGTAATCATGGTATAGGACCGTTTTGGTCTTGTATTGTACCTGAGAGTACTGCATTCTGAAAACCTTGAATATTGACTGGGCACTTGACCCTGTTCTGACACTTTTCTGGAACTACTAAAAATAGTCTCGCTGGGGGGTAGTTTTTACGAAAAATTCCAAGACATGGGTTTTGTTAAGAATGATTTTCTAGACAAACCCAAATCATCAGAAATTCGGAAAAATGAGTTTTTCCTTGGCATGCAAAAGCCCTTTAGTAGCAGAGGCAGCAGGGGTACCAGAAAGTGATTTTTCTTGGAAAAATCTGACACATGGGTTTTGTTCATGCTTCAAAGCTAAACAAACCCAGTTTGTCTGTTTTCCAATATTATGACTTTTTCCGAAAACCCAAACAAAATAGGGGCAGCAGAGCTACTTTTTCTGGAAAAATCTACCATATGGGTTTTGTTGAAAAAGTTGTGTTGATCATACCCAGTTGGCCAGATCTGTGATAATCTGTCATTTCCTGTCACATGCAAAAGAAATATAGACAAAAATAGAGGAAGTAGATAGAAGATGGATTGGAAGTTATAAACTGCCACTTTGCAATAATCTGTCTTTGGAAGCAATCTTGGGAGAAGAATGCTTTTACTACCAATGATCTTCAAAAATATTGAAGATCCGTCCAAAACCCCTGCCAGATCTTGGAAACGTGTTCTTGGTAGCTACTTGATGTTTTATTCTTCAACCTGCAAAAAGAATAATGAGGAAAGGGACGCCTAGCATGAATATATGGTGATTAGGGTTAAGATCCACAAAGTATGGAAGATAACTCATCATTCAAGCCTGATTTGGAGTTCCAAAAGATGATTTCCACTGATTGTGGAGTGTTTGGTCTCTTTTGGCTCCAAATTTGCTAACTCAAGTCAACACTTTTCCTTTGACTTATTTTAGGCGTCCATCCTTGAAGTTGATCATTTTCGTCCATTTTGCAAGTTGAAGAACTCCCGTTTGATCTTTGATTCAGGTTACTCAGTTGACCTCAGGCAGTGGCTGGCAGTTCTGTTGTTGAGGCAGGATCAGTGTGATTAGATATGCCTGGGAGGGGTTAACTTAGAAAACTGAGTTTAGGTCTCCAGAAAGAAGGGCGCCTCTCCTCAAGAGGGGCGCTTTTGACAATGCCTTAGTCAATTTTCATTGACTGTTCTTTGTTTTGACCTTTTCAGACCCTCTTTGCTTTGATTTGACGTTCCCGATGTTAGATGAATCAAATGACTCTGCTTGACGACACATCGGGTAGCCGGTTCGGTCTTGCTCAGGATGACTGACTTCTCAGTTGAAGCTGGCAAGTTTTGGTCTTTGAAACTAAAGGGCGCCCCTGCTAGCTTTTGCTTGTTTTCATCTTGGCTGTGGACTGCCAGTCTTTGACCTCCTCCATCAGTTGATTGATTTGTCGGGAGTTCTTGCTGATAGTCTTGCTGACGAGAAAGGTCATCCTGGGAGGCAGTGAAGATTCTAACTGAATCTGGATGCCTTCAGGAAAGGGCGCCTTTCTTCAAGAGGAGCACTTTTAGCCATGCCTTAGCCATTTTCTAGCTTGTCTTTCCAGTTCTTCAATTTTGGCTTTTTCTGCTTGATCTCAACTCGTGATCGTTTGGTGTGTCTTATGGACTTGCTGTCAGATTGATCATGTAGCTAGGAGGAAGCTGGAAAGATATTATGTATAAAGCTACAGCTCTTGGATTCATCTGGTGTCTGCAACTGAGGGGCGCCCCTGGCCAGTAGGGGCGCTTTTATCTTGAAGCTCTCTGATTTGGCACTTTTGTCGTCAATGGATCCTCCATACTTCGCTGACGGTTGGTCAATGATCCCTGAATCAGATGATCTTGCTGATTGTTTCGTTGTCGAGCCAGTATGAAAGTGAAGAGGATGACTGTTTTGACAATGCCAGATGATTTGATTTGCCCTCTGAGGTCCAAGGGCGCCTTTCTTCAAGAGGGGCGCTTTTAACCACTGTAGACTATGTTTTGCCTTGGTAGACAAAACGTGCACCTTCCAGACTTAGCCAAATTTTGGCCTTTTCCGTTTTGAGAATCTCCTTCGTTGAACGTCATCATTTTCATCCTTTTCCGCCATGGTTTCTTCGTTGAAGCTTTTGAGGTTTAGCTTTCAGCACCTGGTACTGGCCAATCTGCCATTAATGGCTGCGGAGCTCCTAACTTTGTTCCTGAAAAATAGAAATAGACCCACCAGAGTAAAACATATTTTTTGATAATTCTGACTTGATCAGTGTGATCGTGAAGGCAATTAATCCTATCAGAATTATTTTCAATCATTTCCGGGAAGGTCCTATTTTTTAGGGTTTCCATAAAAATAGGGGTGTAAAACCCTAATTTTCGTTTTTTCAGAATTTTAACCATAGGTTCCTTGACAGAAACCCACAAAGATTTCATATTTGGTTTGACCTAAAACATACTTTCGATGGCATTTTTATGTTGTTTAGCTCAATTTAAGCAGAATGCCAAAAATTTCATTTTGGGTATAACAATTTCAAATAACTTTTTAACAGTCACATGTAAAACACCTCTGCACATAATTAATAAATTACTTATAATTGGTTATCCCAAGCACTAATATTTTTTATTTATTTTTATTGGAATCGACGACTAATAATTTATTCACACGATACATGTACTTTACCAAATTATTAAAATTATTTACACGTTGGATTTCGTCACTTCAACTATTTTTTTAATGAATTATATTGAATTGAATAGGCGTCGATATTATATTCTTAGTACAGTAGACATGCGTTATCTTGGAGCTCTTCTAATGTCACATGCAAACATTATAATAAGTTTTTTCTTTTGGGAATCCATACAAATGACGACTAAGTTCATCACTGATAACAATAGAGTACTTACCTTTTTGTTTTAAGATTAGCACACCTTCAAATAACTATTTGAAAAATATAAATAATGTCACGATGAATACCTTGGTCCAATGAACCTACAACAATAGAATGCCTTTTTTTAAATAAATAAATCAAGACAAACTTTTAGATTAGGGGGCCTACTATTTATATTTAAATAAATTGCAATTACCATGATTTTTCCTCCCAAATAAGGGGAGAGGATTAAATTAATTGTGGAATTTAATTTCTTTATAATTTTATTTTGCCATTTTAGTATGTTTTTAATGATTAAAAAGTTTTAATTATTGTTTACGGTTTTGAGCATTAACAATATTATTTTTTTATTATTAAATAAAAATAAAAGGTTACACATCAATCATATAATTATATTAATTAAATCTTTGTCAAGTTGTTTGAAATATCAAAATGATTAGATGGTAATATGTATTAAGATATTATTATTGGTCATTTTATATGTTATCATATGACATTGTTTCTTTGTGTAACTTGTGGAAAAAGTCAAAAGTGATCACTTTTAGATTGAAACATGATAATTAAGATGTAATAATTACTAATATTTTAAACTTTACAAATAATGGATAAAAGTCATTTGTTCTCTTTATCCTAATGCTAAATAATGAAATATGATCTCAAATATTAACATAAAATATTGTATCGCCCTTTTATATATATAAGTGAGAATATATGGGGACCTTGCCCACAACCAACAAACTTAGAAACAACAGTAGAGAAAGAGGCCAAATCTCTAAACATTTAAACAATCCCTGCTTTACAAAGCCAAGGGAGACATGCTACTTATGTATTTTTAATATGTTATGTTGCTCTTTTTTCAGTGATGACCTTTGACTTAGTTACTATTACCGAGGTGTACCTTGCCAAAATCATCCAGGACTTGTACCTGACATCAATATACATTAGAATTAACAAGCTAGAGTGATAATATATGTATTTTTAGCTGGATACTTTGGTTAGTTGTCATAGATTGTGAGAGTAAATATATTTGGCTGGTCTGCTTTATCTATGATTATGAGACATTCTGCTAAAATCATGGTAGAATATTATTTTTCATTTGCATATCTAACCGAATTTCACAGAGACATCAAGTGCAACATCTATCATGTTTCTATTATTGTATTACAATGTACAAGCCATTTATAAATCTGCTATAGTGTCCTGGTAGTGTTCGGATGGCTATCACTACCTAATATCAGCTAGACTAAATCCATAAAAAAATACATCAAAGAAATCCTGGTAGCCTTATTATAATGAAGACAAGAATCCTAGCTTCATACATTTGTTGGAATATTTCAGGTCATAGTAATCCTGGTCAAGCCAACACTAAATTTCCATTAATAGGTGTTAAGAAGGTGAAAATATCCTGTACGTGAACTTAGTATGAATACAAACATATAGGCTGTTATATTGGGTAAGAACCAGGAGTAGCTACAGCTCCAATCAGTCTTCAGCCATATGGGCCTGAAGAAGTGTTGTGCTGAGCCAGAGGGAGAGTGGACCCCATGAACCTGACCCTGGGAATCCCTGTCCACTATATCCATAAAGCCATACTGCCAGAAAGAGCAAAGTGTGCCATGACAAGCAACAATACAGAATCCACATGGAGATGAAACAAATTAATCTCTCTCAGGTTTTTAAAGACAGAGAAATTGGTATGAACTGAGTTCTTATTGGATTTTCAATGTTTAGGGTGATGCATGATTCCCTGCTCCAACAGGACATTGAGGTGGGTAAGCTGGTCAGTAGCATCTCCCCCTTATCCCTAATAGAGGGTTGCAATAATATGTAGGACAAACATAAGAGTCCCTCGTTTCTTATCATGGAATCATCATGTTGTACCCCTACCATTTTTTTCCGTATTGTGTTCAATCACAGGTTAAGTCTTTGTCTTTTGGTCAGAACGATGATTCAAAGCCTTGAATCATTTATCTCTCTTATGTTGTCCATCAATCTTCTCTTTGCAGTAAAAGTGAAAGGAGTTTTCAAGTCTGTCAAAAGCACACCTTAACAAGACAGGGTTGTTTTCAAAACTCCTACTTATTAGCAGGGACTTGAGCAAAGGCTTAATTCAAAGTTTCATAATTATCATTCTCACGCTTGCGCTTGGTTATAAGGGTGCACTGGATTTGGTATATGACATACTAGAAGTAATGATTGCTTTGTATGGTGCACACTTTTGGGAAGGGGGCACACGTCAAAATAAGATAGCTTTTTCACACCAAGTATCCTTTTGCTTACAGAAGTCTGCCCTTCATAAAAGGGCAGTCTCTTTTCAGAATTCAAACCAGTGAAATTTCTGTCATAGGCTTTCTCGGAAAGGAGATCATTCTCCTAGCTTCAGAAGATCTTCTTTCTATAATACCATGTGTTTTAGTTAAGAAGAGACAAGATTAAAATAAATAAAATCAAAATCTAAGATATAGGTGCACACCTAAGCAGAAATGCTCACCTTGTGTAAAGAAATTGTTTTCAAACTCAATGAAATTTGAGGGCCTATAGAAAGGTACACACATGAGATAGAGGCATGAGATAGATTGGTTCTATTGCATATGTGTTTCATTTTGTGACATAAGACTATTGTCATATCCATTTGACATTCAACTTTGGCACAGAGGTTCCAAAGTTCATAAAACTTCTCTCAACTTGAAATGAAGAGTCACTACAAGCTATGGTTGATCTGAAGGGTAACTGCATCAACAAAAATTGCCCACCTCTAGTGCTACCATGGGGAAATTAGATCGGTCCATCAGCATTAATACAAAATCATGAACTTCCTAGAGGGTCACGGAAGAGTTTTCCAAAGTTTTATGGTGATGGTAAGTAGCATCTAGAAGAGCATATTTTAGGCTTCACGCTTGCATGTGGAATTTTGAGCATAGCATGTAATGATGTTGCAGTTTGCTTGTTTGTGGAAACACTACAAGGAGCAACAACCGATTGGTTCCACCATCTTTCTGTCGGTTTGATCACAAGTTGTGAAATAATGAGTTAAGTATTTTGTATTTTTGAAGTTAGTTGAAGATAGTCATATCTTGTTCATGCAACTCTCAAATGCAAGATTTAATTGTCTTGTTACTATGATTGCTGCTACTTAAATCCTCCCAAAATTCTTGTGAGTTGTTTCATAAATGCTGTCTTTAGAAGTTGCTTTCTTTCTCATGATAGGTAAATCTACCAAATTGAAGGATGGTCAAGGACATGGCATTGAGTTGGATGATCATATGATCACTTCATAAAAGACACAAAAAGATTCAATCATGCCATTGATTCCTTTGAATGTCCCACCACTTCAGCAATATCCATCTCCTTTTAACAAAAATGATTGATTCATCAATTATATCAGCGATAACTTCCATGTGCCTATTTCTCCAACAAGGCAAATAGTAGAAGTTACTTTTCCTACACACATACTTTATGTTTCATGAAACTGATTAACATGATGGAATAAGTCACAAAATGCAAAGGTTCAAACAAATACAGACAACTTCAAATAAATCAAGGGTCTTCAGGTGATTCTGAATGTCTTTTGAACAAATGTGATGGCGGCTTTGGTACAGGATATACCTAAACTCAAACATGAACCTAATAAGGGAAGAAATATTTTTCTTAATTATATATTGAATGATGTCAAGTGTTTGCATGGCCAAGGATTACAAATAGGACAAGAATATCCACAGGAAGCAACAATTTTGCCTACTTTGTTCAAGATCTTTCAGGATGATGAAGGGCTATTGATGAGAGAAGAGTGTGATGTTTGACAAGTATGCCATCTATTCTCTAAGGAGGATGAAGCCATGCAAACATATGAGGAGCAAAGTTGTGAACAAGAAGAAGATAGTTGCATTAAAGAGGATGATGAATCATGTTGCTTGTTCTCTTCATTTGAAGGTTGTTTGAAGAGCCTGCATGAGATGTAGTGAAAGAAGAGCAAGATATTTTTCTCGTTAACCAAGAATTAATCTGTCTTTTGAAATAGAGTGTTAGCTTCTAAAAATATCAGTGTCATTGAATTTTCCACAGAGACAAATCTTAGACTAGGTACTTATTTATATAAGACCTGCTCTTTGAAAGGAGATGACTGAATTGAAGTGGCGCTTCTATAAAAGTTTTGTCATTTTGTTGGGCTTGGTTGGCTACTTGAAAGATTCTATTATTGAACACATTTGAACCTTTTTCCTCTGTTAGATTGGCTGCTTACAAATAGCCATCCATTTATAAGCTTACTGTGCTTAAACTAGCATACTGTTGTGTAGATTCAGGTTCTGAGTTTTAGAAAGCAAATTTGTCCTTTGATGAGGTGCATTCAGCAGTCACTTATGTTGCCTTATATTTTATAGTGTTTTTCTAGACTTGATCAATTCTCCTTTAAGAGGTGTGCATCTGCTCATCAAGTGCACATGGCTTTGAATGGTATTTGATATTTTTGATTAAGCCTTTTGTAAGGTACACGCTGCTGTGTTTGGTGTGTACCTATAGATGTGCTTCCACTTTCAGATCTGCACCCCTTAGGTGCATCCTTCTGCACAGACTATTTCACTGACTTTTACCTTGTGAAGTGCTCTTCTTAAAAGCAAAACAAGATCCATTTTTTCAGCCATGCGCAGCTACATGAATGCATTTGGAATTCTTTTGCCTTTCCTTTCATTTGACGTGCAGCACTGATGCTGAAAAGTTAAAACAACCTTGAAACTCTCATAATGCATTGAGTACAAGCATGCACTTCTTGACCTGATTTCAAATTTGATTTGATCCTCTTTACATAAGCACACACTTGAGCTTCTCATGTGCACTTGTGTATAGCCTTTGCAAATTCTAATTTAAGCATTTCCTTTGGCGAAGTGTGCACATGATAACTGGATTTATCGCTTGATCCTGAAATAAGATTTCCTCCTTTTGTTAAGTGCATCCTTCTTGAAACTGCTTTGTTTGATTTTTTGAAATAGCTTTGACAGTTGTGTTTTCCTTTATTACAGTCCCCTGAAGTGTTGCTTGATGCCTTAGCACATCCTTTAGATGATGAAAGTAGGTCAAGCCTCAAGGCATGCACGATTGCCACTTTCTTCTAGAGGGAAATGACCTTGAGATGGATTGTCTTGTTTAAGGTAGAAGCCATCTTCCTATGTAGGGAATCAAGGATTGCTAATTGTTTCCAGAGGATGCTCATGAAGTACCTTAAGTAAATCACCCTGAGAAGGGATAAGTGACTCAGGAGCTATGGCTGTCTTGAAAGAGATGGGTGACAAGTGGGAGAAGGCCATTGCCTCCCCCAAGGGTGTTTGAACTACAAGAGAGCTTGGTTTAGACAGAGAGAAGAGAGCACGGGAGTCAGCTTGGATAGCTTACTTGTGGAATGATGAATTATTTGAAGTTTCCCTTTTATTTGTCTATTATCGTTGATTCCTATCTCTGCATCTCCAGATTTCCATAAGTCTTATTCTACCTCCATTCAAATTACTAACTTGGGTTGAAATGTTTAATCTAATAATAAATCTTATTGGTGTGGAATGGAATCCTTCAAGCAAACCTCCAGATTAACAGTACCACTGGTTTAAGTTTCATTCCTTCTTTTCAGTTCCTTTTTGTTTCCACAGAGCTGAGAAATCAACCTGAAATGAGCAGTAGCTTGAACTTGCAGTTATACCACAGATTTCTGTGTTAAGGCCTCATTATTGATCAATAGGGTTGGCTATTAATCACATTCTATTTCTGAGGATCCTTCTTTGTAAAGCAGAAGTGACTCACCGGAGTTAGGATTTTTATAGAATCTTATAAATATATCAAAATTTTGATATGCTTTTGTACTTTGTTTATTGTTAGAAAGTTGTGTTTCTTTTTTCCTTTTCAAAATACTTTTGTCCCTATCTGCACTGTTGGTATTAAATTGCTTGTCCTACCAGGTTTTTAGTTTAATAATATGGATTTTTTGTCATGGGGGTAGATTCTGTGTTCATTGTTCCTAACACAAGACATTTGCTTACTTCCCAAAAAAATTGAATATCTCCTATTGTAGTTTATATATTTTTGTGGTTTTCTAAAACTATCCAGCTCTTTGGCCTAATGGTGTCCTTTTCCTCTGTCCCTAGGATCTTGTTTACCATTTAATATCTATTTGTGGATTTCTTTGAGAGTTTGGCAAATTTACAGTGATATCTCATGGAGTTTCTTTTTCCATGTCAAATTTTCCTTTATGAACAGTATTTCCATATGTTTTTTATGTTTCTAGTTAATTGTCTATGCTTTCATTCCTCTTTTAGTGAAAGTACCGAGTTTTAATTTTTTGAATACCCCAATCCTGGGGAATTGAAATCATCAAGAATGCTAATAATAAAATCTAATTGATGGGTATCTACCTTGGCCACATAAGTTTAGGCACCAACCCATCTTTGCATATTTGATTGAAATGGGAAAATGATGAAAATTTGGAGCTTCACTCCTGAACCTGTTTACTAACCTGATTTCGCTGATAGATTGCAGATGCTGTGGTGATAGCCAAATATTTGGGGTCTACGTTATTATTACCGACCATTAAAGATGGCCACAAGGAACCAAATGGGTGAGTTTAGAAAGTACATGGAGATAGTACTCTTGTGTGTGTATGAAATAATGATTATATATTCTTACTGTTGTATTGAAAAATGGATATTAATTGCATGTGTTTAGTTGCACAATCAGTAATTTGCCATGAACTTCACTTGTCTAATCTGTTTGCAAACTATCAAGGAAAGATTTTTTTATTAAAAAATCAGTCACAAGTTGGCACGAATTTCATCCACATTGCTTTGTGGCATATTTTTTTAATGTGGTAACTTCAGTAACTGCTGAAAAGATTGTTGGGATGGTATACATGTAGTCTCAGGAGAGGTAGTAGGAACTCTTATTTTGTGGCCTCAACTGAATTGCTCCACTATTGCTCCTATACCATTTAGTTGGTAGGAATATATTTAAATTTATTTTTTGTTGTGTTTTCTGTTTCCATTTTTAGCATAGTCACAGACTCACAACAGATCTTAAAAGGTTTGCATGTCAATTTAAAGGTATGATATTTGAATGCTAAAAGTATGGTAGTCCCCAAATTTGAGAGGGAACAAAGAACAAAATTAGAAATAGATCAACAAGACGTATCATTAGAAAGAAATAAAGAGTATGAGAGAGTAAAAAAACATTTGTTACACTTTGTACTTTGTAGGGCCTACCAAACTACTTAACCTTCTTGCTTTAGCCTTCCCTACCTTCTGTAGACTCAGTTTCATATTTATTTTTGATCCAAAAGGGAATTGTCTGGGTCAAAGAGATGAACCAGTGCCTTTATTTCTTGCAGGTAAGCCTTTCCTTTATTTTCTTCTCTTTCTTTATTGAATAACAGCTACTCTTTCAACAGCTTACCTCACAATCACCCTACCAGAAAACCACCTACAGAAAGGTATAATGAGAGCATCTGATGACACTGTATAGAACCAAAGTGGGTAAGATAATTTCTGTCCATGAAGACAATATAAAAAGTAAATTATGGTCTTCATGACTACTTTTTAAAGGGAATATATCTTTGCCAGGGATATAATAATTCTTAATTTTAATTTGAAAACTTTGCTTTTTTGCATGTACATTTTTGCCTTTTTGTCCTCATAATTGAACAGCCAATAGCATGTCCATGGGGTTCCAAAAGTAGACTCAGTTTTAACAGAGAAATACAATGGTAAAGAGCTCTAGATTACAAAACAGTAACCAAGGATTCAGCATAAAAAAAATATGAAATCAAACAATGGGGTGAAATAGTTAGATCCTAAATCACAAGAGCAATATAAAATAGTCCTGTGAGGGAAGCACTCCTCAAGAAAGCACAGAGCTGCAAAGATGAAACCTCCCAAGAAGCATCCTTGGCAAGTAGGTTCTTCCAACAAACCAAGTTTCTTCTCCTTCCAACAAACCAAGTTTCTTCTCCTGTATGTCAATGATGGCCTTTGGAACCAATATATGTTTCCCCTCATTGTCCAAGGGTGGTTAATCATCTGATGGTGCAATATGCTGACCAAGTGACTTTTTGACACAAGATACATGGAAAACATGAAGGAAACCAGCAATGTCTTATGTGTAAAGCAAGGCTTAATCCAGAAGGACAAAATTCAAGCAATATGATCAACTATCACCTCAAAAGGGACAATGTATCTGGTGATGTTCACTGGGGAAAGTCTAGAGCAGAAGGAGCCAGGATGGACTTCCTATAAAAACTCGTAACTGATGAACCTCTGCTGATAGAGAAAAATCTGGTAATGCATGCTTTCCTCTGTGGCCTAGCTAAAATATTTTAATTGTTCATTCTAAATACAAGATTCTTGAAAGAAAATGTAAGTATAATTTGATGAATTCCTTTGAAACTCAAATTGCTAGAGAATAGATATCAGTGAAATGGACATTTGTTCAACACTTGAGCTGATTCATAGGGACTAAAATGGACATTTCTTATCTTGTCCATAACATGAGTTAATTTTGTAATGTCCTCTAGACATATATATGGATTTTGGAAGCTGGATTAATAGATGCAAAATTTAAATGCAGATCCTTTTCCGACAACAATGGCGGGTTTTCTGTTGATCATTTTTGTAAATGCATATAAAATATTTTAAGCATAGTTACATATTTTGACTTCAGAGGTTCCTCAATACTCATGGATATGGCCTTTCTCAAAACATCATTTTCTTATCTCTCAAAATGCATTGGAATTCAAATCTGAATTGGATCAATGTGCTTTACATTCATTTTCTTATTGAATTCTCTTGGTTGCCCTTCATCCTAAATCCACAAGGAGGAGTTTTGAATCGTTTCAACTTTCATTATTTTAGAATAGATAGTCTCACATCCCCTTGGTGGTATTTTCACAGATGTTTTCAATGAAAATATGATCAGAAAGTGCAAATGCTATCATGGACATTATTTTATCCATTTACTGCCTATTTGACTTCTCATCTTTTCTAGTGGTAAGGTAGTTTGATCTTCCAACGTGTAATGACCCCTCTACTTGGCTATTATAAATATCACAAATCACCCCAAATATATGGTAGATTTTTTTTTGACTTTGATTATAAGAGTTTTACAAGTTATCTAGCATTTCAATTGAACATATTCATCAAGTGCATTCTCAAAATATGATCAGACATCACATATGATTATTGCTGAATGTCTCTGGATTTGATTGTGTCAATAGTTTTTGCATCAATGTTTCGGATCACACTCTGATCCATCATCAGGATGAAGTGGAGAGTTCAAGGAGGAAAATGATTAGTTGCAGACCAAGAATTGCATAAAAAGGTACGAGATAGGGAGGAGGGAGAAGGGGTTGCGTGCAAAACAAGGAAGCACAGACCTGACCAAAGGAGTTTGAAGGCAAACTTACAAAGAAACTCATTGTTAGGTGGACCAATAAGGGCCTTAGAAGAGAAAGAAATTGGTTAGAAAGACAAACAATTCTAAATGATAATTTCTAAGTAATTAAAGTAAACAAAAAATGAACAAGAATTTAAAAATAAAATGATTATATTATATAGATATAGATCTAAGATAGCTGTAAATATTGAGAGATAGATATAAAAATTGAGAGTTATAAATAAACCAAACAATGTGTTGTACCCAAACCAAATTTTTTGCTTCATTAAGGCATTTTGCTTAAAATAGTTTAAACCTTGTAAAATGATGTCAAAACATAGTTTTTGGGCAAACCAAGTATGGACTTTGAGTCAGTGTGATGCCAGGAAGATATTGGCAAAATTTGAAAAAAATGAAAATTAGGGTTTTTGGACCCTTGTTTTTAGGTCAAAAAACCCTAAAAAATTAAAACTTGTCAGAATTGACTGAAAATTATTTTGATTGGCTTATTTTGCTTCACGATTGTTGGCGTTTCAATTAGCACCTCTGGAGTGCTTATTGGAAAATGACAGCTATTGCAAGTGTGTAGTCACTGCTCTTCGAATTATAGAGAGGAAGATCTCTCTTTGTTGATGTTTGCATAAAAAGAAAAAGTAAACTACTCTTCTTATCTTTTTACTCAGCGGAAGGACACAAGGGTGCATAAACACAATGCGCCGTAGCTAAGGTTTTCTCTGGTTTCTGCAGATCTTAACTATGACTAAACTAGCTTCTAAACTATCCTATCTCCTCAAGAAAAACAGAGCATGAGGGCATAGGAGCTGAAATGGATGGTTCAATCACTCGGACGAATACTTCTCCCAGAATGCATCTGAAGGCTTTGAACTCCCAGACTTATATCAAAATAGAATCCATACAAACAATCTTCATATGGTAGATCAGATCTCAGGATTCCCAAGTAGGTACCAAGACCTTTCCGAGGTGTAGGCTGAAAGATAATCTACTAGAAACAACAAAGATACGATAATCTAACTCACTAAATTCCCAAGGAGGTACCAAGACCTTTCCAAGGTGTAGATCGAAAGACAGATTAATAGAACAACACTCAATGACAAATCTTGAGACTTTTGGATCAAAGGCAAGGTAGCTCTCCTGATTTATTATCTCAATCTTCTTCAAAGATTACACTTTGGGACAACAACGTGTGTCAAAGAGACAATCACACATGATGCGATCAAACCAAGAGTAGATTAACAATATTGGATACACCTATATGAATAAGAAGAATGCAAGCTTGTGCTTAGCATTTCCCTATCACAAATACAATCCAAGAACATATACTAGGCTAACGATGTGAAGGTTTTTTAGCTCAGCGTTTCGTTGCTGTGAAGTAAAGTTGCAAAATAATGAGCCTAAGGCTCTTATTTATAGAGACTCAAAGGAGTAGGCAACCCTAAAATCTCCTTGAGTTAACATTTAGTTCTTGCCAATCAACAAGATTTATTCCTAAGTCTAAAAGCAGGTGAGCAAACAGTTAATTGGAAATCTACTACAGTTAATTGAAACTAAACAAAAGTCAAACTGGAAGTCTACCTCAATTGACTGAAACCTAACTAAAAGTGAACTTAAATTAAAAATGTGCCTCCAAAATAGAGATCCACATTTGGTGGAGATCTTAGATCCACAAATCGTGGAAGTCAATTTAGACATCCTTAATTAGTGGGATCTGACATGCATGATCTGTGGGACCTGGAGTTAACTTGGAATGAGGCATCAAGTTAACTCTCGTCACCATTAATGATATTGTGAAGGGTAGGACGTCCTTTGTGGGTGTTTGACACCTCATCACTTCTATTCAATTGTCCTTCTATCCATTCGTTGACTTCTTCTGCCTCTTGCAAGCTGCTTAAATGTGGAGATCTTAGATCCACAAATCGTGGAAGTCAATTTAGACATCCTTAATTAGTGGGATCTGACATGCATGATCTGTGGGACCTGGAGTTAACTTGGAATGAGGCATCAAGTTAACTCTCGTCACCATTAATGATATTGTGAAGGGTAGGACGTCCTTTGTGGGTGTTTGACACCTCATCACTTCTATTCAATTGTCCTTCTATCCATTCGTTGACTTCTTCTGCCTCTTGCAAGCTGCTTAAATGTGGAGATCTTAGATCCACAAATCGTGGAAGTCAATTTAGACATCCTTAATTAGTGGGATCTGACATGCATGATCTGTGGGACCTGGAGTTAACTTGGAATGAGGCATCAAGTTAACTCTCGTCACCATTAATGATATTGTGAAGGGTAGGACGCCCTTTGTGGGTGTTTGACACCTCATCACTTCTATTCGACTGTCCTTCTATCCATTCGTTGACTTCTTTTGCCTCTTGCAAGTTGCTTTTGATATTCGTTCTTTGTAGTTGCGTCATCCAACCTTGTTGACATGAAATGTGGAAGGTAGTGTGATAGTAACCTGATGGCGGCTCTGTATTTGGAATGACTACCTTCTGCATTCTTTTGCAGCTTTATGTTTCTGACATTTCCCTTGATCTTTCTCAACGAAAGAGTATTGTATGATGAAACCGCGAAGTTTGATCTTGAACACTCCAGCCGTGAGAAATGTACATGAACTCGATGCATGTGCAAAATTCCAATAGTTACAATCCTCTAAACTGGCTTGGAAGGAAATCAGATATACGAGTTGAAACCATTATGAAACCTGTGGACTTGTGTTTATGCTTGTCAATCTATCCAAATTGACCATTGGGTGTGCCCGATGCAGGTCGGCGCCAGTCGTTTTCAAAAAATCATGGAGTAAGACCATTTTGGCCTTGTATTCGTCTTGGGAGAATTGCATTTTGAAAACCTTGAAGATTGATTGTGCACACGATGTTGTTTGGACAACTTTTTCTGGAACTGCTAAAACTAGCCTTGCTGGGGCAACTTTTTACGAAAAATTCAGAGACGTGGGTTTTGTTGAGAATGATTTTAAAAAAAAACCTAGATCGTCAAAAATTCAAAAAAATGAGTTTTTCTATGACATGCAAGAGCCCTTCGGTGGTGTTGTGACCTATTTCACACATCGCCCCATTGCAAATGGGGACCCCCTTCTTTTTGCTTTTTGGTTTTTTGCCTTGGTAGCGCAATTGCTTATCACCATTTTATTTACAATGAGGAATTAGAGTGTTTTGGAAATCATCTGAGCCAAGTAGTGAATTCAAGCCCGTACCAGTGCCTAGATATCATGGAAGTGCGCAGAAGAATCGGTAGACGAGGAACGTCATTGCTTTGAAGCAATTCTGACACTTCCTATTTTTTAGGGATTCTGCTTTTTTGATTTTTGGCATTTTTGGGCCATTCTGGAGTTCCTATTTTTTAGGGATGCTTTTTTGCTTTTTTCTATTTTTAGAAAGTTTCTATTTCAGGGTCCCACTAGTCATGAAGCCAACCTACCTCCAGAATGAGAGAAATCAATAGAAAAATCAAGGCAAATGGTGAAGGATTGATGAGAAATGGCACAAGTCTGAGAAATTCGCCAATGGATGAATCTAGCAAAGCAAGCCTCAAGTCCGCCCATACCTTTGGCTGGCCAACTCCAAAGTCTGCTTGGAAGAAGTAGACTGGAAAGACAGGCATGAAGTCTGCCCTTGGAAGGAAATGGTAGGACAAGGATGAAGTCCACCCACCTCTGGAAGAAGCAAGTATGAAGTCCGCCCTTGGCAAAGAGCTTGCCAAGTCCGCCCCTAGCAAAGCAAGGTCAAAGTCTGCCCCAAAAGTCAATGGAAGCCAGCCTCCAAAGTCCACCCAAGCCAAGAAGAGATGGAAAAAGGAAGGTGAAGCCCGCCCAAAAGAGAGAAGAGGGATTTGTCTAAGGCATTGGCCAAAAATATGCCAGGTATGGAAGATGGCCAAGCCATCATGAAGTCCGCCCCTCCTCAGCATGATAGAAATTTTCTAAGGCACGGAGAAAAACGTGATTGGCAAGAAGGCTCCCAAGTCAACTCGAGCATGTCCTAGCCAAAGATGAAGTCCGCCAAAGGTAAAGATTGGCAAGAAGTTGGCCAAGTCAGCCCAAGGAAGAGGTTGGCCAAGCAAGTGCAAAGTCCGCCCTAGGAAGATGAAAGTGTCTAGCCACCTGTGAAGTCCGCCCAAACATGGCATGAAGAGCTCCAAGTCCGCCCAACAAAGGAGAATGTCCAGGCAAGCATGAAGTCCGCCATGAAGATGTCCAGCCACAAGACAAAGTCCGCCTAGAGGAAAATGCATCTTGTCCAGCCAGCTTCAAAGTCCGCCTTGTCAAAGAGAAGATGAAGTCCGCCCTAGATCAAGATGGGAAAGGCATAAGGAAGACAAACTCCGCCTTAGCAAATGTGCAAAGTGGCACAACAACTATGAAGTCCGCCAAGAAAAACTTGTAAAATTGGCTAAATGTTGGTACCTTGGGGAGAGAAAAAAAAAACTCAGAGAATTGGCTAAGTGTTGATACCTTGGGGAATAAAATTTCAAAATTTGGTTAAGTGTCAAGAAAATTCCCTAAGCAATGAGCAACTCTGCCCAACATGGCCAACCAATCATGAGGTTTGCTAAGGCTAAATTGAAGATGTCCAAGACACAGCCAAGTCCACCAGGGAGAAAGAAAAAGAATTGGCTTGCCAATGAGGAAGTCCTCTCAAGCATAATAGAAAATTGGCATGACATGTGCCAAAGTCCACCAAAGTTAGAAACAAACATGGTAAAATTTGCCAAGAGGAAGCAAAGGAATGGCTAAGTGTGGAATTTTCCTACAATAAAAGGATCAAATTTTGATTGTTGGAAAGAAAACAGGAAAATGAAGAGGAATAAAGAGGAAATGAATAAAGTTCTTGCCCAAGGATGTAGTCTGCCCTACTTAGCACAAGCAAACTCAGAATTGAAGACAAATCCACAGGAAAAGTTCATTCGAGCATAAAGATGGCCAAAATCTTGGCTAAGTGTTGGATGGTCCACATGAAGGCGTTACAAAATGAAATTGAATAGCCAAAATTTGGCTAAGTATGGGAAATACTTCACAAAGAAAGTTCCAATTTCCTCCATTGTGGTGAAAGCATAGGAGAGCTCTTCTCCAAATTCAAGGCACTTGAAGGAATTTCAAAGCAGTCAGGAAAAACAAGTTTAATAACTTCAAGTCTAGACATTTTCTCTAAGGGGAAACTTCTAGACCTCAAAGATTCAAATGCAAGTGAGAAGAAGAAATCAAAATCCCAAAGGAAATCCAAGATCAAAGCTAGGAAGGAACAAACACAAAGGACAAAGTCGTCGGCAAAGGAAGATATTCCAAGGCAAATGCATGGAAAAAGAACAAGCTAACCAAGGAGGACATCCAACACGCTGAGGTGGCGCCTCGTCATCTTCCAACCAATCAAATTGTTCCAAGTCAACATGTCTAGGTTCAATGAACCTGACTTATCCATGGAATCAGTTTATATTTAGCAGAAAGACAAGTGTCCCAGAATACAATTTTCTCATTGGTCGAGAGGTAGTTAGTTGTGGCAAGCCCTAATTAGGGTTTTATTTTGTAATCTCGACCGTTGATTCAAAATCAATCTTGGCCATTGAATTGTAGTCGGGGAGCCTGTAAATTGAGCTCGCCCCTCATTTGTAAAGTGTGAAGTGAGTAGTATGAGATTGTTGCGTTATACCATTTCCGTTAATAAAAGCTCTTGTGCATGATTTGCTTAGAATCACTTTTATTTTCAAGTGGTGTGCAAGGTTACATATTCTCCTTCAACACTTAGATTAAAGTTAATTTAGCATTTCCATTTGAATGTTTGTTAGTGAATGAAAGATCTGATAGCGGTGATTGATGAAATTTTGCTCATACTTTCTTTGGATAGATGATTTGTATCCAATGCGTAAAGTTAGCCTGAGCTCTTAAATTGTGGATGCTTAACTTCAGTTTGAATAATTATTAGTTCAGACATGAAAATTATTATCACCTCCGTTGAAGATTGCACCCACTTTGCGTAGTTGTCCCAGGGAGGCGAAACAAAGTGTGGTTATTCCATTTCATCCAATCATTGTCGTCTCTTGAGTTCTTAGGCCTACTTTAGACTTCTAAACCCTCATCTTTTGCATTTTTTTGGAAATCTGAAATACCCGATGGAAAGAGCATTCAATGATGAAACCGTCTAAGTCCTTAGCTTGTGAACAAATTCTAAAGTAAGTCCCTTTGTGATACTAGCATATCACAACGCCCACTGATCTTATCCACGTGTCATGACCTGACGAAAGAAACCTTGGAGTTGCTATACAATCTTCTTTGCAATCTTAGCATACGTAGTAACTTTTCAAGAGAGGATAAAGTGTCCTTGGGCATTTTATTCTGTGTTTGGTGAGTATTAAAACACACACCAATAGGTGCCAGAGGCAGCGAGGCACTAAAAAATGTTTTTTCTCGGAAAAATCCAACACATGGGTTTTGTTTGTGCTTCAAAGCTAAACAAACCCAGTTTGTTTGTTTTTCAAATTTGTGACTTTTTCTAGAAACCCTAAAAATAGGGGCAACAGGGCTACTTTTTCTGGAAAATTCTAACATGTGGGTTATGTTGAAAAAGTAGTGCTGATCATACCCAGTTGGCTAGATCTGTGATTATCTGCTATTTTCTTGGACATGCAAGAAGATCTAAGACAAGGAAAGAGGAAAAAGACAAGAAGAAGATCGGAAGTTATCAGTTGTCTTTCTGGAAGAATTATGTCGTTGATGTAATCTCTAATAAATAGTCCCTCTGTGCAACAAATCTTCAAAAACATGAAGAATGGTGAAAACCCCTTTATCAGATCTTCAAAAAACGTTGGAGAAGAAAAATATCTATTCTTGAACTCCTCAACCTGCAAAGAAATAATGAAGAATGGACGCCTAGATGCTTTGATATGTCAATTTGGAGTTGCAAGCATCAACTGGGCATCCAAGACTTGATTGGGGAGTCAATCTGCTTGATCAGGAGTTAACTGGAGCAAATTCCACCAATTTTGGGACGTTTTAGCCATGTAAAAGCTTTCAAAATATCTCAACTTCAGTCAACTGGTCTTACTTTGACTTTAGGCGTCCCTTTGAGGAGTTGAACACTTTTTCATTTTTTTTCGTGGTGAAATGACTTTGTTTGATCCTCGATCCCGGTTGTTTGATTGATCCTGCAGTGTCGTTGACGGATCCATTGCCAAGTTGAGTCAACTTTGAAGAAGTGTGCTTGGGAGCTACCAAGTCCAAAACCTGAATTTGATACCTCAATTTCAAGGGCACCTTTTCCCAAGATGGTGCATTTTTCACCAGACTTAGTGAATTTGTTGATTGTTCTTTAATTTCTCCATTTTTGACCCTCTGTGCTCTGATATGAGATCTCTGCTGATTGATGAGTTTGATGATCTTGCTGGAACGTGGAATGGAATGCCAGCTCAACCTCAGAAAGGATGACTAACTTCACAGATCCTGAAAGTTGATTTGGATGCCTCAAATTCAAGGGCGCCCCTGGCTTGCAGGGGTGCATTTGACTTGTGATTTTCAACTTGTAAGTTCCTATGAATTGTCCCAGCTTGGTCTCTGTCGTTAGGTATTTGATTTTTCTGTTGTCTTCGCTGACGATGTCATTGTTGAGACGGATCAAGACAGAGGAGGTTATCCTGGAGGTGATTAAGCTTGCATACAACATCTGACTACCCAAAAAGATGGGCACCTTTCCTCAGCAGGGGCTCTTTTCTTTAACACTTGTTCAATTTTCTTATGTCCTTCATTCCGCCTTCACCTTTGGTGACTTTTGCTTGATCTGCTTCTGCGAACGTCTGACAAGTCCTATGAACATGCAACTGGATCAATCGTGAACCTGAGAGGTAGCTGAACAGATGCCATGTATACAACAGTGGTTGGAAACTTCATGAGGTGCCTCAGATTCAAGGGTGCCCTTGCTGGCTTTGTTATCCATTGATTCTCCACTGATTTGTGTCTTCAACATCCCTTGTTTCAGCTTCCGTTTGTCGGTGATTGCTAGATTAGACAATCTTGCTCGACGATGCGTTGGAAAACCAATAGCAGCACGAAGAGGATGACTGTCTTGGTGAAGGTTGATGACTACTTTTGATCCTCTCAATTCAAGGGTGCTTCTTCAGCAGGGGTGCCTTTTAGGTGCAAGTTCAACATTTGCTTTGAAAAACTTCATCTCTTCATGCTTCATGTTCGTCGTGCATCATGATTGTCTTGAGCATTGCTGTTGACGATGTAGACGCGTGCATCCTTGCAATCACCTTCATCATGTTGTGTGTATGGGTGTTTGGAAAAATGACTAAGGCATTCAACTACACAACCTTCTTGGTAGCAAGGTGTTCATTTTCTAGATTGTTGTACCCAAACCAAATTTTTTGCTTCATTAAGGCATTTTGCTTAAAATGGTCTAAACCTTGTAGAAATGATGTTAAAACTCAGTTTTTGGGCAAATCAAGTATGTGATTTTGGTCAGTGTGATGTTAGGAAGATATTGGCATTTTTTTTTTTGAAAATTAGGGTTTTCGGACCTTGTTTTTAGGTCAAAAAACCCTAAAAATAGAAACTTGTCAAAATTGGCTGAAATTAATTTTGATTGGCTTATTTTGCTTCACGATCACAATGGTGAAGTCGGTTTTAGTTAAATGGCAGTTTAAGCCTGGTGGGTAGTTTTCACTTTTTCAAGAGAAAAGTTAGAACCTCCGAGGTCGTCAATGGCAGTTGGTCAGTACCAGGTGTCAAAATCTAAGCCTGAAACTCAAAGCAGAACATTCTATGATGAAAGATGCTGAAAAAGATGCTTCTTGACGAAGGGGATTTGCAAAAAATATTAGAAGTCTGGAAACATCAACGCTTGCGCAATCAATGTGCAAATCAACTTTACAGTGTCCGTACATGTGAAAATGGTGAAATACAGTCACACACACGCGTCAACAGCAATAATGCTTCTATGTGGCCAACTCAGCAGCCGACACGGTGTTCTCAGAGTGCAAAATGGAGGAAATTATCAAGTCCAGAGCAAATTTGCGCTCCTGTAGCTTAGGGGCGCCCTTCATTTTGAAGGCTCAGATTTTGTTGTTTTGGGTTGCAAATACATTCAATGTCTTCGGTTTTTTGTCAGCTTTTCGACAAGCTATCAAGCAAGTTCATTCGATTCTCGAAATTCTGGCAATTGAAGGTGGAAGCAGAAGTTACAAAGAATATACACATCACGGAGACAACCTAATTTGCAGTTTCTGCGCCCCTGTAGCTCAGGGGCGCCCTTCAATTAGACCCCTCAGATGATTGAATTTGCAGTTTCCATTTTCGGGGGATCTCTTTTGATTCAACCCAGCTTCGTGATGCACCCGTTCGTAAGATCATCAGACAAGTTGAGTGACCATGACAACGGTTCCAATGAGCACGTAAAATGGACGATAGTATAAAATGAAATATCAAATTGCTTCTCTGTTGGCTAGGGGCGCCTTGCCTTTAGGCCAGTTAGATGAGGTTTCTTGTAGTTGTCGTCTTCACGAGACCTGTGCAGAATCCTCTTGGCTTTTCAGTGAATCTATTCGTCAGCCTTCAGGATTTGTCAATCGCCCGTAGTCGAAGAATTTGTGCAAAATGAAGACAAGTGGAGAAATGGCTAAGTATGGGTTTTACACATTGCCTTGAAAAAGGTGCCCTTCTTTGGGAGGCACTAAATGCAGTCTTTTTGATTTGTCACTCCCAGGAACATCTCTTCCAAGTTGTTCTAGCTATGCAGCAAGCCTGTCAGCACCCAGATTCGAGCAATCTAGCTCCCGGTAGCGAGGGTCAAAGTAGGGCACATAGTTGAAATTGACAAAATGCAAAATCATGTTAATTTATGTTTCTGCTCCTCTGCAAGCCAGGGGCGCCCTTGCATTTGGAGGTCTTAATCCAGCATGCAGGCTTTGCACATGCAATCATCAGGTGTGTAATTCTTCCAGCTATGCGATGGATCCAACATCCAGTCGACGAGAGTCATCGTTCACTGGCAGCGGTAGATTGAAGCGTCAAATGACAAATCAGAAAAAGAAATTACATATCTCCTTGGAAAAGGCGCCCTTCATTTTGAGGCACCAAATTCAATTTTCAGAGGTCATAGCTCCCAACAGACATTTCATCAGTTTTGATTTGGCTATACATTGGATCCTCTAGTTCAGCTTCAGCATCACCTAGGCACCCGGAAATCAGGGTTCAACAGAGGCTTTTGTGATGTTTTCAACGAGCTACAAAATAGGAAGTTAGCAAAAAATCTCAACTTTTGCAAATGGACGCCTAGAAAGTCAAATTTTGACTTTTTGGAATTAGAAAAAGACTCTAAGTCAACCCAAAAGGAAAGATTTCAGTTAACTCAATTAAATAATATTAAAATTTAGTTTCTACATGTCAGATGTGCAAAGGGGGAATTTCTTCAATATTTTAATATTGGCGCCTATTTTGAGACTCAATTGAGTTTCGCATGTTGAGTGGAGCTGAATATTTTAATATTTTAATATCTTTGAGACTTCACCTCAGTTTATGTTGCACAAAGTGGGGTCCAATCAAATTACTTCTTTCTAAATCAGGGTTTCTTCTTGCAGTTGGCGCCATAAACCTAAGATTTTCTCTATTTATTTCAAAATGGCGTCCATTTCTCTCATAACAGGTTGAAGTGCAAGCGAATTTTCTCTTGTGCAAGCATTCGAAGGCATAATTTTTCAGATTTCCTTGCAGATACAGTCCAGAATAATCAGCAGACTTCAGACAAACATAGGTGAATTTCTACAAAAGTAGAGAAAACAAACAAACAAAAACTTCTATCTTTTGTCTAAATTTTTTCTATTCTTGTCTTAGGTATTCTTCGCATGTCAAAGAAAACGGCCAAATTTTCAGAAACAGAGCATTTGAGTTCGTATATTTCAGCATCAACGACAGTACCCGTCTTAGAATATTTCGTGAAAATTGCCTCGCTGCCTCTATTCTAGAGGTCTATGTTTTTTTTTTCAGGAATTTCTTTGCACGTGGGCCTAAAACACGGTTTTTGCAAAATCTATCGATGTGGGTTTGTCGTAGAATTCAGTTTTGCACAAAACCCATGTTCTAGACTTTTTCGAAAAAAATTGCCCTCACAGCCCCTCAAATCTCGACTGAAAATCTTTTGCATGTGGGCCTAAATCACATTTTTTCAAATTTCTAACGTTGTGGGTCATCTTAGAATTTGATTATGCACAAAACCCATGTCTCAGAATTTTTCGTAAAAATTGCCCTCCGACAGGCTATTTTTAGCCTCATCTGGAGTGATTTTTGGCTTTTCGGAGAAGTCAAAATATAGCCATGTTCACAGTCAATAGGTGAGTTTTTTAGAATGCAATACACAGAACGAATTCAGGACCAAGTCAATCCTAATTCATGATTTCATCGAAACGGTTGACACGAATTTGCATAAGGTGCTTCCGTAGGCCGTTTTGGATCTGGAAAAGATAAATTCAACAATACTTCAAAACATCGAAAGGTCCGGGTTGCTCGAGGCCATTTCTATCCCCATTTCAATTTAGTGCATAGAATTCGTGATGTCTTGCATCAAGCATTACAATTCTACTGCCCGTGAAATTCAGTCAACGGATGGACGGGTGATTTGCAGTCTCAAGCCCCATGACATTGAGAAGTGTTTTGGTATTCCTTCACATCCAAACAGTCAAGTCATTACCATAGAATTGTGTGAAAAAGCGTTCAATGCTGATAAGGACATATGTCAAAATAAAATGGCTGAAAGAAAAGAAAAATAAATTGCCACATAATGTTGGTCGCAGAGAGTTCAGGGATGAGTATGCGATTTTGATCACTCTTCTTTATCGTATCTCTGGTCATTCAAATGCAGATAAATTCCAGCCTTGGATGTATTATGTCATTGCTCAGATTGTTTCCAGGCGAGAATATTATGATTGGGCTTCTTTGATCAGCGACGTCATTCACAAACAGATTACTGGATTCCTTGTTGCCCATAATTTTCACATGTGTTCTTATCTCATAATCAAAGAGGTTTGAACACCACGGGCGTTCTCAATGTGCAAATTTTTTATCAGTACTATGATCAGCTTGAGTTCATGAAGTCCGAACGACATTTCAAGCGTGTACATAAAGCATTCTTGATGTACACAATGAGAGACCTAGACCGAGAGTTACATGTTCGTATTTTAGTAGTTGCTCGAGAGGCAATGGCAGAATGGGCGGACAAGTTCATTCAGTTCACTACATATACTTACATCCGTGTCTACGGTTATACAAGAAATCCAACCATGTTACCACGTTATCCTTCAGATAAGACGGTGTTCATGGAGTTTCTACGGCAATTGTCTAAAGTCCATACACAGTTGCATAACAAGCACAAGCCGACAACTAGCTTTCCTTTGCAGATGGGAATCTACCTATATAGAACAGGAGTTGATGCCAAGACTGCAGGTCAGGAGTTAGAGAACCTCAAGCTCAAGTACCTTATCAACGCACGTGCATATGACCCTTGGGGTTATTATTCAACACGTCTTGGAGGTCGCCCTCATCACAAGCCTACTATGGAGGACTACTGGGTCAGCTATGAGGATGATTTCGAGGTGTGCCGAAACAATTACAGGAGGTTCACTCTCTCACAGATTTCCCTTTACATGTCAGAGGATGTTGAAGGGTTGTCAGATGATGATGGGGATATACTTCCTCAATTCTTCAAAGAGCAGGTTGATACACAACCACTTCCAGTTGTTGATTGGTACACCCAGGAGTATTCATCCGTGGAAGAGAGAACAGGTAGAGCTATTCAGAATAGCATACTCTACCTAGAAAGCAAGAAAACAAGGAGGGCAGTCATGCCAAGCACAGAGCTGCCATTGGTGGAATCTACATTGCCATCCTCGCCGAAGCCTAAACAAAAGAAAAGGAGTAAACCTCCTCAAAGAAACAAAATGTCTAATAAATCAAAAGGGAAGGCACTAGTTGCAGAAACACAGGTGGAGGTAGCTACAAATACAGTTCAAAGCATGCCAAAGCCAGAGGTACAACCTCCTTTGCCATCACCAACACCACAACAGCTCCCAGTTCCAATTCACATTGATTTGGACTTGGACTTGTCACTCTGTAGCCATACTTCTACACTTTCCGCCTCATCAGGACCTCCTGTGACTAGCACCGATCCATCCAGTGAGATTAGTCGAGACTCGTCTTGGCTTGAGAATCAACTGGGTAGGAAGAGGAGGTAGCCGTCATACACACTGGATCACTCAGACTTTGATCACATCTACCAGGATCCATCAGATAAGAGGATTAAGAAACAAGTTCATGTGGAGAGGAACGTTGAGAAATAAATCATTGTAGAGACTGCAGTACCTCCACCAGACAAGAACTTGGATGAGTTAGAAGTTGAGGACTTCAAAGTTATCAAGGTTAACCTTGGCAGGAGCACACGCCAAACAGAGGTTGATTTTCTTCAAGTTGCAACTGACAGTATAATGGATAGAGTGACAAAAGACGAAAAAGACAAGGCAGCCCTCAAGGCTGAAAACCAACAACTTCGTCAATGCATCTCTAATCTCGTTCATAGGCCTGAGAACGTCATTGCTTCACTCCCACAGATGGTAGAACCACAAGTAGAACAGGGTCAGCTCAATCAGATGGTTGTGCACAGGAAGCGCATGATGGATTGGGAAGGGGAGTTTATCACTAAGGGTCGCTTTGTACTTGTAGAGCTATTTCAGTTGAGATACAACGCCCGCAAACTCCATTTGCAAATTCAGGATTCAGAGCGCAACTTGGCGGTTGACAAACCTAGAGATGATATCTTGATCGCTCACCTGGGGACGACATACGACTCGGTTGTTGATGAAGAAGATAGAGAAGCTATTTTTGATTGGAGAACACAGTTAATCTTCAAGGCAGAAATACAAGAAAAGATAACTTCAGAGTTGGCCAAGAGTAGAGAGTATGTGACTGCTGCACTTCATTATGTGAGATCTTTTGTGTCACAAGCTCCTTGTTGATATCAGCGTGAGGGTGGTGGGTATGTTTAGCTTGTAGACATTCAGTCAAAATTGTAAACACTCATCCGTGGTATTTTTAGTGGAGACTCTATTGACTGTAAGTTAGATCAACTTATAGTCATGTCAGCATTGTTCGATGAGGATCTAACTTACAATCATGTCAGCATTGTTCGATGAGGCAGCTAGAAGAAGAGGTGAACTTCAGAGCCAGATCTCAAGTGGTGAGGATATGCTGCGCAAACATCATGTACTACGAAAGAGTATCAGAGCCCCAGATGGTGATGCAGTCAACGATATCATGGAGGGGTTAGTTGCTCGAGATCAGGGCCAGTGAACTTCAATTCAGGGTGTCCCACTATTTCCAAGATAGACATTAGACACAGGAGTTGAACTCGATGCTTCTTTCCGAGTTAACTCGTTGTTACACATTGCATGCCATGTCTTTCTTGGAAATATCTTTGTATAGTTGGAGTTATTAGTTAGTTTTCATTTCAATAAGGACGTGCATGTTGCACATGTCCATTATGTCGAGTCTTGTTTTAGTTAACTGATCCTATTTTTCCAGTTAATGGTGTAGTTTATTTTCCTTAGATTTGGGAATAAAGATCTTGCATGCTCGCAAGACTCTAGTTGACTCAAGGTGATTTTAGGGTTGCCTACACCTTTGATGTCTATAAATAAGAGCATTCAACTCATTTGTAAATAACTTTTGCACGCGATAGCAATATATGCTGAGCCTACCTTGCCTGTAATATTGTTATTCTGTATCTGTTCATGAGTGATTACTGTATTAATGAATAGTTGTGCCACCTTGCCTTCATGTTATTACTATGGTGTTTATTCGAATCTTAGTTAATTGGGGTTACTAGTTTGATCGTATATTGTATGCGTGTCTCATCTATGCAATTTACTATCCTAGTTGCTTACCTTATGTTTTGTTTCTAATAAGCCTATTCAGATGAGTAAATTGCTGAGCCACCTTGCCCTCATGTTGTAAATCTGTACTTAAAGCTTATTGTTTGATGTGTGTGTCAATAAACCTATTCAACCAAGCAAATAGTTGTGCCACCTTGCCTTCACATTGTGAATCTGTACTCAGTTTATCGTGTATTTGTTTGTTTTTAATAAACTTCTTCCTAGCCAAGCAAATAGTTGTGCCACCTTGCCTTCACGTTGTGAATCTGTACCTGAAGTTTATCGTGTAATCACATTCTTGCTCCTTTTCCTCATGCTCTGTTTTCTTGAGGAGATTGGATAGTTTAAAGCTTTTAGTTTTTAGTTGTAGTTAAGACCTGTGAAACCAGAGAAAATCCTTAGCTGCAACGTCCTTGGTTTTCTTAACCTTGTGCCTCTTCCAGCTGAGTCAAAAAGATAGGATTTAGATATATTTTTTTTAGAATGCATATCAGCAAAAGAGGGAGCTTCCCCTCCTAATTTGAAGAGCAGTCATTGCGTACTGTGCATAGCTGTCCGTATCAACTCACACTCCAGAGGTGCTAATTGTTACGCCAACACAGACTTAGTCAATTTTCAACATTTTTCACTTTTGAAAATCACCTTCATCGCAGAGCATCTTTTCGAGCATTTTCGCCATGGATTCCTTGTTGAAGCCTTTGAAGCTTAACTTTCAGCACCTGGCATTGGCCAATCTGCCATTAATGGCTACGGAGCTCCTAACTTTGTTCGTGAAAAATGAAAATAGACCCACTAGAGTAAAACTAACTTTTTGGTGATTTTGACTTGACCAGTGTGATCGTGAAGTCAATTCATCCTATCAAAATCATTTTCAATGAATTCTGGCAAGGTCCTATTTTTAGGGGTTTTTCCTAAAAATAGGGGCAGTAAACCCTAATTTTCAAATTTTCAGAATTTTACCATATGTCCCTTGATAGAAACCCACAAAAACCTTATGTTTGGTTTGACCTAAAACAGATTTTTGACAACATTTTTACATGATTTAGCTCAATTTTAAGCAGAATGCCAAAAAATTATTTTGGGTACAACAACGATCACAATGGTGGAGTTAGATTCAGTTAAAACTCAATTTAAGCTTGGTGGGTAGTTTTCGTTTTTTTCGAGTGAAAAGTTAGGATCTCCAAAGTCAACGATGGCAGATGGCCAGGTGCTAGGTGTCAAAATCTAAGCTTAAAATGCTCCGGTGAAGATTCTATGGCGAGATATGCCCGAATTGATGGTTCGTCTCGGAGGGGATTTTCGTCGAGGTGAAAATGTTGGAAATTTTTCCGACTCTGGAGCAAAAGCGCACCTGTGAGCCAGGGGTGCCCTTGATTTTGGAGGCCTAGATCAACTTTCAGAGACTTATCACTTCCAAGAAGACTTCTCCGGAATCTTGTTAGCCTCGTGATGAGCCAACCAACTAGTTTGATGGATATGTCTAACACTTGGAAATGGAGATTGAACGCGAAACGAGGGAGATGAAAAAATGACTTAACACTAGAGTGAAAAGCGCGCCTCTTAGCCACGGGCGCCCATCTTTTTGAAGCACCAGATGGAGTTTTTTGATCAAATGACACCTGGGATGTTTGTCTCAGACTTGATCTGGCTTCACAACGCATTTGTCAACGAGTGAATCAAAGTTGTTGAGTTGTCGGAATCAGGAGTCAAACTTAAGGTTTTAGTCATGTTCAGAAATGTCCAGAAATGGCAAAAGTGACCTTGTGCCCTTGGAGGCCAGGGGCGCCCAAGGTTTTGGAGCTTCAAACTCAGTCTTTTTGGTCATCTCTGATATTCATCCTGTCCATGTTGGTTCTAGCTTTCTGTTGCATACCTCAGCCGGGTCAGAGGAATTGTCGACAGCCTGTAGCAGGAGTTTAAGTGGTTTTTAGCTAGTTTGGAAAATGGCTAAGTCTGGGAAGGAAAGCGCCCTTGGAGCCTAGGGGCGCCCATGTTTTTCAGCTGTCAGATGATGTTTTTGTGAGAAGTGCTCTCCAAGAGCTCTTTTTCAGAATCTAGTCAGCTCCGCAGTGAGCCTGTTAGCTAGTTCTGAAGTTTTGTCGGACATCGGGAAACATAAAGTGAAGTTGGGTCAGAATCACCTTGAAAATGATGAAAATGCATTGAAAATTCTTGTGTGAGGTCAAAAGCGCCCTTGAAGGCCAGGAACGCCTTGCATTTTGAGGCCTCAGATGAATGAATTAGGGTTTGCAGCCTCAAGGAGACTTTTGTCAGATTTGATCTTGCTCTTCAATGAAATTGTCAGCCAATCAATTTGACATGTCAGTCAATCAAAATTAGTGATCGAACGTGAGCTCCGATGAGGTTTTCAAATCCAAATTTTCAAGAAATTGGTTGTCTGGAAAGTGACGCCTAAAGTCAAAGGTTGACTTTTTGAACTCGAGAGAAGTGGCGCCCTTTAAAGGTGGAGACAGTTAACTGAGATTGCATCTTCAGTTTAACTCTTTTCAAGTCAACTTCTTCTTGGCTTATTTTAGCTTGTAACTAGGCGAGTTCTTTTTGCATGCGCTTGTTAATTGAAGTGTTAGAGGTGGCGCCCTAATTAGGGCATATTTTTCATTCAGTTATCTGTTTTGATGCCCAGTCACAAGTTGGGCGTGTGTTTTGGAGGTCCAATCAGAGGACAAGTGACATTTCCAAGATTGTGCATGTATTTATGACGCCTTTGAGGGTTTATTTATATTTATTAAGGCTATGGCATCCATTATTCTTCATTTTGAGTGAGATAAAACACACCTTTCTTGAGCAAATAATGATCTGAAGGTCCTATAGGTGTCAGAATTAAGTGTTCTTCGTATCGTCAGATCCAGAATGTTCAGAGGGAGGATATTACAGACTTCATTTTCCGTTTGCATGCAGGTTACATTGAATCTAATTCAAGCATAAGCGATTTCTACAGAAGCAGAAAAATAAAATAACTTCTATCTTCTGTCTTAATTTCTTCTATTCCCATCTTAGGTATTCTTCGCATGTCAAAGTAAACGTTGAAATTTTCAGAAACGGGTCATCTAGGTTCATCTATTTCAGCAACAACAACAATACCCATGTCTTAGAATTTTTCATGAAAATTGCCTCGCTGCCTCCATTTTGGAGCACTGAGCTTTTTTCCGAAAATCTCTTTGCATGTGGGCCTAAAACTCATTTTTTCCAAAATTTGTCAATTTAGATTGTCTTAGAATTCAATTCTGCACAAAACCCATGTTTCAAATTTTCTCGAAAAAAATTGCCCCCAGTGCCCCCTATAGCCCCTGCAGATCTCAACTGAAAACCTTTTGCATGCCTTGCTAAAACTCACTTTTTTGAAGTTTTCTCTATCTAGGTTGTCTTAGAATTCAATTCTGCACAAAACCCATATCTCAGAATTTTTCTGAAAATTTTCACCTCAATCGGCTATTTTTAGCCTATCTTAGAGCTTTTTCAGCGTTTTCTAAAAGTTGTCCGAAAATACCCAACTTTACAGTTAATAATCTAGTTTTTTTAGAATGTAGTTCAACCCCATAGATTACAAGGCCAAATCAATCTTTGTGCATGATTTTCTGAAAACTACTAATATAGACTTGGGTCATGTATTTCCTATCGTCAATTTGAACACATTGGAGGGTACTAGCAGCACCATAATCAGAAACCTTGAGCGTTCTGGGTTGCTTGCAGTGGCGTCTATTCCTATCACAATCTTCGATCTCGAGTTTGTGATTGCTTGCATCAAGCATTATGACTTGTCTACCAGACAGATCAGGTCGGCCGATGGGAGGGTCGTTTGTAGCCTCAAGCCGAGGGACGTGGAGAAGTGCTTTTCTATTCCTCGCTCAAATAATGTTGTTGTATCCATTCCAGATTGCGAGAAGATATGGGAAGAGGACAAAGACAAATCACGGAAGAAAGATGCTCAACGATGGTTGAAGATTTAGAAAACCAACATGCTGAAGAAAGTTGGGCGTGGTGAGTTCAAGCAAACATTTTCCGACCATGGATGTTCTATATCATCTCTCGGGTTATCGACAAGAAGGAAAACTTTGACTGGGCAATGTTTATCAGCGAGTGTCTTCACCAACAGATTACAGAGTTCCTCAAGATTCACGAATTTCATATGGTGACTTTTCTGGTTTACTTGGTTGCATTTCAAGGCAATTTTAAACCTTTGAAGACTAATGGAGCTCTTGGCATTCAGCACGTTCACGAATACTACTCACAATTGGAGTTTTCGAATGTTGAACATGACTTTAAGGTGGTGAATGATCACTTTCTTATGAAGACAGTTAGGGATCTAGATAGTGAGATGCACATCAGAATTTCTCCAGAGGCGAAATCAGTGATGGAAAGTTGGGCGGATTGGTTCATACAATTCCCTACTTTCACATATATTCGAGTGTATGGTTACACCGGAGAGCCTCTGATGCTACCGAGGTACCCATCAGACAAAGTCCTTTTCATGGAGTTTATGAGACAAGCACAAGAGGTTCACTCTTTTCTTCACAATCGACACAAGCCAGCTTTCACCTTTCCATTCGGATTGGGTATTTACAAGTGTAAGGCTGCTGCTGATTGCAAGTTAATGACGAACGAGTTGGAAAAGCTTCATCTCAAATATTTTTCTTAGAGGTGTAGTTATGATCCTTTGGGTCATTATTCAACACAGTTGGAGCGAAGCAATTCACATAGGGCAATGCTTGAGGACTTTTGGGTCAACTACGAGGATAAGTTTGAGGTGCGCCGACGTCATTACTATAGGCTTACTCTCCCACAACTTGCTGATTTCCTGTCAGAAGATGTGGAGGGTTTTTCCGATGATGACAGAGAGGTGCTTCTCAATTCATTCATTAAAGACCAAGTTGCTCGCCAACCACTTCGCCAACCTGATTGGTATGTCAAGGAGAATACTTCAATCAAGGACTTGTCAAAATCAGTTATTAAGACGAGCATGTACTTCTTGGAGAGAAAGCATAAGCGAAGGATAGTTCCAGCTACAGAGCCACCAGCAGGGTTTTCTTCACTACCTTCCACTTCCAGGTTGAGGCCTCAAGTTAAAGTTGTCTTGAAGCCGCTTGAAGAAGTCAAAGTTAGTGGAAACTCAAAGGGGAAAAGCATCACAAAGTGGAAGCAAGTTGAGAAAACGACTGAAGTCCTAGTGGAACTAGTGGTACAGGCTTAGGCCGATTCATCTTCGGGTCCACCATTTTCTCCACGATCGTCTCCTATCGACATTGATTCAAAGGCTGAGTCTCCAGTTCATGAGACTTTCATTCCAGTTGATCTGCCAGTGGTTGACACATCAGGAGCAGCTTCTCGAGAAAACAATGTTGATCATTCGTCTTGGCTCGAGAGGTCGTTGGGAAGAGAAAGGCGTAGGCCTTCATATCAACTTGACTTGTCTGAGTTTGGCGATCCTTATCAGGATAGGTTGAGCAAGAGAGTCAAGAAGCAGGTGAACATTGAGAAGACTCTTGAAGTGGAGATCGTCATTGAAGTTGCTATACCTCTAGAAGGCAAAAACCTGGATGAAATTGAAGTTGGTGATTTCACCTTCGTCAAAGCAAATCTAGGTAGGAGTACTCGACACATGAACGTGAGCCTTTTCAAGGTAGTCGCGAGCAATCTGGAGGAGCATGTCATGAAGGACGGAGAAGATAAGACAACCCTCAAAGCTGAGAACAAGCAGCTCCGACAATACATCTTGGATCTACTTCATGGAAACACGGGATAGGCACCTTTGCTCCCACAACTTCGACAGGCAGCCACAGATCAGCAAAGACTTGGTCATTTGGTCAATCGCGGGAAGCTTCTGGATAATTGGATTGAAGACTTCATTGTTGCAGGTTCGATGCACATGAACTTCGTCAGAAGATTCAACAACTTGAGATATTCATAGCAGAATACAAGCCGAAAGACTTGATACTCATATCTCAGCTGGCAATTGCTCATGATGCCATGGAAACAGAAGATCAGAAGAAGGTTTTCGCTTGGAGAGAACAACACCTGTTCAAAGTGGAAACGTATGATGGGATCTCTGCAAAGATGGTCGTGCTTCAGGAGAAGGTTGTTACAGCTCTCAGACTTATCAACGAGTTCATCACCCAAATCCCACGCCATTATCGCCATGAGGATGGTACATGCGTTGAGTTAGAGGCAGTTTAGGCTGAGTTTGAGAAATTGGTTCATGATAACCTAGGTGGAGAGCTTGAGGCGTCCAAGTTGGATGACTTCTCAGTGATGATTACCAGTTTCAACAAGGCAACTTCAGAAGTTAGAGACAATTAGAGGGCGATCGGTGATGGAGGAAAAGAGGTAGACATGCAATTCATTGTCGTGGATAGCGTCAAAGTGCTAGAGGATGATATGATCGACAATTTCTTGGACGAGGTGATAAACAGAGAAGGCTTGTAGAAGACAGCCAGTTATTTATGAGGATGAGTCAGAAGCAGCAGTTAACTCAACGCCATTTCTTGAGTTCTCATTGCTGATCTCATGCACGCTTATCTCATTCTTGAAGATATCTTCGCAGGAGGATGGAATTTCAGTTAGAACTAGTTGACTGATGGTAGTTATCAGTTAACTCTCTTTCAATAAGGACGTGCATGTTGCACATGTCCATTTAGTCTTATTTGTATCGGTTAACTGATGGTAGCTTTCCAGTTAACTGTATAGTTTCATTTATTTAGACTTAGAGAATAAAATCTCGCATGCTGCAAGACTGTAGTTGACTCAAGGTGATTTTAGGGTTCCCTACACCTTTGATGTCTATAAATAAGAGCTTTTAGCTCATTTGTAAATAACTTTTGCACGAGATAGTAATATATGCTGTGCCACCTTGCTTGAAATATTGTTGTTTTGTATCTATTCATGAGCTTTTACTGTGATAATAAATAGCTGTTACCTTGCTTGAATGTTATGATCATGGTGTTTGTTCAAACTTAGTTAAATGGGGTTGCTAGTTTGATCGTTTATTGTATGCGTGTCTCGCCAATATAATTTGCTGTCCTAGTTGCTACCTTGTGTTGTGTTAATAATTGTTCTTTCGATCTACGCCTCAGATAGGGGTCCCTCGAAAATTTAGTGAGAAAAATTATCGTCTATGTGTTGTTACCAATAAGCTTGTTGCATATCTACGCCTCGGATAGGGGTTCCTCCTCCTTGGAAATTTAGTGATTAAGCTTATCGTTTGATGTCGTGCTTAATAAACTTCATAGCAGCCTACGCCTCAGATAGGGGTTCCTCCTCCTTGGAAATTCTATTGTAGAGTTTATCGTATAATCACATTCCTACTCCTAATTCCTCATGATCTGTTTTTCTTGAGGGAATAGGATAGATTAAAAGCATTTAGTTTTAGTTGTAGTTAAGATCTGCAAAACCAGAGAGAATCCTTAGCTGCAACTTTCTTGGTTTCCTTAACCTTGTGCCTCTTCCAGCCGAGTCAAAAAGATAGGATTTAGAATTATTTACTTTTTCACACATATCATCAAAATAGGGAGCTTCCCCTCCTAATTTGAAGAGCAGTCATTACGCACTGTGCATAGCTGTTCGTACCAACTCGCACTCTAGAGGTGCTAATTGTTACGCCAACACAATGTTAAAATTTAAAAGGGAAAAGATTTGAAATTTGACACTAGATATTAAATGATAGCTACAAATGATGAATTATAACAAGAAAGGAACTTTAATTCTAAGCTAAGTTATGATAGAAAATATAAATGGATCTATAAAAAGGATATAATGTAAAAATGGATCAATAACATAGATAAGGAATATCGGTATAAATAAAAATAAAGAGATTAAACTAGAAATTAAGCTAAAACTTATGCCAAAATATTGATTAGAATATTATACAAGATTAGAAGTGCAATTGGCATAATAGAAACATTGAAATAAACATCCTAAAAAGGGAAAATTAATTAAATTAATTAGTAAATAAATAAGCAAAAGTAGATTTATGCGATTGAAAACTAGATAATTTGTATAACTAATTTTTGTTTACTCTAAAACAATTAATTAAACAAGAAAAGATAAAAATAAAAATAATCTAATTAAAGGAACTATAAACTAGTAAATTTAATGATTAGAATAATAAAGGTGATAAATATAAGCGCTAGAAAAAATTGGAAAGGAATAGAGGAAAGAAGCATATATAATTAATGGTTTGGCCAAAGAGTTATAAACTAGACTGTGCTTCTAAGTTTGTTCATTAAAGAGCCATAGTCTGTAATAAAGCTACTATAATTAAATGTGTGTGACAAATTATGTTGAGATCTTAGCTCTTCAGGATAAATAATCAAGCATTTCCTACCCCAGATTTTATTTCTACTACTAAAGGAATTATGATAGGATGTGCTTCTACAATGGACCAAGTGCCTAGTCTTTGTTGAAATGCCAGCACACAACTTTACTTTTATAAATCAATGTAAGTGATCATGTATATAATTCTATCCCAACTATACTGAATTGCGATTCTCAATCAAATGTGTGATAAACATTATATTATAGAATTCTAAAGAAATATATATTTTTTAGAACACATATCTCTATCATATATCATATAGCGTTCAGTCTATCTATTAGCTAAACAGAAGAGTAAGATTCCATCCATTACATTTGGTTCAATTCTATCTTTTCATGATCTCATTCACTAAGAAATCGATACCATTCAGTCAAACTTGGTACTTAGACATGTAATCAAGTAAAACATCATAAAAACATATTTCCTAGGCAAAAAAAAATGAAATTGGTTGAATCAACACAATCAACCAGCTCACACAATACTCAACAAATCATTTTTGACGTGGTTTTACATTGGATTCACTTAAACATATATTGTTAGTATAAGTTTTCTATAGTCCATGAAGATGTATGCAAGCTTTTGGATCAAATTTTTCCTCTTCGTGACGATGGATCACTGGGTGTGATCCGAAACGTCAACAAAAAAACATACACAGTTTAATCCCAAAGTTTGCATACATATATTGTTAAACAATCAAAACCTTATTTTTAAAACTAGGGTTTAGGGTTTTGACTTCCTAGGTTTAATCACTCTTAGTTTTTTCATATATTGCTAAAATTCTTAGTTTAATTAGCTGAAATATATTTACTCCAATACTCACAATTTCTTTAAATTTGATTTTCATGTATTGTCATATATTTGGTTCACTAGCCTTTTCAAGCTCACTTTTCTCGCTTTTTTTCTTTTCAAGAGTTCACTAAATCCATACTTCTATAAATATTGATTAATTTAACTTAAATTTTATTTAGCACAAGATTCTTATAAGCAAAGGTCTCTTTAGGATTCAGACCATATCTCTTGACGCTTTCCAAAAACTTGTTCAGCCTTGTTGAAGACCTTCAAATCTTTAATCTTTGTTTGAGTTCTTGAATATCCAATTGACCCTCTAAGCTTGTGTGTCTACACCAAAGCTTCTAGTGCCTTTTAATATTGGTTAGATTCTATTTTTATGCAGTTCACTACCTTTCTTCTTTTCTATGTTTTCCATTCTATTAATAGTCTAATTCTTCTCATCAAATCTCAACCACAAATTTTTTTAAAATACAATTTTATATTTTATTTTTATAGTTTTCCATCCAACTTTTCTACTAAACATATAGGATATTTTAATTATCGATCATTTAATAATCCTCTTTTAGTTCTCACTTTAAAAAATATATACACAGTTTAATCATAAATATATTTGCTCTTATTTATTTTTGCTTTTTTTATTATTGTCTTATTTTCCTCTACAAAATTTATGCAACCAATCTGAAGAGCACATAGGAAATACTGAGGGGGGGGCGGGGAGGGGTGAATCAGTATTTCAAAACTATAAAACTTAAAACCGTATAACTCAGAAATCAAAACATTAACAACATAAAACACCATGAAGTTTGAACAAGTATGAACACTAGGATTACGTGGAAAACCCTTTCGGGTAAAAAACCAAGGCAAAATATTGCTTTTATTATCTTCAAAGGGCACCAACCTAGTTACATAAGTGAGCACCAACCCACTAAGAGCACCAACTCTCCCTTGAAGCACCAACTCTGATCAACTGAAGCACCAACTCTAGTGTTGCTAAAGCACCAACTTTAGACACAAAGAACTCTTGATACAAAACACAAAACTTCTTCAACTTGCACTTGATCACAAACTTTGAAATTCTTTTGATCAAACTCTCAATCACATATATCTAATCTGATTCATAACACCCTTGAATAGATGAACTGGAAGGCAGCAAACAGGTCTCCAAATAGTTTGAAACACACTGAAATATACAGTCTACTCAAATATACTGATACTTGGAATAGGAGGTCTCCTGAAAGTGTTATTTCTGATCTTTGAATGCGAATCCTTTGAGCAATCAGTGTTGTCTTTTTACTGTCCTATATTTGTAGACATGGAACTTTGACCTTTTTCACAACCAACTACACCTTTGTCACCAGGAGATCTCTGTGTACTAATGATCTTGTCCAATGACATAGAGCTTTTCTGATTTATCTTCTCTTCACTGAAGATTTGTCTATGTTAATAAGTGAAACAACTTCATATTCAAGTCTCTCAACATTCTCCTCTTTTACCTTAAGCTGATATCTGATTTCTTCTTCTATTCTCATTGCCTCTTCAACTTGAACCTTCAAATCAATTATCAACCTTTTTGCTTCTTCAAGGGCTTGAGTTGTCTAAGTCTTCGTTTTTGCATCACTTTCTTCTTGTAACAACAACTTCATGCTCTGATTTTTCTTTCTAAATCTCTTGATTTCACTTAAGGCACTAATTAATTTTGCTTAAAGATCAACTTCAGCTTCTTCATCATATTGCTCATCATCAATATCTTCATCTCCATTATCAGGTAAGTTTTCTCCTTTAGCCATAAACAAAATTTCTTCTACTAAAGACATATCACTAACTTTTGATGAACTATTGTAATCATTCGAATAAAAACTTTTAGCAGATTTCTTATACTTATACTTATTCTTCTTACCTTGATACTCCTTGGAATGTTTTGATTTCTTCTCACAATCACTGTCCTCGTTCTTCTCATACGGACATTTGGATGCAAAGTGTCCTATCTTATCATAGTTGAAGCATATTAAAGGCAACTTGCCTTTGTATCTATTGGAACCCTTCAACTTTCGCATGAAATGTGCCTCTCCAAAATCTGAATCATCATCGGAACTATCACTTGTAGTAGACTTCTTATCTTTTTGTTTCTTCGACACTTTGAAGGCTGCCTCCTTTTTGGATGTAGAATCATCATTAGAGTTTGTCCTCATCTCATAGGCTGTTAGTTTGCCATGAAGGTCATCAACGGTCAACTTATCAAGCTCCTTCATCTCTTCAATCGCTGAAACCTTTGCATCAAAATGCAAGGAAGAGACCTCAAAATCTTTTGAACAACAATGATCTCCTCAACCTTCTCTCCTAGACCTTTAATGGTGTTCACAATTTTGTCTACATGAAGAAAATATGCAGCCACATTCTCATCTTCTTGCATCTTTAGACTCTCAAAATGTCCTTTGTGAGTTTGAAGCTTTGCCTTCTTAACCTTATTGTCATCTTCATACGTTTTCTGCAGTTTCTCCCAAATCTCATGTGCAGTATCACAATGCATAACTTTTACAAATTCAGTTTCAGACAAACCACACAAGATTGCATTCATAGCTTTTGCATTGTTTTCAAAAGCCTTCTTTCCATCAACATCTTTTGAAAGACTTTTCTAGACATCAAAGCCAAGAGATATAATATAAGTACGCATTCGAACACTCTAGAATGCATAGTTCGAGCCATCAAGTAGAGGAGCTTTGTTCGTAGCCAAACCTTCATGAGAACTCATGTGTGCAATCAAGATTAACCTCCAAGCGATTAAGCTTTCAAATCGAGGAACCTGGCTCTAATACCAATTGAAGAGCACACATGAAATACTGAGAGGGGGGGTGAATCAGTATTTTCAAAACTTCAAAACTTAAAACGATATAACTCAGAAATCAAAACATTAACAGCAACATAAAACACCATGAACAGGTATGAACACCGGGATTACGTGGAAAACCCTTTCGGGTAAAAATCTACAACAAAATATTGCTTTTATTATCTTCAAAGGGCACCAACCCAGTTACACAAGTGAGCACCGACCCACTAAGAGCACCAACTCCGATCAACTGAAGCACGAACTCTAGTGTTGCTGAAGCACCAACTTCAGACACAAAGAATGCTTGATACATAACACACAACTTCTTCAACCTGCACTTGATCACAAACTCTGAAATTCTTCTGATCAAACTCTCAATCACATATATCTAATCTGATTCATAACACCCTTGAATAGATGAACTGGAAGGCAGCAAACAGGTCTCCAAATAGTCTGAAATACATTGTAATATACAGGCTACTCAAAAATACGGATAGCATGACCAACCTTTCACAAGTTTGCACTCAGCAATCTTCAAAGATCTGATCACAATAAACTCAGCACATAAATCGACACAAGAAAAAGAGACAATTAATATTTGTCGATTAAAACTCATCTCATCTCCAAACACACAGCTGTAGAATTTCAGTAGTACCAAAAACAGGTAACAACTTCAGCACGTCTCCATTACAAGGGACATAAGTGTTGATGTTAATACAGCGTCGGTCTTCACTAAGACTCATATGGGCCGACCTTATGTTTGATTTATTTCATGTACTTATTCTGGCCAACTTTAATTGTTACTAAATATTTATCAAAGGGCCGACCCAAGTGAAGAGGCGCCTAGGAGATATAAATACAAGGTCACTTCTTGGCTATGAAATACAATTTGAAGATAAATAAGTTCGCACTTTTGGCAGAGCAGAATTTGCAGTCTTAGAAGAAGTTCATACTTAAGCAGCAGATCATCGTCTTGTAGCAGCAGATCATCACTTTGTAACAGCAGACTGATTTCAAGGAGAAACATATTCATTTGTATCTTTGCATCTAGGAGAGGTGCTATTATTCATTGTATCAAATTCGGTATTGTGTTGGGCTTGAGCTCAAGCAGATTTCTGCTCTTATTCCTTCAATATATAAGAGATATATTTGCTGGGTTTTCCTCCCTCAAGAGGAGGGTTTTCCCAGGGTATCTTGTTGTGTTCATTGTCTTATGTGTTGCATTTCTTTTGTGAATTGATTATCTAATCTGATCTAAGAAACTCTAACATGGTATCAAAGCGGGTGTGAAAAAGATCGTGATCAGATTTAGTTCGCAACACTTATTCTTTTTCAGTCTATCTTCCAAATTTCTCAAGATGGTGAACGGTCTGAAAATCGAGGATAGACTCGAAGGGATCTCGAACTACATATCATGGAGATTCAGGTTCATGCTAACCTTGGAAGAGAATGATTTGGCTGAGTTTGTGAAAACAAAAGTTCCCGAACCTGAGGGGGAAGAAGAGAAGCTGCAATGGAGGAAGAAAGACACTAGGGCAAAGAAAGCATTGGTTGATTCCGTCAAAGATCATATTGTACCAATTATCTTCAAGTTGGATACAGCAAGAGAGATGTTTACAACCTTGGAAGAGATGTACGAAATCAACAACACCAGTCGTGCCCTTGCTCTGAAGCAACAACTTCATCATGTGAAAATGGAGAAAGGAGAATCTGTTATTACATACTTCATGAGGATTTCAGAGATAAAAGATCAGCTCTCCACTATTGGACACATGATTGATGATAAAGAACTGACTATGCTTGCTCTCAATGGTCTTCCGCTTTCATGGGAGGCATTCATCCAAGGAATCAGTGCAAGATCCGAACTTCCTAAGTTTGATCGATTGAGGATTGATTGCATTCAAGAAGAGTCAAGACTAACAGCAAGGGGGATTGGTCAAAGCTCAAAGAATGAAGAATTACAAGTTCTTACCTCTCATTCATCAAACAAAGGAAAAGGCCTTAAGAAAGGATTCTTCAAAAGGAATCGAGAAGATGGAAATGATGATGCTCCTACCTTCAAAAGAAAACGAGACATGTCCAAGATTCAATGTTTTCGTTGTGATAAGTATGGTCACTTTGCGAGGGTGTGCCCTCAACGACCTAAGCTTCAAGTTGCCACTGCAGATGTTGAAGAAGTCACTCCACAAAAGGACTCCAGTAATTATCTATTTTATTCAGCCTTGTCTAGCAATGTTTCTACGGACTCTTACACTTGGTTGATTGACAGTGGTGCTTCTAGACACATCACCGGATTCAGAAGTCACCTTTCAAACTTAATGGAAAGCAACTCTAGTGATCAAGTTGTTATTGGAGATGATGCTAGATATTCTGTAAAAGGGTTTGGAAATTCCACTCTTCACTTGGATTCTGGAATTTCTTTGGAGTTGAATGATGTACTGTTCGTACCAGGGATAAAGAGGAACCTTGTTTCAATTTCAGCATTAGAAGACAAAGGTTATCAAGTTGCCTTCTCTAAAGGGAAAGTTCTTATATGGGCAAAGAACTCCAACTTCAAAACTGCTCAAGTGATTGGAGTTAGACATGAATGTCTCTACACGCTGTGCACTCGTCCTCTTCAAGCACTTGTGCATAACAGTACCAGCATGTGTGATCTTTGGCATCGAAGATTGGCTCACATTCACTTTCGTGCTCTACCTATCATGGAGAAGATGGTCACCGGTCTTCCGAAATTCGATCAAGAACATGAAGGTACATGCAAGGGATGTGCCCTAGGCAAGAACACAAAAGGTACATTTCATTCCAGTGAAAGTAGATCTAAATGTATTCTTGATCTCATTCATTCTGATTTGTGTGGTCCAATGTCTATTGCATCATCTAGTGGTTTCTTGTATTATATTATTTTCATTGATGATTACTCTAGAAAGACTTGGATTTATTTCTTGAGATCGAAAGAATCAGAAGAAGTATTAGTAAGATTCAGAGAATTCAAAGCGCAGATTGAAAATCTGTCCGGGAAGAAGATCAAAGTATTGAGATCTGATAATGGTGGAGAATACACTTCTGGCACTTTTCGAGACTTTTGTATTGAAGCAGGGATTAAGAGGGAGTTCAGTGTTCCCTATAATCCACAACAAAATGGTATTGCTGAAAGGAAGAATAGGTCTATTGTGGAAGCAGTGAAAGCTATGATCCATGATCAAGACTTACAAATCTCTCTTTGGGCTGAAGCATCAAGAACAGCCGTCTATGTTCAAAACAGGAGTCCCCACAGGATCTTAGAGAATAAAACTCCTGAAGAAGCATTCTCAGGCGTGAAGCCTGAAGTTAGTCATTTGAGGATCTTTGGCTGTCCAGTCTATGTTCATATTCCAAAGGAAAAGAGAACAAAGCTAGAACCTTCTGGGAAGAAAGGAATTCTTGTAGGCTACAGTGAGACATCAAAAGCTTACAGGATCTACATTCCAGGACAAAAGTCTATTGAGATTAGTAGAGACGTCACATTTGAGGAAGATGTTGCTTATAGAAAGTCCAAAGGCACTCCTATGGAGGTCGATGAAGAAGAACCTCCTCAAGATATGGAAGTTGACCATATCCCAGAGAATCTGAAGGAGGATACAGAACCTAAAGAAGATATTGATCCAGCTGAGCCTTTGGATCCTACTGATGGGCCTCTAGACATTGTGATTGGAAAGAAAAGACCTCTTTGGGCTCGCAGGACAATGCAGGAAGCAGAAAGGTTTGCAGCTCCAAGAGGAGCCTTCAGAGAAAGCAAGAGACCTCACAAGTTCTCTAGCTATGTTGCCTTGATGAGTCAGATTATTGAGTCAAAGCCTTCAAATGTTGAAGAAGCTTCTAGTCAACAAGTATGGAAAGATGCCATGATTGAGGAGTATCAGTCTATACTGAAGAACGATGTTTGGGATATAGTCCCTAGACCTAAAGACAAATCTGTGGTGTCTTCTAAGTGGCTCTTCAAGATCAAGCATGCAGCTGATGGGAGCATTGAGAAACACAAAGCTAGATTTGTGGCTAGAGGGTTCTCACAAAAAGAGGGAGTTGACTATGAAGAAACTTTTGCTCCTGTGGCTCGTTACACGTCTGTTAGAACCATCATTGCTATTGCCGCATCTAGAGGATGGAAGATTCACCAAATGGATGTAAAGACAGCTTTTCTGAATGGCATAATAGAGGAAGAGGTTTACATTGAGCAACCAGAAGGATTTGAGGTACATAGGAAAGAATCTCATGTCTGCAAGCTGAAGAAGGCCTTGTATGGTCTTAAACAAGCTCCTCGTGCTTGGTATGAAAGAATTGATCAGTACCTTTCAAGTTTGGGTTTCTCAAAGAATGATGCAGATTCTAACCTCTACTTCAAGGTAGTAAATGGTGAAGCATTGATTTTAGTTTTATATGTTGATGACTTGATCATTACTGGTGAAGAACATCTAATACTAAAATGCAAGAAGGAATTAGCTTCAGAGTTTGAGATGAAGAATCTAGGTCTTATGCATTACTTTCTTGGCTTAGAAGTTTGGCAAAAGCCAGATGAGATGATTCTAAGTCAAGGCAAGTATACTGTTGACATTCTCAAAAGGTTTGGTATGCTTGACTGCAAACCTATGTCTACACCCATGGAGTCTAATCTAGATAAGTTGAAAGAAGCTGCAGCTAGTTCAGAACCAGTGGATTCTACGATGTATAGACAGTTGATTGGTTCATTGATGTATCTAGTTAACACTAGACCTGATATCTGCTATGCAGTGAGTGCACTTAGCCAGTTTATGTGTGAACCAAAGCAAATACATCTTGTAGCAGCTAAACATATCCTGAGATATTTATGTGGCACAATTGGATATGGGTTGAGATATTCTTCAAATGTGGATTTGGAGCTGCATGGTTTTACTGATTCTGATTGGGCAGGATGTGTCTCAGATCGGAAGAGTACTTCTGGTTGTTGCTTCAGTTTGGGGACTGCTATGATCTCCTGGTGTAGCAGGAAACAGTCTTCAGTGGCCTTGAGTACAACTGAAGCAGAGTATATTGCAGCTTGTGTGGCAGCTCGTGAGGCAGTGTGGCTTCGTAAGCTCCTTGCAGGATTGTTTGGTCAATCAATGGAGCCTACTATTATACACTGTGATAATCAAAGCTGTGTGAAGCTTTCTGTCAATCCTGTGTTTCATGACAGAACAAAACATGTTGAGATCAAGTACCACTATATTAGAGATATGGTGCAAAGGAAAGCTATACAGTTGAGGTATATCAGCACTGAAGAGCAAACGGCAGACATTCTCACCAAGCCTCTCGCCAGGATTAAGTTTGTATACTTCCGGGAGAAACTTGGTATGGTGGAGAATGCAGCCGTGACTGAGAAAGAGTCTCAGTAATCAGTGATCCTTGTTGAGAATGCAACTCTTTGCTGAGAAAGAGTTGAGGTGCAAGCCCTTGTTAATACAATTCTCTGCTGAGAGAGAGTTGAGGTGAAAGTCCTTGATAATGCAATTCTCTGATGAGAGAGAGTTGAGGTGAAAGCCCTTGTTTCCACCCTCTGGGAGAAGCTATGGTGGATGTCATGTGTGTGACTCCATGACAACATCACGTGAGAGAATCCGTGATGAGTTTTACCATCTATGGGAGTAGCCATAATGGTTAATATCACGTTGAGGTGATATTTTATTTTGTTTTCATTCTAACATAATGTGTCTTGTGCAGATGGAAGTTCATCCCTAGCTGAGAGGGAGCGTTGATGTTAATACAGCGTCGGTCTTCACTAAGACTCATATGGGCCGACCTTATGTTTGATTTATTTCATGTACTTATTCTGGCCGACTTTAATTGTTACTAAATATTTATCAAAGGGCCGACCCAAGTGAAGAGGCGCCTAGGAGATATAAATACAAGGTCACTTCTTGGCTATGAAATACAATTTGAAGATAAATAAGTTCGCACTTTTGGCAGAGCAGAATTCGCAGTCTTAGAAGAAGTTCATACTTAAGCAGCAGATCATCGTCTTGTAGCAGCAGATCATCACTTTGTAACAGCAGACTGATTTCAAGGAGAAACATATTCATTTGTATCTTTGCATTTAGGAGAGGTGCTATTATTCATTGTATCAAATTCGGTATTGTGTTGGGCCTGAGCTCAAGCAGATTTCTGCTCTTATTCCTTCAATATATAAGAGATATATTTGCTGGGTTTTTCTCCCTCAAGAGGAGGGTTTTCCCAGGGTATCTTCTTGTGTTCATTGTCTTATGTGTTGCATTTCTTTTGTGAATTGATTATCTAATCTGATCTAAGAAACTCTAACAATAAGTTCAGCGATTATTAATCTCCATACACAACTTCCTAAGGATAAAGTTTCTCATGTCAGACCCGACCTGCTTTGGTTGAGGCAACTATTCACTTGAAGCTACTATGAGAAGATTTTCATCTACAAAATATGAACAACCTTCCTTTAACTCTGCCAGAAATAATTTAATGAAGAGCTTTCCACTCTCATAGTATGAGATCATTTAAAAGCAATGAATTCCTACAAGTCCGCCACATTAGCTATGAATCGCTACCAAAAAGGGCTCACGACAATCCAATGAAGAAAGGCTTAAAAACTCGTTATGGTGGCGACACTATCTCAATTTTTTAACCTTTTGCATCTTCTGCAGAGACGTTTCATTTGCTTTCCACTGCAAAAAGGACTTCACAAAAGGCTTGCATTAACTCTCATGGCACTGTCCATAATACAACCATTCGCATCAAAAGGGTTGACAAAGTAATGAATGTGAAGAACATTTTTCAATCAGAATACGACAGAGACTATGTTCTTTATCATCAACACCATATACGATATACTGGACAACTCAATTAAAGACTCCACGAAGGCCTTCAATAAACATACCATACACCGTCCGCAAAACGGAAAGACCATGAAAATACAAATTATGCCAGGAGAAATGTAATCTAGCAGTCATGAATCTTAAATGCTCACAATGCTAGTTCCAGGCTTGCACACTCACGACTTAAGAATAATCTGACCACGTCTTTCAAACGTAATAATTCACATGACAGACACTAAGAAGATGATACACGGAATGGCCACTGCGGTTTGAATGAAGTCGATATTAAATTTAGCTGCCTCTACACACTAGTTGATGGTAGCAAAATACGTCCACACACAAATATCTCATGGAATGCGATTTCTCCATCCTCTTAAAATTACCCGCCACCAAATAAGACGTCAAAGATTGTAAGAGCCATACCCTGATATTTGACTCTATTTCCAGCGTAAGATAACTCCCGCTATGCCAATAATAATGAAGGCATTGAATAAAATTTAAAATAATCATCACATAAATATAAGCCGTTTCATATTCTAGTCTCTAGAAAAATTAAATACCACTGCTCCATACTCTGACAAATCTGACACATTTTCAAACTGAATATTCAAGCAAGCATAACGTCTTCCAGCCATATAATGGAGTTGACAAAGCATTAGATGATTTTTTATGGTATATGTGGCAACTTCAACCTTTTATTTCTCTGTCATCCACGATATGATTCAAGGCAGACTTGCTAAACAATATTTGAAACTGCCAATATTAAATAAGATCCACCATATAGCACAAGTACTACTAGCCGCCTCAGAAAAAAAGAAAATCGTGCCATAAAGAACTTGACCCTTTGAAAAAATCAAAGCTGATATGACAGTATGATTTGGAAGCTGACATAACAAGATGAATTGGCACAAATGCTGACCAAGTAGACAAACAAGAAGCTTAATCAGACAACCAAGTAGCTGAAGCAGACATGCAGGCACCTCAACCACACAGGCAAGCAGCTTAACCACACATGCAAGCACCTCAAGTAGGCAAGCAAGTAGCTGAAGCAAGTAAGCAAGTAGGTAACCAGTTCAAGTAGCTCAAGAACACAAACAAGCAGCTCAACCTTGACATCAATGACAAAATACTCAACACAATCTTCCATTCATATTGTTATGAGAATTTATTTATCGTTTTCTTAATATAACTATCGAATTTCCAAAATTCATTTTTGCATAAAATTAACAATTTTGTTCCCCACCAATGTTGTTCCAAATAAATAAATTAATAAATCTAAAATATATATTTTTTAAACATATCATAGATAATTTTGTGCTTCAATAGCCAATAGTGGCATGGTATAATGGTTGAGTTGTCGTGTTGTTATTCTTGCCATCAAGGTTCAAACCCCATTGGGGTGTAATTGTTGAGAATTTACATCGGGGATGAGGCCCCCCGTTTGTGACGTCACTATTCATAGCTCTGGGTCAAAAGCGTTTACCCCTCTTTAAAAATAAAAAATAAAAAATTTGTGCTTCAATAAATATTAAAATGATTACTTCAGCCATATCTAGGTGTGTAATAAAGTTACAATTATCCTAACTAATTTATTCTCCTCAATAAATTAATAATCACCTGTACTGATTTATTCTCAATAAACTAATAATCAAATAATCCAATGATCCAAATGATACCATTGTGCAAGAATATCAAGTACTTTATAGGCAGGCATTCTACAACGGTGCCATCAACTACATTGGATACTCCTTTCCTTCAATTCTATCTCTATTTTTCTTCTCCATATTGAAAATCCTTAGAAGAGATTCACTATTCTAGCTAATTCTCCAACAAAGATCTCCACAGTAACAATTATAATAATGCCTCAATCATAAACAAACCTCAACCTCTCTTGCCCTTGACTTCTTCAACAAACTAAACAAACTAAGAAAACATGGTCTTCTTTCAATCAACAATTGCAGAGTCCATCTAGGAGCCAGGTCTTTGACACCATGTTTAATTTAGAAGGTACACATCATAGTTACGAGACTCGGACTTGGCTCAGACTCGGCAAGGGTGACTCGACTCAGGACTTGGGGACTCGGGACTCGGACTCGATGCAGACTCGGCAAAATGAAAAAAAGTTGAAAAAACCCTAGAAATTTAGAGATTTTTAAGGATTTAAAACTTGTTTCAAGCACCCTTTATTGAATACAACACAAATAAAAGCAAATTTGATCACATACACAAGTATACAACGATCACATAAGTATAAAGTACACAAATTGTAGTTGCACTGCTAAAGGAAATAGCATACTTAGATATATAAAATTAGTCAAATGTATACAAAACTCATGGAATATGAAATCCATAACATCAAATGTTCCATACAAATATGAAATATCAAAACAATAGCTATAAGTCTATGATTCTATGGCATAGTGGAGCCAACATCCTTCCTACGAAGGCGTCTAAGGGTCCTGGATGATGTTGCAGCTGCAGCCATAGTCTCTGCCTGTGTCTGACTCTCCATGCCACTCTCACCAACAACAACTATGTCTCCTCGTGCTCTAGCCTCCTCCTCAGCCATGGCTCCAACCTCAGCCTCTCTCTCTGCCTGGTCCACCCGATCAAGGTCCTCATCGCTAAAAACTGCATCTGTAACCTCAAGGATCCACTCAGACTGTGGATCAACCTCCTCTAGATTGATCGGGGCGTTGTTGTGGTAAAAAAACTTCTTGTATCTGAGCCGAAGATTGTAATGAACATATACCAAGTCATTCATCCTCCCCACTATCAATCTATTGCGCTTCTTGGAGTGTATGTGCTCAAACATACTCCAATTGCACTCACAACCAGATGAACTGCATGGCTGGCTCAATATACGAATGGCAATATTTTGCAGGTTCGGTGTATCGGAACCAAACATCTCCCACCATCTATTTGAGATGAGAAAAAGAAACAAAATCAATTTCATTTCAAGTTTCAAGTTCAAGTTCAACATTTAATAATAAATTATAAGATAAAAAGATGAAAGTTATGCCCTTAAATATATTTTTACCTGGCAGTAATGTTGTCCTACTGTCTTTGCACATTTGACATGCAAAGAAGTCTCCTTGTGCCTTAGTGAAGGCATCTATCTCGTGCACTATTTGTGTAGTAACAGCGGGCAACATCCGCTCTATCGTCGACTAGAGCCCACTAAGAATTTCTCTATCTGCACGAAAATCATGACAGAATTGGAAGGCCGGATTTAGGAAACATGTGGCTACATGGATGGGCCTATGAAGTTGGTTTTGCCATCTCCTATCAATGATATCCCAAATGAGACGATACCTCTCCTCAACTCCACCATAGATTGATCTAATGGCCTCTTTGGTTCTATCCATGCCCTCATACATGTAGCCCATTGCGGGCTTCTCCCCATTTGCAACTCGTAGGAGAACTAGCAAGGGCTCAATAAACTGCAAAGTGCAAACATGTTTCACAAATAAGTGTGAACGAAAATAAACAAATAAAAGTAAGATATGATTAAAAATTAAAACATAATAAATAATTAAATTTTACCTTCACAATCTCCTCCGCTGGTGTCCAAAACCCTTGCTCATCAAAAATGCAATCAGCCACAACAATCCTTGTAGTGCTTGTAGAAAAGGATGAGGAAGACCACTCCTCACCAACAGACATGCGCCTTAAAGCTGCCTTTGACCGAATCAAGGATTGCAACGTGATAAAATTTGTTGCAAACCTAGTGATGCCAGGACGAGATAACTCCCTCAACCCCGTGTATTGCCTCATAAGGTTAAGCACCCATGTGTGATTGTATACAAATTTGCAAATGTTTTTTGCTGCATCCACACATGTTTTGATCCATGAGAGCTTGCCAAGATCCTCCATCATGAGGTCAATGCAATGGGCGGCACATGGAGTCCAAAATAGAGTAGGGTACCTCTCCATCAATAATCTACCAGCAACAACATAATTTGCTGCATTATCTGTCACCACTTGCACTACATACTCTTCCCCCACATTAGCTATCACCTCCTCTATAGCCTCACACAGGTATGTGGCATTTTTGAATTGGGCAGAAGCATCAATGGACTTCATGAAGACGGTGTCACCTGAAAAAATAAGCAAAACCAATTATTCAATAAATTAAAAAACATAAATCAGCCATATTAAATTATTAATCACTAAATCAAATTTATATTTCAATGCATTGAGGGAAGTACAATTACCTCTGGAGGACACTAGAAAATTAAGCAACGTCCTATTTCTCCTATCGGTCCAACCTCTGTATACATACTCGGCGATTAATCGCCGAGCAGCCGAGTAATCGCATGTTTTTTGGCTGGGCGAGTAATCTTGACTTTTACTCGCAGGAAACCCTAGCCGAGTTTTTTTACTGTTTTTTTCCGAGTACTCGCCGATTAATCTCTGTTTGCTCGCAAAATAATCGGCACAGAAAACGTAACACGTTTTTGACACGTTTTTCAAGTCGTTTTTACCTTTTCGCGGGATTTTTTACACATTTTTTCCGCGTTTTGGATGCGTTCATTTCATTTTCCGCGATTTGCAATGTCGGCTGCGTGATTTATTTCCACGATTTGCAGTTTACATTTACCCTTTTCATTTTCCACGATTTGCAGTGTTGGCTGCGTGATTTATTTCCACGATTTGCAGTGGTGGCTGCGCGACTTGGAGTCTGCGCGATTTCCAGGTTAGTTCCTGTTCGCATTGGCTGTGCGGCGCCTGTGCCAGGTCGTGGGTATTTACTATTATCATTTTTTCAAACATATGCTAATATTAAATGAACATATGCCTGAATATTAAAATTTAAAACTTCATACTTCATACTTCATACTTCATACTTCATAGTATATGTTTGAAAAAATGATAATATTAAATGAACATATGCCTGGAAATGATTTAATATTTTTATTATTTTATATATATGCTTCCAAACGTTTATGTATAAAATAATAAAAATATTAAATTTTTTTATTTTTCTACATCAATTTAATATTTATTATTATTCTAAAATTAAAATTTCAAAATTTCATATATTATTTTATTATAAATTTATAATAATATCATGGGAGTCTTAATTTTTAATATTCATAATGATAAAATATTCACTTTTGTACATCATATTTAATAATTTATTATTATTTTAAAATTAAAATTCCATATATTATTTTATTATAAATTATAATATCATGACAAATAATAATATCTTTTTATATTATTATTTGCCATGATATTATTATAATTTATAATAAAATAATATATGAAATTTTAGTTTTAAAATAACAAATTACAATAAATCATAAATTTGATGTCAAAAATGATATTATTATTTACAATTTTCCCATGGTATTATTAATTTATAATAATAGAATAATATATGAAATTTTACATTTAAAAATTAAAATAATAATAAATATTAAATCTGATATAGACAACACCAGCATGTTTACAGTTTTTCTGATGTGTGTGGAATCTGGATTGTCATTGTGCAGCTGCATCAGCATATGGATATGAGTAAAACTGTAAAAGTTTAAAGTGAAAAACTCATATCCATATGCTGATGTAGCTGCACAATGACAATCCACACACATACACACAAATTTTGTTCATCTACATAGAATAAGAGATTACTCGCCCATTTGCAAACTATGATCGAAAGTCTCAAACTTCAAAGTACTTTTATAGTGGAATATCTGCAATAAATTATTAAGAATGAAGTTTTAAATTTTAATATTAAATCTGATATAGACAACACCAGCATGTTTACAGTTTTTCTGATGTGTGTGGATTGTCATTGTGCAGCTGCATCAGCATATGGATATGAGTAAAACTGTAAAAGTTTAAAGTGAAAATTGAAAAACTCATATCCATATGTTGATGTAGCTGCACAATGACAATCCACACACATACACACAAATTTTGTTCATCTACATAGAATAAGAGATTACTCGCCCATCTGCAAACTATGATCAAAAGTCTCAAAGTACTTTTATAGTGGAATATCTGCAATAAATTATTAAATACAGTATGATAACAGATAACCTGCTGCTCCCACCTGCAAATTTGCAACAACCAACAAGGTTAGGAGTTAGGAGTTAGGACTGCAATGCCAATTTGCATACAAGTAAATTAAATCAATGTGCATCCAACAAAAAATAAAAATATAAGAATAAAAAAACTGAAATTAGAACAGATAGCATACTAAATGAAATGTCTCACTTTGATAGTTTACAACTTTATTGTTTGATAATGACTGAAATTATAAAGTTAAACAATTAGTTGATTGTTCCTTTCACTTTGTATTGGATCTGTTGCATCTTCTAATATATTTATTATTCAACTTCTAATATTGCAGGTTAATATTTAATCACAATGGCATCTGCCTCTGCATCTGGTTCAGACACAGCTGCCTCAAGCCAGGCCATTGAAAGGAGACCCCCTGGTAGCCGTGATCCCGCTTGGAAACATGGCTATTATGGGCCAGTACCAGGGAGTGTTATTTGTACTTGGTGCAAGAAGAAGATTAGTGGAGGCATCAATCGCCTCAAATACCATCTTGCTAGTATTCCTTGCCGTGATGCAAAGGCATGTAAAGAAGCCCCTGAAGAGGTGAAACGAGAGATGGCAGCTCTTCTTGCAGCACTTGATGAAAAAAAATTGGAGAGGGCAAAGACAAAAGCAGCCATACAAGAAGCCATTGCTCCTAATTTGACTGAAGATTCTGAGGTGAATATGCAAGGCATTGTGGGCTCTAGTCGCGGTCCACGTATACGTACCCCATCCACTTCATCCACTTCAAATAAATTCCAGTTTTTTGGCCCTAGAAATGTTCAAGGATCACAACCTTCATTGGAAGGTACTGGGTGGAATAGGGAGGTGCACAAAGAAGCAGACAAGGCTTGTGCAAATTTTTGGTTTTATAATAACCTTCCCTTCAATGTGGCAAGGAGTCCATATTGGGAGTGTTTGGTGACAGCATTGACAGTTGCAGGGAAAGGGTACAAGGCCCCTAGTCCAAGAGATTTAAGTGGCAGGTTACTTGAAGATGCTATTGTAGATGCAAATGGAATTGTGGAAGCTGAAAAGAAGAAATGGCAAAAGTATGGATGCTCAATTCTTTCAGATGGCTGGACAGATGGAAGAAACCGCACTCTTATCAATTTTATAGTGGCTTCAAATGGTGCGTTGGTTTTTCTAAAGTCAATTGATGCCTCCAACATAATAAAGAATGCAGAAAATTTGAGTTTGATGTTGGAGCGGGTTGTTTTAGAGGTGGGCATAGAAAATGTTGTCCAAGTTGTTACTGACAATGCGGCGGCATATGTGGCAGCTGGTAGATTGCTTCAAGCAAGGCATCCAACACTTTTTTGGACCCCTTGTGGAGCTCATTGCCTTGACCTTCTTTTGGAGGACATAGGAAAAATTGATTGGGTGAAACCAATTGTAGAACAAGCAAGAGACATAACAAAATATATATATAATCACCCATGGGTTCTTCAATTGATGAGAGATCACACCAAGGGGAAAGAGCTTGTGCGATCGGGTGCTACAAGGTTTGCAACTAATTTTCTAACGTTGCAAAGTATCACTAGTTTATTGACTTCCTTGAAGCAGATGTTTGTGAGTCAACCATGGGTAGACTCAACTTACTCAAAGAAGGCTGATGGAGAAAAGATTGTAGCAATAATCTTTGATGGTCAATTTGCAACTAGAGCATTAGAGATTGTCAAGGTAACTTAAACTCTAATGAATTTTCAGATTTAATCCTTTATTCTTAATTTAAAATTCTATAAGTATTTTGTTTCCTTGTAAGGTGTAATTTAAATTTAGTTCTACTTTGTACTTTATAGGTGACTGAGCCATTGGTGAGGGTTTTGCGCTTGGTGGATGGTGAGAAAAATGTGATGGGATATCTTTATGAAGCAATGGATAGGGCCAAAGAGGCCATCCAACACTATTACATGGGGGATGCAAATAGATTTACCCCTATTTGGGAGATCATTGATCGAAGGTGGAACAATCAACTCCACCAACCCATTCATGCAGCGGGGTACTTTCTCAACCCCAAATTCTACTTCTCTGATGGCTTCACGGATGCTAATGGAGAGGTTATGGAGGGCCTATTCACATGTATTGACAGGATGACACCTTTACCTGAAGTGAAAGACCTCATCCTTATAGAGTTGCAACAATATAAGGCAGCTAGGGGGCCTTTGTTTTCTTCCACATTATGTGAACGAGGAAGAGAGATCCAAACACCAAGTAAGAAAAAGTGAAGCCTTTATCTTGCAAGTTATGAATTACAATTATTATTACTTATTAGTTATTAACTTATTACAATATTGTTTATCAATATTTACAAAAACTTGAATATCTTATTTGTAGGTTCTTGGTGGGATGATTGGGGTGGAAGAACTCCAAATTTGCAAAGGCTAGCCCTCCGAATTTTGTCTCAACCTTGTAGTGCTTCTGGCTGTGAACGAAACTGGAGTTTGTTTGATTCCATTCACACGAAGAAGCGTAACAAGTTGACTCAACAACGCCTCAATGATCTTGTTTTTGTGCAATATAATCTTCGGCTTCGCACAAGAAAGGTGCAGGACTTTTCAGATGAGCTCATTGATTTGGATGACATTGATCCATACAGTGATTGGACCGTACAGGATGATGAGGCCTCCTTGTTTACAGAGGATGAGATTGCTGATTTCGAGAGGCAAGCTATGGAGGATTTGCCTGCAGTAGAAGTAGGGGAGATTGGATTGGATGACATTGATGTGGTGGAGGAGGAGCCACTGCCACCTACCAGCATGGTGGAGCCACTGCCACAATCTTCTACGGCAAGCAGGGAGCCAGAATCGAGTGCAAGGACCATACCCTCTACCTCCCAATTTTTCACTAGGTTGGGGAAGAGGAAATTGTAATTGCCTAGATATGAAATTTATGATGATGATTTTCAAATACAATCATCATAAATTCATTATAGTTATTACCAGTTTCACTATGTGGCTTCGTATAATGATGCCATTTTGTAATCCATATGTATTGAACTATGAAATTTAATATAAAACACTCCCTCATGGTTTTTAGACTCATTTGATGCATTTTGTAATTGAATTTTGCAAAAAAAAGTGTTTTCATGAGAAATTTTGCTACTTTTTAAGTTGTCGAGTATTTGCCGAGTATTTGCCGAGTCAAAAATTTTGGGCTTGCCGAGTACTCTCCGAGTCCGAGTATGTAAACTATGGGTCCAACCATCAGTCATGATGGTGCAACCAATCCTCCTCCACTGCATGCGCTCCTCCTCTAATTGTGCTTTCACATATGCCACCTTTTGAGTCAAAAGTGGGCCCTTTAATTCATCTTCAGTACGGGCTTTGAACCCCGCCCCACATATGGTTATGGCATCAACCATGTTTTGCCAAAAAGGTGACTTAAAACATGTCATAAATAAATTAATAAGTTACTTACATAAGTATTGCAAAATGAAAAGTTTTAATATTTTAACTTTAAATTTGAATTCGATAATGAGATACATCTAGATTCTAAAATAATAAAATTTAAATATAAATTTTAAAACAATTAAACGAAAAAGAATTACCTAGCTACATGGAAGGGAATGGTGCAGTAGTACCAAAAGTCTGCAATTGTCTTTTTTGTTGCATTATGTGTGTCCTTGTTCCAACCCATGCTCTCAAGCAATAGTTGGGAACCAGGAGTAGTGCGTGGTACAAAATATGAGTCCACCCTAGATTTACGAACTCTAGGGCCAATGCTAATACTGCCACTACCACTAGCAGTAGTAGCGCCACCAGCATTAGGAGTACGCATAGGCATAGCTAGTGTAGAAGCAAAAACACTAGCACTAGGACGGTATGGAGGTATGGAAGAAGCATCTCCAACAACACCAAGTCCATGTCCAACTCCAAGACTCACCAACTCCTGTTTCTATCTCTTTTTCATTTCTTTTTGCATTTCAAAAGTTTCTAATTGCACCTGCACTTCACGAACAGCCTTAGGAGGTGCTATAGGGTAGCCCACTGCATCATGGATGGGTATGTGTGCAATATGGTATTTTAATCTATTTATGCCTCCATGATATATTGTTTTGCAATATTTACATTTTGCTTTTCCTTTTTTCATTCTGGGAAAGATTTCAGCATGTTTCCAAGCAGGTTCTTTTTTGCTTGGGGTTTGAGACATTGTGAAAATAATAATATGGTTTGATTTGCAAATGAATGTGGCTGCAATAACAAGTAGGGTTTCTAAAATTATTTAAATTGCAAGTAGGGTTTTTAAAAAAAAATACAAACTCAAAAAAACAATGATTTTACAAATTACAATGAATTATTTGTTAAAAAAACACAAAAAAACGAATTAAAATCAAACTTACCTCTTAGATTTGGTTTGGAATGCAATGCAAACTCCTCCCAATCACTGGTAATGAGCTCTTAATGCACCTCCTTGCTGGTATGAAGCTTCCCAAATGATATATGACCCTGGATTTGTCTTCAACAGCTTGTTTGCTGGTTGCCCTCTCTTCTCCTCCTATTTTGCCAAATGAATGAAATGAGGTTGCTTTTAGGGTTGGGGAGATAATATAAGACAAAAAAAAAAAAAAACTTAAACTTTCATTTTATGTTTATTTTTTTACTTTTTCATTTGTTGTCACCGGCCGCGTCCAGGGCTTGGGACTCTCCTGGAAGCGGCGAGCCCGGCGAGTCCGGGCTCTCAGGACTCGGCCAGGGGTGCTCGACTCAGGACTCGCCGAGTCTTGGCGATTCCGGGTGAGTCTCTTTACAATGATACACACACCAGAACATAATTACTAGTAACACTGCATAATTCAATATTTGGACACTTACAGAAAAATGGGAAAAGACGACAGACTCTGAATTGGCCAACAAAATCACTTGCACTTCATTGGCTTCTTTCCTTTGAAATTTTATTTCCAGTACAATAAATTACAGCAGCTTTCATCGGTCTTGAAGTCTGCCTTTATGCATTAACTAAGTGAAATTAATGTTGAGGCTTATATTTTCCTTATATTGCTGTAATGTTTTTATAATACAGTTTTATTGTTCAGGATGCATTTTCATGTTTGGATATTATAAAATCCGCTTAGATTATTATTACATTTTAACACTGGTTCTATATATATGCTTTATTGAGGATTTGCTCTTTTTTTCTTGTTTAAATTATGCTTGTTTTCACATATTTGAGTCAAAGTTCTTTCCTGACTGTTTAAAGTTTTGTCTTGCAGACAGTTTGAGAAGATCTATGATGTAAGCAATTTCATTACAAGTTTACAGAACATTGTGCGAGTTGTTGGCCGACTACCTGATGATATGACTTCTACAAGTCCAGAACTAATACATGTACCTTATGGGGTAACTCTTGATTACATTGATAAACATATTCGCCCCATCTTCAACAAGAAACCAGTGATTATTCTTGAGAGTTTTGCTCAAAATGTCAATTCAAAAGAAAATGAAGGAGAAGATGCTGGAATTGATGCAGTCAGGTGTTTAGTTATGTACAAAGCTTTACGATTCCATTCCCAGCTTATTAAGCTTGGAGGTAGGATACTTAACCGTATGAGAGAAGCAGGTGATATGTCAGATGGGCGTTTCATTGCTGTGGATCTACGAGTTGGAGTGTTACAGCGGAAAGGTTGCAATAGCAACAGTAGTGAGCCTAATAAATTGAAAAGCAAGTGTGTCAATCCTTTAGAATTCGGACAATTTCTGAAAGAGCTTGGCTTCCCAACTAATATAGCAATATATTTGACACAATCACGATGGGATCCTACCCTGGATCCATTAAGAGAGCTTTTTCCAAATATATACACCAAGGTATGATTTTTCTGCATTCTTTGAATACTTGCTTCCATTTTATGAAATATTATGTCATATAGTTTGATGATACCAGATCTTTGGCAACTAGTTTTTTGAATAAGCATATTTCTTTTATAACTACAGCTGGTAGCTCTGAAAGAGTGCTATTTTTTTGAGCTCAGCTTCCCCTTCCCCTCTTATTGCCAATACAGCATACCTTCGATCCAAAATTGCATCCCTCAAATGTATAGTTTAGCTTTCATGGAATATTATGGTAAACTTTACAACCCTAGTTAGCTTAGTTAGATGTGTACTCTATTTTCCTTAGCGTTGCTTTCTTTCTGGCTATCAAACATTTAGGAGTGGTCACTTCTGGATCACCTGGCATGCATGGCATACTAAATTACTCATTTAATATCTTATTGCATCAAAGCCATAATGCTTCCTGATCCTTATTTTGCTGTTTTAATACCTGGTGATTCTTGGGTAACAGCTGCACAAGATGACTGCAGCAGAGAGTTGTGTGATTACTGTCAAAACTTAGAAATATTTCCCGATCCATGGCATTTGAGGTCTCTTCATGTAATTATTCAATTGTCTTAGGATTGCATTAATTTCTGACAATACTGTATGTGGCATTATATGCTGGTAGCAAGTATAGAAACTCTCAGTTACAAATACATTAGACCTGAATTGGCATTAGGAACCAATACGATAATTGATGGATACTTTTTCAAGCCAAAGCCCAATCAGATAGGCCAGATCCTCTCTTTGGGTACACAGAGGTGAGATGATTGGCCTGTTACCATTCACAGGGCTCAGTTGATTCCTTCTATGATTTTTCGTATTCCCTGGATTAATTGTATTGCCTGCCTATAGTAACTGGTGTGTATTCTCTGCTGGAAAGTTTCTTTGCAATCCAACTTTGATCAAACATCCTAATTAGTACCTGATAGAGTTTGAGTTCTAGGCTTCACCAGCACCAAATTTAGAAAACAATAGAACTTTTTAACATGTTATCATCCTCATCTCTACGTTATTTTTGTTTCATTTAATGTGCATTGTGTACAATGTAAATCACTAATGCTTCTTCTGTTCATTACGGATAAATAGCAGAATGGTTGACAGCTCCCTACTTAAGAAAAGATTGTCCACAGAGGGCAAATTAATTCCCAAGTCCTGTCCATGAGTTAATTACATCCTTAGGAGATGGAACATGAAAAGCATCCATGAAATTTGCATAAAAAATAAATGTGGAAAAGTGCTAAGGTCTGAAGGGGTAATGGATATGCTTGTGAAGCATGGTTACTTTGAGGGCAGATAATATATATTTTTTATTTCGTTTTGTTGTCTTCTAGGATTTTAATGAAGGCTCAGATGTATAAGAATACCGTTGCATTACATGCACAGGCAGACTGCTATTTGTGTTAATGTTTCTTTGTTTTGAATTTTCAAATTCCAAACCTTAATTGGCATTTATAAAACATAAGTTTGTTCTGAATCATTTCATTACTTTATTTTTTGTGCTCGCAGGAGTATAGCATGCCTTTCAATGAAGAAAGGCAAATTCTTTACACAGGCAAAACTCAATTTGAGAAAGCTCTGGACTTTTATATCTGCAGCCAGAGTGATATTTTTATTCCAGTGATTCCAGGCATGTTCTATTCAGTTGTTGCTGGGGAGCGTATAGCATTAGGAAAGACACAAATACTTGTTCCAAATTTAAAGCATAATTCTGCTTCCAAGTTAAGAATTGCAGACAGTCTCTCAAGATACGTGACAAAGAAAGATCATTCTGTGTATTCATGTTTCTGTTAGAGCTGCAGATTTCATGCAGCAAAAAATGTCAATAGTTTTAATCACGTTGAGTAATCTCAGGCAGGCAAATGCTTTGGAGAGATTTTGATGAACAATTCTTCTAGCAAGTAGATTTGTTCAAGAAGCTGAGCCAATTATTTAGCCACAAATCATGTAACAGCATTCTTTCCAGGCCTTATTCGCAATTAGGGTCCCAATTGATTACACTTAGTTAGTATGCTACATCTTCCAAAGAGAATACATGTTTGAAAAGAGTACTTTATTAACAGAATTTTCCTTTATGTTGTTACTATTGCTGCAATATCTTGTGATCTACCTGTGTGTTTCCCTTCTTTGCGTAACTGATAACAAGTCTCTCTGGCATAAATTTGTTTGGACTGAACATCTATCTGTTTAAGTCTATTGTAAAATAATTTGAGTGTTTCTTTTGCAACCCAAGTCTTTTGGAGACCAATCATACATTTGTAGGTCATTTTAAAAATATACTAGTATGTTTAAAAAGATATTACATGTTATATTCGTGTCAATTAAAAAAACATAACATGTCTCTCAAAATTGCCATATAGATCTGCATTAACTGCTTTTGACGATTCTATGTGATAGCAAAGCACGGAAACCATTGTTTGTTGTTTGGGAATGTAAATGTCATTTTAATGCATGGTCACAACATGCACTAAGAGGTAAAGATTTAGGGCTTTCCAAGTCCATAACATTACAGAATGGCTTTTTGAAAAAGCTCTTTCTTTTTGGAATGGACATTGTCACACCACAAGATAATCATGAAGATGAAGCATTTGCAGGAATTGTGGACTAGTGAAATACAAATAGCTGTTGGGCTCATTTAAAAAAAATTTAAATGCAAATTTGGCTCTTCAAATTGTTAGTTTGTAACCCACTAATTACACTGGGAGTTGTAACCTTCAGTGGCAGCAAATGGGTTGTAATGGTGTGTGTGTGTTCACAAATACCTGACAAAACTTTAACTTGTTTAACATGTTTAAAAAATAATAATTTATAAAACTTAAAAACAATTATACCATAAAAGGTGCAGAAAAACAGAGGAACCAAGAAGCAGCAGAAGAACAGAGATTGATGTGAAGATGTTTTTTAATAAATTTAATGAAAGTATTTAGTGACAACAAAATACTGGCTTGAAGGTTTTTAAATAATAAATTTAATGAAAGTATTTAGTGGTTTCATGTTGTAGAAATAAAGAACATTAAGGGGTGAAACATTAGCAGACTTTATCCTTATATTTGTGGAAGTACAGCCGATGCTTGCCATGCCTCCAAGATCGAAACAAAAACCAAGATGAAGTAGAAATCCACTTCCTGTTGACCTTGTACTGTGTAAGGTGCAGGAACAATAGCCATTTGCATAGATGAAATAGATGTTGCATCAACGAGGACAGTCATTAATGAATCAATAGAAGGCTCTGATACCTTAATCACTAGACAAGGGAAAGAAGCAAGGGGGTAAGTGGTGCCACTAACACCATAGAAGCACCCACAACAATTTCCAATATCACATACAACAATATTTGATTATGCTGTCTGCAATAGGTCCTACACAAGGAGACATTGTTCCAGACAACTTATTTGAGCATGAATACTTCTGCCATCGTCTCTAATGAAAGATAGTGCCTCATTTATTCCAAATGTTGACACAAAGGTTGGGTTCTTCGTGTCATCAATGAAATTGGAAGCCAAGAAAACATGATGTAGGATACAATCAAGTGCCTATAACTCAAGATTGAAGAACCCCACCCCCTCAAGCTTACACTCCTTGCATGTAATAAGGAGGGAATCAATTAAAGTGCTAATGCATGCTTGTATATCAAGTCAATTCCATACATTCCACCCACATGTGAAGTTCTGACACTTGTGGGCTCTTAAATATTGTTTGGAAAGTCATACATGTACGATACCAATCAATTGACGATTTCTTTCTAGTCCAAGCTTGCTAAGCTTGCTTGGAAGTGATGTGCTTGTGCCGAGGCACAATCTTCCTTGGGAAGAGTGGAGGCTGCAAAGCTAAGCTATAACTTTGGATGTCAAGTAACATTTTGAAATCACTTCTGAAGACTAAATTCAAGTTGTTATTTGTCAAGCAATGCCATAACTTTGTGTTAACACAAAAGTGATCATAGTTCACCTAGATACACGAGCACTACAGTGAAGGAATTTGCAACTTACCAACACCACACAATTTTGTTACATCAACATATCAACAATTTGCTATAGTAGTACAAAGAGGTCTTTCATGAGCACAATGACATTCCAACACATTGTGTGGTGAAGCATCATTTTGACCTTTTGCTAGAGTACCTTATTCTAAATAATCCACTATATTGTAGGTCCATTTTGGAGAATGTTTAGGTTCACTAACACATGTAAGAGCTCTTAGATCAAGCAAAGGTCAAGCCATGCTTGTCTCCATGTTGCAATTTGATCATCTTTTGCATTGAAGAAAGATGGTTTGTGGTGCTTGCGCATTGATTGTCCTACACTCAACAAGATAATGGTGACAAATTGTTATACTTTGTCATCCATTGATAAGCTCCTGGTTAAAAATAAGGTGCACAATGCTTCACCAAGATTCATTTAGCACATGTTTAACATCAAGGTCTTGCCAATCCTAAAGATGCTTAGAAAACAACTTTCAAGAAAAAAGAGGGAATATATGAATAGTTGGTTATGTCTATTAAGTTTGACCAAGCACTAGCTACATTAGTGCTCCTCATAAAAGAATCCTTAGATCCCTCATCAAATCCATCATCATCTACTTGGATGCCATTCTAATATTTAGTAAGACTTGGGAGAAGCATGTTTAACACATTATGTACATCTCAAACATATTGTAGAAATTTTGTTACCAGTCAACTTAAGCATGTGTGCATTGTGTGTGCACATTCAATACTCAATATACATCATTGATTGAGAAAGAATTTAAGTGGATACAAGAAAGATCAAGGTAATCCAAGATTGGTTGACTCTATACAATCTTATCGAGCTACCGAGTTTTCTTAGACAACAAATTTGTGTTGTAGGTATGTCCTTGGGTTTTCAAACCTATTTAAGTTGCTATATCAAATCCCTTGAGCCCAAAATTTGTTTTGTTGGAAAATTACAAAAAAAAAAAAAAAAAACTTTTTGAGGATACAAAGAACTTTTGTGTTATTCCAATCATGGTCGTGTTGGACAAAACTGCTAACTTTCAAGGTTGAGATTAATGTGTCAAAATATGCACTTGATAAGTTCTCACATAACATGGGCATCTACATTCATATCACTCAAATTAGTTGCATAGTAGAACATGATTCCACCTACTAAAAAATAGTCGTTTTTCATCATACAAGTTGTCAAACAATGACAACATTACATTCTTGGGAAACAAACCATCATTCACTTAGATCATAAACCAATTTATTTTAGCATGCACAAAGCAAGTTGGAGAATGTGTGGGCCACATGAAGTGGATGATCTAATTGTAGTAATTTAATCTTGTCGTGAAACACAAAAAATGAAAAGGCGACAAACATGTAGATTGCCTCAATTAACCTTTCTAGATGCTAATCACATTGTTTGACAGGAGAGGCCGCAACATCTCACTTACTCAATTGGTCTAGATTTCTTACAAGCCTATACTACTCTCACACAAGATGAATATGTTTCTAATCATCATTTGCTTAACCCAGTTCTCTACAAGTTTGAGCATCTTTACATCCTTGTAAGGAACTCTTGCCAATGGCTCATTTGGGAGGCATACTATTCCAAAACCACAAGACACTTTGGGTAAGTTAAACAATGTTTACAATCCAACAAAATATTTTTGGCTTGATATGCACAATGATAGATTACTATGTTAACTCATGCATATCATGTTGCACTACTAAGCCACCCAACAAGAAGCTTGGAACATATACACCATAGGTAATTCCATCTAGACCATGATAATTTATCAACATAGATTTCCTATTTATCTACAAAAAAAAGAACCAAAAGATACAATTTTTAACAAATTGTGGTTGTTTCTTAAAAATGACTCATGATTGCATGCAAGAAAAACATTAGCCCACTATAATCAATGGTCTTCAATCATTTGTGAATACACTTTAGACTCACAAAAATTGTTTTACTTGATCTTGACTAGTCAATAAGATTTCTTCCTTATACAAATGGATAATCTAAAGTAGTCAATCATACAAACGTTATAAATGTACACTTGTTCAAACCCAAACATTTGGGATGATATTCGCCCATTCATGCAGGAAGCTTAGAATAAAGATTTGTAGTTTTGTGGGTGATAATCTATTTCACACATTACTTGGGTTCTAGAAATCCATATCTCCAACATCTCTTATCAAGCACCACTAAGCACTTTATTGTACCCTTAAGAGAAAGAAGTGGGTATTGCAACACATCCAACATATACACCAACAAGTTAAAAAATACTCTTGATATAATACAATCTAATGAATTCCATGATGCTCACCACACACCATGAATTCAAGGATGTTGAGAAAGTTTGGTTGTGTCTTTAGAAGCAACACTTTAAGAGTCTACATTAGAAGATCAAGCCTCTACACTATGACCCTTACATTATATTGACACATATGGAGAGAACATATCCATTCCTGAACTACCACCATATTTGGGTCTTTACATAACATTTACTGTGAAATTGTTAAGCTGTACTTTTGCTTGAGACAACATTTTAATGAAGGGAGACTCTCCCTCGAACACACCTTACATAGACAATAACATTCAAGAACAACAAACATGCAACTTTATTATACTTTCACAAATCATCTACATACATGCAATCAAATGCAATAGAACTACTTGGTCACAAGACAACTATTACAACTATATCAGACATGCAACTTGAGTTTTTGTAATAGTTGTCTTGTGACCAAGTAGTTCTATTGCATTGGATTGCATGTATGTAGATGTTTTCTGAAAGTATAATAAACTTGCAAGTCTGTGAATGGCAATAATGGCCATTAAAACCCCAAACTCCATTTTGTGTTGAAAAAGCAAGAATTTTGTCTATCTTATCATCCAAAATGAATCCCTTTCCATTCATAACCACTTTATATTTTGTTTCCACTTTCCAACGAATTGTCACTTCTATTTTTGGCACCCAACATATTCAATTACACTATTTTTCGGCCTTAGAAAATTCCTAAATTTTAGTCCAACTTCTGGGAGCCATAACTTTTGACTCAAGCATCAGATTGGTAAACTGTTCACGTCGTTGGAAAGATCTCGATGAGCAATAGGGTTGCAAAAGGTTCATGGCTTTTTAATTTTTGGCCACTTTTTCAGGCTGATACAGAACCTATACGTGCCTCAAAATTGACTTTGAATATTTTTAAAGGGATTTTGAAGATAAAACATTAATACCTCACAAGTGACAAATGGTATTGATGTGATTTCTTCATGTTAGCTTCATTTCACCATTCTAGAGCTCTTTGTAAGATTCCATGTCCATATGTTCACAAATGCTAACTTACTAAAAATATAAACATGCTATTTTTAGCACTTCCAACTTACTAAAAACAATAATCCTATCATATTTAGCCCTAAAAAAATTATTCACTAAACCTAACAAAAATCAAGATTAACATTTTTTTTGGAGATGCAAGATTGCTCTTACGCCCCAGATGCTCCTGCATCAAATTTATTCATCATATTTTAGGGTTAGGTCTAAAATTATCTAGCTCCAAATGATCAAATCAAGATTACCAACACATAGCCACCACAACACATATTAGTTGCTCATAGTGGTGAAGGCAAGATAATACACTAGTCAAGCTAAGTACTACAACCTTTAACAAATTTAAAGTAGTTTCAACTACCAACAATGAATATGATACGAATCATTGATACCGAATAAAGGGAAAAAAATCAATGCCAAACTACGTCATGTTGTGGGTTTACCATTGTGATATGTAATATGTGCACATAGTTCCACAATGTATTACATTACCCCTACACTTAAATGTCCAACAATTTATAGATGTGTTTTATCACCACAATTAATCTAAAAAAGGTCCTCAAGTACATAATCAAAGGCCACAAATGTTGGAGAAGGCTTATAATGATATAATAAATCTTGATTTCGTCTTTGAAAGAGACAATGCGATTCTATGATTGGTTGTGGTTAATTGGCTTTCTAAATGTAATTGTGTTGTAGGGGAAAATAATACTTATATGACATCAAAGGTTGAAAATTATTGCATATTTGGATTCATCTCAAATATTTATGCAATTTAAAAAATAACATCTTGTTTTGAGTTTGTGTACAAAAGTTATGGCTCTTGAAAGGACAAAAAGGAATGCAAAAGGTTGAGAAAATATTTTCTCCACTTGTATAAAGATGACAATTTTCTCTCCTAAGAGTATTTACAATATCCATGATAAGAACATATTCCTCACTATTACAAGTGACACAATTCTCACAGTGAAAATAAAGCATGGTACTTGAAGCGTTTTGTCTTTGTTTCTTGACTTTTGGACTTCCAATTTTGCATGTAATTATTTATGTTTTATGTGATTATTTGAAAAATATCAAAAGGGATCAACGATTGATCTAAGACATGTCAAGAGCATTCAAAGAAATTTTCATCTTTCTTTTTCCATTCTTATAGTGATTGGATTGATATATGCATTGTTTCAGGGTTGTCTTAGCTAGATGGAGTGAGCATAGGAGTAGCTAAAACATTGGTGATCATCTAGACACCCTCTTCTACTTAGTTGTAGAGAGGTGTTGACAAGTACAAGGATGTTTTCATTAATTGGACATCATAGTTGGCCTAGGAGAGGTTAAGAGTTTGTAAGATTACTTTACTTCTATAACTTATTGACATAGTTATCTCCCAAGCTAGGTTTCATCAAGGTAAACACTATGCTATGGTTTCCTTTTTTATGTGTGTGAATGTTCATATCTTATTTTCCTTGTTGCAAGTTGAATATTCAGCTTGTGTGTTTTTACAAGTGGGATGACCATTTACATAGCTTCGTTTGAATAGAGAATTGAGTTTTTAATGTATGAAGCATGTTGGTTGAGAATACACAGAATTACACATTTTGCACAAGTTGATAGGATGGTAGCTAATTAAAGAGCTGATTAATCCATTTGTCTTTTGTGTTGCATATTGTGCCATTGGGGTAGGCTTAACACCATTTAATAAGGTTCCATTGTTGATAAAAGTTTAATGGAATATCTACCATTTTTTATGGATCAACAAATCCAACCTAGAGGATCCATGCTATCCAATACAAATTTAGACTATAAGAACAACTTGATTGGACTAGCATAATTTGTTGCTTAACACTTGCACTTTTTACATGGTAAATATACCACATTGGACCTTTGTGGCATGTTACATTATGTCAAATTGTGAATAATCTATGGCCCACACCACCTTAGGAGATTTTCTAACATCAATAAGTAGAATTCCTACCATGACACTTACAAGGATGTGACAAGTTAACAATTACTTAAACCTCAATTTTTTAATTTATTTTTAATATAATGCCATTCTTTTAGAGTCACAAATCCATTTATAAAATATACACGATAGGGGGATCAAACATAGAACACATAAATATTTATAACTAGAATCTATTATACCAATGGGTTGGGGTTCCTATCAAGAAAGCATAACCATGTAGTCACAAAATATACAATAGAAAATAAATTAGAACAAGGAATGACTAAATGAACAAAAATATCTTCTCATTAGAGTATGGGAAATGGTTGCAAATAATTTACAAGGCCATGATTATCAACAAATTGTAGAATCCTAGATCTATCCTTTTGCATATGAATTTCTTTGAACTATGTTCGTCTCTCCCTCCTGCACTACTATTCTCCTAAACTCTACACAATTTCCTTACTAGGTGTCAAGATTATACCTGCAATATTGAATGCAACTAGTCCCAATTTAAATTTACTTGATTTAGCATTAAATTATCCTATATGAATTATGCCATCATCCCCTTAATGTCTGGTTTGTTATGCCTTTATCTCCTTTCCCCCCTTTCATGCCACCTTTTCTTCTTCCTAGGTGCCACCATTGGCTATTATCTTCCTAGTTAGATTTTCCCTACATTATTCTTCCTTGATATGAAGAATTAGCCTTGAGCCCCTACTTATTCATGACACCAAGTATCTTGGGATATTAAAATGATGTACTCAACCATGTTGCATCTTTTTCCCCTCCTCTCTAGTTCACCAAGTACCCATATTTATTTTAGCATGTTCTTTTAAATTTGGTTTTTAATACCTAGATTGGTTTTCTATACACCTTCTCTATCTTCTTATAGCTCTAATATATTCCCTCTACACTATCGTCATTCCCAAATTTCACCTCCTTCTCATAGGGACATAGGTACACAACATTAAATATTGGATATATACAAATTCCCTTGAGCAATCATATTTCATAAGCATTCTTTGTGAAATTGTACAAAACTTTGCACAACCTTATTTTCTTCCATTTCAATTAATTGCATGTACCCTTTGGAAATTGTTCCCTATGTAAGTGTGCTAATTCTTGGTCTCCAAATTGAAATTCTAATTCTTACCTACCTTTCTTGTGCACTTTCTTTATATTACACATAACTTCTCTCCAAATTTTCCATGCTTTCCAATTAACTTGTCACATATATTATGAAATCTTCCCCTTCTATGCCCCCCTTCTAATATTTTTTGTCATGCAATTCTATGACTCCTTTCAAAATTCTTTCATAAACAATCTAAAATGGGATCTTATTTATACTTTGATTTACTAAGTTGTTGTATGCGCTATCAATTATTCCACAATTAGATCCTAGAATCCCAACTTATCCTCTACTAAACACCTCAATAGGTCCCCTAGGCTCTTGTTGGCCACCTTGATTTTCCCATCTGACGTTTGTGGGTGGTAAGTTGAGTTGAACTACAACTTAGTTTCTAACTTCTTTTATAGTTTCATTTGAAAATACCATATGAACTTTATTTCCAAATCTAACACAATGGTGAGTGGTAACTTTTGAATCCTTACCACCTCATTGCAAAATCATTAGTAGGGTATGAAGTGTATTCTTTGAAATTAGTTGACCATCATAAATATTGAATCATGGGAATTGTTTATTCTTGGTAACCCAAGAACAAAGTCTGTGCTTAGGTGTTCCATGACCTCTTTAGAATTGACAATATTTGGTATAGTCTCACATTCTCTGTGCTTAGGTGTTCCATGACCTCTTTAGAATTGACAATATTTGGTATAATCTCACATTCTAGCTTGTTCCCTTCTCTAGTTGGTAAACCTTGTTAGAGTAATAAGTTATTTCACTTAATTAATTTAATCATATTGGTTAATTAATTAAGTCACTTATCACTTTAGTTACTTAAGCTAAACTTAGGCACATTAATAATTAATTAATTATTAATTATTAAGTGTGCACACTAGGGTTTTCCTTTTAGGTTTCACTTTAAGATTTCTTGATCTCCTTCATAAGGATTGATCTCATTGTAATTATTTGATTCTCTTAATGCATTTTTCAGTTTGAGGCTTGCAGAGCATCTTTGTTGTTTTGTACATATTTCATTCTCTGTGATAGGTTATTGCATGTAGGTGATTCTTGGGGCTTGTGAAGTTGGGTTTCTCAACTTCTACATGGTATCAAAGCTTCAGATCTGCAACTGCCTGTTCGTCATTTGAATGATATTGCCTTTTAGTGAGTTTCAAGTGCAAGGGTTTCAGCCAGACATCTTTTTGCAAGATCTGGGGGTAGCCAAATTTTTTGTGCATTTTTGGACCAAACAGACATTGCCATCGCGTTCAGATGGCCCAAAAACCCTAGAAACACATGTCGTTTCATCGATTTTTGAGAATTTTGAAAAAAAGGCAAAAACATTTTGCCAAAGAGGTCGTGCGGCCCCCAACATGCTTCATGAGACGTTTCTATACACGAAATCCGAAAAAAAAGAATCCAGGTTTTTAAATATTTTTTACTTGCATGCAATAAAAAAAAATTCATTAGTTTTTTTGTAAAATCAAAAAGCTATTTGTAAAAATATTTTAAAAAAATAACTTTGCAAAAAAAAATTCAAAAAGGCTTTATTCAAGCCTGGGAGGCTAGGGTACCCCATACCTTGCTGCGGCAAGGTTGTACGCCATCGCTAATAGGGTGGGGCCCTACCCACCGCCCCCATCCTCTATCGCTGGCGGTCAATAACATCCAACACCCCCACTCCTCCCCAGCGATTGGCTTCCAAACCGTCAGCCACAAAAACTTCGGCAATTATCTCTGAGATCCGACGACCTTTTTTGCATATTTTGGGGGAATCTTTTTTGATTCCAACGCATGCACATGCAGTCGGCGGCAAGGGTATTTACCAACACCGCTCAGAATATTCCGATGCATCCAAAGAATATTCCGGCCATGCAAATTTTTCTGGCAAGGTGGTGCATTTTTTTCGGTGATGGCCAAATGGCCGTCAAATTTATGCTCATGAAGTGTTGACATCAGCATGACGTTAGCGGCCGTACGACTCTCCTAGCCCCATTTTCCCTAAAGGAGCAATGTTTTTTCTTTTTGGCATAACTTGGGCATACAAAGTCAAAATCGAGCAAACGAGATATCACCGGAAAGCTGGTTCTGAGCACTATCCTGTGGTGCAATTTAATTTTCAATATTTTTTTGTTTAACTGCATTTATTTCTGTTTGAAATTAGATGTTCATTTATCTCTTCCGAGCTCATAATGTTTTTCCACAGTCTTCGGTTTTCACAATCTTTGTGGCATTGGAAAGGTATTGAGGATCTCTACATTGCTATCCATGCACTTTTTTTGTATATGTCCCAAGTTGATTGTTATTCCAGATTTGGCCCAATGGCTGTTTTGGAGATTACTTGGATATTTTAGTAGTTGGGAGGGTGCACCTTGAATCTTTGTACTTTAGTTTAGTAATACATCATTCAATAATCTATTGTTGCTTCATAAATTCCAGGGTTGTTCCAGTTTGTGAGTTTTTCAGTGTTTCGTGGCATCGGGTCTACTATTGCTTTAGGATGATTCCTTGAGTCAATCAGTGAATCTCATTTGGTTTCAATAGTAAACACAAGTATCTTTCTTTTGTTGCTGGATTCAGGTTCTAGTGTTACTCCACAGTGTTCTTCCAGTGCTTCTTTACAATAGGTCATCTCATTGTAGGGGGGTTTTGTCCCATTGGGTTTTCTTCTCTACCTCATTCTTGCATTTGTGAATGGGTACTTGACCAAGCCTTTGTTGTCGGGACCCATCTTTGCTTTCATGCATCTTTTTCCTAGTGTTTTAGCTACTCCCTAAGTTCATCTTAAGGGGGGGTGTTAGAGTAATAAGTTATTTCACTTAATTAATTTAATCATATTGGTTAATTAATTAAGTCACTTATCACTTTAGTTACTTAAGCTAAACTTAGGCAAATTAATAATTAATTATTAAGTGTGCACACTAGGGTTTTCCTTTTAGGTTTCACTTTAGGGTTTCTTGATCTCTTGATAAGGATTGATCTCATTGTAATTATTTGATTCTCTTAATGCATTTTTTAGCTTGAGGCTTGCAGAGCATCTTTGTTGTTATGTACATCTTTCATTCTTTGTGATAGGTTATTGCATGCAGGTGATTCTTGGGGCTTGTGAAGTTGGGTTTCTCAACTTCTACAAACCCTACATTAATCCATAAACATCTTGACATCAACTATCATAAGTGGCTAGAAATATAATTCACTTACTTATCTAGACTAAAATGATTGGCTGATCCTCCACTATGCTTTTCTCTTATAAGTTTTTTTTTTCATTAGTCCTTTCAATATGCATATTTTCACATCCCTAAACAAAAATCCATCCTACAAATTGTATTCTACCCATCTTTCTTGAATTTCTTATTTTGGGTCTATTTGAACCTTCATGCCTCTTGGATATCCTCTTCCTATGCACATTGTTCAAGTAGTGAGTCAAAAATTGTGACCCTCACACACTTTTATTTACTATATGACTTAGTACATTTGCTACCTTTCTTGAATTACAAATCCTATTCTTGAGTATAAGTGTATAACTTTGCAAGTGCTTGATCTAGTTCATTTACCTTTGATTTAATTTACCCTAGCTATTGATAAACCATAATTATTGTGGTTTGTATACAACACAAACTCTTTGGGTGGTAGGTAGTTCCTCCATTTTCTAAATGCTTGCAATATTATGTAAAAAAATTGGTCATAGATCAAATAACTCTTTGTGTTATTAATTTTTTTTATGAATTACACGATTGGGATCCCATCTTGACTCAAAATTACACTAATTTATATGCCACTAGTGTCACAATCTACGCGGAAGACCTTAATCATTGGAAATTATAGTATTATATAATTTTTCACCTTCTTATTTACCACTTGAAATGATCATTCTATGCCATTTGTACAAACTCTTTATTGTTTCCCCTCATGGTTCCTACGATCAACCAATAGACTCCACTAAAGTTCCTAATAAACTTCATGTAAAATTTTTCTAGCCAATAGAAGATCTACACTTCTAACATATTATTTTATGTTGACCATTCTAGTATTTCCTTCACCTTTTCAAGGTCCACATTCAAACCTTCTTGGAATTATAAAAAACCCAAGTACACTTGTTCCATCCTCATAAAACTGCACGTAAGATTTATTCGTAATTTCTCTTCACACAACTATTGTACACCTATCTTATATGTGCAAGGTGTTCTTCCTTGGTATTACTAAAAACCAAGATAACATCCAAATTTTCAAATATAAACCAAAAAATAAATGGTTTAATTATCTCATTTATCAACCTCATGAAAGTGCTCATTATCCCAAATGACATCACTAGCCACTTGAATGCAACCCATCTCTAGTTTCAAATGTGATCTTTCATTCATCACCCTCCTTGATTCTAGTCTAATGATTTCCACTCTTCAAATTAATATTAGTGAAATATTATACTTCACTAAGGATATCTATTAGGTCATCCATTCAAGGCAATAAAAACTTTCATTTGATTGTTATCTTGTTAATTGCCTTAGAGTCATGCATATTCTCCACTTTCCATCCTTATTTGACACTGACACAATAGATGCTATGCACGAGTTCAAAATTTATTTGAATAACCCCTTTTCAAGTAACTAATCCACTTGTCTCATTATTTGTTTAGTCTTTTTTTCATCCTATAGGTGCATTTTTTGAAATATAATCCTAGTATTAGGTCTATGGAGTGACTAATGCTTTGTATAGGTGATAGAATATTGGGCACTTCATTTGATATGATGCCATAAAATTCTTCTAGTATCTCCTATATCTCCTTTATTTCCTCCCTTTTCTTCTTGTGTCATTTTTAATTACATTGTCATCCTTTTGTGTTTGTATCAACAAGTGAGTTAGGCACATGTGCTCCTTCTTTACCCCTATCAAAAAATATTTTCCTAATAGCACTCTTGGGATACTCTCCACCTTCATGCTATAATCCTTTAGTGGCACTACCTTGTACCTCATATCAACCTCCTTTAGCGTGTAAGTGTTTGTGCATCCATTGTGGTGCACTCTTATTTCATATTTCCACAGTCATCCTAAGAGGATGTGGATATAGTCTATTGGATTGATGTCACAAGTGATATCATATTTGTACATTTTGATCTTGAAATTCACCTAAATTACCCATCTACCAATATTTGGTCCCCTTTCAATAACCAAAATACCTTACAAGGGTTAGGGTGTACTATTCTCAACCCTTACTTTTCTACCATCTTGATTAAAATAATATTGTTTGTGCTACCACTATCTATTAATATTTTCCAACACTTACCTCCCAACTTACAATTGGTACTGAAGAGACCTCCTTTGCATTGAAAGTCTTCTCCTCTCCCTTGGTGGATTCAAAAAGACATGTCACATGACTAACACTTCTATACCTTTAGGGATATCTATGATATTGATAAAATCACTACCCTCCAAACTTCAACCACATGATTGCTTTCTTTAGTTTTTTACCTTTGATACTTTATTGTACTTGTTTACATTCAAAGGTTTGATATACCATTTCTTTGCATCAAAATTATTCTCCCAAGAAGCTTCTTTCTCATCCACATCCTCTTCTCATGTACTCCTTGCATGGTGTACTTTCACTTCCTCATGATGCACTTGTTTAAATCTGTGTAATGTGTCTTTTCAATACTCTTACCAACCCTATAAATTTTGTGACTCTTAACTATGCAATAATTGAACAATAGTAATTAAAGATCAATATTTATGATTGAACACCTTTCCATATCAAATATATTATTATTGTACCAGGATGGAGACTTATAAAATAAACAACATTATCACAATAGAGACTCCTTTGCATAAATGATTCAAAACACCAAAGGTAAACAACAAAAACTAAACTCATAGAATATTCCATTACATGGGACTACTTAGAAGGTATGAAAAATATAATAAACATGACAAACATAATAATTATTGCATTTGGAATCAACACCAAATTGTATTACAAATTACTGTTATAACTATAATAATTATTGATGCAAAGTGTTTCTAAAATTCTTCTCACAATGATAGGGTATTGTAATGGTATTACTATAATAGTGGTACATAATAGTACTGTAGTGGTATTGTAGAAATTTGGTGTGAATAGGAGTAAATAAATATTAGATGATCAATGGATATTCAAATAAACCCTAAATCCAATGACCAAATCAAACCTATTACCAATGAAGAGTGTGTGCAATTCAAATGAAAGTAATCAAAGAGAACACAAATCAAATCAAATTAATCTAACTTACTTTACCTCACCCAAAAATTCCTAGCCTTATTCCATTGCCAAAAGTATAAGAATTATGTTGTTTCATATGATATGTGAATTGCTCATAAACTTTGTATAACCTTGTTGTGCAAAATCAAAGTGTAAAATGAGTAGAGATTAGTTGTTGATTCAAGGAGCTTGGATGTGAATTCAAGGAGGTATTGAATGATCAAAGGATGTTTGATTTATAGGTTTTCAGGATACGAGATTAGCAGTGTGAGATGTGAGATGAGATCGATAGATGAGGATTGATGAGAGATCAAGATGCCATGCATATGTTTGCATGGAGAGATGAAGTGAAGTTCACTCACTATTTTTAGGAATGATCACTAAATTTAGGATTTGGAAGAATAAAGATAGAACATGCTATTATTAGGAAATAAATATTTTATTTACTTTTAGAGGAATGTGTAAATTTTTTTGAATAAAGAGGGTAAATTTTTTATTGCATCTAGAAAATCACTATTACAAAGTAGTCAAGGTCCAAAATAGGCACCCAAATAAATAACCAAGAGTTCGAAAACTAGAAAAAAACCACAAAAGAGTAGAACACTCAACAAGACCAACCAATGAAAAACTATCAAATGACCATGTCCTCTAAGATTAGCCTCTCTAAATCTTGGGAATAATCTCGGGATAATTGCTCCCATCCTTCAAATTTCTAGCCTCCAACATTCTCAAAAGCCCATTTGGCCAAACAATCAACAACCTTATTCCACTCACGTGGAATGTGGGTAAATAAAACAAACTCAAGCATGAAACTCAATCTCAAAATCTGCCTAACACCAGAGGCAAGTTACCAATTAACCCCATTCATCTTCTTCTCAGTCAAAAAATTAACAATGATTTGAGAGTCTAATTCACAGATTATCTTGCGCCATCCAAGAGCACAAGCTCTCTCAATAGAAAAAATAATTGCTAAACCTTCCATGAACTTATTGGTTTGCTGCCCTTTATCCATGCAAAAAAGAAAAATGTCCTTACTAGAGCTATCTCTTCCAATTCCACCAATCCTAGCAAGCCTAGGATTACTCCTTGAAGAGCCATCAATATTGATCTTTAAAACATCCGCTGAAGGAGGTGACCAACCACCATCTCTCTGAACCTTCTTTTTGGCATGGCAACCCCTTCGAACACAAAAATAGTCGAGTTCCAGACCATGCTAGCCCAAGCTATTCACAATCTCTCCATCTCCCTTCTCTAAAGGAAAAGACACTTCACATTTAGCAAACAAAGTATGGGCTTTTAGTCAGTTTTCTATTTGGAAGATACTGGTAAAATTTTAAAAATTTGAAAATTAAGGTTTTCAAACCCCTATTTTTAGAAAAAAACCCTAAAACTAGGATCTTGACATAATTGACTGAAAATTATTTTGATTGGCTTATTTCACTTCATGATCATAGTGGTGAAGTTAGAATCAAGAAAAAGTTAGTTTAAGTCTGGTGGGTTGTTTTCACATTTCTAGGAGAAAAGTTAGGACCTCCAAGGTCATCAAATTGCAGATGGCCAGATACTAGGTGTTGAAATCTAAGCTTAAAACACTCCAACGAATATTCTATGGCAAGATATGTTCAAAGTAATGCTTCGTCATGGAGGGGATTTTCGTCAAGGTGAAAATCATTGAAATTTTTGTAACTCTAGAAATAAAAGAGCCCATGGAGGCTAGGGGTGCCCTAGGTTTCAAAAGCTCAGATCATCTTTTTGAGATTTGTCACTTCCAAGAAGACTTCTCCAGAATATTGTTAGCTTCATGATGAGCCTGCCAGCTAGTCCAAAGGATTTGTCTAGCACCTAAAATTGGAGATTGTGTCATGCCCAAAAAATTTCGCTAGAAAAACATAACAATTTTATTTTTTTAAGCACAATAATTAAACTATTTAACACTCTAAGGGGTCTAAGATGTAACATTAAACATAATGTTGGATATACATTTTTGTAAAACTTATTTCTCAAAACAAGTGCAAAGGTCAAATATGCAATTAGCTAATCACACCCTCCTTGGCTTAGTTGGGATAAGCTTGAGAAGAACAAAGTTCAATCATAATTTATTTATTTTTTAATCCTTAACAAGGCAGTACAAACATTTCTCTTTTTGATAAGTATGAAAACAATCCTCTTGATATAATTATTGTCTATACTACAATATTATTGTGGATGACAAAATTATCATAATCATGTTATATCTTAACAATAACCTAAATATTAATGCACTGTAAGGGTACCACTCTTAAGATTAATATGATCATAATTTTATCATTTTGTCAAGCCCACATTTAAGTGGCCAAACACAAAAGCTACACCCTGCCTTTTTTTTAACAAGGTATTTGACACAACCAATTACCATTCTTGTGTTTATATAACTAACTAACATGCTCAATATTTAAACTTTAATAACATCTTGATCGTTGGGTTCATACTCTAGGCACCATCAACCATCCTACATGATATATATAAATATGTTAGATGTTAATTTATACTATTGCCTGTATTGTCTAAATATAGTAATGATATTGTTATGTAATCATTACTAGAACATTAATGATGCAACATTATTAGTCATAATAATTGAATCATTATTGATCTCCACGAACCTGAATAATGTTATTATGGTTAAATCAATCTAGTACTCATAATAAAATTTGTACTTAGTTGCCAAATGAATCGGTAATAGGACATTGTTATTATCAGTTAATCAAATAAAGGTTTCTTTTAACCATGCAACAATAAGCCTCTTAATTTTCTTATCTGGACACAAACTCAATAATTATTTCTTAAAAATAATACTCATAATAAAATTTGTACTTAATTGCCAAATGAATCGGTAATAGGACATTGTTATTATCAGTTAATCAAATCAAGGTTTCTTTTAACCGTGCAACAATAAGCCTCTTAATATTCTTATCTGAACACAAACTCAATAATTATTTCTTCAAAATAATATTACTACATATTAAGCAATCCTTTAACAACACTTAATATTATTATTATTTTTGATTAACATTTATCCCTCCATAATAATGCCATTATTTAAAGCAATAAACATCCAAAAAGGAAATTTTGTTTACTTGAAGGTCCAAATACTTGTACTAGAACCATCCATCCATTTATTTACTTTTTTATTCTTTGGATGTCAAGGATTTGACAATATAAAATATTAGATTTTAGGACCTATGAATACTTTACAAGCTTCACTATAAGACACATTATTTCCTTTAAATATAAATAAACTAGAAGAATTCCCAAGTTTCAAGGAAAATAGAAGCGGTTGTATTTTCCTTAGCCGAATAAATTGAACTAATTAGTACGGTCTATTTAATTTGCTTCTTAACATCGATGCCTATGGTTAATACATGGATCAATACACTTCTAAGTGCAACGTTCAAAACAGTTTTGGGTCATTTTGTAATGCCCAAAAATTATGCTAGTATATACTTAACTTCATAAGATTCAAAGACATGCAAGGAGTAGAAACTCCTACCTCTACGTCTTCTCTATTGCATCTCACATATATATGTTTCCTTTTCTCTTCAAAGTTCTAGCCAAAACATAACATTAGTTGCTTCTAATTCCTTTATGTTTATTTGGATGCCCCTATCTATAATTTAATTCGATAATCACTTAATTTACCTAAAATCACACATAATTCATTACTTAATAAAGTAATGGTTTACTCAATTCTAGAGTCATCCACATTCTTTAAGAAAAACACCTTCTTGTGTAAGTTATTAATTTCAAGCTAACATCCATCCTTACTTGTTTTTGCTCTAACAAGTTATTTAGTTCATAACAATTGTACAATAAAAGTAGAAACAACATGTACTAGATAAAATTTTAACTCCACACCCATATTTTGACAAGGGTTTTATGTTTAATTACTAGAAGGAAATTTATTTATACATTATCACAATCAATATTCACCAATTTTGAATTATTTGTAACTTTCTACACATCCTCACCTTTGACTTGAATCCTTGAAATTAGGTTATTTCACTAACTATTTAATCTTTAAATAATAGAGCACTAGGGCTTGTTGGTGGTTATAGTCCTATTAGGTTTACTAGGTCATCATTTACTTGCTCATGTACTTAAATACCTTTAAAGTCTCACCATTTAAGTCAAGGTGAAATTTTTGATTTTGACCACTTTTCTAAATTGTACTTACTATATAATGCAAGACTTTGATTCTTAGTTGATGACATCATCGAGGAAATTGTTACCTACCAACATAAGGTGAATCATTTGTTGCTTCTTGAAATTAACCCTTATACTCTTATATGTAAGTCAAGATCTTTGGGTAATAGGTTAGGAAAGAAATCTCAATATAGAAATGCATATAAATCTATTAGAATATGAATTATTTGACTATCTTGATGAAGAATTAGTAGTTTTCAACTATTAAGCACATATTAAATAAATCCCTTTCATGAATGAAACATCTAAATGATCAAAACAAGATTTTCCACCATAGGACATTTATCCAATATAGTAAAATTATAACAAATTTTAGTAGTCGTCAATGTAGTTAATATTGTGGATATCAACATATGTCCAACACATTAACATCCTTGGATACCCTTCAAGGTTCTCTTTTGCATCATAAACATCACTCATGATGTTAGTAAATATTTTTGTTCTCATATCAATTCATGTCTCAAGAATAGTAGTCTCAATTTTATCTGTCACTTTCTTTATCATATAACAATCAAGTACTTCCACATGTCATTTATTTACAAATTTACCCATACATCACAACAATTACACATAATTCACATCACAAGGCTCAATAGGGTTTACAAGGATGGAGATTCTTGGATACATAGGCATTAGGAAAGATGGTCTCAAGGCCCCTTCTCTAAGGACCCTACCATACATCTCCTAGGTACCTTCCCTTGTTTGTGTAAGGGGGTTAGCCTCCAAGAGTCCTAGTTTAATTATTTTGCTTAAAAAAAAAATATTAGGTTTTTCTAGTGATTTATTTTGGGCATGACAGATTGAGTGAGGAACAAGGGAGATGAAATTGGTAAAAGTTTGACTAACATGGAGTAGAAAAGCACCCTTGCTAGCTAAGGGCACCCAAAATTTTGAGGTACAAGATGGAACTTTTTGATCAAATGACACTTAGGATGTTTGTCTCAAACTTGATCAGGCTTCGCAATGAATTTGTCAGCGGGTTAATTTGAGTTGTTGAACTATCAAAATTAGGAGTCAAACTTAAGGTTTTTATCATGGTCAAAAATGCAAGTTCAGAGCAAAAGCACCCCTGGAGGTCAGGGGCGCCCAAGGTTTTGAACCCTCAAATACAGTTGTTTGGGTTAACTCAAATGCTCATCCTGTCCAAGATGTTTCCAACTTTCAAGTGCATATATCAGCCGGGTCATAAGACTTGTCAGTAGCCGGTAGTTGGAGTTTGAATGAGGAATCAATAAGTTTGAAAAATGGCTAAGTCTAGGAGAAAAAGAAACCTTGGAGGCCAGGGGTGCCCAATTTTTTCGCCTATCAGATGAGGGTTTTGGGGTTTATGCTCTCCAAAAGATCATGTTCAAAATTGAGTTAGCTCCGCAGCGAGCTTGCCAGCCAGCTCTGAATTTTTTTCAAGTGTTGAAAGTTGTAGAATGAAGGGAGGTGAAAATCAAGTTTAAAATGATGAAAATTCTTGAAATTTGATTGTCTGATGAGAAAAAGCACCCCTAGTGGCCAGAGGCTCCCAAATTTTTGAAGGCTTAGAAGTCAAAATTAGGGTTTACAATCTCAAGGAGCTCCTATTCAGTTTTGATCCCGCTCTTCAATGAAACTGTTATCCAGTCTACTGGATACATCAGTCAATCAGAATTAGTGATCAAACATAGGCTTCGGTGATGTTTGCAAATGAAATTTTCAAAAAAGTTTCTAAGTCTGGAGAGTTGGCACCCAAGTCAAACTTTGACTTTTGAATTGAAGTGCATTGGCCGCCCTATAATGGAGGAGTTTTTGAACTTAACTTAAAATAATATTAAAACTCTAGTTTCACTTCTAAGTCGACCTCAAAATGACTTAGTTTTTCTTGCATGTGGCAAATTTATTTGTGCATGACTGGGTGGCACCCAATTTAGGGTTTTACCAATTTAGTGTTTTATTTCATTCAGTTAATTGAAAATGGGGTCCAATAATATTATGACATCCCAATTTAGGGTTTTTCATGCATATTGATGCCTTAATTCATGAAATTTATTTATTAAGGCATTTGGGCGTCCATTATTCTCATCACAAGTTGAAGAAAAGCATATATTTTCTCATGCAAGCAAGATCTGAAGGTGCTAAAGGTGAAATTTTTTAGTGTTCTTCGTAGTGCCAAGTCCATATTGTTCAGAGGAATTATTTTCCAGACTTCATCTTTTGAGTGCATGCATATTTGACTTCATCAAACCTCATTCAAGGCATAGGCGTCATTTTTAGAGGTAGAATATAAATTTTATTTTCTCTCTCAAATTCTTCTATCCTTGTCTTAGGTTTTCTCTCACATGTCAAATCAAATACCATCCTTTTTAAAATCTGGTCATTTGGGTTCACTTGACATAGCATCGGCAACAAAACCCATGTTCCAAAAATTTTCAAGAAAATTGCCCCGCTACTTCTCATTTTGAAGTACTGTGCTTTTTTTGAAGATTGTTTTGCATGTCAACCAAAAAGTCAACTTTTTGAAAAATGAAGAATTTGGGTGTGTTCAGCGCATTGGCACCTACAAAACCCATGTGTAATTTTTTCTCAAGAAAAATTGCCCCCTGTGCCCCTACAGTCCCTAAAGTTTCTAATATGAAAAGTCTTTACATGCCTTAGTAAAAACTATTTTCTTAAGTTTTTGACAAATTGGGTTGGCTTATAATTTCATTCTGTACAGAACCCATGTTTCAGAAAATTTCCTAAAAATTTCCCCTCAACCGGCTATTTTTAGCCTCATCAGGAGCCATTTGTAGCCTTTTCTAAAGTTTTCCCAAACATATTCGACTTTATAGTCAAAAGTCTAGATCTTCAAAATGAAGTTCAACCCAATAGAATACAAGGCCAAATTGGTCTTAGTTCATGAATTTTTGAAAACCTCTGACATAGACTTGGGTCACATTTATCTAGTGATTAAATTGAACATGTTGGAAGGCATTGACAATACAACAGTCAAGCATGTTGATCGCTCTGGATTGTTGGCAACAACCTCTATTCCCATCACAGTTTCTGATCTTGAGTTTGTCATTGCATGCATCAAGTATTACGACTCATCTACACGAAAAATTTGATCAACAGATGGGCGAGTTGTTTGCAACCTTAAGCCGAGAGATGTCGAGAAGTGCTTTTCCATTCCACCTCATACAAATAATTTTTTCATAGTCATGGATGAATGTGACAAGATATGGCAGGTAGACAAGGAAAGATCTCAGAGAAAGGTCACACAAAGGTGGCTAAAAGATCATAAAACCAGCTTGCCAAAGAAGGTTGGGCATGGAGAGTTCAAGGACAAGATTGCTATCTTGATCACCTTGCTAATCTAGGTTACAGATCAAGAGGAAGCTCATGTTTTCGACCATGGATGTTCTATGTTATCTCCTAGATTATCAATAATAAGGAAAACTTTGACTTGGCTATGTTGATCAGTGAATTTCTTCATCAACATATCAGAGGATTCCTTAAAATTCATGATTTTCATATAGTTTCTTATCTTGTCTATTTAATTACATTCCAAGGCAATTTTAGAACTTTGAAAACCAATGGAACTCTTGGAGTTCAACATGTGCACACATACTTCCCATAGTTGGAGTTCTCAAAAGCTGAACAAGATTTCAAGCAGGTGAATGATCACTTCTTGATGAAGAAAGTCAGAGACCTTGATAATGAGATACACATCAGAATTTTGGCAGAGGCTAAATCAACAATGGAGAGTTGGGCAGATTGGTATATCTAGTTTCCCACATTCACCTATATTCGAGTGTATGGTTACACAAGAGAACCTTTGATGCTACCAAGATACCCTTCTAATAAGGTTTTTTTCTTGGAGTTCTTGAGACAGGTTCACGAGGTTCATACTTTTCTTCACAATCGAAACAAGCAAGCATCACTTTTCCATGTGGATTGGGCATTTTCAAATGCAAATCAGCAGTTGATTGCAAGTTGATGAGCAATGAGTTATCAAAACTTCATATCAAGTATCTTAGCGAGAAGCGCTCTTATGATCCTTTGGGTCACTATGCAGCTTGGTTGGAGCAAAGTCATTCACACAGGCCAACACTTGAAGATTTTTGGGTCAACTGTGAAGATGAATTTGAAGTACGTTGGCATCAGTATTGCAGACTCACTCTTCCTCAGCTTGCTGATTTCTTATCAAAAGACAAAGGTTTGTCACATAATGATGGAGAGGTGTTACTTAGCACATTCGTCAAGGATCAAGTTTCTTGCTAGCCGCTTCGACAACCGGATTGGTATGCTAGAGAGAGTACTTCAATTGAGGACCTGCCAATAGGATTTGTCAAGAATAGAATGTATTTCTTGGACAATAAAAGAAGGCGAAAGTTAGTTCTAGTTGCGGAGTCGCTAGTAGTGTTTTCTTCGCTACCTTCGACATCATGATCAAGACCCAGAGTAAAGCAATGGAGAAATTCACGTAAAGGTGCCAAAGTTATTGGAAGAACAAGGAAAGGAAACAAAAGTCAACAAGAATAGATTGAGAATGTGTCAAAAGTTCCAGTAGAGTCAGTGGTACAAGCTGAAGTTGGGTCTTCATCTCCCGGTTCACCATTTTCTCCTCAATCACCTCCCATTCAGATTGACTCAAAGCTATAATTATCGATTCGTGAAACCTCAGTACTAGTTAATTCACTAGAAGTCAACATAGTTGTTGTAGTTTCAACCAAAGAAGTTAAAATTGATCACTCATGTTTGCTTGAGAAGAATTTGGGAAGAAGAAGAAAAATGCCTTCCTATCAGCTTGATTTATCTGATTTTGGCAATCCCTATCTGGACACATTGAACAAGAAGATCAAGAAATAGGTGCACATAGAAAAGATTCCTAAAGTAGAGATTGTTGTTGAGGTTGCTGCACCACCAGAGGGCAAGAGTCTGGATGAGGTTGAAGTTGGTGATTTCACCTTCATCAAAGCTAATCTTGGTAGGAGAACTCAACATGTAGATGTGAGCCTCTTTAAGGTTGCTGCAAGTAATCTTGAGGAGCGGGTGATGAAGGACGAAGAAGATAAGGTAGCCCTCAAGGCTGAAAATAATCAATTGTGGAAGTACATCTCAGATCTTCTTCATGGGACCTCAAGAAAGGTGGCTATTCTTCCAAAAATTGAAGAGACACTCGTAGAACAACAAAATTTGGGTCAGTTAATCAATCATGGAAAGCTTTTAGAGAACTACATCAAGGATTTCATTGTTTTAGGCAGATAACTTCTCATAGATTTGTATCAATTGAGGTACGATGCTCATGATCTTTTTCAGGGAATCCAATGACTTGAGTTGAATATGGAAGAGGGAAAACTGAGAGATTCGATTCTCATTTCTCAGTTGGCAGTCGCATACGATGTCATTGTAGCAGATGAAGATAAAGAAAGCTTTTTGCTTGGAGAGAACAACACATTTTCAAAGTGGAAATGTATGAAAGAATCTCTAAAAAGTTGGAATCAAAGAGGATGTTGCCAATGCTATCAAAATTGTAAGTGGATTTGTCACTCAGATCTCATGCCATTATCTTCATGAAAATGGTACCTACATTGATCTTGATTTTGTGCAAGCCGAATTCCAGAATTTGGTTCATGATGGTCTTGATGGTGATCCTATGGTGTCCAGGTTGAATCATTTCTCAGTGATGTCAACGAGCTTCAAAAAGTTAGCTGAAGAGATCAAAGAGTGTCAAAAAATGATCAAGGATGGAGAGAAGATGTTGAGAAAATAGTCTATCATTTTGGATAGCATCAGAGTGCCTAAAGATAAGATAGTTAATGAGTTATTGGAGGAGATGATAGCTCATGGTGGCTTGGAGGAGATAGACAGATGGATCCAATAGTGTTCCTGAGGGTAGAGTCATAAGTAATAGTCAAATCAACACCACTCTTGAGTTTCGATTGCTGATTTCATGCATGCTTATCTCATCCCCGAGGATATCTTTTGGAGGAGGTCAAAATTTTAGTTAGGATCTAGTTAACTAATGTTAGTTATCAGTTGAATCTCATTTCAATAAGGACTTGCGTGTTGCAAGGTCCATTTAATTTTGTATTAGTTTAGTTAACCAAGGTAGTTTTTCTAGTTAACTATTAGGTTGCTCATTTTTATTTTAACTTTTGTTGTGATAACAAATTTTTGAGCCACCTTGTTGTGCAATATTGCTATTCTATATTGGTTCACTATTAAAATATAAATCTGGTTTGATCATTCATTGTGTGTTAGGTCCTTCATGTAATTTGCTATCCCAGATTTATTTATTTTTAAATAATCTTTCTTTCATATCTACACCTCGGATAGGTGTTCCACCTCCTTGGGAATTTAGAAATAAATCTTATCTTTTGATGTTGTTTATAATAGTATTTATTTTATATCTACACCTCAGATAGGTGTTCCACATCCTTGGGAATTTAAAAATAAATATTGTCATTTAAGTGTTGTTTCTAGTAATCTACTTTCATCCCACACCTCAGATAGGTATCCTGCCTCCTTGGGAATCTTGAGAAATATCTTATCGTTTGATGTTGTTTCCAATAACCTTCATTTCAGCCTACACCTTGGATAGGTGTCTCGCCTCCTTGGGAATCTTGATATAAATTTTATCGTATAATATTCCCTACTCATATTTCCTCTTGCTCTATTTTTCTAGAGGAAATAGGATAGTTTTAGTGTTAGCCTAGTTGTAGTTAAGAATCTGCAAAACCAGCGAAAACCTTAGCTGCAATGTATTGGGTTTCTTAACCTTGTGCCTCTACCAACTAAGTCAAAAATACAAGATTTTAGAATACTTTACTTTTTTACTCACATCGACAAAAGAGGGAGCTTCCCCTCCTAATTTGAAGAGCAGTTAATACTGTGCATAGTTGTCCATTGCCAATACACACTCTAGAGGTGTGAATTGTAACACCAACAATCATCGACTTAATTCCATGAAAAATATTATGATTCCTCTCAAGCCAAATATTCCAGAGGATGAAAGTGAGACAAATATTCCATACTATTTGGAGGAAAGAAACTTGTGTCGGAGGCCTCCATAGAATACTCCAAATTTCAATCAGTGAAGAAGCATGAACACATGAATGTCTCTAGATACCCCACCGAAGGTGCCAAATAAGTTTAGAAAAAGGTTAGTGGAAAAATAAATTGGATGAATCCTCTTCACAACAGGCATAGAGAACACATACATATGGCCCCTAAAAACCATGCTTCCAAATATTATCCCAAGTCAAGAATCTATTCCAAGATTAATGTCCATAAGAAGCAATTACACTTTGGTCAAGAAAACTTATTCCAAACTTTTTTCCACCATGGAACTTCCTTCTCATTGTACTTTCGAAAGATCAACGCCTGATAACCACTGTCCACCATGTAGACCCCTTAAGGTCTAGGATCAAAGCAAAAATATCTCTCCCTAATTGAGCTGCACTCTCTACCAACAAGAATATTTCTTAACTCAACATGATCCTCTTCCAATCCCTTGATAGGCCACTCACAAGGGTCCTTCCATCTAGACACTTCCACTTGCCCACAAAACTGAGTAGATTTGAAATCCTCAACTCAGGACCAACCAACCTCCAAAAAGTGATGAAAAAGATCCTACAAATTAGGATGCCTACTCATGATTGGGAAAAACCATCCCAAGAGTCATACAAAAAGAGAGCATCAAAACCCATGTTGCAAATCTAGAACAAACCATCCTTGATCAACTTAGCTCCTTTTTTAAGCATTTCCCAAATAACGAAGCCTTTACCCAATAGCGAAAACTAAGGGACCTTCTCCTTCACCACCTCTTTAGGTATTTATTAGAGATAATATTGTCCCATACATGATATTTTTTAGTATGCAAATGGTCTACCACTTCATAAGACTCCACTTTAAGGATGCTAGACTACCAACCCATAAAATTGCCTAGAAATAGAGTACAAATCCTTAATAAAGCTTGGAGGAGCCACCTGAAGCATACACCTATATTTGGGAAGAGCCTGCACCATCGAATTTAGAAGAAACACCTGACCCACAAAAGATAACCACCTAAGGGTCCAGTGACTCACTCTCGCATGAAAATTATCTAAAATGCTTTTCCAAGATCCCTTAGGGAGGGTACTTGTGGAGAGAGGATTTCCAAGATAGGTCAAAGGTAGATGACCAATTTGAAATCTCAGAATATGGGAAATCTACTATTGAATAAGCACAAGAGTGTTAAAGAAGAATATATAATATTTACTCTAATTGATTTGTTGTCTTGAAGTTGAGAGGTAAATTTAAAACACCTTGTAGATATTAGTGGCTTCTTTGACCTTAGCCATATTTATCAGAGCAGTATCAACAAAAAATTACAAATATGACTGAGGAGGTAAGCCATTACCCCAATTCCACCCTTGGATTAAGCCTTGATTAACATGAATCTCAATAACCCTCCTAGACCTCAACCAAGAGAATAAATAAGGAGACAAAGGGTGTCCTTGAAGAAGACCTTTGGATGCCCCAAACAAGGTGGAAGGCTCCCATTAAGCAACATTGAGAAGGAAGTGGTCGTGATGCAACTCATCACCCACGTTACCCACTCCTTAGCAAAACCAAAAGCACCAAGAACTTTCTATAAAAAAGACCATTTGACCTTGTCATAGGCTTTTGCCATGTACAATTTGATAAACATAGATTTTTCTTTTGAGGCTTCCATGGAGTGAATATTTTCAGCCACTATGACCAATCCATCTAAGATTTTCCTATCAACCACAAATCACCCTTGTTCTTTTGATACAAGCCTGCTAATCCACCGCTTCAATCTTTCAAAAATCAACTTAGAATCTTATAAAACAAATTACAAAGGGCTATGGGCTTGAACAAACTCAACCTATCAGTTCCCTTTCATATTTGGGAATAAAGGAAAGAAAAGTAGAGTTCATAACCCTCAACATCTATTTTTTCCCCTGGGATTCACACACCACCTCTAATAAATCCAAATTTATGATCTCCCAAAATTATTGAAAGAATTCTATTGGAAACCCATCACGAATAGGAGATTTCCCTTTCTTCATCTAAAAAATAATGGCCTCTAATTCATCCAAGGAAATTAAGCTCATGAGCTGCTCATTCATTTTCATAGAAATCAAAGAAGGAATACAAGAAAGGATATGATTTTATTCCTCCAACACATTAGAGGAATCCTCTCTCAACAAAGAGGAAAAATACTAAGAAGCCTCATTAAAAATATCCCCTAGAGAGGTCAAATGATCACCCCTAGAGTTCACAATATAAGGGATCGAGTTACCATGTCTCCTGGACTTCATAGAGTTAAAGAAAAAAGTGGTGTTTCTATCCCCTTCCTGTAGCCACTCAACCTACGCCTTTTGTTTCCAATAAATCTCCTCCCGTAACTCACACTCCTCCAAAGCTTTCAAATCCTTTGACTCCTCCTTGAGAGATTCATCAGAAAGGCCATGCTCCATAATCCCATGCGTGATAACATCCAAACTAGCTTGAGCAACAACCTTAACATGAAATATATTTCCAAAGCACTGCCTATTCCACCTCTTGAGTTGATACTTCACAAACTACAATTGCTTGACAAAATAGTACATTATAGTGCCAAAAGCAGGTCTACCCAATGCTACCACTCAGCCATATGATCCTACAAAGATGGTTCCCATAGCCACATAATTTGAAACTTGAAAGAGGGATTTTTGGCAACATGAGCCAATGAAGCTGATAGCTTAATTGGCCAATGATCTGATCCCATCCAATGCAATATCTTAGAGCTGGTAGTACAAGATCCACCAATTCAAAATAAAGAGACCAGGAACATATCAAGCCTCTCAATAATACAATCCTTACCACAACTCATGTTATTCCAAGTATATTGACCATTACTAGGTTTTATATCCACTAGATTTAAGGAAGACATATTTTTTCTAATAAGAAAAGCCGGTGGCTTCAATATCAACATTCATCCCCTCTTTTCCTCTAGATTAGTAATAACATTAAAATATCCAACAATAATCCAATGATATAGAGGAGCAATTCTTTGAATAAATTGAATATGAGACCATAGGCGTAACTTGCCAGACATATCAATTATGGCATAAATATTAGATAATATAATAGTCTCTCCAAACTCTAGACTCGAAGCAACCATAGAGATAGAATACTTATTAAAAATCCACCAAAGAGGGTAGATATTCAATGGATTCCATAAGAAATCCACACCTCCAAGATTACCTTGAGCACCAATACACTGGCAGTGTCCCCACCACCAATTTTGGCACCAAAATACACATACTCTCCGCTAGAAGTTTAGTTTCCTAAATAAATGTCATATCTAGTGAATGATTTTACACCAAATCAGGAACAATTTTTTTGCAAGGGCCACTATTCAATCCCCTCACATTCCATGAGAGAATAATCATCTCAAAGAGTTGGAAAATTTGGATTCAAGAGTTTTTACAAACCTTGAATCCACCAACGTCTCACCCATTAGCTTAATTTTATCCAAATCCTTCTTTTCCCAGCCTTGGAGGGTTTCTCAGGAACCCCTTTCTTTGGATTCTTCTGAAGAAGCCCTAAGGTAGGAGAATCCTCATTTCTTTTCTTTGAATCTGACACCATCTTCTCTAGAGGGGGTGTGTTCTCAAACAAGACTAGATCCTCAAGCCTTTCTATAAAAATAGAGGCCACAAGAGCTACAAAAACCACTTGGTTTAGATCCATATCCATTTGAGCTAATGCCATATTGCATGATGAGTCTAGTTTATGGTCTAATTATTGATAGGGTTGTTGTCCATTTCCTGCGGTTGTCATAAGACTTTGATACTTGGGAGTTGATCTTTTCATAATATTTCCTTAAAACTAAACTTTGAACATGAACTTATTTTCATAACTTTCAAATGATATTGGCATGCTATATGAACTGATTATGTTAATTTTGCATGTGATTAATGAATGTCGCTTCAAGATGATTATGGATGTGTAACTATTGTGTGTGCTAACATTTTCATGCAGATAATTAGAGGCTTGCAATTTAGGAAGATTCTGCTAATTGGTCGTGTGCCATACTGGTCAACAAGATGGTCATTTAATGGAGAGAAGACTCTTGGCAGTTGGAGATTCCTCATGAAAATCGGATTGTAACCACCTTGTAATGGTCTTAAATATTATTGAGCAAGCACTAACATTACTTTTGTGCCAAACTTGTGTTAAGGCAAACATGCCTGACAAATTTTGTGCATGCGTAGCCGCCTTTGCTCTTTTCAGTGTTTTCCCTAATGTGGCATCCTTCACATCTGCTAGAGTTGATCGCCTTGCTAGGTGGTTAAATAAGGCTCTGATGTTCCTTCAAAGCTCTCTCTTTTTCCCAGTGGGAGAATGTTAATTTGATGATGTAATCAAACTCTTGAGATTTTCAGTAATATAGTCATGTTGCTCATTTGTACTCATGTTTTCCAATAAATGAAATGAAGTTATAAGTTTGTGCATCTAAGTTTATCTTACTTTTAGGGAATACTTATCCAAGGGGGCCCACTTGGTGAGTATTCCATCCTGTATCTTAGTTTATATTAGTTGTTATTTTTTATTCAATAATTAGTTAAGAATATGGCACTGACTGTTCCTGCAACCACTAGAATTCTATTTTGTCACTGTTCCTGCAACCAAAGCAGAACATAGTAGTTTCTTGTTTGTCCGCTCAGATTTTCATTTCTATCATGCATTTTAGTTTAGTCTAGTTATTGGTTGATGTTCAACATTTATGTTATTTCCTTCCAAGCAATTTACTTTCAGTACTGTGTCTTTCTTAGCTGTAGGATGAGTGTGGCTAGTTTGGATTCCTAGTGCACATACAATGCTGATCCATTTCAATTTTACGTCCCTGGGTTGACAATTTAAATGCACCTTCATGATGATTGAGATAGCTATTTAGGTTAGATGTCTAATCTCTGAATCACAGCTATAAAGGCTTAGTTATTAAAACATTATAGGAGGCTGACATTTTTGGCACCGTTGCCAGGGATGGTGTTAAACTAGGAAGTTCTTTGGAGTCTTTGATAGTTTTTCTTGCTGTAGTATTTCTGGGAGTTTTTTCTTAATATATCCCTCTCGTTTAGAAGAGTTATGACCCCCCTATTCTTTTTCCAATTCTTTGTATGAGCTGGCTGTGAGTGAGTTGATATTGTATGCATAGAGAAAGGAGAAGAGATGCTCATGGAATATTTCTTCCTAACAATCCTGATCTATTCCAAATAGTTGAGTATCATGACCTGCCAAGAAACGAAGAAGAAGAAGAGCCACGTCTCTTTGCTGATACATTTCCAGATCTGACCAGTTATGAAGTTTCCTCTGAATGTAATACCCCTCCGTTTTGCTTCTTGTTTGGTTTGCTTTATGCTATGTTTGGTTGCAGTTACTTTGATACTAGATACATTTTGTTATGATGATTTGATCGTTACTATTGAGTGACAAACATTATTGTGGGATGTAGTTATCTGATTATTGTTTCACATGTATTATGGATTAATGATGTTGTAGAGTTAACATGAGATGTTATTATGAGATTATTGGAATTATGATGGAAGTGTCAGTTTCGATGAGTGTATTGGTGAAGAGGACGGTTTCGCATCACTCGCTTGTGAGCGCCCTACGAATCCGTAATTTCTGCTTCACGGTGTGTATTATATGCTGGATATATTGTATGATGTTGTTTACTTGGTTGCAAGATTGCAGGTACATGACACCGACTCCACCTGGTTTCACAGGTTTGAGCGTGTCGATCCAACGGTTAAGTTGAACGGGAGATAGTAGCTAGGTAACATGTGTCAAGTTCACACCCTAGCCTTAGTGTGTCGTCAATTGTGTGTGTCGAGTTATTGTCTGTCTTGCTTTGATGCTATTTAATTCTGAAGGATTATTGATTTGGAAATAGATACTTAGAATAATTGCATTTAAATCATGTTGATGATTATTTAATTTAAATAATGCAATGTGGGTAAAAGTTTATACTTAAATTAATTAATTATATTTAGTTTATTTAATTAATTAAATTTGATCCAAGGAGTTGAATTTAGTTATTAAATAATTAAATTAATTAATTAAACGTGATGCAAGAGAATGAAAGGAAATAAAAGAATTAGAATTAATTTTGGAATTTAATTCCAACGTGTGGGAATTAAATTAGAAATTGTAATTAAATGTTTATTTGAGAAATTGGTTGCAACTTTGGAAATTAATTTATTATTTGAAATTGCATTTTAAATTGAAAGTGGGTTTTTGAAAAGTGAAATTGAAATTAAAATTGAAAGTGAAATTGAAATTGAAATTGAAATATTTAATTTGCATGTAATGTGAATTAGGGTTGTAAATATTGAAATTGAAATTGAAATTGAAATATCTAATTTGCATGTAATGTGAATTAGGGTTGAATTAGGTATTTTTGATTTATAAGAATATATGTTTTAATTTTAGGGCAAAAAAAAGTTTTTTAGAAATAAATACATTTTTACAGCAGGGAAGAAATTTTGGAAAATTTGCGCAAGGGTTTGAAAAAAGTTTGATTGTAGAATTGATTGAAGGAAAGATTGTTTGCATTTGTTGGATTTTGGATTGGATTCATTGGAGAATTGAAGAAAATTCAGGAAATCTTTGGAGGAGGCTTGCATCAAAAATTCATCTCTTCCTGTAGCTTCTTGTACTAGGTTTTCCTCTTTGTGTTTTATTGTTCTTGATTGTTTTCTTTAAAATAGTAATGATTAAAGATTTCTTTGTTAAATCTATTTTAGAAAATAAATTTGATATTAGAAGAAAAGAATTAAACAAAGTTACAGCCTTTTCTTGTGAAAATTCTTGAGTGAAAATGGTGAAAACCTTAGTTGAATTTAAATTAATTAGGGAAATCGATCTTGTTATTGAAATTAAACATAGAGATTGAAAAATGCATTTAGAATGTTTTTAGAAAAAGAAACTTTCTGTTTATTATCAAAAAACGGATTTTAAAATCTGCAGTATAGTTATATTTTCATGGTAAAATGGTCTGATTGCATCGCCTATAACTTCACTTTTACAAACTGGGTTTTTAAGAAATTTAAAGGGTTTTTGCATTTTGAAATTTTCTTACTACTGTCGAAAAATCGTAAATACCCAGATCGTATTTTTGAGTTATACTTGAAACATGAGACTACTGTTAAATTATTTTCCCATGGCTGCTTTGAAAATAAAATAATAATAAATTGATATTTATAAATATTAATATTTTAGGTATTGTTATTATAATATTAAAATATTATTTAATAATATTTTATATTATAATTTATAATACTAAAGTATTATATTTATTTATATTATTTTAAATAAAATTTGTATATTAGATTAGTGGAATTAAAATTATAAACATATGAGAAATTATTATTATTTTAAAATGGCTTGTTAAAGTTTAATTGAAAGAATTAAATATTTGATTTAAAGAATGCAATATATTATTGAATAGAGATTTAAAATTGGATTGATTAGTGTATATGGAAAATGGATAGAGAAACAATATGTTATTATATTAAAGTGATTGAATATGTTGAATAGAAAATTGAATGAGATGTAAGATTTGGTTAGGAAATGGAAAGAGTTTACTTGCATAGATTTGTGTCGATTTAAAAGTAAAATAAGAAGTTGTTTTATTGATGAAGCAATCAATTTTGTTATTTATTAATTTCTATTTAGATTAATTGAATCATTGTGATTGGATTATGAAAGAGATATGAATTTAGTATATCCAAAAGTAGTATCTTCCTCATGCTTATCTTAAAGGATTTAATTCTTTGTATTCAATAAATGGAAGTAAGTTTAATTGTTTTAGATTTCCAATAATAAAAAAGGAAATAGGGGTTATGATTATTTTAGATGATCTACTTATCATGTCTTTGACTTTGTCAACACTACTTATTGAATGAGTATGGATTTAGGAAATCCAAATATTAGATTTGATTGATGACTTGAATGCTTTTGTTGCTATGTCGTCAAGTTGCATTGTTGGTTTTGGGATTTAGTGTTAGTCCTAAATTAGAAGTCTTCCAGAAGAACTTAGAGGATAAGGGTTGTTGAATCTTTATGTCATCCAATCATTTTCCTTGGGTAGTGCATGTTCAGTTTTACCCGGTTTTCATGAACGGGGATGTTTGCACCTCCTTGGTTTAGGAGCGGATTATGGGATCCATGTCTCCTTGTATGGAGTGACCTTGTTATGTGGTTTCATCTTGTTGCCTCCTGTGAAAGGAGTGGACTATGTGTTATTGCCTCCAAGATGTTTTGGAGTGGGATCTTTTGTACCTCCTGTGAAAGGAGTGGACTATGTGTTATTGCCTCCAAGATGTTTGGAGTGAGTTTCTATTATTTGTATCCTCCTTGTGTTGGAGTGGATTATGATGCCTAGTTGGTATGCACTTGTGATTCCCTTGGTGGATTGTTTGGGTGTGTGTTGTCGAATAGAAGAGTGGCTTCTGTTAGGCGCCAGAGCCCAAAGAGGTAAACTGGATAACCTTCAGGAGTGATTTAAACAAGTGATAATTAAAATAATGTACTTAGAAGATTAGGATTAAATTCACATTAATTAAGATAATTTAATCCTCACTCATAGACACAAGGGCTTGTTTAGACTTGGGATGAGTGAGAAGGCCTGGAATGGCAAGATCAACTATCTAGTTCTTATGAGAGGTAGTTGATTCCGCATGAGTGAGTATGAGTGCCGGGATTCGGTTGAGGCCACCAGGATTACTTGTGCCGGAGCCTATGAAGAATGTTTAGAAGAGATCTCATGACAAACCTTGCGATGACACTCTATCTATGACAACTATTGTTAATTATTTTATGTGTATGGTTATTTGAACATACTTGATCTATTTTATGTCTGAAAGCAATGTGACCTATGTCAGTGATGTTGGAGTTGTACTTGTATTGTATTTGATTTGTACTTGTATTTTATTTGATTTGTACTTGTATTGTACTTGAGTTGTACTTGATTCATAGTTGTATGGTGAATGAGTTGTACTTGTTAATTCATTTGGTTGGTTATAACAGTATGAGTCAGTATGAGTCTGCCTTTGGTTAGAGGTAGTAAATCTTTGTCCATGTTACTTTGTTACTATCTCCTAGCATGGGGGGTGGGCCTTCGGGTACCACATTGGTAGGGTGGAACATGCACCAAAACCGTTGGGTCCCCATCTATCTTCAGTACTTGGTGGCGAGACATCCAGATGGACAGCTCGCGGTTCTTGTTGTATTTCTTGCATTGTAATATTTTAACTTGTATAAGTTATTTTATCCCTCTTATGTTTATGAGGTGGAATTTTGTAATTGTAATCTTTTGTACTATTGCCTCATTCTGGGAATGAGTGATGTAACTATTGGTTTAAGATAATGTTTATGAGGTTGTATCTCGGTTGATTATCTTATTATGTTATGTGATATTCTTATGATGTATGATGGTGATTTCATAAAGTTCATAAGGCTATGGTTATATGTAATATGTATGTGTGGGTTTAAGTAATCCTAACCTTGTAGCCTTAGAGTTTGTTGTTAATTAGTAAGTGAATGTGTATGTTAAATGCACTTTATAAAAAAAAAAAATTGGTTCGCTTAAGACGTTAATTACAACTTCCTTTAGGGTTACTTGGCGGGGCATTACACTGAAGATCAAAATCTAATTGAAGACCCCTTTGCTTTGGAACTTCATCAAGCAGGCATGGGTGATGCAAATGGAAACAAACCTAATAAACCTAACAAACCAACTTTTCCTTTCCCCATTACTCATCAGAATGAAGTAAACAACCTCAAAAATATCCCTGCTTCAGTCCTTCCTAAGTTCTATGGACTTGTCACAGAAGATCTTGATACATTCTTGTTTGAGTTTGATATACTCTGCAGGAGTTATGACTATACCACTAATTCCCATAGGCTTCATCTATTTCCTACCACTTTGAAAGAATTTTCATTAAGACGGTTTATGAGCCTAGGCAAAGATACTGTGGAGACTTGGGAGGACATGAAGACAAAGTTCCTTGAGAAATACAAAGAGTATTGCAGAGGTAGTGACATGAGAGGAGATGACATTTTTAGAATGCAGCAAAAGGAGGATGAGAGCTTGGAGGATTACATTTCAAGGTTTCTATTTTTCCTACAGAAATCTCCACACCATACACTCAATGAAGAATCATAGAATTTGCTTTTCTTGAGAGGAATTAATGAGAGTTACATAAATGCTTTGGACCTTGTGGGAGGAGGAGATATCACCCAAGTTCTTTGGGAGGATATCAAGAAGATGTCAGAACTATTCTAGGGCAGCTTCAAAGAAGGGGAGAGCTTACCAATCTTATATGGGTAAGTAATCTATCAGTGGAATTTCAAGGATGGAGATTACTCACTTACTGGTAGACTTCAAGCAAGACATCATAAACAATCTGGCTAGTTAGTTGGATTCACTTTAGGCCAAAAAGAAACAAGAGGAGGCAAAAGCAATGTTGGAAGAATATTTCCCCCATCGTAGACAAAAGAAGGACTACAGATGCAAGATGATAGATAATATTGGCAGCAAGCAAATGACACCCGAGTTCAAGCCAATCCAGGGTGAAGATGATCAAGTCTACTATGTTGCACAAAGGAGACCATGGGCTCCAAGACATGGTATGCCACCAGATGCACTATCTTTTGCTGGGCCATATTTTAATTCTTATTCCTCTAGTAATCAATGGAAACCCCAATATCCATCCAATTATGGAGGATATCCATCACAACCTTGGAGTAACCCTCCAAATTCTTGGCGCAATCACCAAAAATCTCCACCCCCATGGTAGCAACCTTAGGGGAATTGGCAGCAGTTTCAAGGAAATTGGTAGCCACCTCCAAGAAACTGGCAGCAAACATCTCATTGGAGGGGAGGACAACAATGGCCAAATCAGTCAACCAATTACATGCAACTACCTTCTCAGCCCCAACAACCTGATATAATGCCTCCTCTTGCTAACTCAAGTTCAAATGCACCTAAACCTACTCAGCTACCAGCCCAACCCACACCTAACCCAAATAATAAACCACAACAGTAGTCGATATACTCTGCTGATCCAAATCAATTCGCTATATATTTTGTGAGTGTAAGTGACATCCGTTTGCATTTAGGAACTACTTTGCCAACTCCTTCCACACCCATTATCACTGAGCTTCTTGTGGAAGAAGAGGAGCCTCTGAATGTCCCCATTGAATCTTGTGCACCTAAAAATCCTAAACTAGTCCCAACCAAGTAGAGTGAACTTGAACCACCATTTCCCCAAAGGTTGTAAAGTGTGAAATAAAAGGACAAAAACTTTGACATTCTAGATCAGTTGAAGCATATATGTTTCCAGATACCTCTATTTCAGGCCATAAAATATGTTCCTGTATATGGAAAATCAATCAAGGAAGCGTGCCTTAAGAAGCCAGGAAGGAAGAATAAAGACCCCACTACAGTTACAGTTCATGTGGTGGGACAACTTGCTGACATCATGCTTGGGAAAGTGACTATTCTTAAGTATAATGACCCAAAGAGTCTTGTGGTAGGAGTTGTTATAAATGGGATGCAGATAGAGAATGCTTTGATTGATTTGGGAGCAGTAATAAATGTGATGAATAAGGATATCCTGCAACAACTAAATATTGTAAGCATGAGACCTACTCCTACTGTCCTACAGCTTGTTGATAGTTCTACTGTTACGCCTGATGGTATAGTGGAAGACCTAGTTGTAACTTTAGACTCGTGGGAGTACCTAGAAGATTTTACGATTCTTTCTCCTAAAGCCACACTAGGTGGGTACCCCATTATTCTTGGAAGACCATGGTTAGCAACAACAATTGCTTATATTTGATGTCGAACTGGAGACATGACCATTTCTGATGGAAAGAGAACCAAAAATCTTCTTCTTTACCCTCCCGCACAACCATCCCATGATAAGGATGATCCATTATGGCCACATGTTGGTGAAGAGGCTGAGGAAGTTAATTCTGTGGAACATCTTATGATGTTAATCAAAAGTCCTTTCCTATAGATTCAAGGTGAAGATGAAGTACTGTCTCACATAATTCATAACCATTATGAGGTAGATGAAGAATTTTCCTCTCATGTATCTGATTTTTCTACTATAGTGAAAACACTTTTGCCCACTTTTCCTATTGCCTCTCATCCTACAACTGCTCATCTTGCAACCCCTCTTCTTGCAACCGCTTGTCCTGCAAAAGCCTTTCTTGTAGCCACTTTTCCTGTAGCCGCTTGTCCTACAGATGCTTTTACTACAACCAAATTTCCTATAGCAACAGGTATGTTTCACACATTACTGCCACATGAACTCAAGGTACCAAGCAATAGTGAAGTAGTTATGGTAGAATTAACTACACAAGTGCAAGTATAAGAAGGGAAATATCTGAATATCAATAGTAAATTGAGTTAAGAACAACAGTTGTCATTGGCCAACTTACTAAGGACCCACCAAAATGCATTTGCATGGGACTATCATGATATGAAGGGATTGGATCCTAAAATTTGCACTCATAGGATATACATAAGAAATGATTGTACACCAGTAAGGTAGCCACAAAGAAGAATTAACCCTGCATTGAGAGAAATGGTAAAAGGGGAACTGCAGAAATTGCTAGATGCAAGATTTATCTACCCCATTTTAGATAGCTAGTGGGTGTCCCCATTGGTGATTATGCCAAAAAAAGGATGGAAGTGGTGAGTTTGTATTGATTACAGGGAACTTAGCTTTGCCACCAAAAAGTACCATTTCCCCTTATCGTTCATAGATCAAGTTCTAGACTCACTTGCAAGAAAGTAGTAATTTTCTTTTCTTGATGGATTCAGTGGCTATAACTAGATCCAAATTGCACCAGAGGACCAGAAGAAGACCACCTTTACCTATCCGTGGGGAACCTATTCTTACTCAGTACTTCCATTTGGCTTATGCAATACACCTAAAAATTTTCAGAGGGCAGTCATTAGCATATTTTTAGACATCTCTCATGATTGCATGGAAATTTATATGGATGATTTCACTACTTATGGTGCTGATTTCAATGAAGCATTGGAAAATCTTAAGAGATTCCTACAAAGATGTAAATACCACAATATATCTTTAAATAAAGAGAAGTGCTTCATGATGATGTAGGAAGGTGTAGTTCTTGGCCACTACATCTCTCACAAAGGAATTCAAGTAGATCCTACAAAGATTGAGGTGATTACCAATCTACCTATCCCTGCAAAACAAAAAGATGTTAGGAGTTTCTTAGGACATGTAGGTTATTACAGGATGTTCATCAAAGACTTCAGCAAAATGGCAACACCATTGTATAATATCCTAACTAAAGATGCTGAGTTCCATTGGACAACAGACTGTGACAAGGCATTTTCTGACTTGAAAGAAGCTTTAACTCATGCTCCTGTGCTCAAGGGACCTAATTGGGATTTTAATTTTCACATCCATATAGATGCATCAGACTATGCTATAGGAGAAGTCCTAGGACATAAATAAGGAGCTATTGAAAATGCCATTTACTTTGTCAGCAAAAATTTGCAAGGAGCTGAATTCATCTATACAGTGGCAGAAAAGTAAATGTTAGTAGTGATCTATGCTTTAAACAAATTCAGACATTACGTAACAGGATACAAAATCTTTGTGCACATCGATCATGTAGCCATTAGATACCTCATGAATAAACCTATTATTTCAAGAAGGTTAGCAAGACGGTTATTGCTTATGCAGGAGTTTGATATAACTATTGTGGATAAACCAGGGAAGGCCAATGTTGTTGCATATTTTCTTTCAAGGATGACCACATCAGATGACAATCAAGTCATAGATGATTATTTCCTTGATGAACACTTATTTTCCATCAGTGTGCAGACACCCTAATATGTTGACATAGCTAATTTTCTAGTCACATGGAGAGTCCCTCCTCACTTCTCTTCAAAAGAGAGGAGAGTGCTTATTGAAAAATATTTTTTTTTCTCATGGATTGTTGGATGTTTTTTCTACACTGGACCTGACCAGGTCATGAGGAGATGTGTGAGGGAAGATGAGACATATAATATTCTTCATGCATGCCACAATGAACCTTTTGGAGGAAATTTTGTATCCAAGAGGACAACAATGAATATTTCAAACACATGATATTACTGGCCAACACTCCGCAAGGATGCAGGGAGATATGCAAGGAAGTGTGATAGATGCCAAAGGATGGGCCGACCAACCAAATCTAATGAGATGCCACTTTCCCCCAGGTAGTACTCAGTCCATTTGATAAGTGGGGACTATATTTTGTAGGACCCATTGATCCTCCATCAAAAGGTAAATCCTATATTTTGGTATGCACTGATTATGTGACTAAATGGGTAGAAGTTAAGGCCATGAAGCATGCAAGAGATAATAAGGTTGCAGAGTTTCTATATGAAGAAATTTTCACATGGTATGGGGTTCCAAGAGAAATAGTGATTGATCAAGGGACTCAATTCACTTCAACCCTTGTTACATCACTAGTCAATGAGTACAACATTAGGCACAAGAAGTCTAGTCCTTATCACCCCCAAGCCAATGGCCAAGTTGAGGTGACCAATAGAGAAATCGAGGCCATTCTGACCAAAATAGTGGTTGTCCATAAAATGGATTGGACAAGTAAGCTACCGTAAGCTGTTTGGGCTTACATAACCACCTGGAAAACAACTATAGGATTCACTCCATTTGAGCTACTGTATGGAAAGACATCCATGATTCCTATTGAATTTGAGCATAAGACTCTTAGGACTATAGTAGAATTGGGAATGGATATTTCTGAAGCACAAAAAGATCGAATCATGATACTGAATGCTTTGGATGAGATGAGGAAGACAAATTTACATCACATAGAGGTAGTGAAGCTCAATGAATAAAGTGGCATGATAAATTCAACAAGGATAAGAAATTTCAGCCTGGAGATTGGACACTGCTCTATGACTCAAGATATTAGGATAATGTAGGAAAATTACAGACAAGGTGACTAAAACCTTATGAGGTGGATGAAGTATTTTCCCATGGAGTTGTTCAGCTTACTACCATTGACCCTGTCAAGTTTAAGCTACTGGTAAATGGTCATTTCCTGAGACTGTATCCCAAGCCAACTTCTAAGGAAGAGTTCTTGCAACAATTCACTCAACATGCAACACCTGAACTTCCTATAGCCAAAGGAAATGGACCTAGTGTCCCTTCTTCCAACTAATTAAGGTATGCGACTTCTCATAATTAAGATTCCCACTTTGTGGGGGTCCACTTCTTCACCCATCCACCCATTCATTCCACCTTTCTCTCTCTTCCACCTCGCCACCATCATTTCACTTCACTTCATTTCATTCCACCTCATTCTGCTCCACTTTCATTAATTGCTCAACTGATTTCTCGAAAAGTGACCGATAATTTCTCCATGATCTTTGCAATAAATATTCCATGAATTAAGGTATGTGCGGATCAATTGTTATATCTTAATTGTCTTTTAGTGCATTTATTTAATTTTTGTGAATTAATATGGAACATTCTCCATAGCATACAATTATTCCCTGTCCTTGTCAAATCGACATTCCACCTCACATGTGAGGATACATGTGAAAATTTAGGTGGGGGGGACATTTCAATGCCATGTCTGCATGTCTATTTGTACTAGTTCACGTTAGCAAAATTTAAGTTATTGAGCCAATTCAAATTATGAGTGAGATGATGGCTCCTGTGTGCGAAATGCAAATCCTTCATCATCATTTTCCTTAATCATAGTCTGCATTTATTACTCTATTGCTTTAATTGCTCCTATCATAATCTTAACCCAAAAAGGTAAAATTCATATGACACCAGCATTAGAAATTTAGTAGAGTTGCAGGAAGAAGAAGTTTGGCATTCAGGAAAGGATTGCAAGAAGAAAATATTTTGTAGAGTGACTATTTGATTGTAGACAATGGGAGGTGGGTTGATTCGAAATGAACCCACAGTTCACAATGTATTACTACAGGATGCACCTTTCTTGGCCAAGTTTAGAAACTGTGGATGGCTATATTATTTCTTAAAGCTGAATGGTTTTGATGAAGATGTTGAATTAGAATTCCCCCAGACATTGTCTGAAGGAAAGGCCACGGTAAAAGGGTTGGAAGTCACAGCTACAAAGGAAATAATTGTAGAAGTTACAGGGTTGCCTACCGACGGTGAAAATTACCCTGCTGCTAGGGATGCCATGTTAGCTAGGGCCAAATTTACATAACCTAATGACCCTCCATTGAGCATGGACAAACAAGGAGTGAAGAGGACTTCTTTGCCTGAGCTATGGAAGCAAGTAAAGTTGTCAAGTATATCACTTGCGAATTTCACCAGTCAAATTTATATTATGTGCATTTTAAGCTCTTGAACCACATGAGGCACGAAAGGAGAATGAATGTGCCCAACATGCTATACCACCTTCTTTCGATCATGGAAGTCGAGACCTAGAAAGGTAGGGACAATTTTGTTTCCCACCATTGTCTGATCAAATTATTAGGTTAAAAGTCTCTGCATGATGTGTCTGATATTTCTTGGGAAATTTTTTTAAGTATTGATCAAATTAGACCAAAGCATTTCGGACCTAGGGTTTTGCCTCAACCTTGTAGGGTTGGAAGGAGAAGGAGAAATGTTGGGGCCACTCTTGATGCCTCAACTTCTGATGCAAGCCCTAGTGGAAACCCTCTTGCAGCCAAACAAACTATTGACATTAGTTCTTCTGAGGCAGAGCATTCCGATAAAGAGAGTTCCTCTCTTGATTCTAAGGATGATGTCCCTCTAAGCACCCTAATGAAAACTAGGGCACAAAAGAAGAAGGAAAAACTAAAGGAAAAGCTAGAAAGAAAATGGCAGAAAAAGAAGTGCCAAGCTCCAAGAAATGGAAGGCTGGCACTGTTCTTCTTGCAACAAAAGAAAAAAATGGATTCCCTCCCAAAAAATCAAGATCAGTTGGGCCAACCTTCAGTGTGCCTCTAGAGGAAAGCCCTAAACTTGGAAAAATGCCACGGGAGGATGTAGAAGCTCCAATGGAGCAGGTAAATGTTGAAGAAAACTATGTGTTTGAGGAAGCATCAAATTTAACGCTAATAGATCTTGCTGATATGTAGAGAAAGTTGAAAACCGGGCATGTGAGGAAAATCAAGAACTCCTATAGCAAGAGTTCCTGCAGTATGAGCAAGAACAAGAACAACAGGCCCTGCAGATTGAAATGAGAGAATAGGCATCACCCCTGCAACCAAAATTGGTTGAGAAAACAAAAGCCTTGCAACTGGTACTCTACCAAGAGAAAGCAAAAGTGCCACGTAAAATGATGGTAGGTGTAGATAGGCCCTCTAATTTTTCAATGAACACAGTAATCTTGAATTTATGGAAATAAATACAAAGAAGGGAAGAAGAATGGAAAACATAAAAATGTAATACCCTTTCGTTTTAGCTTCTTGTTCAGACAACGTTCCTTGTTTTGTTTTATTTTTAGTTACTATGATACTTTGCATACTTTATCATGTGTTTTATTTGATTACTATTTATAGAGCGACAAACTATTTGTGTGATGTGATGTATCTTATCTGGTGCTTTATTTTACATGCTTTAATTGGTGTAATAATACTTGTTGCTATAACATGTTTATTGTACATGAGATATTTGAGTATTATGGAACTGTCAGTTTTTGATGAGAGTATTGGTGAAGGGGATGGGATCACATCACTTGCTTGCGAGTGCCCTGTGATTCCGTGATTTCCTCTTCATGGTGTGTATTTTATGTTGCTTATATATATATGATCTTTGTCATCTCATTTAAAAATTTGCAGGTACATGACATCGACTCCACCTAGTTTCACAGGTTTGAGCGTGTCGACCCAACGGTTAAGTTGAACGGGAGATAGTAGCTAGATAACATGTGTCAGGTCTACACCCTAGCCACAGTGTGTCGTCAGTCATATTTGTTGTGTCATTGTTTGCCTTGTTTTAATATTATTAAATTTTGAAGGGTTCTTGATTATGAAAATAAATGTTAAAATTATGCAGTAAATAATGTTGGTATTTATTTAATTAATTTTAGACATTTTTTATAGAATTTTTTAATTTAAATTAATTAATTAAATTAAATTTATTTAGTAAATTAAATTTAATCCATGAGGTTAAATTTATTTATTAAGTAATTAAAATTGATTAATTAAATTATTTATTAATAAAGTTGTTAAAAGGGAATTAAATTCAATTTGGAATTAAATTTGAATTTGAAATTATTAAATTATATTGAGAAATTAAATGTGATTGTTTTAGATATTTGTTAATTGCTAGCATGTGTGAGTTAATTAATTAAGTTGTTGGAAATTTATTCACGAAGAAAATTTGGGTTTTTGGTTGAAAGAAGAGGAAAGCTTCTTCATGGGAGTGGGAGGATATTTTTGGGAACATATTTTTGGAGAGGAATGAAAAATTGAAAAAAAAACACAGAAGATTGTAGAGGTTTTTACTGTAGGAAATTTAAGAGAATTGTTTTGGAATAGTTGCTGTGAAATTGCATACATACTTTGTCCTAGAAAATTGTGTTTGTTGGGAAGAAGCTGTGAAAGCTTTGGAAGAGGCTCGACATCAAAACTTCAACACTTCAGAAGCTTCTTGAAATATGTTCCTTTCTTGTGTATTTAGAATTGTTTAAAATTTTTATTGGAATTGTATTGTTGTAGATAATTGTTGTGCTAGATCTATAAAAGAAAATTTAATTTGTTTTAGAAATGATGAAATTTTAAAGCTTTTGTGATTGCCATGAAGAAACTTAGGAAATATTATTTATAGTAAAAAAAAAAATTAAAGAATGGGATTTGTGTTATTTGAGGAATTATTAGATCTCTACTGTGAAATAAATCTAGAGGAAAACAAATCTAGATTTAGACAAAATCTAGTGTTTAAATTTGTGTTGAAATTATTAAAAAAACCTCTATAGAAAAATTGTGAAACCTTTGTGTCTGAAAAATTTTCCGTGAAAAACCGAAAGGAAATGTAGAAATTTATTGAAAGCTTCTAAAAGAAATTAAGATTTTCCTGTAGCTTGTCTTTTCTTTTTTCTGTATTTGGATTTGAGAAAGCTATTTGGCAGATTTATTGCAAAATCATGTGAAATTTGGGTTATGGAGAACCTTTGTGAAAATAGAGTATTTTCTGGAAATTTAATAATTTTCCTGTAGATGGATGTTTTGGAAAAACTTCTCCAATTAATCTATTAAATTTAAATTCCTTTATATATATAATATATATATATATACACATATATGTATATATATATGTTTGGCATATACAAATACATATATATATATATATATATATATTTTATTTATTTGTGATTATTAAAAAAGGTTTAATCGTCGTCCGTATGGTGAATTAATTTTGTAGATTGAAATTTCGTATTTAATAAAAAATCGCAAGAAATGAGGTCGATGTTCATTTCATTTTTTTGTAGGGTTTTTATTTAATAATACTGGGAGGCTGGGAGGCATTGCCTCCACCGCCACCCCCATGAGGGGATGACTATGGAGGAAGGGCCTCCACAACCCCTCCCCTCTCCTCGCATAGGCTACACCCATAAGTTTGGGTTTGGCTGTGCTTAGCACAACCGCCCCAAACATAGGGGTTGCCCTTGCATAAACCAAACCTGCCATTGGTGTATGAAACAAATCCACGGATGGATGAAATTTGTCCGCTCACTTTATTAAAGAATTTTGACTTTTTAATAAATTGATTTCGATATTGTTTAGTCATTAATATGATATATATATATATACATTATATATATGTGTATATATATTATGTATGTATATTTTATGTATATATATATGTTATATATATTTGGTTTGTAAAATATTAAGTATATATTTAATGAATATATATTATAAGTGTATATACATAATTATATATTATTATATAATTTGTTTTTTGATCGGTAATAATTGATTATTTTATTTTATTTAAAAAGAGGTTACAACAAAAACTTCTAATTCTCACCAAAAAAGAGAAACCACCGAAGGAATCCAAACAAGAACAATAGACACCACAGAGTTACAAATACAACCGTAAAACCATGAGAAATATACAATTGACCAGTCAACAACATTGACCCTCAACTTGGTCTTCTCTTGGATTGAGACCGAAGGACCATAGCAAAACTTTTTCTTTTAAAATTCTTGGCTTTCCTTCCCTTGACGGTTTGCCATCCATCCTCCAACTTTGCAGCCTCCTTCTGCCAATCCCTTCCCTTCGCTACAAACCCATCGTTCACCATTTCTTCCTCTACCTTCTGCCAATCCTTTGATGTTTCATATTGCATCCATGATTCTTCCTCCACAAGTTGCTCCTTCAACCCTTCCTCCCTTCCCCTACTTACCCAATTTTCCTTCATCTTCGCCAAGCCTAATTTCTCCCTACATTCTGGAGTTTTAGCTCCATGATGAGTTTCTACTGCTTTCCCTTCAAAAACATTTCCTTCATCAACAACAATCAAACTAGGCACCTTAGCAAGACCTGCTACCCCTAACAAGTCAGAACCCTTATTTGTCTGAGGCAGAATATAATTTACCACCACCTTGGAAGTATCCAAAGCTTGTTGATCCAAACTACCACCCTTCTTTTCAACTGCATAATGCCTACGCGAGACATCCTATCACCACGTAGCCGGTTTAGTCCATCTGGGTTTTGCACAGTGCGCAACAATATGGCCAGTTTGGAAGCATCACCTACACCGGAATGGTACCCCTTCATAATCCAAGGGTTGTTCCTAGCTTCCATTGGAGGTTTTGATTGAGACCACGTTCGGAAGTGCCATTGAAACATTCATCTCCACCAAAATCTGGGCATAAGTGGAGTGTAGAAGGTTTGAAGAACCCTCATCAATCATCAGAAAATCCCCCAAAGAGTCACCTATAGCCTCTAAGCAAGAATCAAACCAAAAATACAAGGGTAAGTATGGGAGCCTTACCCACAAAGGGACTTTATCAAAAGTTTCTAATGCAAGATTGAAGGTTGGATGCCATGGCTTCAATGAAAGAGAAAATTTCTCCTCCCAATTCCAGAAGAAATCACACAAAACTTTGTTTCTATCAACCATATTTTCAAACACTACAGTAAAAAATCCTCTAGTAGCTAGGTAGATTTGGATACAGCCATCAACAATGGGTTCCCAGTGCTCAAAAATCCAATTATGCAAGTCACAGAGTCCAGGCCAAAAACCCCTGAAGCGTCCTATAAGCCCCAAATGAGAGAAAACCTCGACATTGTGCAAGACCTTTGCCGCAAGCGCTTCCTGCAAAACAACTGCCAGTTTAACTACATCAGCTTTCCCAGCCGTCAAATAAGGAGGCACCAAATGAGCATTTGCAACTACTACGACTACCACCCTCTAATGCGAACGCACCACATCAAGCCCTACATGCTTAACACTCCGTCTCCGTTTCTCAGCATGTAGGCACGAAGCCCTACTGCAGAAGTTCCATCCCACGACCACCTTGCGCATGTGTCACCTCTCTCAAGGCTTGCAAAGGGTCTGACCGGTTTCCCCCACTCCACCTTGAATCTCCATCCCATGGAATAGCGGGTCTTAGAGGTCAGGTGGACATCCACGAGCAAGCCTTCCCAGATTCCAGTTAGGGAGGAACCCTAGCCTCGGCAGGTGGCAGGTCCGTGATTATCCATTTTTTCCTATATTATTATATAATTATGTAGCCCATATCTATGTATATATTAAATGTATATTTTTATATTTAAAATAGGTTTTATTTCAAATGGATGCATATTTATGCTTATAATTGGAGAAAGCATTTAATTATTTTTCTTGAGAAAAGATTTATGTTGTTTAAGTAATCCATGGATTTAAATTGTTTATTAAAATTAGTTTTCCCTTCTCAGTAATTAGAAAGGCAATTAATTATTTTATTCAATTATTTGGTGGAGACAGTTGATTTCTTTACTCAGAAATTAATTTTAAAAGGGAAATGGATTTAGTATATCCAAAAGTAGATCATTTCCTCTGTGTTCATGATTGGGAAAATGGGTTTATTGTGTCTTTAATATGTAAGTCTTCCAGAGGGTCCTAGAGGATGGGGGTTGTTGATTTGTTATGTCAGCCTATTTATTATATCCCTTGGGTAGTGCATGGTGCCTTGTCAGTAATTTACCCGGTTTCCACGAACGGGGATGATTTGTGCCTCCTTTGAAAGGAGTGGATTATGTGTGTTGTTGCCTCCAAGTGTTTGGAGTGAGTTTCATTTTATGTTGCCTCCTAGAGTTGGAGTGGTTATGTTATCTAGTTTGTATGCACTTGAGTTTTCCTTGGTGATTGATTTGTATGTGTGTTGTCAATAGAAGAGTGAAACATGTTGGAGTCTTAGAGCCACAAAGGGAGTAGTGGGCAGCACTTTGGGGGTGGGACTAATTCAAGTGGCTTTAATTAAATATAGAGGATTGCAGTGTTGCTTAATCAAGATAGTTTAGCCTCACTCATAGACACAAGTGCTCATTTAGGCTTGGGATGAGTGGGAAGGCCTGGAATGGAAAGGTCATCTATCTTGTCCTTACGAAAGGTATTTGATTCCACATGAGTGAGTATGGGGGCCAGGATTCGATTGAGGTCACCAGGATTACTGGAGCCTATGAAGATTCCCAGAGGAGATCCCATGATGAGCTATGTGATGACACTCTGTCTAGGACAATAGTTGGTACATGATTTTATGTGTATGGTTTTCTTAACATACTTAATCTGTTTTATGTCTAGAAGCAATGTGACCATGTTAGAGTTGTACTTGTGGTTGTATAGTTCATTTGATTGGTTGTGTCAGTATGAGTCAGCTTGTGACTAGTGGTTGTAGAGTATGTCCATGTTATGTTGTTACTATCTCCTAGCATGGAGAGTGGGCCTTTGGGTACCACTTGGTTGGGTGGAACATACACCATACACTGTTGGGTCCCCCTTTGATCTTCAGTACTTGGTGGTGAGATATCCAGTTGGAGAGCTCGTAGTTCCTACTTTACTTCAAGTGATGTATTTACTTCAATTTGAATCATGTTATTTTACCCCTCATTTGTTTACGAGGTGGATTTATGTATATTGTAACACATTTGTATTATTGCCTCATTCTGGGAATGAGTGATGTAACCTTTTGATTAAGTTAATGAATATGGATTTTGGTTGTATATCTCTTTATGTTATGTTGTATCTTTATGTTGTTTAAGTACTCAATTCATATTGTCATTAAATGTTATGGTTGTATATTGATGTATGTATGGATTTAAGTAATCTCAATTACATAGCCTTAGAGGTTGTTGTCAATTGTTGGTGAACATGTATGTTAATTACACTTTAATAAAATAAAAAAATTGTATGCTTTTGTAGTGAATTGCAACTTCCTTTAGGGTTACGTGGCGGGGAATTACAAAAAATGTAGGATAAAGAAGGAAATTGAATAGAAAGATGAGGAAATTGAGGATAAGAATGCATAAATTGTTGTTTTGAAGAAAAAGGTGAATGAAATGACAACTTTAGTACCACAGCTATTGGAATGAAGGGATCCTCTGAGGGTCTATGCCCTATATTTAAAGGAGAGGCATCTTTCTTTCAAGCTAGCAAGAATTGTTTCAGGTTTGAACCCTTCCATTGAGACCGTTACTGAATTTGTCAATGCTTTTCGAATTGCTCCCCCTGAGATGAAAAATTTGTTGTGTGAATTTTATTTATATAATTTTTTTGTGACCAAAGACCATGAGTGGAATCCACTGTTATATGTTGGGGATGTCCAATTGATGGAATTCATGTTCTGGATACATAACAAAGTAAGTTGGGGAAAGCAACACAGGGCTTATAGGAAAATTGAATCCAACATTCCCCTGCCCATTATAGCTAAATCTAGACATCCACAAGATATTTTTAAGGATTAGCAAAAAATTTTATATTGAGCAAGCTATAGTTGTAGGATCTTGCCTAAGAGAGAGGTAGTTTACAAAGAATATGAGGAGATGGAAAGAACCACAAGAGATTCTGTAATGGGATACCTATCCCAGAGGTGGAACAACCTATCTGATGATTTGAAGCAAGCAGAGCCTCATTCCATGCACAACTATATTGCAACACTTAAAAGAGCTGATAGATATATGCAACTTGGAAGAACAAAGGGGAAATTTTGGCTTCCACTAATTTTTCAACCACCTATCCTACTGTGGTTTGTGCCAAACTCAGATATTACAAGTATGACATAGCTGATGAAAGATAAAGATGGAGCAAACTAGATAGAAAACAAGGGTTCTATTGGGATCCTAATTCAGACAAAACATAAACTGATGTGGGACAACTTGCAATTGCCAACTTCAGGGCATTGACCAAACAAAAGCACAACTCTTCCTCTTCTACAGGACCAAAAAGACATTAGGTTGGGGGGAATGATGAGTCTAGTTTATGGTCTAATTATTGATAGGGTTGTTTTCCATTTCATGTGGTTGTCATAAGACTTTGATACTTGGGAATTGATATTTTCATAATATTTCCTTAAAACTATAGACTTTGGACATGAACTTGTTTTCATAACTTTCAAATTATATTGACATGCTATATGAATTGACTGTATTAATTTTGCATGTGATTAATGAATGTTGCTTCAAGATTATTATGGATGTGCATTTTTTACACATGCTAACATTTTCATGCAAATAATTAGAGGCCTACAATTTAGGAAGATTCCACCAGCTGGTCATGTGCCATACTGATCAACAAGGTGGTCATTTAATGGAGAGAAGACTCTTGGCGGCTGGAGATTCCTCATGCAAATCAGATTGTAACCACCTTGTAATGGTCTTAAATTTTGTTGAGCAAGCTCTAGCATTATTGTTGTTCCACAATTGCATTAAGGAAAACATGCCTGATAGATTATGTGCATGCATAGCCGCCTCTGCTATTTTTTGTGTTTTCCCTAATGTGGTGTCCTCCGTGTTTGCTAGAGTTGAGCACCTTGCTAGGTGTTTAAATAAGGCTCTAATATTCCTTTAGAGCTCTCTCTCTTTTTCCCAGTGGAAGAATGTTAATTTGATGATGTAATCACACTCTTGAGCTTTTCAGTAATACAATCATGTTGCTCATTTGTACTCATGTTTTCCAATAAATAAAATGAAGTTGTAAGTTTGTGCATCTAAGTTTATCTTAATTTTAGGGAATACTTATCCAAGGGGCCCACTTGGTGAGTATTCCGTCCTATACATTAGTTTAGTTTAGTTGTTATTTTCTATTAAGTAATTAGTTAAGAATTTGGCACTGACTGTTCCTGCAGCCACTATAATTCCATTATGTGATTGTTCCTATAGCCAAAGCAGAACATAGTAGTTTCATGTTTGTTCGCTCAGATGTTCATTTCTATCATGAATTTTAGTTTAGTCTAGTTATTGGTTGATGTTCAACATTTATGTTATTTCCTTCCAAGAAATTTACCTTCAGTATTGTGTCTTTCTTAGCTGTAGGATGAATGTGGCTACTTTGGATTCCTAGTGCACATACATTGTTGACCCATTTCAAGTTTACGTCCCTAGGTTGACAATTTAAATGCACCTTCATGATGATTGAGATAGCTATTTAGGTTAGATGTCTAATCTCTGAATCACAGTTGTAAAGGATTAGTTGTTAAAACATTATAGAAGGTTGACACTACCCTCTTGAATTTTCTAAAAATCAACGAACTTAGTAACCTCTTGATCCACCTCCAAGACACGATTCTAGAACCATCATATCAGGCTTCACCTCCTTTTGGATAAAGCCATCCAACACATCAAAGTGATTGAAATATTCCTCATCCTGTCTCTCCTTGAAGGTTCTTTTCTATCCTTTATTCCTATTATGAGACTTGATAGGAATACAACCTTATTTATCTGCCACTTCACTCAAAATAGGAGCCTTGCCTTTATCTTCCTTAGAAGGATGACACCTGGTTGGTGAAGATTGGGCTTTGAAGAGTGGATCCTAAGACATCTTTTCTATAGGTGACCATACTTATGACACAACCAAAATTGAAAGGGGAGAGCCTCATAGTCAAGCGGTTGCACCCGTGGAGACGGACCCACATGAATTTCTAAAGAATCTAGAAGAGGGTTACTCAAACCAATTTCAACACAAATGTGTGTAAAAGTAATTACCTTTTTGTCCAAATTTTGCTAAGAAGGACCCACCGAATTTCCCAACAATAGAGAAAACATATGCAAAATGTTATTATTCCAAAATTTAAATGGGAACCAAGAGATGTGCACCTAGATAGGAACTTGATTCGGGAGCTCCTTCAAAGGGTTAAAACCAACATGTCATGGCTTTATTAACAAACCAATTTAGTTATGAAAATAAGGCCCCCCATCAAAACTTTGTTATGATCAGCCATGCAATTAAAAACCACATAAAAATTTATTGGCCATTATCATTACCTTCATTTCATCCCTAGGGTTACATGTTTGGCTATCCCACAAATACAAAAATGGAAGAGATACTTGTATCCCCATGAATTTTCATATTAAAGCATGTTTCAAAAAATAATCCACAATTGAGTCAGTTGAATCACTAGGATTTTCCTATCCTAGCTACTCTCCAAAAATACTTTATTTTATGGAATACGAGGGCCCCTAGATGAATCCATTCCCTCCACCCTCAAAGCCTTATTTGGGAAATTACTGGTAGCAACAAGCTTTGATGAAGACAAGCTATTCACACCCGAAGGTTCCCTAAAATATATATTTTGATTAAAGCCAAAGGATTCACCTTTTTTGGTGTTGAGCCTGATTAGTCTCCAAGTGGGAGATTCTTGGTATGTGGTGACTAATCATGTGAATACTATACACTCATAACGTATCCTCATCGGGGTTCAGGGCTGGGCCAAGCCCCAAGTGGGGGTTTGGGGGCTATAGCCCTTGACAATAGGGGTTCGAGGGTGAAAATCCCCAATAGCAATAGTTTGGGGGCCCAACCCCCATTTTTTTTTTTGTGTTAACATGTCAAAGTTTTCCCTTTAACACATCAAATGAAAAAAACTTTGTAAAACCCAAATTCTAAAAGCTTCCTAAAAGATTGTTATAAGCAGCTGAGATGTAAGTTACGGTGGGTGTGATTCACGAGATTGTAATATGTTTTACACTAGATAATAAAATCATTGGGTGGATGAGCTTCTATGGATGTAGCCCATATTGGGTGAACCCTATTGAAATTCTATGTTAATCTCTTTTGTGTTATTCTTGATTGTTATTTTTGGGTTATTTAATCTGCATATAATTGTTAATGTTTATTACTCTGATATGCTTGAACTCTAACACACCTAAAGCCATAGATAGAAAAAATGGGGCCAAGGAATGCCTCCTTATATCTCCCCAAAACCCCTACACCTCATGCAGGAAGTAAACAATAAAAAATTCACAAAAAATCCCCAAAAAAAAGATCCCACCCTCAAAAACAAAGAAAAACTCACCCCTTGTTGGAAAAATACTCTTGATTGCTAAACCCAACCACAACTCATGCATACAAAAAAAAATGAAAACGTATAGGTTGCGACCTGCTACAAGTCACAAACCTGCATCCTCCTTGCCCATGCTCTCCAAAATGCCATCTAAAGATTAAGATGGAAAATAATGTGTAAACTAAATAAATAATTAAGAAAATATTTAATTATGGGAGATAAGAAAGAATACATGATTTAATTAAATAATATTAAAATATTTAATTATGTGGATAAGAGGATAATGAAAGATTTAATTAAATAATTAAAATTATTTAATTATGTGGATAAGAAGAATATTTGGAAATAAACAAACAAATAAATAAAATATTTAATTAAAGCACATGAGGGAAAATGATTTAATTAATAAAACAATTAAAATTATTTAATTGGAGGTGATGGAGGGAAAATGATGAAATAATGAAAATTTATTTAATTAATGAAGGGAAATGGGTTAGTTTAATCAAGTAATTAGAAATTATTTAATTAACAATGATGAAAGGGGTGATGAGTGATAATGATTGGAAATGATGAATTAGAAGAATGTGTGATGCATGATGATGATGGGAAATGATGAATTAGAAGAATGTGTTAGACATTTTTAGGTGTTTATATTTTTCCCCTCTTTGAGACAATGTACCTTGTTGCGTTGTTTCAGACACACTGATGATTTGGAAAAAACTAGTTATAATGTGTAGTGTAGAAAATTGTACTCCTATGTGATAGTACAATTTCACACTTAATTTGGACCTATTTTACTGACCTCAATTTTATGCATTTTATCCCTCATAAATAGGCCTCTAAACCCCTTTATTATGCACCCCAAGGCCTATTTTTTGAAACTACAAAAGGCATTGAATAAATGCATTTAATAAAATTAATGCCCTGAGATTAATGGATCCTAATTATGTAGGTTAGACTTCATTCACCCTTGGGAAAATGGGTCACCTTTAGGATCCAAAATTTAAATTTTAAACATGTATTTGGTAGCATTTCAAGGTCCTACATTCAATATTTAAGTGTCGACTTTCAAGATTTAATAATTGGGAAATTAGAAGGGAAGCCTATAAATCCTAGTCTTTTCACCATTTTACACTAGGTTGAGAAAGAGATCAAGAAGTTATTTACGAGATTTGCATTCAATTCCAAGGAGAACATTCAAGCAAGCAAAGTTGATGTCTTGAAGCAACATTTCAAATGTTTTTGCAAGTCTTCAAGCTCATTTTGTGAAGATTGATGAAGCATTATTCATGATTGAATATTGATGCCTATGATGGATCATGATGGATTCTAGGTTTTGGGACATGCAACCAACCATTTCCCTTGATCTAATGACTTGTTTCTTATTGATCCCACCTTTTATCTTCATTCTACTAGCTGCCTAAAGCAAGGTATAATCAAATTTTTGATCTATTAGGGGATTTGACTTCTCCTAACTAGGTCTTGTGTTCATCATTAAAGTTCATTTAGGGATCTTATTCTAACACACTTGGATAGGATTTATTTGCATGTTAGATCTTAATAATCTTAGACACACTTAATATTAGGAATCACACACATTTTTTAGATTCTAGATCTATATTTTTCATCAAGGCTTAATTACCAAACTTGGGGTTTGACCAAGGCAAAACCCCCATACAAACAAACCAAAATTTTCAATTTTTGATGTAGGTACAGATCCAAAAGCTAGAGTTGAAAGGTACAAGCTGGAAGAGCAGATTAGGAGTTACAAAACCTAGATTTTGAATTTTTAGAAATCCCTACAAAGACCCATTTTCCCTTGGGTGAATGAGTCCTAGAGGACACTCAACAACAACATTTTGATGACAGGTGCAAAAATATTTAACCTTCTCAGATCTGTCTAAAATTTGTAGGTTCCATTAGATTAAGGTTTGATCTTCTGATCTTGAGTGTTACTTTGTATTTTTGGTTTTATTTACTATTTTTAGTCTTTCTCCCAAAAGTGATGTTTCAGCTCATCTTCCCTGTCCTAGATCATAAGGAAAACAACAAGATCTCCTTCAAGGTTGACTCAACTAAGGGCTGAACGTCAACCTTCGCTTAAGAGATCTCTTTTTCCTAATGAGATAGAGGGAGATTGGTGCATTATACCCCATTTTTCCCTTTCTATTTATAGTAAATTATTGGTGATCCCCTGTTTGAATAGAAAGAACCCAAATCCGTCTATTTCATTTTGGTTAACATGACATTCTTGCACTATATTTTTTTTGATTTGGAGTCTAGTCAAACCCTAGATCTAGGATTTTCATTACTTTACATTGCATTGCATTGATTTGCATCTCATTTAGGGTTGTTAAATTTGCATTAGTTTGCATTTCATTTAGGTTTTTAGGTTTGAATTTTGCATGCTTTAAAATCTGAAAAATTCAAAAATTTGTATTAATTTTTCAGAGTATTTTCCTATTAGAGTATGTTCAAGCATTCATATTCAAAAATTGAGTCAATATTTCATTTCAAAAAGTGTCATATTGTCCATTATTTTTCATTCATTGCACTTGCATTTAGACATCCAATTATGGAAAAATCAGTCACTAAACATATAGTTTTCCACCAGAAATAGGAAACCCTAGCTGTAGGCTTCAAACTCAAATTTAAATTTTTCAAACCCTTGTGCTGGGATCCATTTTCCCTAGAGAAAATCTATCCCTATACAGGTGGATGACTAGATTTATGGGACCATTTTTAGATCTGTTTTTACATTCTATTTCTGCTATTACATCTACATTTTAAAAATCTGGAACTATCTAATTTAAAATATTGGAAAAAGTTGCTCTTTTATTGCAAATTTGAGGATAATTGAAAAAGTCATTTTATGTTTCAGTATTAGATTATTGCAGACCTATGGTTGTTTATTTCATAATTTCATTGCATTAGATAGATTAGTTTTCATTTTGCAAACATTAGAAACCATCAACCATAAAAATATTAAACAAGAAATTACACATTAAATGGTAAACCTTGGAGAAAGCATAGTTATTTGACAATGTCAGATATCTTTCAACAAGTTAACATAACCCTCAAGCCCTTTAGTAGTGATGACTTTGAAATTTTAGATGAAGCTCTTGATGATTTCATGTCACAAGGATCATCCACTAAGGCTTGTTTCGACAAACCAAAACCAAGAGAAGTTAATGCAAACACATCATCATATGTTTCAAGATTCTAAAAATCAAATTTATCCACACCCGAAGTATTTTCATCTTTATGCAAATCATGACATTCAACAAAAAAATCAACCTCCAATGCATAAGCAGTGTTATCTATCTTAGGTTCACACATGATGTCAGATTTATTCTTTAGACCACTATGCAATTCCATATGGAATGTTTCAAATAAAGATTTAAAACAATTCAAAATTTAAGCCTGAGCCAAAAGCTTCACATTGATTTTTCGTAACATGCTCAATGTTTGAATCACTTTGAATGCCATCACTTTCAAGACTAATAGAGTTAGAAAAAATAATTTCATATGTGCTAGCAACCTCATTCTCTTTCACATCACTATACTCCTCATTCAAAACAAACACGTCCATCTGCATACCATGAAGACGAGAAAGGTCATCAAAGAAAGACCCATATTCACTTTCATGTTGACTAATATCACACCCATTGTCATTTTCATCATATGGCTGCTCTACACATTGATCAAAAGGTTTTGCAATGCCAACATAATCTTCCTCAACGTGCACCTGATCATCCTTTTCATATATAGCCAATATTTCCAACTTTGCTACATATAAACAGTCATGGACAACTGGAACATAAGCACGTTCATCAACATCTTCATCATTTCTAGCACTATGTTCAGGATCAACAAATTGAACACACGTATGCTTATTTTCAAATTCTTCATCATTTCTAGAATTGGCATGCTCCATTGATGACAAACCCAAATTACATTCCAAGTGTGCATCAAGTGCAATTGGATCCTTCACTTGTGGACAAGTGATTCATGAGCCTTCATATCCTTCCATTCTCTAGGTGAAGAAAGTACTTTTGGATCATCCTTATAAGAGCATTCATAGGCATCAAAAGAGAATTCAGTTTGGTTGTCATTAAAATCCCCATCATAAGAAGACTCATCACCATGCAAACCATGCTCAAATTTTGCAGAATGAGTGCTTGAACCTTTATCTTTAATGTCTTGATCACTGATTTGTGATGAGATGTCAGTAACACTTGCATTATCTTCACTAACCAAAACATGACATGAAATGACATCTTGCATCTCCTTTACTTCTTCACCACCCAAGATATTGCAAGGACTTTCATGCATATCTATTTTTTCATCATACCATGTATCTTCATCTTCATCATTGTTGCACAGATATGCACATGTGTTGATTGTGACCTGATTAAAATTAATATACTCATCCATACAACATGGACCTTCATTTTATGATACACTCTTTCCATTCTTGTGTATCATGTTTTGATTTTCCTCAATAAGATAATCGCTATCTTTATTTTGAGACACCACATTTTGTGCATAAGTGTGCTGGGCTAGTTCAATAATTTTTATCCAATCAAGTAATCGGTCCAAGCTATGAGGCTTCAAATCCTTTGGCAAGGCACTTAGCCCAGAATCATAGATTTCACAAAATAGATCAATACACACTGAGTCCTCAGGTTTGAAATTTATGGGGACTTTCAACAAGGCTTCCAAAAACCTTGAGAATAAATCATGTGGTGATTCTCCTATGCGTCTCTTCATTTTAGACAATCCTTGAACAAAAGATGCTTGATCAACATTGTTCAAATTTTGATGACACTTAACATGGAACTCACTATGCCCAACATGTTGTGATGATGGAGAAATTGGAGCAATGGCAACATTACCATCCTAACAAGCATTTGTATTATCTGATCTATGAGTTATATTTACATGAGGTGTGTTAGGATGACCAACATTCACATCCCTATGTCCTTTCATCATTGAATACCTCAAGTTTTTCTCAATATCTATAACAATTTGATATGTCTGACGTAAGGTTGTAGGTTCTTTATCTCTTAATTTAGATAACTCATTTTTTTGTCAAATGCTCCCAAGTACATGGCCAAACATTCAACATCATTTGGTCTTATGCTTGCAAGGATCTCTCTTATTGTCTTTGAAAATCGAAGATTAAAAGAGGGAACTAATTCATCTTCTCATTTCTCCATGTTCATGAACTTTTTTCTTATTATGACTAGATCAATCCTTTCACCAAACTGCTCCGTGAACATTGCTTTAAACTCCTCCCATAAATATATAGAGGATGCTGGTAAATAAGAGAACCAATCTCTTGCATCTCCTCTTAAGGATTGAACAAATAACCGCATGATCACATCCTCGTGATCTACCTCATAGTCATCCATCACATTATTAAATTCTTGCAGATGTTTATTTGTTGATTTAGACTTATCACCAATGAATTGTGGTAACTTATCTCTGACTTTAGCTGGAATTTCATTTGGGTAACCATTGACCTCATTGAAATTGATGGCTTTGTACCTTTCAATGCTGAAATTTCTTTGACAACCTGGTTGGGGCTGATCACAATCCATGGTTGCACCAGGAACCATACAAGGGTGCATACATTGATGCATTTTGACATGCCTTTTCAAAACTTAAAATATCAAATCTACAATTGATCATTCACTTCCCTATTTCTAACTTTCATCATGACCTTAAAATATCACAATGCATAACTCATATGTATCTAAGCCTAAGATCCATTTAGTGGGTAGATTTAAAAAACAAGCATACTTTCACCATAATACAATAGCTACAAATTATAATTCAGAAGTATGCAAAATCAATATTACTATCATTTCCCTTTCTTAGTCCTATTTCACCTAATAGGGAATCACATTTCTTTTCAAGACTTTCAAACATGGTTTTCATACAAATTTCTTGAGAACCAAAAGTGAAGAATACCTAAAAATGTTGTAGCTGTTGAAAATTTTCTTCCTAGATGGAAATATTGTAGATTTGGAACTTTTATTCACATGTTCATCAGGTTCTTTTAATAGAGTTGCCACCTCTATTCATAGAGGATTGAGCTTAAAACAATATTAAGCCCTTTCATAGATAAATTTCTTTTTGAGTTCCTTTCACTAGCAGAGCACCATAGATCATGTAACTTTCAGGTTCGCTGCAACAACTTCTCCTCTAGGTTTGAATTCCTCCAATATTTGAACCAAATGTTCATATTAGAAATGACTTGACTCTTTGAATTATCAGCCTGCATTTGGAGATTCAAATTTTCTCCCCAACAGAGTCGCCATTCTGTTGGTTCTCCAAATTGATAGAACCAATAAATCCTAAAACTAAGCCACACGTCATGTTTAGACCTAGTGTAGGATTTTCTAGAACTAACTCATCTTGTGGTCAATTCCATGATCAAAATAATTCTTCTTTCTAAAGTCCATTGTAGTTATGACTAGTTGTCACCCATTGGAAAGTGGATTATTCTAGAATTTCAGATATAGAAAGTGCCAAAATTTGACTTGGACTCGAAGTAGAGAAAAATCTTGACAAAAACTTTGGCAAATAACTTAAGGTGAAAATGAAGACAAAAGTCAGAATTCTTCATTTTTAAATGTTTATATCCCATGCGTAATTTGCTTCAGTCATTGAATTAGACACCAAATTCTTGAGACTCGTATAATTCTTGTGTGTTATAAGCCCATTCAAATCACTTTTGTGCAATCTTAGTGCAGATTTTCAAGATTCACAATACTCCTTAAGTAAAATTTTGGGCTTTTTGCTTATAGCTTTTAGACATTTTTTAGAGACAATAAATTTGGCTATATCTGATAGGACATGATATAGCTAATGCCAATGTCTGGCTGTTGGAATTTTTTTAGCAATGAAATGATTACATTCTGATTCAATGGACCAATGAAATTCAAGGGCTCTATTCTAAAGTCCATTATAGTTATGACAAGTTGTCACCCATTAGAAACTGGCCTATTCTAGAATTTTAGATATAGAAAGTGTCAATGTTTGCCTATTTACATAATTTTAGTTAATGGAAACATCTGTTCTTTTGTGAGAAAAGAAGTCTGGATAAGCCCGATTCTTGAAAAATAATTGTTTAGGATACTCATGCTTTGTATTTTTCAGCCTCTGTAATAGATTAAAAGACCCAAATCATTTTATGGTTGTAAAACAACCTGTCAAAATCCTAATTACCGTATCCAATCATGTTTGTGTAAATTTTTGTCTATTTACATAACTTTTTGTTAATGTTTGTATACACCTAAAAATGGTCTAGATAAATTTGATTAATTAAATACAATTATTTGATTAATTAACCTTTAATTCATCTATTATAAATAAATAGAAATATTTATTTATATAGTTCACATTCTATTTTCTTCCATCTTAATTAAATAAACAAAATCACATAGTTTGTTTAATTATCATCCCCTTTTATTAAATAAACAAATTTCAATTATTTTATTTAATAATATCTTCCCTCCAAAATTGAATAAGTCTAAGTTTCAATTGAGCACATGTCTAGAGATTTTCTCTCAATAAAGTTGAAAGCTTCAAGTTGTATTCATAAGTCTAAGTTTCAATGGAGCACATGTCTACAACTTTTCTCTTAATAAAGTTGAAAGCTTCAAGTTGTATTCAATTATGCTTTATCATTCCCACCCATTTTGGAACAAACTTTAAAGGCATGGCTTCATTTCTTCCACTTTTTCTTCCTAAATCACTTGGAAAAATGTTTGCTAAGAGAAACATTCCCCTTCTTCTTCTCCAATTGCTTCATATTTACCATTGATTTATCTAGATCAAATCTAAACCATTGCTTGCTGCCACATCATAATTTTCCTTTGAAATTTTATAAAAGTAACCTCTTGCTATAGGAAATGGATCCCACTTTTATGCAATCTTACTTTGCAGGAATCATATTAGAGCAATTTAGCATACAACATTTCAACAATCAACAATTTAGAATCATATAGCAATCATATTAGATTACAATCATGGTTTTCAAATTAGTTGCATCTTAGTTTAAAATAGTTAATCATATCATATCATTATCAGCATCATAGTATCATTTAGCTTTCATTATCAATCACATCATTATCAACATATCATATAGTTTATCATTTCCATTCTCTAGGTTGTCATTTTAACAATCACAGTGCACACAATTTGAGAGCCACTTTGATTTAATAAATCCTTGGAGTTAGAGAGAAATGGAATGATTTTAGAGATTTGATCATGCTTCAATTAGATTAAATCTATCATTTGAATTCTCTAATAGTGTTTCATTAAGGTGTGTTATTATCTCATTTACACATATTTTCCACACACATTAAATTGGCGTCTACCGTGGGAAATACCCTATTTTAAACATTTTTATGGAAAGTGATTTTAAATTTTGATGTGATTCTATTTTAGCGTGACTAAGAGTTCTTACAACGCATCAAAATAATGTTTCAGCGCATCCAACAAATATTGTAGCTTGTTAAATTACTATTACAACACATCAAAAAAACATTTTGGTGCATAAAAATCAATATTTTAGCACATTCAATTACTGTTATAGTGTATATGATAATTCCATTACTTTAGCACATCTATCATTTATTTTAGTGGATCTGACTATTTTGATAGAAAATTGAAAAAATTGGATATTAATCATTGTTTTTTGTGTTGTAGGTATAAAGTATGCTTGTCAAAGATAGTTGTTTGAAACATTTATGCCGGTAAAATATGAATACTATAAATTACTAATGGTGTTTGTAGGGTTTTGAATTTATCATTGCTTTCTTTTATTTAAGATAAAAATCTAGCTTAAGTAAAAGGATTAATTGAACCCTTTGTCTACTGTGGTTGAAGTGATAGGCTTATGGTCTCCCCTTCACTGGGTGATCAAAATGATAGACTCACTTTTTATGCTTTTATTAACACCTTTAGAAGGCCTGTTGTAGTGGTAAAAATTACTCACCCTACGAGAATGACCTAAGTGGGAACAACCAAAGTCGGGTTTTCCAACCCGCTATAATCAAAAGTGAATTCGAGGAAAGTCTGCAATTTGATGAATGTGTGCGAGATAACCATTCCCAAAGCCTTTGTTCTAAAGGTTGGGAGGTCTCCTGAGGGATTTTATCTATTGCCACACCAAATGGAAACCTTATCTACAAAATTTAAGCTAGAATCTAACCATGTCATTTTATGAACACTTTCTATACCACAGTGCAAGGGGAGGGAAGAATTTGCCTGCAAGACACTCACCATATAACTATCAAAGATCCTTTCTAAAATTGGAGGATTCAACTTTTGGTTAAGACTTGGGAAAGGAAAAAACATGAGCACCCTCTAGGGGTGACACGGTTGTGTGAGCTGACATAGTTTTAAGATGTGAGTTGTGGTAATTTTAGTGACCTTTTGAGAATAGAAAAGTGATTGAATTGTCATTATTTTGTTATACCAGTGGAAATTGAAACAATCGGACTTGGTTCTAGAATGCACACTATATATTTAATGAGGAGACTTGAAACAACTGTTTACAAACTTGTTGTTATGTGTGTAAAGTCATATTTTTAAAGAAATCATCCAATCAAAGCTATCAATTTCCATAGTCCACAAGAAAAAAAATCAGATACAAGGTCATTAAACAAAATTTTATACCCTAGAGACAAACAAATTCACTAATTAAAACCATAGCAAATATAGACTGTCAAAATACTGAATACTTTCAGAATAGCGCATTCTCTCTCTATTATAGCACATCCAATCTATTTAATAGTGCATTGACCCATCATTTAGCGCATAGGAGGAACAATCTAGTGCATAGGAGTAACAGTCTAGTGCATAGGAGGAACAGTCTGGCGGATAGACAAAATAGTACAATGCATACAACTTGTGTAACAACACATCCAAACAATTTGTTAGTGCATTGGTCAATTCTTTTAGCACATCTAAGGAATTTTATAGCACATACTCAAAAGTAAAAACTAGAGAGTTGTTTTCGTTGTCTATTTGACTTTTAACATCAAAATTTGGATTTTTCATTAGAACAAAAGCCTTTCTAAATTAAACCAAAGTATTAAACTTTCAAAAACTAAACCTTACAAGTGAATTTTTTCAAATTAAACTAAGATCTACCATCCTAAAGTGTCTAAATCAATCACATTTGATTAAAAGCTAAGTTTCATTATTAGGATCAATCATCCTACTTCAAGAAATGAAGTTGTATAATCATACTAAGCAACTTAGTCTAATCAATAGAATTTATCATTCTATTTGACTCAAGTTAATATCCTTGACACTATTTCCAACCAAGATCAAATTTTAGTGGACAATTATAACAGTTGTATGCCAATTTTTACAAGGTCAAAAAGACTAAAACATCAAGAGAAGGAAACTAAAATTCAAAAAAACATGTTTGAGATTGAGGAGAATCTACTCAATAGACCCAACCAGCATGACAATGATTAAATATCTGAAGAGGAAATACAAACTATGCAACAAGACCCCAAATTCCATAATTTTATGGAGAAAATTCTTGAGAAAGATGGGGAAAAGCATCTTTTGATGTTAGCTAATATGGGTGTTAAAGTTCCAAAAGACTTTGATATTAATGGACTAAAGGAAACACCTAAAAGAGCTAAGATTGAACCACAAAATATAGATGAAGTGGCTGCAATGAGACATCAACTACAAACCTTACAACAAAAATTCCAAGATATGCAAATAGGAACTACTAAGATGTACTTGTTATAGGATATTTGTCCATATCTTTTTTCCCAAAATGTAAACATGATTCCATTTCCAAAACACTGTGAATTTCCCATGTACGATAAATACAATGGAAAAATAGATCATCTTGATCATGTAAGGGAATTTCGAGCTATGAGCTTAGAGTTTTCCCATGAAGACACATACTTGATGAAGCTATTTCCAAGAAGCTTAGGTGGATAATGTATGGAGTGGTTCTCTAAATTAACTCTAGGAATTAGATATTTTGAAGATCTAATTAACAAATTTATAACTCAATACTCCTATAATATACAACATGATATCACAATGAAGGATCTTTGTAATGCTAAACAAAAGAAAGGTGAAACATTTCTCTCATTTTTGTAAAGATGGAGAAGGTTGTTTGCAAGATATCCACATTCCATACTTGAAAAGGAAAAGATGGAACTATTCATTGATAATTTAAACGATGACATGAGTTATAGACTTGAACTACAATGTCCACCTATATTTGAAAGAAAATTATCGAAAATGGTCTCAAGATAGAGGAAGCTTTGGTCAAGAGAGGAGTCTTAAAAACATACAATGAAGGATCAAATAATGCCAATTTCTCAAATCACAACAATAACAATGATAAACCCAAGTTTTGCAAAAAATATATAGAAATGATGGAAACAATGATGCAGTGGTTGAAACATAAAACACAAACCAATATTCAATTTAATAGAAGAAACCACTAAGACAATTCAAAACAATAATCAAGGCATCAATCTAAATACAAATCAAAATAGCTATTTGAACAATGTTAGATTTCAATCATTACCATTCCAAAAACAATCAAATCGAAGGAAATTCACACCTTTAGGACAATCATTGGAATCAAAAATTGTAACATTACAAGAGCCACGAAATTGGGATCCACAAGTCAAACCATTTTGGTGGAATGACGCACATTACTATGATTATCATAAAAACAAAGGCCACAAAACAAACAACTATTGGAAATTGAAACATTTGATCTAAGATCTGATTAAAAACAATAAAATATTTGTTGAAGGACCATAAAAAAACAATGATCATGGGGATTTCAAGAATCCTTTACCAAATTATGAAAAAGGAGAATCATATTCTACAAATGGTAAAGGAAAAAATATAAACTACGTTTATGACTACACTATTCACCATATCGAGGTAGTTGAAGATCAAACTAATAACACTCAAATAAATCATGAATAGGAACTTGTTGCTGCTGAAAATCAAATAAATGAATTTGTTGTTGTTGGTAATCGTATTAATGACATCATTACAGCTGATCATCAAACCACAAACATTGCTGCAAATGAAAACCAGATCAACATCATAAAAATTAGAGAGAATCAAGAATATCAACCAATCAACGTGACTACAAAGGGAAAAGATAAGGTAATGCTGAAAGGAGCTTTATCTAAATCATCTGATGCTCCTTCTAAAATAAAAATAATTTTTGTCCCTACGAATAAGTACAACATAATTGATCAGTTGAAGAAAATACTAACACAAATCTCAATATTGGAACTCTTGAAAATATCACCAGCACACAAGGATATCCTAGAACAAAGCTTTTGTTTCTGCAACAATACCTAATAATCTAGAAGCTAACCAATTCTAGGATATGGTGGGACACTTAACAACTCCTCATTGCTTATCATTTTCTGAACATAATGTATCACTAAACCATCCACACAATGCTACCCTCCACATTGAAGTTCTCATTCACAAACACCAAGTCAAGCGTGTTCTTATAGATGGTGGAGTTGGTTTGAATATTTGTACTTTAAAACTAATCCGTGCACTAGGATATTCTAAAAATGCTATTGATGCTAGAAGGAAAATCACAATAAAAGTATATGATGACAAAGGGAGATCTTCCAAAGGATTGATTGTCTTAGCTATCTGAGTGGGACCAATTGTGAAAGACATAGTCTGCCAAGTGTTGGATAAAGAGTTGATGTACAATATATGCTTGGGACGTCTATGGATTCACGAGATGCAAGAAGTGACATCCACATTTCACCAATGCTTGAAGCTCCTAGTCAATGGACAAGAAATAACCATCTGAGGGGATTCAAATAATCCCCCAAAATGTAAAATGCTTAAGGCATCTCAAGACACCTTTGTACCTCATAATCGAGAAGCCAACACTCCTATCTTGTCAAACAATGAAAATCAGTTAAATGTTGTATCAAAATGGGTTGAGAAGAAGGACCAATCAAAATATAAAGGTATTGTTGATTCTACTACTTCAAACAATGAAAAATATTTATCAAAGCAATTCAAAGAGAAGATCCAGTTAAATGACAAAGGAATGGGAGAGTATTCTATTCAACAATCTTTATGTCTTTCACAATTGTTGCCTTCACCAAGAAACCAAGAAGTTATGGACAACCATCAACATTAAAATAGAAAATATCACAACCTACTATAGTTCTTGATGGAAAATTTGTAAACACGGGAACTTTGGTTGATGAATCAGAAGATAAGGGTATCCTAAATTGGCTCTACAAAGACAAGGAAGCATTTACATCAGAAACCCCCAAAATACAAACAGATCAATATGGTAAAGGAAAGAAAATCCTAGAGAAGATGGGGTATGAAGGATAGGGACCTAATGGAAAAAGGAAAGAATGCATTGTAGAACCTATTCAGCCTCTCACAATTCAAGAAAAATAGAAGACCGAACTAGGATATAAAGAGGATACAAAAGAAGAAGCCACCCAAAAGGTTGTGGAATAAATCCTACAACTACAATCTAGTGACCACTATGAAACTAACTCAAATGAGTATGAGTGGGATTCATTATCTGATGTATACTTTGAAGAAAAACAAATGGATGTAATGCAAATGTATGCACCTAGGAGGGACAAAGCTTAGGGACTAGACCTCTTGTGTTTGGATAACAAAATATCGATGACTCAAGTGAGGATGAGAAGATATCAAGCAGACTAGATGATCTGGAAGATAGTGATGTCATAGACCTTGACATCATCATTGACAACTTTGACATTGTTGCTATCAGAACCCTTACTACCTTCAACTTTAGTCAATCCGATGACCTTTTACCCTTACTACACCCTGGACTTATAGACTGGGAACCAACTGAACCTATCAATGCACCTATCTTTGTGAATGATGATGCAATCATTAAATTTATTTGTTCTAACCAACATGACACAAGTTCTATTCATAAAACTCATAAGAAGCTTCAAGTCAGTAGGGTGTCAAATCTTCCAGTTGTAAAATTGAAAAAATGAACAAAAGATCTAATGGTGAAAACCATTTAATGGCAATATTAGATCTAGAAAAAGTAAAAATAAAGAGCGCATCTGACAGTGAAAAAATATTTGGGACATTGAAGGATGGGGGATTTGACACCCTTCTGGAATGCTATCATGATATTTCATCAGTGTTGGTTGAGCCAACTAAATCTGTCAATGTCGACACAACAGAAAAAGTGAAAACATTGCATCTGGTAGCATCTATGACTGAACAAGAAAAGCTGGAGTTCACCAAGTTCTTTGAGGAACAAAAAATCATTTTTTCTTGGTCTTACTTTGATATGCTTGGCTTAGACCCAGATCTCCTGATGCATCATCTATGTTTACCAATAGGATTGAAACATATCAAGCAAAAAATAAGAAAAATGCACCCACATATCGCATTGTTGGTGAAGGCAAAGCTCAAGAAATTGTTAGATGGTGGATGCATTCGATCAATTGATTATGTTGAGTGGATCTCTAATAATGTACATGTTTCTAAGCAAAATGATAGTATCAAGATATGTATCAACTTTAAGGATCTCAACAAGGCATGTCCAAAAGATGATTTTCCATTGCCTAACATTGATATTATTGTAGACTTGACAACGAGACATGCTATGTTGTCACTAATGGATGGATTTTTGGGTTATAACCAAATCATGATAACACCAGAGGATTAGGAGAAAACAATGTTCACATATCCATGGGGAACTTTTTGTTGGAACGTCATGCCTTTTGGGTTGAAAAACGTAGGGGCTACATATCAGAGAGCAATGACCACCATCTTCCACGACATGATGCATACTTTTATGGAGGACTATGTGGATGATATATTGGAAAAATCATATACAAGAGAAGGACATCTAGAAATCCTAGACAAATTTTTCACTTGTCTAGAAAAATTCAATGTCAGATTAAATCCTAAGAAATGTGTGTTTGGTGTAACATCGGTGAAGCTACTAGGGTACATAGTTTCAAAGAAAGGTATTGAAGTAGATCCCGCCAAGGTCAATGCTATTATGGAGATGCCACCCCCTAGAAACATCAATCAACTACGGTCTCTATAGGGAAGGCTTTAGTCAATCCGAAGATTCATTTCTCAACTAGTAGACAAGATTCATCCATTCAATCATTTGCTACATAAATATGTCTCTTTCAAATGGTATGACAAATGTGAAACTACTTTCAATCAACTAAAGCAATATTTTATGTCTCCACCAATACTAGTGCCTCCTACAGAAGGAAAGCCATTATTACTGTATATAGCAATAACTGAGATTTCATTGGGCGCTTTATTGGCATAGGAAGATCACGCAAGAAAGGAACAGGCTATTTATTATATTAGTAGAAATTTGAATGGTTATGAGATAAATCACACCTTCATTGAGAAAGATTTCTTGGAAGTAGTATTTGCTACACAAAAACTACACAAAGATTGATCCACTAAAATAATTACTCAACAAAGGTGCTTTAACAAGAAGGCTAGCCAAATGGGTCATGGTCTTGAGTGAGTTTGATATCGAGTATGTAGATCGAATATCCATCAAGGGACAGGTGATAGCTAATCGGTTAGTTGAAGCGACTCTACAAGATGATCATCCAATGAGAATTGAATTTCCTGATGTATATGTTCTTACCACCACACCACAAGAATGGATGCTATATTTTGATGGATCCTACACACAACATGGATCAGGAGCTAGAATCTTATTCGTCACACCTCAAGGACATACTATTCCAAAGTCTTACAGACTCAAATTTCCTTGTACAAATAATGTAGTTGAATATGAGGTTTTAATCATTTGCATCAAAGTAGCAGTTGAATGGAATATCACAAAGCTGGAGGTCTATGGAGATTCTACAATTGGTCATTAATCAGGTAAATGACGATTATCAAACAAAGGATGACAAGTTGTTGCCATATAAGAGAATGGTGGATGATTTCAAAAAGTAATTTACTAAAATCAAATTTGAACAGATACCAAGAGTGGAAAACAAAGTTGTTGATGCTATGGCTATAATTTCTTCTCTCTTGCAGATACCAAAAAATTAAATTACGTTATGATTTTATGGTAGAACAAGTGTCTAATCCTGTCTATGCCAATCCTGAATCCCAAACCATATGCCATATCGTTGACCCTGAAACCTCCATCTATGGGAAAATATATACTTAAAGGAAAATACCCTTCCACTTGACCTTTCTCACAATAAAAAATGAAACTTCATTCACCAAATTGCACAACATACCTTGATTTCTGACATACTTTACCATCAAGGTATTGATGGTACTCTCTTACGGTGTCTAGAATGTGATGAATCTGAGATAGCCTTAGATGAGGTTCATGAAGGTATATGTGGAACTCACTCAAGTGGACTAACTCTAGCGAAGAAACTCATCCATTTGGGGTATTACTGGAAAAATATGGAGAAGGAGTCTTTTCAGTATGTAAAGAAATTCCAAAAATTTTAAATCCATGGCAACCTTATTCATGCATCATCACATGAACTACAACTCTTCACTTCAACATGGCCTTTTTGTCAGTGGGGACTGGATCTGGTAGGTAAAATTCACCCTTCTTCATCAAATGGACACAAATTTATCATTACAACCATAGATTACTTTACAAAGTGGATTGAAGTTGTACCCCTAACCATGATCCTAGGAAAACAAATTTCATCCATTATCTTAAATTACCTTATCTATCAGTATGGCATTGCTTAGTTCATTATCGTTGACAATGGTAAACCTTTTAAGAATCAGGATGTCCAAGAAGTATGTGAGAGGTTTCATATCCAGCATCACTTTTCAACACCGTACTATCCTCAAGGAGATGGCCAAGTAGAGGCCTCAAACAAAACTATATTGAAAATCTTAAAGAAAATGGTCAACGATGTTGGATGGGATTGGCATGTTCAATTGAATCTTGCTTTGTGGGCATATCGAACCAGCATCAGAACACCCACAAGAGCTACACCATATGCCTTGGTATATGGATTAGAGTCCATTCTACCTATTGATGTTGAGATACCATCACTCTTAGTATCACTAAAAGGGATCATTCCAGATGAGGACTATCAATTATCTAGAATTCAAGAGCTGGAACTATTAGATGAGCGTCAAAAACAAGTTGTGGATCACTTGAAATCATATCAATGAAGGATGTCCAAAAGCTACAATCACAGAGTCAAACCAAGGACATTTCAGGTTGGTGACTTGGTATTAAAGGAAAACCCTCACAATCAACAAGATCATGAAAAGAAGGGTAAGTTTGAACCAAATTGGCTAGGTCCCTTCATCATCATATCAGTCTATGGATCGGGAGCTTATCAATTATCTACACCTGAAGGGGATTTTTTTGATGAACCTATCAACAATATCCATCTCAGAAAGTTCTATACTTGAATTATCTAGTGCATGGTAAGAGTCTTGAAAATACAAAAAAATAAATAGAAAATGGCATGAAAAAATGGTCGCCTTGATGAAAACCTAGCAAACAGGCATCTTGGTGACAACAAAAAATATCAAAATATAAAATATATATATTATAAAATCTAAAAAGTGAAATAAAAACAAGTAGTGAAATCCTAGCAACAAGTGCTATTTGTGATAGACTAGTTGTTCCATCTATTTGAGCACATCTTGAACATTCACTTTTTCCATTATTCTTCTTATCATTGAGAACTTCATGTACATATCCTAGCAATGCGGTCATGTCTCACCCTAGCTTGGGGGAAAAATCTTGAACTCACTAGGGGAAATAAACTATGGGCTTAAACAGATAGACAAACATCAATATGACAACACAAGAAACACAATGATCATAGGAAAAACCAATATTGAACAATCAATCATCACTTATTAGAAGATCAAACCATCCAAATCAAACATCTTAAATCAATCAATCAAATCAAATCTAAATGGATGATATTCTTTTGGAATCATGATTTTATCACTTTAGCTTGAATGTTCAAACATTGTACTTTGATTTTTGTTATCATATCTTTGGAGCAACTCGATGATGTATTGAACTAGAGAAGCAAGGAAGGAATTTGATTTTTCTTTGTCTGTTGTCTGTGAATTGATCATTATTATTGTGTGAATTGTGGTAAGACATGGTCTACCTAGTATCACTGATGACATTTCGGATTCACATAGGAAAATGATTGATTCTTGTCTATTTTATGCAAGAAATGCTCAACTCATCTCAGTTTAATTATACCTAGATTCTTGTTTTTACTTGCAATATCAAAAATCATGAAAGAAGTACTTAGGTCATCATAGTCTAGCTTATACCATCGATGCTTGTACTCACTTTCAACATTTTAAAGGCTCAATGATGATAAAAAGAACAATAAAAGGATTGTTAAGATGATAAATTTTGCATACGTAAATTAGATTGCATTCATATTAGCATTGCATCTGTAGAATAGATTGTATAAAGGTTGGAAAAGATTTCAAAAATAATTTTATCTCTATCATTTGGACTAAGTATACTTAACATTACAAAAAAATTATCATTCACATGTATTGGCATAATCATTTTCATAACACATATATTTTCATTATCATATCATTCATTCATCCATACATTTGTTCATACATTTGCATTGTCATATCATACATGTATCCATGCATTAGATCATATATATTCACATTAGAAATATCAAATATTTTTTGCATACATATCATTTGCATCATTTCAAATTACATCCACATCATTCACAATGCATATAAAATCATTATACAACCATCACCATATCATTCACATTATCACATTCATCTCATGGCATATTCATATTAACACCATTTTACAATTGAATCCATACATCATAATTCATCAAGTGCTTATTAACATCATCATATAAACATCACATGACATATAGAATATGGAAACTAAATGCATATATCATGTACAACCTTCATAGAATCATATAGAATGCATATAGATCAATAATCCACCATATATCATATAAATCTCAAAAATCATAATGTCAAGTATACAATGATGTTTGAATAAATGTCAAGAAATATAATATCAAAATGGTATTGAGTCAAAATTGGAATGTACATCATCAAATGTCTCAAAATACATTAGATATGATCATGGAAGCTATAAGGTGCTCCCCCTAGAAGGTGTCAGCATCACTAGACCTGCACTACCTAATGGACTTGCACCTGTTGCACCTGTACCAAGGTCTGGACCTGGATCTTAGTGTGGTGGTCATGTCACACACATACTGGTGGTCCAGGAGTGGTTGCATGTTGATCTAGACTAAGCGTAACTCACCCTTTGCTCTATAGCATAACTGCATGATATTGGCCTCAGTAGTACTTAGCCTCTCTAGTGGCTCAGATAACCTCTCATCATATCACCAACGATAGTCCCCTCTGCTAGTCTCTATAGTCTATCAGATAAGGCTGCTACCTTCTTGCCCTGTTGCCTAGCCACATCTCGCTCAACCGTTAATGTAGCTACCTGTGCATGTGCCTGTGCCTGGGCTAACAATGCATGCATCTGAGCTAATTGACCTTGCAGTGTCTAAACCTGTACCTATAATGCAACTATCTGTGTATGTTGTTGTTGTGAGGCTAGCCCAATCTGCACATGCTACTATGTCACTGCCACCAAAGATCTCATCCTTTGAGGAACCATGAAATATCTCACATCATCATCACTACTCTTTTCCACCTCCTTCTCTACCACCTCCTCCTCTGCTATCTCCTCCTCCCCATCTCCTCCTTTGCTCTCTCCTCCTCATCTAATAATGACATCACCTCATCTAGGCTAGAGATCCATGGGAATGGATGTAAAAATAGATATTGTTCATACTCCTTGAAAATTGAAGCCTCAACGACCTTTGGATGGTAATCCCAAATTATTGACTGTAAACTCAAAAACTCCTCCACTATGGCATGAAATGATAGGGTAGGCCCCCACTCTAAAGCACCCATCTGTCATTGTGCATAGTGAGTGACACCTTGTGCCATACCCTGTAACCGACCATATTGTCGCATAACCCTCCTCAACAAGAATCTCTCAATGATAAATCGGGTCCTCCCGATCAGGTACATAGACTAGCATAAATATGGCATCTTTGTATCATTCTTTGCCCACTACTCACAACCAATATAAGGCCACCATACAACAAAATCTAGATCATCCAACATCCACCTCCAGTACTCCAATTTTCTTAGCCTATGTTGGACAACTAGACCTGTGTAGCCATGGAAATATGGTCTCCCAACTGGCTGCTATGTATCTACAATGAGACATGTGATGGCTATATGCTCCCATGACCAGATTTGTAATAATGTAACTTTGGTTGACAAATTGTGTCCTCAAAGGTAAACAACTTGGTGTAAATCATGATATAAGTGGGCTAACATACAACAACCCCAAGCATATTTGGTACCCTGTAAGATCATCTGCTCCAGGATTTGATCCCATCCAATTGATAGTCCCTTCGACCTATGGTCGGGACATAGGAAACCCCCAATGAATCCAACAAGCATGGATGGCAGTGTCACATATGCATCAACCATCTATCTCTTGAAAATCTCATAACCACATATATTATCATCCTAAAATACTCTACGCAATGCATTGGTCCCTTCTTGCTCAGTATGATCATATAGTACAAGCTCTCCAACAAAAGGTATCTTGAGAATATGGTACATATCCTCTAGGGTCACTGTCATCTCACTTGTAGGAAGGTGAAAGGTGTTATGCTAGCTATGCCACCTTTTTGCTAAGGCAGTTAGGAGACCCTTGTTAATCCTAATCTGGGGCATATCTAGAAGAGAGGACAATCTACATTGTGTAATAACGGTTACCTTAGGATGTGTTAGATGGGGTATCAAAATCCCATGTCCTAGGAAAATGTTAATGAATATGTAGATTCGCTAAAGGCTCCTATCATCACAAGATATCGTAAATCAATCGAAATCAATCAACCTATCAATCTTATCAGCTATGGTGAGACTTTGATCAAATCTTGTGAGCATCAAACTATCATTCAACCTCACCTATCATGAGGTTTATCAATCACTCAACTTCACCTATCATGAGGTCAATTATCATCAATCAATCATTGAATCTCACCTATCATGAGATCAATAATCATCTAAATCTATCAAGATTATCAATCAAAATCACATCAAAGGCTGACGTGATCGAAGAACATTAAAATCAAGGAGTTCACTAAAAATTACATCTTTTCTAACTTGGATGTGCTTAAATAATCTGCCAAAGCACTAAAAAAGTCAATGTGCCATTTAAATTCACCAATGCACCACAACATTCTATCAATGCGCTAAAACAATGAACGCACCATTTCAGGTGGCCAATGCACTAAATCAAGCTATCAATGCGCCATTTTCTTAGATGCACTACATCAGTAATTCAATGCGCTAATCTAGCCTATCTATGCACTATTCTTATGGATGCACTATTCTAGCCTATCTATGCACTAATCTAGCCTATCTAAGTGCTAATTCTGCAAATACACTATTTCAGCCTATCTATGCATTACAAATCTACTTCTATGTGTAGTTACATTCTATGCACTATAACAAGCATCCTATGCACTACATCGGGTTATAAAAGTGCTAAAACTAAAAAAATAAGAATTCAAACAAGAAAAGAGCAAGAAAAAAAATGCACAAATTACGAGGAGGTTTTTCGGGGTACATACTGCAGGTCCATATGTTGTCGAGCAATTGTGACGTCACACGTGCTTGAAACAATGTGTGTGGTAGGGAATCACCATCTTGCTCCAAATGCACAAGTTTGCTCAATCACTCTCAAATTTCAAAATCAAAATGCACAAATGAGCTTCTAATCGAATTTTTTACCTTTTTATAGGTTAATTAAGTGGGATTTTATAGGTTGATTTATTTTATTTTTCAAAGGGGCTTAATTCATTAATTCATCACAGGGGAAGGTTTCATATTATTTTTCAAGAGATAAATCACTTCAATATCAAATCATCATCAAATTATCACAAAAATCATTAAAACATTGAAAATTTTCAAACAAAAAAAACCTAAAAATTTAAAAATTTATTGATTTATCTCTCGAGGGTGCATATATCCATTATCACTAAAAATCAATATCTAGGGCATATCAATTTGTTTTTTGAAAAGTACTAGTAGCAAAATTATTCTTTGAAGCAATGTGTAAACACATCACTTCAAAGAAAGGAAAAATGTATACACCTAAAAATGGTTTGGATAAATCTGATTAATTAAAAATAATTATTTGATTAATTAACCTTTAATTCATGTACTTATAAATAATTAGAAATATTTATTTATATAGTGGAGAAGACCCAGTATCCACCAGGGCTAATTTCGTGTAACTGTAGAATTTAAACCGTACGTTGAATTGACAAATTTTTTTATGGGTTTTTTTCGCTCATGAGTTAAGTGTTTATAACTAAGGCTTTAGCTTGTGGGCAATCCAGTCGAGTGTGGTAGAGTTCGATATGCACGCATGGGTCAAAAAGTCACCTTTTAGAGGTGTCATATGCTCATCACCACCTAACATCCCAGTATCCGCTCGCTATAACCATCAATTTTAAAAAAAAAAACACCTAATTGTGTCACTATTATCATGCAATTAAAACTATTTATCATTCAAATCCACTCAAAAGTCAGTGGGTCTAATTCACGTTAGCACCTTATAAAATTAATTTGGCGCCCATTAAAAATCACTCCTACACATTAAGCACCAAACATTAGCACCGGACGCCAAACACATTACACCCCAATTAAACTTCATTAGGGGTCTGATTAATGCATATGACTAATGCTATTTTTTAGGGTATCCCATTCTTTTCCCTCATTTCACCGTGCACACTCTTTGGAAGGTTCTCAACAATGGACGCTTCTCCAACTGTCGACGACTCTCCACAGCTCCTGCTACTGTGCACGCTTTGAGGTAACAACAAACATCATTCTTATTTCAATATGAAAATAATGGTACTGGTTAATCATTTTCTTCTACATCTTTCATGACCCATGAAGGGTTTATTCGATGATAGAAAAATTATTGCCACTTGTTTATTAAATAAATCATTCCTCTTCAACACATTTTTTCCATGTGCTGTTTGATTTTGTCGGGTCATGGTGTTGGTCTTTTCCCACAGGTTTTTTTGGGGTTAAATGATTATTTCCTCTCCCCATTTTTTGCGCACGCTCACGACTTGGTAAAGTTGAATTTTTTATGATTTTGTCTCCAAAAATGATGATAAAATTCATGGGTTTGACCAAATGTCTGCAAAATAAGATTTTTTGGTCTGCTTCAACCTTTTTATAAAAAACCCATGTGATTATGGGCATAAATCGGAAAGCCCATTAAAAATACGCCATTTATGTGAAAACCCTTGCTTGGTTTTTTCCAAATTCATGTGCTTAAGGAATTAATCTCATGAAACCCTTGCCTGGAATATTCGACATCTATCTGAAAATGCACTTCTATATTCCTATGAGTGAGGAATTATTATTATGAAAACCTTGGTTACTTTTTTGTGCACATTTATGAAAACCCAAGATTTTAATCGATCTACCTTTGTTAAAATTAATATCCTATCGTTGTTGAATAAAACACAACTTCTTTCATTTACTATACATATGTGTCTTATATGTACATTCTACTTATAGTTATTTTCATGAGTTGTGCATTTAACATTTATATTTATGAAGTGTATTTTTACTTTACTTTATAAGTAAATGAAGGTCTTTTTGGGTGACGGGTTTTTCCTTACAAACCCCATTTACAAATTCAAAAATCTATGAGCTCAATTTGTAAATGAATGTGTACAATGTTAGTCATATATATTATGTATGACTATGAAAGACATTCTCACACTTCTTAAGTGTTACACCTGAAAATGGTGGATAATATGCTGGGAAAATTTCTTTATTTTGGGCTTGTACATAGTAAACACATTCCCATTTTGTACAGAAAAGGGTAATTTACAAACATCTAAACTTTCTATAAGATCTGCAAATTGAACTCTCCTAAGTTTTGCAGCAATTCTATAAATTGAAAATCTCATCATTGTATGCAATTTGTAGTTTAATTATTAAACACGCGGTTTATTGAATTTGCAAATGAATATGTACAATGTTATATATATATATGTGTGTGTGTGTGTGTGTGGGTATCCTTTGCCTATCTTTTCAAAATACAAACAATGGTATTGGTTGATCATTTTATTTTGCATCTTATTGAATTTGTAAATAAATGTGTATAATGTATCTATAACAAAGCTTATTGAATTTGCAAATGAATGTGTACAATGTTAGTTAATTTGTACAATGTTAGTTAATTTGCAAATTAATGTGTACAATGCTGGATATATATATAACATTGTACACAATCATTTACAAATTTTGTGTCTCTTTTCTCTTGTTCATTCAACAAATAGATACATATGTGTGTATCCTTTGCCTATCCTTTCAAAATGCAAACAATGGTACTGGTTAATCATTTTCTTCTACATCTTTCAGCACCTGTGAAGGGTTCATTTGCTGATTGAAAATTTTTTACTACTTGTTTATGAAATAAATCATTCCTCTTCAATGCCTTCTCGCCATGTACTGTTTGATTTTGTCGGGTCATGGTGCTGGTTTTTTTCCCACATTGTACACATTCATTTTCAAATTCAGTAAGTTGTGTGTTCAAGTTGTGAGGTAATGACAAACATCATTCTCCTTTCAAAATGAAAACAATGATACTCCCGATTCTTATTATGTCATCAAAATGTACGTGTGGTTTATAATGCAAGTAAATTATATATGTATGTATACACACATGTGTTTGTATATATATATATATATCTATAGATATATATATACAAATATATATATACATATATATATATACATATATATGTATGTATGTATGTATATACATTCCATCACCATGAGAACCTTCTAGAGAGAGTGCGCGTTAAAATGAGGGAGAAGAATGGGACACCCTAAAAAATAACATTAGTCATATATATTAATTGGACCCCTAATGAATTTTAATTGGGGTGTAATGTGTTTGATGTTTGGTGATTAATGTAGGAGTGATTTTTAATGGGCGCCAAATTAATTTTGTAAGGTTCTAACATGAATTAGACTCATTGAATTTTGAGCGGATTTGAATGATAAAATAGTTTTAATTGCATGATAATAGTGACACAATTAGGGCCCTTTTATGCTTTTCAATATACATCAGTGATTTTCTGCAATGTATATGTATGTATATGTTTATATGAATACATGCATGTATGCTTATGTTTCTATGAATGTATGAATGTATGCATATGTTTATATCACTGTATGCATACAAACATGAAAAAAATCATTGATATATAAGGTTCCCCAAATAAACATCGAATCCAAATATAATGCAAAATTTAGTCATATCATCTCTAAAAACCTACATAACTGGCATCTACAAATTCAAATACTCTAACAAATTCAAATTTCAAACACAACAACCAAATTGAATTCATTCAATTGTCAGATTCAAATTTCTAAATAAGAGGGACAACAGCCAATGACATTCACATTTATTCTCCTCTGCTAATATCGTCTCCATAATACAAAACATTGATTGGCATCCTTTGAAAATTCCTCATATATCCAAGGGTGATGAGAAACAATGAATATAACTTGAATAAATTTTGGTATACAATTCTATTAATATTTATATGTTTTTACATATATTTATATTTTCCATATGGAACTTTTAATATGTTGAACTTGATTAATTATGTGTTGTTGTATATGCTCTATTGTAAAGGTCGTATGATGTTTGTATGTTACTAGCCATGATCGTTACTACCTATGGTTATAAATATTTTCTTGTAGGAATGTGAGAACAAGGAGAGGTGGTGCAACAATGTTCATGGTGGGAAATTTGGTAAAAGTGTTTGTCAACACACAAAATAATTAAGGATTCTTTGTTCATATGGTTCCAAGTTTCAATTATTGTTCTTTATTGTTCACTAACTAGTATGTCTTTTAATTTATTTCAATAACTATTGTCCATTTTTTTTTTCTATTATATTTGTTTGTTGTGGTAGGCATGCCAAATGGCTAAGAGGTTGTGAAAAGCATGTCAAATTGCAAGATGACAATTCAGGTAAAGTCTTGAAAGACTTTACTTTGATTGTGACCTTGTAGACATTGTGTTCGTTTATAATGTTCATTTTCTTATTCATTGTAAAATTACACTTACAATTTACAATTAAATTGATTTACAAGTGTAGGTGTTGAAAAAATTATAATTTCAAATAGATTAATATATGGATATGCTACATATATATATATATATATGCATATACTTAGTTGTGTATACATACATGCATACATACATACATACATACATATGTATATATATTATATACGTACATACATGCATACATACTTATATATGTATACATAGATAGAAGTATGTATGTATATATATACATACATAAATACATACATACATACATACATGCATACATACATACATACATACATACATACATACATACATACATACTTATTCATTTATAAGATTCATTTTTCTTATTCATTGTAAACTTACACTTACAATTTACAATTAGATTGATTTCGATTTACACTTACACTTACAATTTATGGATATCCTGCATGTAGATGTATAGTTATATATATGTATGCATATACTTAGTTGTGTATACACACACACATAACTATGTATATGCATATATATATGTATGTATATACATAGTTGTGTGTATATATATTTATATATATGTGTGTGTGTACATGATTTTCTGAATTTCAATTACATATATTTCTTAATTTACATTTAAATTTTCAACAATGTTAGATGAATACAACCAACACAAAACAAAATTTGAATCACATAAAGCATAAATCATTAACTTGGACAACTCCCAAAACATGCCTAGGCTGAAATCAAATTTATTACAACATAAACATGATTAAGATAAAGTTCTAAAGAAGACAAGGAGTCTTAAATTTTACAAAAAAAAACACTAGCACACATCAAAGTCAAAAAGTTCAAAAAAAACTAGCATTCAGTTTTACAAAAATACACACTAGTATCCTTTGGTTGTCCAATACAATAGACTAGCATTCAGTTTTATGAAAAACACACTAGCACACATTGAAGTAAAAAAGTTCACAACAAACAATCCTAATCAGATATCCATATATCTGATTAAGAAGTGGTGGGTCCTTGGGTGTCAACTGACTCTGCATCAACTAGAGAAGATGTTAAGGACTGTTGATTGTTCTGCACAACATTTTCTATACAAGCATGCAATGCCTGATTTACCTCTGGACTAAGCTGTAACTATTGAGAGCAGCCTTTAGAAGACTTGTTTTGTAGGTTGCTAAGAGCAACAAAGGCTGGAGACAAAATATTAATCATGTCCCTTAAAATTGGATGTTGAGTTAGACGAGGAGTTGTAGGAGTACTCTTACATCTATTTCTTTCTGCTCTTTTTGCCTGCTTTTGGGTTTCCTTTAACCATCGAGCAATATTTGCTTGCTCCCTTTCAAACTCCTTTTGTTGTCACTGCATGAGCTTCTCCTTTGCAATTTTCTATTTTTTTGCAGCACACTCCAATCTCTTTGCCTCCCTTTGTGCTAGGTTTGCTTCTCTTTCTACCTTTTTTCAGCCATTTGCTCCCTTTTCCTTTGCTGAAATTCTTGGTTTATTTGTTTTTGTGCCTCTTGTTCATTCAACAGATTAAAAAATTCATTTGATGTCAAAATTTGAGATTGCCCACTTAGGCGCAACACCCCAATGCGACCTCTATTCGATGATTGGTGCACCCTTTATGTTGGGAGCTGCAAAAAAATGCTTCTCCTTCCTTCTGGTTGCTAGTCATTGACTTGTGTGCATGGCACATAGTCAACTTCTTCATCACTAGAGGCATTACCTTCCACTCGATATGCTTCATCATTTGAATCCAAATTTCTTCCAGTCATGAAGTAATGGATGACCTCTTCAGGATCTACATGTGGTGGTGATGGCATGGATAGCCCTTCATCCCCTTGAGTGAAATTCAGATGCACCCCTAGGTTTAAAGATGCATCTTGAAATTCATATGGAAAATTGAGACTCTCTTCATTTTTTGCTTTTGATTACATGTTTGAACTATAGGTTCTTCTTCAATTTTTGTTGCCTCAATGTTTTCTATGCAATATCCTTCTTCATTTTTTGGAAATGGGGGATTGCTTGCAGTAAAGGTTTCCACAAACTGTCCAATATGTTCCTCATTCCAACCTGCTATCCTCAAACAAGTCTTCGCTACCATGAATTGTGCCTCATCCTTAGCTACCTCACCCTCTGTTTGTGCTCCCAATGTGGTTCCTTTATCTTCAACCATGAAAGCTTTTCTTGGCCTCATATCGAAGTCAAGTGCATGTCAATCTAATGGTCAAATTCTTGTTCTTCTAAAACCACTTGCAATATTATTAGGAGTTAAAGCTTGTGCAAAAGCTTTGCTAGAAAGTGTTTCCAACTCTTCCCTTCCAATGTCAAGTTGAGGATTTGTAGAGAGCCATATACTCCTATGCTATTTGAAGTAGTTTTTGAATGGTGAGAATACACTCACATCAAGGGGCTACAATTTGTGGCTGTAATGTGTTGGAAGTGTGAGAAAATCTATTCCCATAGTCTTTGCTTCTTTGATCATTTTGAATGCAACATGGATGCCATGACCATCAAAGATGAGAAACTATCTATTTGTTGGTGACACCCCTCTTGGGACATTTCTTGCAAAGTGTTTCAACCATTGCATAAATAATTCTTTGGTCATCCAAGAATGCTCTTTGATTTCCATGCATGCCCTTGGCTCATAGTTAATAATATAGTTTCTAATGTTCCTTTTGGGCTTGAACAAATAATAATCAGGTATAGCTTGACCTGATGCACTAACACAAGCTAGAACAATGATCCATTCTCTACTTTTAGAATTTAATTGTGGAACCCATTTCATCCTTGTTTTTGTAATAACTCTCATTGCATAATTTATGCCAGCCTGCACTCCTGTTTCATCACAATTCCATATTTTTTTGGGCCCATAATTTTGTTTTTTGTACAACTCTTCCAAGTTGTCATAGAAGGAAAAAACTATTTTAGGGCATAACATTATAGCTCAATCTTTGTCCACTCCTTCTGGTGTTTGAATTGTCAGAACAAGATGCCTTTGACAAAATCCAACCCACCATGACCTCCTTGGTATCCCATTTGTGAATGGGTTAGGCCTCGCTCTAACCATTTAGGTCATCGTTGACTTGAGTTGTGAGACTTGAAGGCCATGGACAATATTAGCCATGTCTTTACACCACTACACAATTTTAGCTTCTTCTTCATCAGATAGGATTGTTTGTGGCCCCTTCCTTTTTATGGATGTCACACCATTAAGCCATGCCCTCAAACTGCTAGGCAGGATTCCCCATTTGATCGTTGAACCTCTGATTGAAATTCGTTTGTCCTCAACATCTGTAATGGATTTTTCCATGTGATGCATTATCCAACTTCCTGTGCACAAATATGGGGTTGTCACATGGTCAGTAGGTGGTGGTTCTATTTCTACCTCAGTATTATGAATATCAGGTTCAAAACCATCATTTTCATTTGTCTGTTTTTCATTTTCAGAAATAACATCCTCATTCATGTTGACTATTAGCTCTTCATCAAGAACATCTAGAATGTTGAACCTCACTCCATGAGGTACTCTAATTAAGTGCCTCCCACTCAATCTTTTTCTCTTCTGCCCTGGTGTCATGATTGGAAGTGATCCTATACATTGTAAGCCATAAAGTGTCAGAAAAACAATGTTCAAAGTAGTAAAAAGAAGTTGAAATCATTATTGAAACAAATAACAAACCCAAGAGTACCATTGTTTGCATTCTGAAAGGAGAGTGATGTTTGTCGTTACCTCAAATCGTGGATAACAGACAACAACAAACATATGTGTACATGTACAAAAATTTATATAAGTATACATTTGTCTGTGTAATTATATGTATACATAGATATACATATATATCTATATGTATATGTATGTATACATATAATTACATAGATATAATTACACAAAAAATCACTGATATACATTAAAAAATAGAAAAGGATGGTAATTGTGTCACTATTAACATGCAATTATAAGTATTTTATCATTCAAATCTGCTCAAAAGTCAATGGGTCTAATTCATGTTAGCACCTTATAAAATTAAGTTGGCGCTCATTGAAAATCACTCATACACATTAATCACCAAACATTAGCATCAGACACCAAACACATTACACCCCAATCAAACTGCATCAGGGGTACGATTAATGCATATGACTAATGTTTTTTAATTGGGTATCCCATTCTTTTCCATCATTTTATTTGGGTTTACATATATATACGTACATATAGAAGTATGTATATGTATTTGTATAGATATATGTATACATGTATCTGTGTCTACATATAATTACATAGTTACATGTATACATATACATATATATTTGTATGTATATATATCAATATATATGTAGAGAAATTTGTAGGTGTATGTACATATATATGTAATTATATGTATAGACACATATGTATCTATGAACATATAAGACACATATGTATAGTAAATGAAAGAAGCCGTGTTGTATTCAACATTGATAGGATATTAATTTTAATAGAGGTAGGTCGATTATAGACTTGGGTTTTCAGAAATGTGCACAAAAAAGTAACCAGGGGTTCCATAATAATAATTCCTCACTCACAAAAATACATAAGTGCATTTCCAAATAGATGTCGAATATTCCAGGCAAGGGTTTCATGAGATTAATTCCTTAAGCACACGAATTTGGAGAAAACCAAGCAGGGGTTTTCACATATATGGCATATTTTTAATGGGCTTTTTGATTTATGCCCATAGTCACATGGGTTTTTAATAAAAAGGTTGATGTAGACTAAAAAAATCTTATTTTGTAGACATTTGGTCAAACCCACAAATTTCATCATCAATTTTGGAGACAAAATCATGAAACAATCGACTTTACTAGGCTGTGAAATAGGGAGAGGAAATAATCATTTAACCCCAAAAATACCCGTGGGAAAAAATACCAACACCATGACCCGACAAAATCAAACAACACATGGTGAAAATGCATTAAAGAGGAATGATTTATTTCATAAACAAATAGTAATAATTTTTCAATCATCGAATAAACCTTTCATGGGTCATGAAAGATGCAGAAGAAAATGATTAACCAGTACCATTGTTTGCATTTTGAAAGGATAGGCAAATGATACACACATATATATTGATTTGTTGAATGAACAAGAGACAAGAGACACATAATTTGTGAATGAATGTGTACAATGTTATATATATAACATTGTACACATTCATTTACAAATTCAATAAGTTGTGTTATATATATAAGTTGTGTTATATATATATATAACATTATACACATCCATTTACAAATTCAATAAGATGTGTTATGTATATAACTAACATTGTACACATTCATTTACAAATTCAATAAGATGCAAAAGAAAAAGATTAACTAGTGCCATTGTTTGCATTTTGAAAGGATAGGCAAATGATACACACATATATATCGATTTTCTAAATGAACAAGAGACACAAGATATAAAATTACAAATATATGTACGCTAACCTGCTGTATGTGCAATGGAAAGTAGAAAAATAGTAACACATTTCACAGTAAACAACTGGTAGTATGTTGTATTAGACAACCAAACGATACATATTTAAACATAGGTAAGACAAAAATAGAGTTATATGTGTATATATGTGTGTGTTTGTGTATGTATTATTGTATATATGTATTTATATGTATGTATCTGTATGTACGTATATGCAAATATATATGTGTATATGTTTTTAAATACATAATACACATATATACACATATATTAAATGCATATATATAGACATATATATATACATGTATATATGCACAAATATATATACACGTATATACATATAAATAAACCTTGGGAAATGACCAAACTTTGAGAAATGACAAAAAATAGACTAATATAAACCCTGAGAAATGATCGAAAATAAAAAATGAAGACATAGATTATTGGATTTGTAAATGGGGTTTGTAAGGAAAAACTCGTCACCAAAAAATACCTTTCATTTACTTATAAAGCAAAGTAAAAATACACTGCATAAATATAAATGTTAAATGCACAATTCAAAGGAAAGTAAAAAGACACTGCATAAATATAAATGTTAAATGCATAGTTCATGAAAATAACCATATGTAGAATGTATAAACTACCAACCTGAAACTTGGGATATTGGAGGAATGTGCAGAGGATGTCTGACGATGCTCTGAATTTTGTAGAGGAATGTGCAGAGGATGCTTGACGATGCTATGAATTCTCCAGAGAAAAAATCTTCACAAATAGCAATTGTGAATGACACTGGCTACTTCTCCCCTCTTATTTAGGAATTCAAATCTGACAATTGAATGCATTCAATTTGGTTGTTGTGTTTCAAATTTGAATTTGTTTGAACATTTGAATTTGTAGTTGCCATTTACGTAGGTTTTTAAGGATGATATGACTTAATTCTGCATTATATTTAGATTTTATGTTTATTTGGGGAGCCTTACACCAGTATTTAATTATGCAGGTACCTACAAGAAATGAAGTAAATACATGTATCTATTAGGGAGTGTGTGGAAGACTATGCATTTCAAATCCCATAGAGTTAATAGGAGATTGTGATTATGTCATGTAAAGCACCATTAAGTGTGTATGTGTAGTTGTTAAAATAATATGTAATGAGGGATAAACATTTGCAAGTGGGGGTCTTTGTAGCAATACAAGTTTTATATTAATTGTAAATGAGCCTTTTTATGTGCAAGTTGAATTTTTTTTGTAAATGCAAATGCATGTTTAGTTGTCTATTATGATTGGTCAGTTACACATTATGTTATGAGCAACCATTGGTGTTGTTCCAATTTTTTATTTGATAAAATAAAGTTCTTTAATCGATCAAAGTGAATTTATTTTTGGGAGGTGGAGTGAGCATGGAGGTGGAAGTTATTCAATGGTGGGTAGAGACTGGGACATCTCCCCTAGTTCACATTCTATTTTTTCCATCTTAATTAAATAAACAAATTCAATAGTTTCTTTTATTTAATTATCTATTTTCTTCCATCTTAATTAAATTAAAAAAATCACATAGTTTGTTTAATTATCATCCCCTTTTATTAAATAAACAAATTTCAATTGTTTTATTTTTTTAATATCTCCCCTCCAAAATTGAGTAAGTCTAAGCTTCAATTGAACACATTTCTACAACTTTTCTCTCAATAAAGTTGAAAGCTTCAAATTGTATTCATAAGTCTAAGTTTCAATTGAGCACATGTCTACAACTTTTCTCTCAATAAACTTGAAAGCTTAAAGTTGTATTCAATTATGCTTTATCATTCCCACCCATTTTGGAACAAACTTTAAACACATTGCTTCATTTCTTCCACTTTTTCTTCTTGAATCACTTGGCAAAATGTTTGCTGAGAGAAACATTCCCCTTCTTCTTCGCTGACTGCTTCATCTTTTACCATTAATTTATCCAGATCAAATTTGAATCATTGCTTGCTGCCACATCATAATTTTCCTTTGAAAATCTATAAAAGCAACCTCTTCCTACAGGAAATGGATCCCACTTTTATGCAATCTTACTTTGCAGGAATCATATTAGAGAAATTTAGCATATATCATTTAAACAATTAGCCATTTAGAATCATATAGCAATCATATTAGATTAAAATTTTGGTTTTCATATTAGTTGCATCTTAATTTAAAATAGTTAATCATATCATATGATTATCAACATCATAGTATAATATAGCTTTCATTATCAATCACATAATTATCAACATATCATATAGTTTATCATTCTCATTCTCTAGGTTGTCATTTTAAAAATCACAGTGCACACAATCTAAGAGCCACTTTGATTTAATAAATCTTTGGAGTTAGAGAGCAATGAAACAATTTTAGAGATTTGATTATGCTTCAGTTAAATTAAATTTGTCATTTGAATTCTCTAATAGTGTTTCATTAAGGTGTGTTATTATTTCATTTACACATATTTTCCACACACAATGGAAAAATTTATTTTTTTGTGAAAACAAGTCTGCATACATGTGACCGTAATTTTGAATGTCAACTTGTCTATCAAGATAGTTTTTTTGATTGTTATTCAATCATAATTGATCTTTGAATATTAAAATATATTTAAAAAAATATATATATATCTACATCCAATATCTATTTTATCATATCTTAAAATATTTTTAAAGTTTTATCTAGAATTTTTTTTGCTATGTTTTAATTTACAAAAAATGTATAAAATATTATATAAATAATAGCTATTCTTCAATAATTAGAGTGTTGATATCAACACCCACTTTGAATGGCATGCCATGTATGGTGTTGTACATGTTCTTTATATATTGGAAATTAGCTTGCTTTAATTTTCCTTCTTTTTGAGTGACATAATAGGAAAATAACTTAACTATTTGATCTTTCTCTTTGCAAAAAATGGTATCCAGAATATTTGCAATGAGAATTTCATTGTTACCTAAGCCATTATGTATTATATAGTTCCTAGAATATCCTGAATATTGCTAATTAGTTATGTTGTGTGTTCTAGCTTTGTTCATTCTTTTAACTCCTTGATTATGGTGCATTATTTTTGATAGATTGCAACATATTTTCTATTATAGGGCAATGTAGGGCACATGTTCTAACAACACATTGGAGTAAATTTAGAGGTGCACAAAGGATTTTTGCAATAGAAACCGCGCTTTCCATAAGGTAACACTACAAATCTATTTGGAACCATTAGCACATAAATTTCATAGATTCAGTTGTTTTGAGTTTTATGATTTATGTATATTATAAATAATTGTAGTAAGAAAAGCTACCTAAGTCATAAAATTCAAGCTTAATCTTTTGATTTGGTTTCTATAGTACACCGTATATAGTATATTGATGTCTATGCTACTAAAGTCTAATAACAAACAATGTAAGCATGTACAGATGGATTATAAGCAATTCCTAGCTTCAACACATTTATATGTAGACTATCCCTAAGAAGTATCAAAATGAAAATACACATAAATCATAAAACTCAAAACTAAGCAATTGATGAAATTTATCCGCTAATGATTCCAAATAGATTTGTAGAGTTACCTTATGCAAAGCAGCGGATCCCGAGCAAAAACCCTCTTTGCATTTGCAAATACACCGCAACCTGTTCTTAGAAAATGTCTCTTTGGTTGTGCTCTAATACCAAATTTGTTGCAATCTATCATGAATAATGCCTCATAATCAAGCAGTGAAAATATGATGGTAGGTCAATTAAACTCATGAGTGCAATAAGCCTTTTGGAAATCAAGCACTCTCTTGCCTTATGAAACTAGAATCATATATTGATATTCAATAGCCAATTATCATGGTCAATAATAGGGCACCAAATTCTAGAGCAGTTAACTTTTGTGCATTTTTTCATATATAACAGTCATATTCTAAAAACTATGAATTTTGCTTAATTTGAGCTCCCATTGCCTCAAAAGTAGAGTTTTCTACTATGCATGTGTTTTGAGCTCCCATTGCCTGGAAAGTTGAGTTGTCTAGTATACATTTGCTGCAAGAAATTTGGAGCGTTCTTTGTAAAAAAGAGAAACGATTTAATGTGCTTGATTCATCAATCTTTTGATTTGTGAGGCTGTTGCCTAGATGTAGTTATTAAACTTTACAGATTAATTGTTTTGGTTAATACAGTTCCTAGTTCGCAAAATTTTGTGTGACAATTAGATTATTGTTCGCTGCCTATACATACCAATGAGAATCTTTCTTATATACAATAACAATATAATTTTTAAATTTCTTTCCTAGAATGTGCCCAATGCTGCTGAATATTTAACCTCTACATTGCAAGATTATTTACTCTTTTTACTGCTTGGTTATGAGGCGTTATTTTTGATAGATTGCAACATATTTTCTATTGTAGGTCAGCAAAAGATACATGTTATAACAACACGTTGGAGTGTATTTGTAAGTGCAAAGAGGCTTTTTGCTTGTCATTTGGTGCTATTCATAAGGTAATCCTACAAATCTATCTCAAAACATCGTAGATTTGATTTTAAATAGCTTCTTCAATTTCACTACAAATTTCCAACCATCATTCGATAAATCATCCTGAAAAAATAAGAACAATGTTCAATTATAGACATTATAAAGTTTTACCAACCAAAAATGAAAATCTCCAATATTTGATTATCATAAGATGCATAGTAAGTACACTATACAATTAGTCAATGCCAATAGCCAATAACCTTACTCTAAAAATTTATTCCACTATGTCTATGGATCTTCTGGTGAGATCACTGAAAAAGTAAACCTCCATTTCAACATACCTATCAACCATTTTCTCTGCTTGATCAACATTGCTCCCAAAATTCTGTAAAGTTTATATGATAATTCATTTAATAAAACATTTCAAAATAGTGTCCAAAATCATAAAAAAAATCAATAATAATAGAGACAGCTTGTCAAAATACTTTCATGGTCACTTTTGCACCATTCTTAGCCATTTCAGCACATCTGTGACTGATCTCAATTTAAGCTATTTTGTGAATATCTACGAAATATTTTGTGGGAACATATAATGCCATCCCAATCTGTACATGCAACCATCACATATGGATTTACATAAACATAAAAAATACAAATAGAACAATATTTCACATGCATTAAATTATAACACCAAAGAGACATTTTAGATACCGACCCCTACAATGCCTTCTAGAAAATCAACACCAACAACTATAGAACGCTTCTTCTTAATAATATAATTTGGAAAAATACTCAAGACACATGGGAAAACTAGATCTTCTGCAGCCTCCTTTTCCCTTCATCTTTTTAGCTATATTAAATACCTTGTTTGAACATCAAGCACTCCATTTCAGGAAATATCCCTTACAATCCATTCTAGATGGGTTTGTTTTATGCATTATGCAGATCTAAATGTATAACAGGTGAAATAAATAACAAATTGTTCTATTCTTCTCTTAAGCTTGATGTATTTAAGTAATGTGAAATTCATAATATGATAATTGGTTGTGTTGTGGCACATTCACACATGCATTTTAGGTGAACCGCAACCCTCACAAGAAAAGTAAACCAATACTTTCACTCAATTGTTGGCTTGTCTTATATACCTGCAGGTATTTTAAAAACCTTTACTTAATCATTTCCAAATACATTTCATTAGCTTTATATAACTGAATTTTGGAATTTACTACTCGCTGTGTTCACTTGTATTTTCAAGCATCTCGACTTGAAATTAGCATTCAAAATCACTCAAAATATTTATTGTTTTTTTTTATGTAACAAAATTTATAGAGATCCTATAAAAGATTGTAGATGTTAGTTTTGAGTGATCTATTTCCATGCAAAAATGAGTCATTTGCACTTTTTAAGTTTAAAACACATTAATCTAGTGAATAAACATTGGTCAATTTTGGTCATGTCTCTTTGCATTTGATAGTATTTCAGCTTGATGAATAATTTTTCCATACAAATTCCATTGTTGCTTACTATCTTTAGTATATTTGGTCTATAGATTTTGTACTCCCTTTAGAGAAAAGGGTTGCATACATGGAAAGCTAGTGCTAAACTTGTCTTATTAATTGTTCCCATTCTTTCTATATGATGGACAATATGGAAACAAAATTGGTCTCGAGAAAATCATTAGAGAATGTCATAGATGTAGAGAACTATAAACCCATTAGTAGGGACCTGTTAGATGAACCAATTGACACAATATTGGCATATGATAACATGTTCAGGATAAAACCATTTGTATATAACATTAGGCGATTATCTTTTTGACTCTTTCTACTAGTTGTTACATATGCAATACACTTCTGTGAAACCACGGAATGGAATTATTGACTATTTTATCAATTGCCAAGAAAATAATGATGATGACGCTTTATTTTCGTACAAATTTGAACTAGACCCCCACATATTGTCTAGATTAAATGGAGTACATGGAGTCAACGACGTTGCTACATATTTATGACGTATACAGTTGTTAGCAATTCAAAATCCAAACTATAATGAATATGGCCTTTGGGGGGATGTGTTTTGTATTAAGTGGCTAGAAAAATGGTTGAATATTGAAATATGTATCTGGTCTTCAACAACAAAAACAAAGTACTTGTATTTCAATCAAAGCTCACAGAATAATGCATATTCTATCTTGTTCCATGATGGAAACCTTGAACAAGGACATTTTGAACCACTTATTAACAAAGAAAGAACTTTGCTCCAGGCATAGATTCACCAAGATCAAATGTCAAACATAATTTTAGAGTCAGGTAAGAGTTTTACAAAAGACAACTTAGTTCATACATTGTCTAACTTGTGCAAAAATGCATTGTTAATATCAAATTGTGGAGATAGTCTTTTCAATACAATTGCTACTTTGACAAACAACGAATATGATAGCCAATGTCTTAGACAATACATGGCTCAATCCTTTTGCAACACAATACTCCATCGAGACAAAGTCACATTGAATTGTATTCATACATCTATCAAATTTCACTTGACCATTAGTGACATCCCAAGTTGGGAATCATTTATTGCAAAGGTTGGACATCCATACGATCAAAGCAGAATTGAAGGAGCAGATTTTTGTTTTGAATGACTATCCTACATTTTGCAAGTAAATATGAAAATTTGGTCATCGACCAGTAACACGTGTATAAAAGAGTATTGCAAATGTGTTAGTCCCACCAAAGTATACAATATCATGTGTCACCAAGTCAATGACATGCATACACACTATTTCTAATGTGGGGTTTGCCTTGGTCAAACCCCTAGTTTGTATTTAAACTTGGAAAGAGATAGTAAATTTGCATAAACCCTAGCCCTATGTGTGTCTAGAACTAGGAAAATCCGAGGTAAAGAAAAACCCCATTCTATTGTGCTAGAATAAGATGTGTGAGTGTGATTTGAATGATGCAAGACTTCTAACCAAGAAACCCTACAACATTGAAAGTGCATGAAAATGAAATGTAAATGGAATGCAAACCTTAAATTTGAAGATAAGGAGAAAATGGAAGATGAAATCATTTTGAAAACAGTCTCTAGTTGTGATTTGGTGGCTAGTTGCACTTCCTCAATCTAGATTTCTCCATGATTCTCCATAGGCATCCATGATAAACCCTTTGCAATGTGAGATCTTGAGTGAGAAGTGACCTTGAAGATTTGCAAAAACCCTGGTTTGCTACCCTAAGCTTCAACTTTGTTGTAGAAAGAGAGATGAATCTTCTTGAGGAAAATGTTCAATGCTTGATTCTTTCTTGTGCTTGTGAAAAATGACTAAGGAGAGTGATAAATGACCTAAAAACAAGTATTTATAAGCAACAATACCTAATTTTCAGTTATTTTTACCTAAGGCCGACACCCATCAGGATTTTTTAGCAAGATAGATATTTTCTTGCTTAAAGATGCAAAAAATCCCTAAAAAGGATTAGGTTGCCAACTTGGGAAACCTAGTCCCACTAGGGGATTTTGAAGTGGGATTAGTGATATTTGAATGATTTTGATGTTGTTTGTCAGGGCTTGTATGATTCCTTAGGTAAAATAGGCCTCAAAGTCAAAAGTAACGAGCCTTATGGGCCTATAAATGTTGTTTTAGGAGGTGATTGATGAAAGGGGACCTAAAGTAGGACCAAATTAGGCACAAAATTGTCCTTTTCTTCAAAGGTATACAATATCTGACAACACATTTAGCCCCCACTTTAGCACCCATATGACTCTACGTGCATATGTAAGCTAAATGACTCTAAAAAACAATGCACTTTATTTCATAAAAGGATACTCATTTAAAGGTGGGAGAATGAAGCCCCCAGTATAGTTATCTGCAAAAAACACAACGTTAGGAACCACATCCTGCAACAAAAACTTATTAGTTCAAGTATGCTCTTATCTAATTCCTACATGTCAAATTCGAGGGTAGATGTATGCCCCCCTTGATTTTGCTTGCTTTACGGAGGTGGAATCAAGGTAGCAATCTAGCCACATTGAATGAGGACACACATATCAGAGGGAATTTCCAAGTACCATGCCACATATTGATAGGTGAGTGATGATGTAGGGTGTTGAAACACGATTCAGATGCAACAAACAACATCAAAAATGAAGTTCACTAGCACCTGATATGTTGGTTTGAATGAAAAGCACACTAATATGTCTAAAATAGTTATAGGTACACATGTGCTTATATGAAAAATGAGATAGAGTAAAAATAATGAAAATGATGGGAGAGGTCACTTGTTCATTTTACCTTATTGTAGCTCAAGAGTGATGAGGAGATAGCAAAAATATGTCGAGCACACATGATTTTACACCTACGAGATTAGATGCACTACGATACCAGGTAGCCAGTGGTGAGCAACAGGATGAGGTGAGTTGATTCTGGTACCTTTGTCTTGTGATTTTTGAATTATGAAATGATTTATAAGTATGGGTTAATTTAGGATCTTGGAAAAAAAAATTGTAAAGTGTCCCTTTTTTTTCACAAAGTGTCCCTTTTGTTCACAAAGTATCCCACTTTTTCACTAAGTGTCATGTTTCTTCGCGAAGTGTCCCAAAAGGGTTCTAAAGTGTCTAGGGCCTTAGGTAAAGTGCACTAGAACAACATTAGTACACTTGCATGATGAATTAGAGTAAAATTGAAGATGTTAAATGATTTAGAGAGTATATTGTGATGTTTATGACAGGTACCCACCCGGTCACGTCAACGTCTGGGTGGAAGATAGTTGAGCTTTTTGAGAGACCTGACCTTCACTTTATCAATGGTAGAGAAGGAGCTCTTACAAGAGGTAGGTATATATTGGGCATACCTCATGCCTCCCATGAGGTATCATGATGTGATGTTGATGGCATTGTGTGAGTGATGGAACGTGGATACATGCACGTTCCACTTACCCAACAAAGAGATGATAGTCATGCTAGAGGATGTACACTAGATACTTTGAGTTCCTATTTGGAGGGAGAAGGTATGGCTCCAAAGAGGCTATAGCTTTCACGAGTAGTGGGCGGACATGCAGTATTTCCTTGGTAGACCAGTTCATGATGATAGCGTTGCGGGATAGATTGACCTGGCACTGTTACTATATTCACGAGCACTAGTAGTGAGATGGGTCATAATACATACTTTTGTATTGGTACTCCTCCCATATGGATGAGCATCACACCTCGAAGGTGGGATAGTACATCTGATACGAGGGATGGCAGAGCATCAGATAGTGTATGCGTGGGTATGTTGCATCCTTGCACACTTATACTATGATTTGGGTCAGTTCATATTCCGGGAGCTAGATAGCATGGTGCACTGTACGCTTCTACAAGTGTGGTGCCTGGAGCATATCATGTGCACTAGGCCAGTGGGTTTCTCGTGTCTGACAGTACTGGGGTATCCTCGAGCTTTTGGCTATCCTCTCTAATGGTTATGGAAGTACGATTATTTACATTTTTGGAGAGTGAGGTTCGACCGACTAGAGGAGGATGAGATCTTGTGGAGACCTTATTAGCTTTTCCTACAATGGTCAGACCATACGAGACATATGAGGAGACTATAAATGGAGAGATTTCTGGTTGGTCGGCATGATCACATAGTACGTCCCTTCGATACTATGATCGGGTCATGCATTAGTTTGGAGAGATTTAGACACCACCTAGGGAACAATCATCTTTCAAGAGGTCAGTGCGGAGTGCCCAGAGGCCAAGTGATACAACATGATTCACTCTATAGAATGCCATCCAGAGTGACTGACTATTCTTATCATGATCAACTGCTAGTCTTCGATGCAAATGATGTCGATACCACATGGGATCATGACGAGTCCATTGGATAGCATCACAATCACCTCCAGTGTTTTTGATTGATGAGCCGCTAGGGGATGTAGGACTAGTACCAAATGAGGGAGATGAGAGAGAAGATAGAGTTGAGGAGACATGTGATAGGGTTGTAGACGTATTTACTGACATTATTGATTAGGAGTATGATGAGGATGTAGACCCAGATTATGATGAAGAGGAGGGAGAGGAGGAGGAGGAGGAGGAGGAGGAGGAGGATGAGGAGCCACCCTAGAGTGCAAGTGAGGAGGCCATAACTGAGGACCAATATGAGTGGGGAGAGACCTCACCCATTTTTATGACTATATCTCGAGCAACAGGCACCAGGACATATAGTCGAGGATAGGCTAGCACTGTATCCATACTCCCTATACAGGATGAGATTGAGATTCCTTATCCTATTGGAGATATAGGTGATGATTTTTATGTTATGCATGTACTTTGTGCTTTGATGTTTTATTTTATGTAAATATATATCATGATTTGTTTTGACTATATTTTGTTTCTATCTTGCAGGGCCTATGAAGGATTTGTAGGATCTCTACTGTCAAGTGGCTGCAAAGATAGTGCCAACATCTTTCGACAAGGAGATGGACTCGAATTGCATGCTCCCACCTATTGTGGAGTGTGATCCGGAGTCATTGAGACCCTTCACGAGACTACGGGAAACCTATGAGGGCTTGAAGAGACAGATCCATTGAGCTAGGACAACATCATAGGTTGAGTCATCATGGGATTCAGTAGAGGTGGAGAGACTAGTGAGAGAGGTGGCATGACTATAGGAAGAGAGAGATCAGATAGTAGGAGAGCATCGGGTGGCACTTGCACGAATGGAGGGATTGGAGTTCACAATTATATTTAGTGGATCGCGATCACAATCATGCACGACCATCTCCCAGCGTTTAGCTAGTGATGTAGGATGAGTACCAGATCCCGAGGGATCTAGTAATCACAGTCCTTAGTGACACTGTATATTTTGATGACATGTACATACAACTTTTGATATATATATATATATACATACATTTTGGTGTTATATGTTGTGGTTTAATGTGTGAATGTTAAATAACAATGTGATTAATTAAATAGTCGGTATGAGATTATTTAATTAATGTCCTAATGATCTAACACAATTTATGTGATCTAATAAAAACAAACTTATTAGAGTTTCCATTAAATGCAACATGAAGATTAAGTATGTTATGCACTTATGATTGTAAAGTAACATAACACATAGGAGGGAAACTTTGAATAATATGAAACCTAAAGCAATTATAAAAATAAATTAAGTAATCACTTTAGTGCTCAAGACACATACATAATGATTTTGCAAGAACGAAGCAATGAGAAATCAAAGAGGGCATAACCCAATAGCACTAACAACACTACTTTATAATTCATACCATTCAAAGGGACTAGACATAATACCGACCCAAATGTGCAACATTAATGGGGTTTTTGAGGGGAGTGCCATTGCACTCGATTAAGGTGTAAGCGCCAGATCCATAATTCGTATTGACCACATAGGGGCCTAACCAATTGGGATTGAACTTTCCTTTTTTAGCGTATTCGACTATAGTGTTCTTTTGGTTTTCATACAAAACTAAATCAGCCTTGTTAAAAGTCCAAGGGATGACACCAGTATCATGTTTGCGTTGCAATTGTTTAGCGTAAGCTTGGAGATGCTTGAGAGCATTAATGTGTTGTTCATCAAGAATTTCAAGACGATGTAATCATTGTTGTTCATAGGTGTCATTATCGACAAGACCTTGGAGAGAAATCCACAATGTGGGGATTTCTAACTCTAAAGGTATGATAGCCTCAATGCCGTAAACAAGGTTGAAAGGTTTATGTCCTATAGAAGAATGAACACTTGTACAGTAGGCCCACAATGCATATTGAAATTGCATGTGCCAATATTTTTGGTTGAGATTAACAGTTTTCTTAAGGATTTGTTTGAGGATTTTATTAGTGCTTTCGGCTTGACCATTAGATTGTGGGTAGTAAGGTGTTAAAAAGTGATGTTGAATACGAAAGGTCTCTAGGAACTTTTTCACAACATTATTTTTAAATGGTGTCCCATTGTCTGAAACTAAGGTGGAAGAAAGTCCAAAGCGAGCGATTATGTGTTCCAATAAGAAATGACATATCACATTAGCAATTATGGACCAAAGAGGAATAGCTTCCACCCATTTGGTGAAATAGTCAGTGGCGATGATCATGATAAATGTATGTCCAGCGAAAGGAGGTGAAATATTTCTAATTAGATCCAATCCCCACAAAGAGAATGACCAAATAGGGATTTGGGCATGGAGCTTAGAATTAGGAGCATGAATCAAATTGCTACATTCTTTGCATTTATGACATCGTTTAACATACGCATAAGAATATTTTTCCATGTTTTTCCAGTAATAACCCATGCGAAGGAGTTTTTGCACTAAGGTTTTTCCTCCAAAATGACCTCCACAAGTGCTAGAATGAGTTTTTTCAAGGGCAATACGAGTTTAAGAATCCTTGAGACATCATAGAAGAATTCCATCAAAGGATCTTCTATACAATGTGTCAACAAGGATTATGTACTTAGTGGCTAACGTTTTGAGGCAAATACGTGTATTTTTGTTTGTAGGTTCGAGAATGGTACCATTTGTTAGATAATTATAGATGGTGTCATACCATTCAAATGAATTATTTGGGAATGTGGGAAGGACATCATCAGGTTTATCACTGATGGAGGGTTTCATGATTGGATGGATAGTAAACATGACTTTCTCAGAAGGATCTACAGGAGAGATAAGAGAAGCTGCACTAGCCATTGCATCTGCATGTCGATTATCTTTTCGAGGGATGTTATCAATGGTGAATGAGTGAAACTGCTCTAACAGGGTTAATACAAGATCCTTATATTGTGATAATTTATCATGTTTAGTTTGATAGAGATCATTGATCTGCTTAATCACTAATTGTGAATCACCATAGATCTTGATATCTTTGATTCCCATGACTAAGGTGATAGACAATCCAACAATTAACTCTTCGTACTTAGCCATATTATTCATACATAGGAAATTTAGATGATACAACAAGGGAATAGGCTTGTTGACAAGCGAAATTAATACAACTTCAGCACCAGAGCCTATTCGACACTTGGATCCATCAAAGTATAGTTCCCATGTAGGAATTTCCATGGTCAACACACTATCATCAGGAAAAGAGTCATTGATGGGTAACACTAAAGGGGAAGGAGCATCAGCTAAGTGGTCAGTTAAGGCTTGGCCTTTGATAGCTTTTTTGGAAACAAAATTAAGGTCAAACTCAATTAACAACATTACCCATTTAGCAAGATGTCTTGAAAGGTCAGTTTTATTGAAAAGATACTTTAGAGGATCAAATTTGGTCATCACTTGTATTTCTGCATTTAGTAAATAATGTCGCAACTTACTAGTAGCGAATACAAGAGCCAAACATTGTTTTTTGATTGGTGTGTAGTGTGTTTCATAATTGATGATGGTTCTATTGATGTAGTAAATAGGATGCTCTTTACCATTGTCATCTTGTTGAGCCAACATTGCAGCAAGAGCATGGGTAGAAGTGGCGATATAAATGATGAAGGGTTTGGTATAGCAGGTTGTAAGACAGGCAGAGTTGCAAGGTATTCTTTCAAACTCTCGAAGGCCTATTTACAATCATTATTCCAATCTATATTGACTTCCTTTTCGAGGAGATGAGTAAAATGTAATGCTCAATTAGCTAGGGATGCAAAAAAATGACAGATGGCTTGAATCATTCCTTGTAATGTACGCAATTGGGAAATGTTACGAGGAGGTGGCATGTTAATTATAGCATCTATTTTCTTGGTGTCCACCTCAATGCCTCTGTGAGATATGATAAACCCTAAAAGCTTACTACTATCTACTCCAAAGACACACTTTTTCAGATTTAAGCGCATGTTATATTTATGCATGTGGTCGAAGATTTGTCAAAGGACACTCACATTATCTTGTTGAGTTAAGGATTTGGCAAGAATGTCATCAACATAGTCTTCTAAGATTTTATGTATATAATTGTGAAAGATTAATGTCATTTCTTGTTGGTAAGTAGCACATGCATTTTTTAATCCAAAAGGAATCATAACCCAACAAAATGTTCTCCAAGCGGATGTGAAGGCCGTCTTGTATTGATCTTGTGGGTTGATGAAGATTTGATTATATCCAGAAAATCCATCCATAAAAGATAACAAAGCATGTCTTGTAGTTGAATCTGCGATCATGTCAATGTTAGGAAGAGGGAAGTCGTCCTTTAAAGAGGCTTTGTTTAAGTCTCAAAAATCCGTACAGATCCTAACACGATTATTGGGTTTAGCGACTACGATGATATTGGATATCCAAGGGGAATAATCAATAGGTCGAATGAAATTGGCGTCAAGGAGTTTTTCAAGTTCTCCTTTAACATGCAAGGCTATCTTGGGGTTCATCTTTCATATCTTCTGGCGAACAAGCTTAGCATTCTCAGCAAGAACAATGTTATGGGTGACTATCTTCAAACCTATTCAAGGTATATCAGAATATTTCCAAGCAAAGAGTTCAAGGAAAGCATGAAGCAAGGTCGCAAGATCCTCTTATTCTTCATTATATCAAGGCACTTCCCAATTTTAATGACTTTATCTTTATCACATACATACATGGGTATGTCAAGGGTATCACCTAAAGGGAGTGCATTTGACTTAGGAAATTCACGATCATATGGGTCCATGCTTGTGGGAGGTTCATTAATGTCCATAACATTGAGCTTAGAAATTATCATGGTAAAAGAGGCATGTCTCTTGGAGAGAGAAGATTTGTCTAAAGCACCTAACAAGTATTTCAAAGCTTCATCGATATCAACATAGGTGAAGAGTGGGGAATCCATATCAAGGAATTCAGGATGTTTGAGTGTAAGATTAGTTCTTGGTGCGCATGTGATAGTGTTAATGTTGAGGAATGGGAATTGATTGGCTTTTGTAGCTTTAGAAAAGAAAAACCCTAAACCAGTCTTAGTATCTTGTATATTAGGTTCAATGGGAAAACGAATGCCTTACTCATGCTTTCCACATCCTTTACCATTGTAACCTAATTTATTCAGAAGATCATACCCTCGTCCATAAGGTATTTCCATTTCTCATGGGTCAGGTAGTTGTTGATAATCTATCTCATCAAAATTTGTTGTATATGTTGTGTTTTCTTCCAAAGGGGGTGAGATAAAGGTATGGGAAGGTTTGTCTTCACTCTGGGTAGAGAGGACCGTTGGTTGTTCTTGTTGTTCTTCCTATTTTTGTGTAACAATACACTGTCCCATGAATGAAGGGGTGAATTCTAGTGATCCCCAATCATCACCAAGTAAGTTAAACTTGGATTCGTCTTCTGATTGATTCTTTTCAGAAGGGGCGATGTTGAAGGTAGGAATTATGTTGTTGAGAGGACTTGATGTTCCCTTTTCAAGTTGTGAGCAACTTTCAGGCTCGAGGTCTATGCCAATTTGATAAACTTTATTATTATAGACATATTTCATTATGTAACGAAGGGTCTAGGGTACCGCATGCATCTCATGAATCCATGGTCTTCCTAGGATGAGATTATAAGATAGATCATAGGGCATGACATGAATAAGAGTTTGCAGTGTAACCATTCTGACGGTGATAGGTAAGGTGATGACACCAAGGGGTTGTTTGGTAACATTGTCAAATCCCCTAATGGATAAGGAATCAAATTTTATTTGAGATTTATCCACACACAACCTATCAAGATGCTTTGCACTGCATAAATTTAGGGCAGAGCCGTTGTTCACAAGGGTCATTTTGATGCCTATATGATCATACTGGGCTATTATCATTAGGGATTCATTTTGCTTTCGTAACACTAAGGGGGGGGAGCTCATGATGGTAGAAATTAATGTCAACATTGGATGTATTCATTTCTTGTATCATGGCTGCCACATCATTAGCATCCATACCAAGAGGGACCACTATCTATTGCAATGTCATTTGAAGCATAGAATGATAGTTGCGGGAGTTTTGGAGAAGATCCCAAAGGGATGTCTTGGTGGCAGTATGTTGATGCATGTTTTGTGACACACCAAACACTCTAGAATAAAGTATCCATAGACGCTCTATCCTCTCTTGAAAAACTACCTCTTGTGCTAAGATTGCAAGAAAGGTCACACAATAATTCCAATGTTTCAAATATTGGGGTGTGGACAAGCTCCATGGTCATTGTGATTTGCTGGTAACCCAAGGGGATTTAATTCAGTAAGTTACTTGGAAGCAAGGACTTGAATTCAGTGTTGTAATTTTGGGATTTTTCTAATTTGGATAAAAAAATGAAAAAAAAGGAGTGAGGGTTAAGAAATCCTATACTACCCCTATGGAACTAAGAGACTGCAAAGATTGAATGAAACTAAAGAAAACCATGATTTGTTTCGCCACGTAAAACAACAACTACACAAAAGCAGGTGCAATCTTCTAGGATTTGTGATTAAGATTTTCTACTACAAACAATACCATCAATAGAACAACATCATTTGAAGTAAAATTTGAAGCATCCACATTAAAAGCTCAGTCTAATTTTACGCATCAAATGAAAAACATCCATTTGAAGAAAGTATGAGCTAAGTTACACCAATCTCTACTATCAATCTTTCGTTCCACTACTATTTAAATAAATTTCTAATCTAGAATAATTCTATGAGAAAGAGAAAATACACAACCATGCAACCATTTGATAATTAAGATTTCAAAGCATCTCATGCATTTATGTATCATCATAATAGTTTTCGCAACAATTCCATAAAACTCTGTCTCTTATTTCCATGCTCTACAATTCTATCTTTAAATCTCTAAACTCTAATTTGCTTTATAATTCCTTCTAATCCTCCTTTTCAAATGAAAGTGGAGGGGTACTTATAGAATTCCTGAATACAATGAACGACCAAGATTAAATCAAGATCAATGGCTCAAATTTAAAACAAGATAACCCTAATTAGGGTTGCCAAAATATCAACCAGTTAACGGGCAAATGAGACATCCATTGAGAGTTGTGTCCTTATCCACTTTCACAATGTTCCATCCGATGAATCTGGACACAATGGCACCGACCTCCTCGATGGTAACGTCTGGCAATGCATTGACTTTGTACTCCAGAAAGTCTAAACTATTCACACAATCGACAAAGACAACCATCCACTCTGATTCATGCTGCACGAAGGTATTTCGGATGGTCAAGAGGTTAAATGCCTTAGTCAGATTTTCTCTCAAGATTGGCATGGTGGAGAAAATATTTTGAACTTATTTTTGCATATTGCCTGGCTGCAAGTCATTCTCCCGGACAATGTCCTTGTCCAATATGTCTGCTGCCATGTGGAAAATATTATTCTGAATACCTTTCACCTGCTCATCGATTCTAGCCTTTTTTGCCTTAACCTTTTCTAAGACCTCCCCATGTGAGACCAATGCACAATACCAATTGTTGAAGTCGTATGCCACTCCAGCTGCAATAATCTCCTCGTCAATCAACCTTTGCTTAGGAATCCCCCTTATGTCTCGAAGACACAAAATGATTCTATTTTGGATGTCCTAGAGTTCGTCCCATGCTTTAGCCAAGTTTGTATCTCTTGTGAGTAAAGAAGTTTGCCCATGAATATGTGCCAACTTCTCCATGAATGCCATTACTTCTCCCTCTTTCCCTGCCATCCATTCTTTTGTTTCTCTGGCAGTAGTCAATTCCTTCTCAAAATTTCCTGTCGGCTCCTGCGATGCATTTGGAAGTAGAGGGGCTGATTGGTCACCTTGATTGAGTGGCCTTGTCAAATGCCGGATATATTCCTTTAGGTGTTCAACCTCCATCTTATATTCTCTTTTCTTCAAAGTCTCCTTTTCCAACTTGGATTTAATGGTAGAAACAGAGTTATCTAGATCTTCCACTTCTTGTCCTTTTGTTGATGGACCAATATCAATAACTGTAATGGCATACTCACTTGGAGTAATTTCATCTTGTGGCTTCTCAACGGTCGGTACTGCAATCTGCACAGTATGATTACCAGCTTCATCTCTTTGTATGGTGGAGAATTTCTTTATTTTCCACTAAGTCTCCGGGACGGGGGGACGGCTATATAGTATATATATATTATATATATGGACAAAGAGAGATAAATTAATATAGGGAAATTTTAGATATTCATATGAGTAATGATAATCATAACAATGAACATTCATAAAGTTGCAAATGTAATCACCAATCATATTGACATATACATCATAGAATCGAATTATCAAACAAATTAATACTACAACTACCTAATTGCTTCCATGGACCATAATTCATGTCAAATAGTCAATGTGCATATGATATAAAATAATAAAATGCCCAAAAGGCTACAAGTTTGTACTACAAATGTCAAAATGACAAAGTCACAAGTGTCCAAAACATATTAATAGAAAGTATGATGGCTGCCGCTACTCAGTATCTGCCAACATTGCATCAAAATCAGACTCAGAGTCTGAGTCACTGTCACTATGAGGGGCTGGCTCATCTAATGCAACTCCAACCAATCCCTCCTGTCTCTCCTCATCCTCATCAATTTGTGCAACATCCTCTGGATCAATATCCCATTGTAATGTTGGAGTCTGTCTATACTCAGGAGTCTGACGATCCTGGAGTCGCAAAGCACTATGCACAACCACTAATTTTTCTGCCCGTCTAGAGGTCAGCCTATTCCTCTTGATAGAGTGAATAAAGTCATATGTTGACCAATTCCTCTCTGCAGTAGAGGAACTAGCAACCTGTGAGATGAGACAAAAACTAAATTAGTAATTTACTAATTAGGACATTCAATTTAAATTATGATTATATAAATGTTCAAACTTCAACACTAATCTAAATCAAATTATGCTAAAAACCTAAAAGTTAAAACATAAACAGTTAATCTAATGTATTACCTGTGAAAGGAGGCAAATAGCAAGCGTCCTCAATTGTGGTGCATCCTTCCCATGCCATGACCACCATCCAATAGGATCACTTTGAGCTACTGTAGTTCTATCTACCTTGGCCTCTGGTTTGCCGAATGTTGGACCTTAGAGATTAACAAAGTCAGTGAACTGTGTACGAACTAGACTGGCCTCCTCAATTGAATATATTTTTGCAAGGGCCCTCATAAACCCTTCTTTCACCTCATCATCATCACAAGGAGGCATCCTACTAGGTCTAGGTACATACCATTTAGGATTAAGAGCAAAGGCTGCCATATGAAGTGGGGTGTTCATAGTGTTCCACCACCATGTCACAATGGGCCTAATTTTTTGCTCATATAATCCCGAATTAGGATCCCTATCAGAAATTGCTTTCTTCATTTTTGCAAGCATGGAGTCAAAAGTTTCATAAATCTCTCCAAGAATTGGAGAGTCTATATCAGCATATCTAATGACATCCACAACTGGTGAAATGATGGAACAAATATATCTGCAAACAAAAATTTGAAAAAAAAAAAAGACAATTAGAACTTAGAAAATCAAAAAATATTAAAATCATATATTTTTTATTTATAAAATCAGCAATCAATAACAATTTTTTACCTCACATTGGACCACCAATTATCATCAAGAATTTTTAGTTTGATGCTTCTCCCTTCTGCAGTGCTTGCCATAGACCATCTACTCCACTCTGAATTAACCACCATCGACTGTAGAGCCTCCTGTACCTCAAGCATCCTCTCTAACAAAATAAAGTAGCTGGCATACCTTGTTGCTACAGGCTTGAGAAATTCTTTCCTTGAAAATGTCCTAAAGAGGGCAAGTGAGGTGTGATGGTTGCAAATAAACATTTGAATGTCTCTAGCCTCTACAACCGGTTGCTGCACCCAATCTATCTTCCCTATGTCTTTCAATGCGTTGTTCAACGCATGAACACAACAAGGGGTCCAAAAGATGTGCTTGTAAGCACTCTCAACCATCAAACCTGCTAATCTACACACACGTGCTGAATCAGTAACCACTTGCACAACATTGGCTGCCCCAATCTCCTCTATAGCATCTTTCAAAAGATCAAATTGGAATTCTGCATCCTTGCGCTTTCCAGAACAATCAATGGCTCTAAGGAAATATGGACCAACTAAACATGTGACTATGATGTTTATAAGTGGGTGTTGTCTAATATCGGTCCACCCATCCATGATTATAGAGCAACCTGTTCTAATCCAAGACCATCTCATGTCCTCCATCACCACACTCACCTTAGAATATTCTTTGTCAAGGAGTGTAGTGCGCAATTTATTTTCTCCAGGGGGAATGAATGAGGTACCAACTGCTGCCACATCTCTAAACATTTGTTTGAAGTAGGGAGAACGTGCTACATGGAATGGGATGGCATGGGCATAGAAAAATTTGGCAATGGAAGACTCTGCCACATCTCGTGCTTGCACATTGAACATACTTGCAATTGTATTTTGCTGCTCACTAGAAGTAGTAGCCTTCCTCTCCCCTCTCGTGGAAATATGAACATCACCTGCACCACTACTACCACTACCAACACTAGGACTACCAAGCATAGAGGGCATAGGTGAGGTTGAATGTGCTGATTGAGTTTGCATTTGCTGATCTATAGGCCTTCCTCTAGCCTCCATGTGCAATCTATAATAGTCTATCCTCTCAAAATATTTTATATTTATACAACCCTTGACCCCATGGCCTCCAAAACCCAATAGATGAGAATAGACTCTAGTATAGCTCTCATAATATTTATCTTTGCAAATGTGACATTGCCACAATCTACTACCCCCATTGTTTTTCCCTTTGCCTTGGTCTATACATGATGCTAGTTGAAGAAGAGGTTTTTTAGGATTAAAAGGGCCTTTTGCATATTTTTTCAAATCTTCAGAAGGGATATCAAATAAGTTTGTTTGAGGCTGCCCCCTATGAACTGATTGGGTTTCTTCCCCCCTCTCAACATGCCCACTATCTTCACTATTGCTGCTCATTTTGTTTTGTTTTGATTTTTGCAAATTGAAAATTAAAAAAAACACAAAAAATAATACATTTTATCATTTTAACTTGGTAAAAAATGGAAAAAAATGAAAGATAATGGAAGAATAACTTACCTCTTTCACTTCTCTTACTGGTTGCTACTTTAATGCTCTCCTTTTTTCCTCCTAAATGCTAGTTTTTCTTCTCCAACAGCTCCTTCAAACCATCCTCTTTCTCTTTTCACTTTTGCTCTTGGCTGCAATTTGTTTTTGGCAAGTTAAAATAAGGTCAAATGAAGGTAAGAAATGTTTTAAGTGGCCATATTAGGGTTGGGAGGGAGTGGGGTCCACAAAGAAATGAATTGAAAAAAAGAAAATTAGATTTTGTTTCTTTTTTTTGGGTTAAATTCGCTGCTGGAAAAAGGGGGACAACCGTCCATCCCCGGGACGGTTGAGGGACAGCTAGGCATCCCCTATCCATCCCCTAGACGGCTGGCCATCCCCCTTTGAGTTGGGGTCGTTTCCTTCAATCGGGGATGTACCCGATTTTTAGGGTCTTTTGGGGGACAATTGTCAGCCATCCCCCAGGCGTCCCCCGTCCTCATAACATTTTCGAGACAGGTACGGGGGGTAAAAACCTAGGGGACACGTCCCTGTGGAACATAGGAATTTCTTGGACGGTTTCTTTGTATTAGCTTGTTCTAGCCTTGCCAAGAAATCTGCAATATCGTCTTCTTCTGGTATCTCAACTGGTACCTTGACTTTAAGCCTTTCCTTTAGCCAATCTGGGATTATGGGCTGTTCAACTCTGTCATCCTCATAATCTAGAATGTCTTGGATGTCTTGGGTTTCTCGCACTGATGGATCCTCCTGAATTCCTTTGAGGGCTGAAATCACCCCCTCTTGGAAGTCACCTCCCATGACATCCACATCCCCATCTGACTCACATATTTTCGTGCCCGTTGGGGAGTGATGATAATCATCCTCTAGCTGCATCGGCTCCATGTCTCTTTCCAAAACTGGCGAGGGAATTCTATCCTATCCCCATGATTCTTCTTCCATGATCAATATATGCTCCACATTCCTGGATGTCGCTGAATGAGGGGGTTTGGAATTTTTCTGGATTGGTTCCACACCTACCGCCTTTTCCTTACCCTTTCTCTTTTTCTGGTTGGTAGCTTCGACTAAATCGTCTCCTTGAGAAGCACTGGCATTTGAAGAATAGGATTCAGCTTCACCCATCAAGTTATACTGATACGTGAATGGCATATTCCGTTGCCGTAAAATTTGTACTTGCTAGTCTACCCACCATTGCGAGTACTTAACCACAGGCCTCATAAAAATTGTAAGGTCACCAAGTTCCAGCTCAGACCATTTAACAGGAAGAAGGGACAGTCCTTCATTAAAGCCTGGTTGCATGTACACTTCATCATCATCCAGTTGATCAGGCACACAAAAGAGTTCTATTGTCTTGATCATGTCCAAAGGCAATCTTGACCAAAATCTCTTCCTTCAAATTCATCAGCAGCATTTGCCCAAAAGTCCTCAAGGTCGATTCTGTGCCTGTATTTTCTTCCCTCCACAACTCCAATGTGATTACGTGGATCAAAGTCACTTCTGGATTTGTATGAAGTGAATGGCTACCATTGTATTTCCACTCGGACACTTTTTGTTGCCTGTGCTGATGGACAAGATTCAACCATGTTTTCAATAAAGAGAGGAAACGTGACTACCACTTTTTGTTTTGGCCTTTGGATGTTTTGAAATGTTTCCAACTACCTTAGGACCTCCAGCAAAATCATTCTATCAATAGGAAAGATTGGCAACTTATAAGGAGAATCTGTGAATCCCTAGATTTAGATGTAGGTGAATCTAGGAAACTGGATAAACCAGGATCCGTATTTGCTGACTAAACTCTTCACCTCACGGGTGAGCCTTTGATAAGTTCCACCTTGAAGTGTTCGGGTGATATAAATAAGAAAAGCATCATGCACCCATCAGAAGTGTGACTTCTCGCTCAACTACAATTGAGGATAGCAGTTATAAACCTTGAACTCTCTTTCTCCATTTCCGACTACAACCTTGCAAATTAGACCAACATATCGGTAGGTTCGAGCAAGCAAGTATATAATATAGGAACTCATATGAAAGGCTTTGGTCTTTTCCAAGTTGACCAATTGTTCGTGAATACTATCATTGATCATCCTTGACCAGTTAACCATTTTTGCTCCAGAAGTTACTTCGTCAATGAAGTAATACATCCAAGTCTCAAAGGGTGCACCCTGAGGATTGCCCACTATTCTGTTCAGCATCAAGACCATATCTCCGTAATCTTCCTTGAAATCCAGCCTGAGCAACTTCTTAGGTACCTTTTTGGCTGAAGGTCTTGGCTTTACCAACCAATTTTTGTTCATGTTTGTTGCACAAAGGATTTGTTTATCTTCATACAATTTCTATGCATCTTCCTTTGACCGGTAATATGTTCTATGGTAAGCTGGAATTCCAAATGCCTCCTGTTTAGCTAGCTCGCCTAGATATGCCAACACTCTACCATCAAGCACTTCAATTTTCCTTTCCTCAACATTGTAATGCAATGCGCACTCCACAATTAATTCTGGACATTCGATTGCTAGCGGAAATCCTGCAGCTTGAACTATGTTGTTTGGCATCATTTTCCATGCAATTGGCGTGGGCAGGAGTTCATCACTTCCGTACATCCTTTTCCTAAATTCATCAAAGTCAACATGGCCAAGGTTGGTATCCACAATATTTTTCAATTTGGAGATGATTTTAGACTCCGGCTGCAAACCTTTACTGGCGAATTTCATTTTCTTTGACGATTCTCCTTTGTCCAGCATAAATCTGCAAAAGAAAATATAAAATTCAGAAATTATTTATGCCATTATTTCGAAACAAACATATTCCAGCCAACTTGATAAGTTAAATCTTGAAAATGACTATTGCTGGAAATGGAAGAATTTTATCATTTCGAAAAGAGAATTCTTTGGCGGAATAGAGAAAGTAAATCTTCCTGGCAATGAAAAATTGTATTGTTGTTGAATAAATTCGCCCTTTTTAGCCTTTACTTCGAAAGAAAAAATCACTTTCTTCACAAAACTTCTTTTGCCTTAGACAAAACTTCTCTTCACAACTTCATTTTCGAAAGAATAATTAAGAAATGAAATGCAAAACCAATTTAAGGTTGAAAAATTCGACCCATTTAGCAAATTTTAGTTGTTTCCAATTAATCCAGTTTGAACTTGGCTTGCACTTCTCTTTCGAATAACAGTTTCAATTCTCAGCACCAATTTGCAAAGGAAGTTTCTAATTTCATCGCCAGCTAAGTGAAGTCTTTTCTTTTCTTTCTCCTTTTCAAAATTTTCCTAGAGAAAATTCAAATTTTCTCATTTAATGGTTTTGGAAAATAAAATATTAAAATAATATTTTGTGTTATTTCCAACCCGTTCGTTAAAAATAATTAAATCATGGTATTTTAGTTATTTTTATATCCAAAGGAAAATTTAAATTTTATTTTTCCAAATTGCTCCGTGCCTCTTCCTAATGCAATTTTTTCCTCTTTGTCAACCTTGCCAAGATTTCGCCATGATTTTTTCATTTCTGGCGAATTTCTTCATTGTCTAGACATGCCATTTAATTTTTTTAAATTTTTTCAATGTCTAGACTTAGGCAAAATTTTAAAATCTTTTACTTCTCCAAGGTTTACGCTTAGGCAAAAAATCTTCAATTTCCATTTCTCCAAGTGTTTTCCATGCCATTCAAGGCCTAGGCGGACTTGCCTTGTGTTTTTTCCATACTTCTCAAGCCTAGGGCAGACTTCCTCTAGTCATTTGCCATTTAATCCAACATGGGGCAGACTTTCTCTATGTCTTTTCCATTCCCCAACATCTTGGAGCGGACTTCTTTACTTCCAATCCATCTCCAACCTTCTTGGAGCGGACTTCCTCATGTCATAAGCCATTTTCTTGGGTGGACTTGGCCTCGTCTCATGCCACTTCATTTTGGCGGACTTGCCTATGGGTTGAGCCAACTTCATCATGTGTTGGGCAGACTTGCCAATACCTTGTGCCATTTTTGGTTTAGGCTGGGTAGACTTGAGCTATTCTCAAGCCATTCCTCCAAGGGCAGACTTCACTAACTTCTAGGCCATGCTGATTTGATAAGGGTAGACTTGCCACCACTTTGTGCCATCTCCCAGCTTCTTGGAGCGGACTTGGCTTGCTTCCATGCCATCAAACTAGGGTGGAATTTTCCTTGTGTTGAGCCATTTTTCTCAAGTGCTGGGTGGATTTAGTCCATGCTTCTGCCATGCCTTAGACAAATTTTTAGATTTTTTAAAGTTTTCCATTTTGGAGATTTCTGGAGTTGATCCCGACGAAGCCATGACCTGCACATTTTCCAAAAATAGAAACCTTGCCAAAAATAGAAACTTTCTAAAAATGGCCCCTAAAAAATAGGAAATTCAGAAAGGGCTAAAAATGCCAAAAAAAAAGTTCCTAAAAAATAGGGGTTCGGGGTGAAAACCCTAAAATTAAGGAGGTGTTAGAATTGACTGAAATGACAATTGATCTTCGTCCACAAGGTCTTCTAAACACTTTGGCGATGTCTGTGTACTGATTGTAGCTCACAATCATTTCTTGACTCGGGTGGCCCTTCAAAAATTCAAATTCTAAGTACCCAACCAAAAAACCAAAATGCAAAGGCAAAGCTCAAAAGGAAAACTACTAGGGTCCCCATTTGCAATAGGGCGATGTGTGAAAAAGGTCACAACATCTGGCAACTCCACGTGAGGAATTTTCTTGAACATTTCTAAAGATAAGACTTGTTTCAAAACCCGGAATCCTAAATTAATTCTAACTAACTTACTCCTTTAGCTGAGAAAAATACTCAAAAGAAAGAGGAATCTTAAATTGTATCAAGATCTCTCATCCTTCAGTTACAAGTGTGTGCAAATGCTTTCATTTCCATCTCATGAGAACAATATGATTCTTTGGTTCCATCATAGCTCTTTGTGTGACTTTGTCTTAACTTCAAAAGCATCCTAGATAGAGCCTTGCTACCAACGAGTGTTCATAGCCCTGGCAAGGTTATCACTATAATCTCACGGAGATTGCTCAACTTTCGGTGATTTAGTTTTTCTTTATTTGAATTATACACCTGTAGAGATGTCCGCACACCCAAAAGCCAAACGCTTTGATATTCGTTTTTTTTTCTTTTATTTTGATATTCTTTTCCTTTCATACGTGTTTCCACACTTTGGCTTGTAAGCAATGAAGCTCACATGGGCTTGAGCATTATAGTGGCGCTGAAGCAAGATTTTGATTAATTTTTGTAGTTTAGCCATGACTTCGCCTGGAAACCATAATGACTCAGAGAATTCCTTAAGTGCGAAAGATATGATAGCTATAAAACTCAAATTCAAGATACAATAGATGATTCCTTTTCTAGTCAAGTACTAACCTTAACTTTTAAAGTACTCTAGAAACAATTAATCTAAGATTCTAGGATTATCCACAAGTATTCATCCAAGGAAAAGTCCTAACATACCTTGGCGGGCTTGATCCAAAGTGTCCGTGTAAGCAACATCACCCTTCTCACAAATGAGAAACCCTTTTATTCAGAACCTACACTAAGGAAAGCAAACGAAAGCAAAGCCAGAAACTAATCTAAGAAAGCAAAAAAAACCAAGCAAATGAAAGCAAAAGAAAACCAAACTAGAAAGGAAACTAATCTAGCTATATACAAAGGCCAGAATCACTAGGAGCCTAAGACTAGAAATAATGTTTGAGGAACTGCCCATTGACTGGCAATGGGACATCCTCTCCGGTTAACGCCTTCAATCTAACTGCATTTTCCCCTAGAATTTCTGTGATTTGATAGGGACCCTTCCATAAATTGTCAAATTTGTCATGAGCTCCTTTTCATTCATGGGCCTTGTCCCAACCAAGGACTAAATCAGAAATTCTAAATGCCTTTATCCTTGCTCTTTGATCAAACCGTCTTTTTACGAAACCTTGATGCTTTGCGGAATTTTCCAACGCTTGATCTCTTTTTTCTTCCAAAAGTAGCAGTTGTGATAATCTGGTTTTGACTTTGTCCTCTTGATCTAGACATTCTTGCATGAATTGCAAAGTGGGGATTCTCAATTGTATGGGGAACATGGGATCCTGTCCGTATACCAAATGATATGGTGATGTCCCCAAGAAACTCTTTATCCTTACTCTATCTGCCCAAAGAGCGAATCTCAACTGTGTATGCCAGTCTCGTGAGTTCTTGTCTAACAACGTCTTGATAACATTCAACAGATTTTTGTTTGTGGATTCTGCCAATCCATTACCTTGGGGATAGTTGTTTGATGAAAACTTCAAAGTGACCCCATATTTATATGCCCAGTTAGAAAATTTCAAAGAAGAAAATGCAGAACCATTATCACAAACTAAAGCATAAGGACAACCAAATCTAGTGATGAATTGATAATGTTTTCTTCTAAAAACTTAATGACAACGTTAGTTGTGCACAATTTTAAAGCTTGAGCTTCTGACCATCTAGTGCAATAGTCAGTTGCGGTTAGAATATACCTGTGTTGCACAAAGGAAGGGGGGTTGATCATACCAATAAAATCGAGTCCCCATTTCGCAAAAGGTCGTACTTCAATCATAGGTTGAAGTGGCATAGCTGGGTTCTTCTCTCATGCAACAGTTACCTGGAATGTATGACAAGTCTTCACATGATCATATACATCTTTGAAAATTGTTGGCCAATAATAGCCAGCCATTAGAACTTGATGTGCATTGCTAATGCTCCTCCATGGCCGGTTCCAAACCTGGAATGGAAATGTTCCATTACCTGCTTTGCTTCCTCCCTTCTGAGACATCTTAGGAAAATACCTTCATGGTTTCTCCTGTATAATACTGTTCCTTGCAACATATATCTCTGGCTCTTCATTCTCAAGGCCCTCTTTTGTATTGGATTCAGATGATTAGGGCATTTGTGATTGAGCAGGAAGAAAGTGATATCATCGTACCATTCATCAGGAGATACTTCTTGTAGTTCATACACTTGTTGCACCAATCCTAGTCCTGTGGCGATGGTCTGTGTCAGAGCTTGGCCGTAAACGATTTTCATTGGATGGATCTCTACATCATACTCTTGAATAATTGTAACCCACTTGCCCCTTTTCTCCCCCAATTCATTTTGCATCAGGAGGGTCTTAACAACTACATCTGGTACTATGGCAAAGACTTTACTTCTCAAAATATAATGTCATAATTTCTTGATTGCTTTGATCAAAGCATATGCTTGCTTCTCTACATTCAGGTATCTCAACTCTACATCCTTGAATGGTGCACTCATGAAAGCTATAGGATGTTCATCCTTTTCTTCTGTCTTTTGGGTAAGCATTGCAACACATGTATGTTTTGATGTGAAAGAATACAGATAAAAGGGCTTTGTGTAGTCAGGACTGACCAAGACAGGAGCATCAATGATAGCTTTTTTGATCTCTTCGAATGCCTTGTTTGTTGGCTCTGTCCACTCTCTCTTTGCATCCTTCCTTAAAATTTCATTCAGAGGTCTGACTATCTTAGCAAACCTCATTATGAATTTTCTCACAAAATTGATCTTTCCAAAGAAAGACTTCAATTCTTTCTGGCTTGATGGCAAGCCGATTCTTGATATGGCCTCTATTCGACTAGGATCAATAAGGATCCCTTTCTTTGTTATCATGTGGCCAAGTAATTTTCCTTCGGTCACCCCAAATATGCACTTCTTCGGGTTTAATGAAATTCCATACCTTCTACACCTTTGGAATATCCTCCTCAAATCTTCAACATGACTCTCTCTTCTCTTGGAAAACACAATGAGGTCATCCATATAGACAATAATACACTTTCCTATAAGACCTTTGAACACAATGTCCATAGCCCTTTGGAAGGTGGCTCCAACGTTGATCAACCCAAACGACATTCTCTGGTATGCAAATGTACCCCACTTTGTCGTGAATGCTGTCTTAAGTCTATCCTCAGGTTCCACTAGCACTTGATTGTATCCTGAGTATCCATCAAGGAAAGACATCATTTGGGATCCATTTACAATTTGAATTACTTCATCTAGTGAAGGCAATGGATAATTGTCTTTTTCTGAAGCCTTGTTGAGATTTCAAAAATCTACACATTGCCGTATCTCTCCATTCTTTTTGCGGACGGGTACCAAATTGGCGACCCACGTCAAGTGGCGTACTAGAAAGATAATGCCTGCTGACAATAATTTCTTCACTTCTTTGAAAATGAGGGGCTCCAGTAATGGGTTTACTGGCCTTTGACGTTGCCTTAATGTTTTATTACCTGCCGTGAGAGGAATTATATGTGTAATAATTGAAGTATCATGTCTTTAAATCCTCGTAACTCCAGGCGATAATATCTCAGAACTCTCTCAAGCTTTTGGTTATTTGTTCTTTTTCTTCAAGCGTGCATACTTTCCCAATGAGGACATTTTTAACTTCATCTTTTGTGCCCAGGTTTACTGCTTCATGTTGACCTCCATCACCTCTTTGATATTTGATCGCATTGATTTGATCTTGATCAAAGATTCTTTCAAGTTGTATCATACCTTTGGGAATGCTATTGGTCTTTAAATTCATTATGCCTTCGACATCAAATTCAGCTTCTCCTCGGTCTTCTTCTTCATCAATGATCTGGGTGAGAAAAACATCTGAACTTGTCAAGAAATCCAAAATGTGTTTATCATCGTCAAATACTTCAAAATTTGTAATGTTGTCTAGGATTGATGGTGTTGAAGTGATTTCAACTGTGAATTTCTTCACCATATCCATCTCAAGTGGTTCTAATGAACTTTCTGATTGTGCTAATGAATTAGCAACTTTGTTTTGAGAGCAGTATATAGATTTAATATTGAAAGCATCAAAACTTTCAATGAGTTCCCAGACCCGATTTCTATATCCTCTCAGTCTCTTGTCATGAAAAGCATATCTCTTTGTCACTTGCCTTACCAAAATTTTTGAATCACCATACACATGCAAGATTTTGACCCTTTTCTGAATTACGTGTAGCAATCCGTGAATTAAGGACTCATATTCTGTTACATTATTAGTGCATGGGAATTGTAACCTCAAAGCAGCTAGGTAAGTTTCACCTGACGGACTGATCAACTCATAACTAGCTCCATTGCCCTTCTTGGACTTTGAACCATCGAATCTTAAGGTCCAAACTTGCTCTCGATCCGGCTATTGCTTGGGATTGGGTATTTCTTTTTCCTAAATTTCTGTAATTGTATTCTCTCTATGAATACTTTCTTCATCTAGTGAAAACTCCCTGTCAAGGTCACTACTCTCATCTTGCATTGTCAAATTAAAACATTCATCTTTCGGAAGTTGGGGAATCCTTGCACGTACTTGGTTTAAAGCCATCTTGCACATCGCGTAAGACAACTCAAAATGGAAAGCATTATGAATCCGACACCAATTAGGCAACAATAAGTCTTACACAAAAGCATGACTTCCCAATTCCTTTTCTTGTCTAGCACTTTTGAGTACAAATCTTCTAAAAATTTTCGAACATGCTTTCACCTTCATCTGGTGATAACTCATCATTTGCTTCAACAGGAACTTTTGTTAACTCTAAAACTTTCAGTGAATCTTCTTGATTATCTTAGCAGTGTAGCATTAGGACTTCTTGTGTCTTTGGTCTATATTGACCCAAACCTGTCTCACAAAACAAGATTTCATTGTTCTCTCCATTTTTAATAATCATCATCTTGAGTCTCGGTGTACTCTCAATTCTAATTTGATTGGGGATGCCTTTCCATGGTAACCACAGGTGTGAAAAATCAGTGGCAAAATAACCATTTAATCTGTGGGTCCAATCTCGTTCTAAAACCATCCCATATCCATCTGGAATATCAACTACAAATATGTGAATGAAATGTTGAATCCTGGGGTCAGACGATAACTGCATATGAATGTTGTTTAATTCTCCTACGACTGGAACTTCCGTTTTGTCTAGTTGTGTTACTTTCTTGTTTGTCCTTGTAGGTGTCAAACCCAATCTATGACACACAGCTAGTGGCATTACATTATTGGATGCTCCTGAGTCGATCAGACAATTGTGTAGGAGTTTGTTGAAAATTCAGAGCGAAACGAGGAAAGGAGCCGGCTCATCTTTGCCTTGATAAAATATCGGGCTTCTTTCCTGCATACCAGCTTCTACCCCTCTTGCTTTTATTTCCTGGTTATTCTTCTCTATCTATGGAGCTTCCACAACTTTTGTTGATTGTTCATTTCTGGTTGTTCTTTGACGTGGCATCTCTATGCCTTCTTTTACTTCATACATACCTCGAGTTGGTTTGGAACCCCGAGATCCTTGAATAGTATTTACTGTCTAAGGTGATTCTTGGAATTGTTCTAAATTGTGTTAGTTGAATCTTGTGTCGAATCCTTCAAGCTATTAAGGAATGTGTTTCTTATCTCTAACACTTTCATCAATTCGAACAATGACACTCACTTTGATTTTCTTGACCTTGTCAGTCACATACTGACTTAGTCTTTTTAGCTCATCCTTAGGAGGAGAAATACTAGTAGAACTATTAACATTATTGTTTTGCCTATATTGAGGCGCATCTCTAGGAAGAGACGGGTTATTGCTGGTGTTTGGATGTGGTGGTGTTTGGAAGTTGTGCGGAGGAACGGATGAGGTCAAAGGATCTGGATTCTTTCTGTTATAAACCTTTGGTGAATTGTTCCCTATTTGTTGGAATGCTTGAACTACTTTTATGCCTTCGACCAATACGCTATTGTTCAATGGTGGGAAGTAATAATTGGTCGTGTCTTCAATAGGTCCATCAGCAATTGTATATGAATATATGGAAGGTGGTGCCTCCACTGGCTCATTAGCCATTGCTGGTGGAAATCTTCCAAACTGATCAAGTTCTGGATACTGCTCAAACTGTGGTGGAAGTGTGAAGTCTTCCAAAACTAAGGCTTGGTCATATTTTACAACTGGAACTATGGCAGTAGACGAATTTTTTGGAGTCTCCCTTTGTATCTCTCTTTGGAAGATATCAGTTGCTAACTGAAATTCTCTACACTATGTCTCAGCATGCTGATTAGTATTGTGCAATTGACACCATCCAGACAAGGCACATTCAGTGAGGAGTATACTCTCTTTCGGTCTGTTTTCTCGAGTTGTTGGATTGTCAAGCGGTGACTGCACATTTCCATTGTTTGGTCCCGTATTCCACACTTTCTTTTGATATCCTTGGTTATTATTATGGTAGCCTTGAGCATTACTTAATTGACCTTGGTAATTTTGATGATTACCTTGGTATCCTTGAGATTTTCTTTGCATGCTATTGATTTGATTGTTTTGACTTCTTAGATGAGTCACTTCAGTAGATAATTTCTTCACTTGTTCAATCAAATCTCTCATTTCTTCCTTTTCTTCTTGCATCCTAGTGGACGTTGTTGTACCCTGCAAATATACTGGTTGTGAAGGTTGGGCTTGGGAAATAGGACCTCTCAGATGGACTACCAGCTGACTATTGGGAGGTGGAATAGGATTCATTGCTGGCGTATGATGGGCTAGTGCTTGATTGATTCCTGTAATTTGGTTTGGCACAGCAGCGTATCCCAAGTGGTTGAGTGGTCCTACAACATTCATGCCCAAATCAGAATTGACTTTAATTGATTCTGCATATGCTGCCTTAAGATCAGCTGGAACTGGGTTGGCTCTCCTTATGAACATAGAAGTAAGACTATCCAAGGCGGCATAGTAGATTGGTATTGCTGCGACATTATCCAATTCATATGGGTTACGTAGCCTTGTATATGCCTTGTGAAATCTGTTGTTGAAGGTGCTGATTAGTTCATGTTCTTGTCTTTTCACTTCAACAAATTGTCTATAAAGTTCAGCTGGTGTGGTTAGCAATTTGACTTTTGCCAAAAAGGCTTCTTTCAACCCTTGCCAAGTTTGGATTGAATTACCAAGTTTGGATTGAATTTATTGGTAAGTTGACGTACCAATAATATGCATCTTCTCCTAAAGAGCATGGGAATAACCAGCAAGCCACATCTTCGTGCCGAATGTCTCGGTTCTGGAGAGTATCTTCAAAAAATTTAATATGTTCATCAGCCATCTGGTTCATATTGCCGACATGGAACTTGGAGCAAAAATGCTCTGGATTCTTGGGCATATCATGATAATTGGCGAATGTGGTAAGAGGCGATGCATTATGTGGACACCAAGCATTTGGCTAAGCCATTGGAATAACTTGAATTGGTGGAATTGGTTGGTGAACAGTGTGTGGGATTGGAATTTGTGGTGGTGGTGTTTGAAATAACCTGATAAGATCCTCCACACTTTGTACTTCAGCATTGGGTGAATATGATTCTTCACTTACTGCTTCTTCTCGTGACACTTTTATATGCTTCTTCGGCTTAGTGATAACTCCACAAATTCTTTGGAAGAACTTGGAGTGAACCTGGTAATTCACTGAAATCTATCTGGGAAGAAGGAACCAATTCGATCCAGCGTGTCTTCAATTTTGTTGAGGGCGCGCAAGAGCTAGCTGATTCACTTGTTGAGGAACTTGCTGGTTAGCTAGACGATTTTGTTCTCACTGTCGGGCTTCAAATTTTTCAACAAGTTGATCTTTTTGAATAGCAAGGTCAATGTGTTGGGTTGTTTCTTCTTCTTCCTCAAGTATGAAGCACATGCGCATCTAGTCAGGAGAGTTTCTTCTTGCTTGCCATGCAAGATTGAAAAACTCAGAAATGATATCTTCTTGTTCGTCATGGAAGGCCAAATTTGGTTGCAACACCGGCTGGGGATCTTGATGTGGATTAGGATCGTTGCCCAAGAGCATCATTATTCATTTTAATAGATGAGCTTGGATTGGACGATGAGCTAGAGGCAAATGATCGCTCTATTTTGTCAAAAGTTTTTTTCAAATAGTTAATCTTTTGTCTGATCAAGTGCCTTTGGATTACCTTCTCAATTTGTACACCCTTTTCTTCTTCTCTGGCCAGAACATGACTAGTTTGTCTAAATTGCGCGTGATTTGTTTGTGACTGTCAGGCTAGTGAATACAATTGATCAAGAATATCAATATTTGCTTGTTCGGGTTGCTCAACAAGTACATGGAAAGGAAATTCATGTGGCAACACCATACTGCATCTTGCTTACTTTGGAAGTAAATTACTGTCGATGGTAGTGGGGGCCCTCCTTCTAGTGCCAATTCTATGTTGATGCATGTTTTGTGACACACCAAACACTCTAGAATAAAGTATCCATAGATGCTCTATCCTCTCTTGAAAAACTACCTCTTGTGCTAAGATTGGAAGAAAGGTCACACGGTAATTCCAATGTTTCAAATATTGGGGTGTAGAAAAGCTTCGTGGTCGTTGTCATTTGCTGATAACCCAAGGGGATTTACTTCAGTAAGTTACTTGGAAGCAAGGACTTGAATGCAGTGTTGTAATTTTGGGATTTTTCTAATTTGGATAAAAAAATGAAAAAAAAGGATTGAGGTTAAGAAATCCTATACTACCCCTATGGAACTAAGAGATTGCGAAGATTGAATGAAACTAAACAAAACCATGCTTTGTTTCACCAGGTAAAACGACAACTACACAAAAGCAGGTGCAATCTTCTGGGATATGTGCTTAAGATTTTCTACTACAAACAATACCATCAATAGAACAACATCATTTGAAGTAAACTTTGAAGCATCCACATTAAAAGCTCAGTCTAACTTTATGCATCAAATGAAAAACATCCATCCGAAGAAAGTATGAGCTAAGTTACACCAATCTCTACTATCAATCTTTCGTTCCACTACTATTTAAATAAATTTCTAACATAGAACAATTCTATGAGAAAGAGAAAATACACAACCATGCAACCATTTGACAATTAAGATTATAAAGCATCTCATGCATTTATGAACTTCATCATCATAATAGTTTTCGCAACAATTCCATAAAACTCTCTTATATTTCTATGCTCTACAATTCTATCTTTAAATCTCTAATCTCTAATCTGCTTTATAATTCCTTCTAATCCTCCTTTCTAAATGAAAGTGGAGGGGTACATATAGAATTCCTGAATACAATGAACGGCCAAGATTAAATCAAGATCAAAGGCCCAAATTTAAAACAAGATAACCCTAATTAGGGTTGCCAAAATATCAACTAATTAACAGGCAGACGAGTCTCCACTGAGAGTTGCGTCCTTATCCGCTTCCATAATATCCGATGAATCTGGACACAATGGCGCCAACCTCCTCAATGGTAATGTCTGACAATGCATTGACTTTGTACTCTAGCAGTTCGAAACTATCCGCACAATCGACAAAGACAACCATTCACTCTGATTCATGCTGCAGGAAGGTATTTTAGACGGTCAAGAGGTCAAATGCCTTAGTCAAATTTTCTCTCAAGACTGGCATGGTGGAGAAAATCTTTCGAACTTATTTTTGCATATTGCCTGGTTGCAAGTCATTCTCCTGGACAATGTCCTTGTCCAATGCATCTGCTGCCATGTGGAAAATATTATTCTAAATACCTTTCACCTGCTCATCAATTCTAGCACTTTCCACCTTAACCTTTTCCAAGACCTCCCCATGTGAGACCAGTGCATAATACCAATTGCTGAAGTCGTATGCCGCTCCAACTGCAATAATCTCCTTGTTAATCAGCCTTTGCTTAGGAATGCCCCTTATGTCTCAAAGACACATAATGATTCTATTTTGGATGTCCTGGAGTTCATCCCATGCCTCAGCCAAGTTTTTAACTCTTGTGAGTAAAGAAGAATTTTTCCCATGAGCATGTGCCAACTTCTCCACAAATGCCATTACTTCTCCCTCTTTCCCTACCATCCATTCTTTTGTTTCTCTGGCAGTAGTCAATTTCTTCTCAAAATTTCCTGTCGGCTCCTGCGATGCATTTGGAAGTAGAGGGGCTGATTGGTCACCTTGATTAAGTGGCCTTGTCGAATGCAAGATATATTCCTTTAGGCGTTCAACCTCCATCTTATATTCTCTTTTCTTCAAAGTCTCCTTTTCCAACCTGGATTTAATGGTAGAAACAGAGTTATCCAGATCTTCCACTTCTTGTCCTTTTGTTGATGGACCAATATCAATAACTATAATGGCATACTCACTTGGAGTAATTTCATCCTGTGGCTTCTCAATGGTCGGTACTGCAATCTGCATAGTATGATTACAAGCTTCATCTCTTTGTATGGTGGAGAATTTCTTGGCTGGTTTCTTTGTATTAGCTTGTTCCAGCCTTGCCAAGAAATTTGCAATATCGTCTTCTTCTGGTATCTCGACTGGTACCTTGACTTTAAGCCTTTCCTTTAGCCAATCTGGGATTGTGGGCTGTTCAACTCCGTCATCCTCATAATGTGGAATGTCTTGGATGTCTTGGTCTTCTTGCACTAATGGATCCTCTTGAATGCCTTTGAGGGCTGAAATCATCCCCTCTTGGAAGTCGCCTCCCATGACATCCACATCCCCATCTGAATCACATATTTCCGTGCCCGTTGGGGAGTGATGATAATCATCCTCTAGCTGCATTGGCTCCATGTCTCTTTCCAGAACTGGTGAGGGAATTCTAACCTGTCCCCATGATTCTTCTTCCATGATCAATATATGCTCCACATTCCTGGATGTGGCTGAATGAAGGGGTTTGGACTTTTTTTGGATTGGTTCCACACCTATCGCCTTTTCCTTACCCTTTCTCTTTTTTTGGTTGGTAGCCTCAACTAACTCGTCTCCCTGAGAAGAACCGGCATTTGAAGAACAGGACTCAACTTCACCCATCAAGTTATATCGATACGTGAATGGCATATTCCATTGCCGTAAAATTTGTAGTTGCTGGTCTACCCACCATTGTGAGTACTTAACCACAAGCCTCATAAGAATTGTCAGGTCACCAAGTTCTGGCTCAGACCATTTAACAGGAAGAAGTGGCAGTCCTTCATCAAAGCTTGGTTGCAAGTACACTTCATCATCATCCAGTTGATCAGGCACACATAAGAGTTTTGTTGTCCTGATCACGTCCAAAGGCAATCTTGACCAAAATCTCTTCCTTACTTCAAATTCATCAGCAACATTCACCCAAAAGTCCTCAAGGTTGATTCTATGCCTGTATTTTCTTCCGTCCACAGCTCCAATGTGATTAAGTGGATCAAAGTCACTTTTGGATTTGTATGAAGTGAATGGATACCATTGTATTTCCACTTGGGCACTTTCTGCTGCCTGTGCTGACGGACAAAATTCAACCATGTTTCCAATAGAGGAAACGTGATGACCACTTTTTGTTTTGGCCTCTGGATGCTTTGAAATGTTTCCAACTGCCTTAGGACCTCCAACAAAATCATTCTGTCAGTAGGAAAGATTGGCAACTTATAAGGAGAATCCGTGAATCCCTGGATTCGGATGTAGGTGAATCTAGGAAATTGGATAAACCAGGATCCGTAGTTGCTGACTAAACTCTTTGCCTCATGGGTGAGCCTTTGATGCATTCCACCTTGAGGTATCCAGGTGATATACGTAAGAAAAGCATCGTGCACCCGTCAGAAGTGTGACTTCTCGCTGAACTGCAATTGAGGATAGCAGTTATAAACCTTGAACTCTCTTTCTCCATTGCCGACTACACCCTTGCAAAATAGACCGGCATATCGGTATGTTCGAGCAAGCAAGTATATAATATAGGAACTCATATGAAAGGCTTTGGTCTTTTCCAAGTTGACCAATTGCTCGTGAATACTATCACTGATCATCCTTGACCAGTTAACCATTTTTGCTCTGGAAGTTACTTCATCAATGAAGTAATACATCCAAGTCTCAAAGGGTGCACCCTAAGGATTACCCACTATTTTGTTCAGCAGCAAGACCATATCTCCATAATCTTACTTGAAATCCGATTTGAGCAACTTCTTAGGTACCTTTTTGGCTAAAGGTCTTGGCTTTACCAACCAATTTTTGTTCATGTTTGTTGCACAAAGGATTTGTTTATCTTTATACAATTTTTGTGCATCTTCCTTTGACTGGTAATATGTTGTATGGTAAGCTGGAACTCCAAATGCCTCTTGTTTAGCTAGCTCACCTAGATATGCCAACACTCTACCATCAGGCACTTCAATTTTCCTTTCCTCAGCATTGTAATGCATTGTGCACTCCACAATTAATTCTGGACATTTGATTGCCGGCGGAAATCGTGCAGCTTGAACTATGTTGTTCGGCATCATTTTTCGTGCAATTGGTGTGGGCAAGATTTCAACCCTTCCGTACATCCTTTTCCTAAATTCGTCAAAGTCAACATGGCCAAGGTTGGTATCTGCAATATTTTTCAATTTGGAGACGATTTTAGACTCCGGCTGCAAACCTTTACTGGCGAATTTCATTTTCTTTGACGATTCTCCTTTATCCAGCATAAATCTACAAAAGAAAATATAAAATTCAGAAATTATTTATGCCATTATTTCGAAACAAACATATTCCAACCAACTTGATAAGTTAAATCTTGAAAATGACTATTGTTGGAAATGGAAGAATTTTATGATTTGGAAAAGAGAATTCTTTGGCGGAATAGAGAAACTAAATTTGCCTGGCAATGAAAAATTGTATTGTTGCTGAATAAATTCGCCCTTTTCAGCCTTTACTTCGAAAGAAAAAATAACTTTCTTCACAAAACTTCTTTTTCCTTAGACAAAACTTCTCTTCACAACTTCGTTTTCGAAAGAATGATTAAGAAATGAAATGCAAAACCAATTTAAGGTTGAAAAAGTCGACCCATTTAGCAAATTTTAGTTGTTTCCAATTAATCCAGTTTGAACTTGGCTTGCACTTCTCTTTCGAATAACAGTTTCAATTCTCAACACCAGTTTGCAAAGGAAGTTTCTAATTTTGTCGCCAGCTCAGTGAAGTCTTTTCTTTTCTTTCTCCTTTTCAAAATTTTCCTAGAGAAAATTCAAATTTTCTCATTTAATGGTTTTGGAAAATAAAATATTAAAATAATATTTTGTGTTATTTCCAACCCGTTCGTTAAAAATAATTAAATCATGGTATTTTAATTATTTTTATATCCAAAGGCAAATTTAAATTTTATTTTTCCAAATTGCTCCGTGCCTCTGCCTAATGCAAATTTCCTCTTTGTCAACTTTGCCAAGATTTTGCCATGATTTTTTCATTTCTGGCGAATTTCTTCATTGTCTAGACATGCCATTTAATTTTTTAAATTTTTTTCAATGTCTAGACTTAGGAAAAATTTTAAATTCTTTTACTTCTCCAAGGTTTACGCTTAGGCAAAAAATCTTCAATTTCCATTTCTCCAAGTGTTTTCCATGCCATTCAAGGCCTAGGCGGACTTGCCTTGTGTTTTTTCCATACTTCTCAAGCCTAGGGCAGACTTCCTCTAGTCATTTTCCATTTAATCCAACATGGGGCGGAATTTCTCTATGTCTTTGCCATTCCCCAACATCTTGGAGCAGACTTCTTTACTTCCAATCCATCTCCAACCTTCTTGGAGCTGACTTCCTCATGTCATAAGCCATTTTCTTGGGCGGACTTGGCCTAGTCTCTTGCCACTTCATTTTGGCTGACTTGCCTACGGGTTGAGCCAACTTCATCATGTGATGGGAGGACTTGCCAATACCTTGTGCCATTTTTGGTTTAGGCTGGGCAGACTTGAGCTATCCTCAAGCCATTCCTCCAAGTGCAGACTTCACTAACTTCTAGGCCATGCTGATTTGATAAGGGCGGGCTTGCCACCACTTTGTGCCATCTCCCACCTTCTTGGAGTGGAATTGGTTTGCTTCCATGCCATCAAACTAGGGCGGACTTTGCCTTGTGTTGAGCCATTTTTCTCAATTGTTGGGCGAATTTAGCACATGCTTCTGCCATGCCTTAGACGAATTTTCAGATTTTTTAAAGTTTTCCATTTTGGAGATTTCTGGAGTTGATCCCAACGAAGCCATGACCTGCACATTTTCCAAAAATAGAAAGCTTGCCAAAAATAGAAAGCTTGCCAAAAATATAAATTTTTTAAAAATAGCCCCTAAAAAATAGGAAGTCCAGAATGGGCTAAAAATGCCAAAAAAAAAGTTCCTAAAATATAGGGGTTCGGGGTGAAAACCCTAAAATTTAGGTGTCAGAATTGACTGAAATGATAGTCGATCTTCATCCACAATGCCTTCTAAACACTTTGGCGAGGTTCGTGTACTGATTCTAGCTCACAATCATTTCTTGACTCGGGTGACCCTTGAAAAATTCAAATGCTAAGTACCCAACCAAAAGACCAAAATGCAAAGGAAAAGCTCAAAAGGAAAACTACTAGGGTCCCCATTTGCAATGGGGCAATGTGTGAAAAAGGTCACAAAAGAGTATTCTTAAGTGGTTCAACGAGATCATACTCCCTATGTTATGAATTGAGATGAGGGGCCACTGATAAGATTGTGTTGGATAAGGGTAAAGATGTTGGAGTGACTTGTTGGGGGTGTGGGTTATTTCTAGTGTAGTGAGTATGAGCAACAACATCATGCTTGGGTGGGTGAAGGGTAAATTTAGGTTTTGATAGGGTTTGAGGTTTATGGGAAGGTGGGTAGAGAACAAGCCGAGGTTGGATTATGTTAACATCTTTTGTTTGAGATTCCTAACAACAAACCTTAGTAGATGAATTAGGTGAGATAAAGTCCTAAAGAACTTCATCTAACATGCCCATATCATCACAACTAAAAGGTTCGGGAGATAGGTTAACGGTGGTGGGTTTGGGTTTATCATCACAAACCTTAGTAGATGAGCTTAGAGAAAGGAAGTTCTGTAGAGCTTCCTCTAACTGATCGAAGTCATCACTACTAAAAGCTTTAGATATTGTTTTCCTATAGTGAAGGAGTGTGTGTATTGTTTCATGTGAGGTTTCTATGGTTTTGTTTTCATGTTCTAATAAATTTACATTAAAAGAAGTAAGAACTAAAGTTGAAAAGGAAAGTTGTAAAGATCTAATGCTATTCATAAATGCCATTAAAGTAAAATAGCTATCTGGAAATAGACAATTAACTAAAACAAACAAAAACTTCAGAAATCGACAATTAAATGTAGAAATCATTGATGCAAAATGACCATTGGCACTAGGTCGCCCAAGGTGGCGACTTAGTCCCAAGAGGGTTATTTTTAGCTTTTTTTTGAGTTTTCTAATGAAAAACACAGTGTTCTGGACTATAAAGTGCATATCTAAGTGGCATATGAAGAATTTCACTATTTTGTAAGGAAATAAATCCAAACAATGAGCTTTTTCACTAGTGCAAAGTATGAAACCCTAGGATGTCTTTTTAAATAATGCAACATACAAAATTTAATGCTAAGAGAAGAGGTTCCTAAGATGCAAATGCAGACTAAATCAGAAGTAAGACGTGTCAAAAAGCAGGTTCACCAAAATGAACTACAAAATTTATGTTTTGGGATAAAGGTAAAGGAATGGGGGTTTCTTCTACTTTCAGGGTTTTTTACCTAGAAGGAAAGAGAAGTTTTCCTTTACTCTTTGGGGAACATAAATCTTGGGATTCATTCAATGTTAGGAATTGAAGTGTGATTGAAATGTCTAATATTAAATGCTCTAAATGTTGTAATCTAAAACTAACTATTGTATGCATGGTTATGGAATCTACATTATTTTAAAACACATTATGTAATGCAACAAAGATAAAGTAAAGACTATATAAAGAAAGATAACCGAATAAATTAGACAAGTACACCTAGAAATAGTTGAAGACCAAAGTGGGGATTGTAGAAGCCTCTGGAAATCTAGAAAATCTAAGTTTTTTTCCCAATGGGACACTTACACCAAGTTGGACGACCTTGTTCCTTTTTTGGTAAATTGCTTTAGGCTCTGTTCTGGCCAACTGGGTGCTCAAATCTGATAAAATATTTGACAGAAACCCCTAGTGGGACTAGGTCGCCACTATTGGTGACCTAGTCTCTTTCAACTTTTTGAGAAAACTGAAAGTGGAGTCGAGGGTTTATAGTCAACACTCTACTTCTTCACTAAAGTTTGGGCTCAACTTCACAAAATCACCTGTAAAATAGAGTATATTTGGTTTCTAATGTGGGGTTTGCCTTGGTCAAACCCCTAGTTTGTATTTAAACTTGGAAAGAGATAGTAAATCTGCATAAACCCTAGCCCTAAATGTGTCTAGAACTAGAAAAATCTGAAGTAAAGCAAAACACTATTTTATTGTGCTAGAATAAGATGTGTGAGTGCGATTTGAATAATGCAAGACTTCTAACCAAGAAACCCTACAACATTGAAATTGCATGCAAATGAAATGCAAATGGAATGCAAACCTTAAATCTGAAGATAGGGAGAAAATGGAAGATGGAATCACTTTGAAAATAGTCTTTAGGTGTGATTTGGTGGCTAGTTGCACCTCCTCAACCTAGATTTCTCCATGATTCTCCATAGGCATCTATGATCAACCCTTTGGAATGTGAGATCTTGAGTGGGAAGTGATCTTGAAGACCACAAAAACCTTGGTTTTCTGCCCTAAGCTTCAACTTTGTTGTAGAAAGAGAGATGAATCTTCTTGAGGAAGATGTTCAATGCTTGAGTCTTACTTGTGCTTGTGAAAAATGACTAAGGAGAGAGTGAAAGATGACCTAAAAATAAGTATTTATAAGAATCAATACCTAATTGTCAGTTATTCTTACCTAAGAGGCCGACACCCATCGGTATTTTTTAGCAAGATAGATATTTTCTTGCTTAAAAATGCAAAAAATCCCAAAAAGGACTAGGTCACCAACTTGGGCGACCTAGTCCCACTAGGGGATTTTGAAGTGGGATTGGTGATATTTGAATTTTTTTGATGTTGTTTGTTGGGGTTTGTATGATTCCTTAGGTAAAATAGTCCTCAAAGTCAAAAATAACGAGCCTTAGGGGTCTATAAATGTTGTTTTAGGAGGTGATTGATGAAAGGGGACCTAAAGTAGGACCAAATTAGGCACAAAATTGTCCTTTTCTTCAAAGGTATACAAATTTTGGCGACATAGAGACAAAAGACAATAGTAGAATCTTACATGGAAAAAATTCAAGACACACCAAAACATGTATGCACAATTTGCCAACAACTCCGTTTTAAGAAAAACATAAAAAAACTTACAGAAAAAATAAAAGACACATACCAATTACTATATCAAAGAAAAACACTTTTTTGGAAACAAGATATGCAAGTTTTGTTATCAGCATTTACAACAAAACATAAAACCACCGTATGCAACCCTAGAACATATCAGAAGAAACAATCCATTATGACACATATATGCTTTTAGGACTTGAAATAAGGCTAGTGGCACTTCGAATTGCATTTGCATAGATATGGAAAGTAGGACATAAGAGGTCTCAAATTGGATTATCTAGAACCATTATCAATGTGACAACCTACATTAGCATCATACAAACGGTATTTCCATTATCATGTAATGAAACATGGACAGTTGTTGTTGCATTAAAGAGACGTTTGCAATACACAAACGTGTATCAAAAGGGAAGAGTGCAACCAAATACTATTATGAATTCTTTCAATGAATTGTACAAAACAACACTATACAAAATGCACAATGTAAAATTGAACAAAAAGTGGCATGAGCATTTATACCCTTTACAAGAATAGGTCCTTAATGTCGAGTCTTCATCAACTGATGATGACAATGAAATTGACAATGCAACAGACATTGAAACAAACACTTTGATACATGGGTTTACTGAGTCAAAAACTATATATTCTCTCCAAGATAAAGTAATAGAGATTGCATCGACAGAAGGAAAACAACCTCTAGGAATGTTCCAAGATAAATATGCAGAGGAGATGAACTTCCCCACATTTTTTTTGGGGAGCCATGTGATGAGGCAATTGAAAAAAGACTCATATCAAATAATCGCCCAATGGGAATTGCAAAATTCAAATCGATCATTTGCCTATGATACCACTAACTTGTTTTTCAAAACTATCAAAATACTAATTGGCTAGGTCTTTTATACCATATGGATACGAATCCCCAAGGGAAAACTACGAGGCAAAAATCTACTAGAAAAATATGTCAAGTACAAACCAAACCTTAAAAAAATATTGTGATTAGATATTGGATATATAGATTTCAAAAATATAAAAAATTCACCAGACTATTTGCAATATCTTAAGAAAAATGTTTTTGCAATGATACGACAATTAGGACCAGTGACGTTCTTTGTGACATTCACTAGTGCAGAACAAAATTGGACCCCATTAACAAAAACATTGGAAGAATTGTACATATCACATTACACAAGGTCAAACCAAATACAATCTAATTCATCTCCCGAAATTGACATTTTCTCTTTAATAAAAAAGGATCCATTCACTTGTACACGCTATTACAAACATAGAATTAATGCAATGAAAAGATTACTATGTTCAGATGAAACCTTCTTTGGAAAGGTATTCGACTACTTCTCAGTCACAGAATTCCAAAACTGAGGCAATGAACATGTGATGTCCCTACTCTAGTCAGTTCTCGGGAATAGTGTGTTAGCCCTTTATTGGACCCTTGTGGGTTAGCTGGATTGGTTAGAGGGTCAGTGGTACTTTCTGGAGAGTTTGATCATTCTCATGTTCAGAGCCCAATGTTGGTTCATAGTAGGCGTTAGCAGTTCAGGAGTCGATAGCTTCTGACGGGACAGGATTATATGAAGATTTGTGGAAGTTATGCCTATTTGAGTGATTTAAGTTATTTATTAACTTAATATTTTATTATAAAGTCAAATTGACTTTATACTTTTTAAATCACTTAAATATTTTCTAAAAGTGATTTAATATTTTAGTCACTTAAATTAATAAAGTGTGCCCAAGTATTTAAGTCAAATACTATTGAAATGACTTAAATATATTTTAAAAGATTTAAAATATAAAGAGGGGCATATCTTTCTTGGAATTCGTGCCTTTTGCATATAAGGGCATTTTTGGCAATGAGAAACTCACCTTTTGATAATTTTGACTTTGCCTTGTGTTTCTTCCTGTGCATTCTCCTGTGATTAGGGTTTGAAAAATCTTCCATTGAAGAACGATTCCTCTTCAGTGTTGAGAACTCTTGAGATTGTGAGATATCAATCGAATCAGTGCAGTTGAGAGCTTCATTCAGAGGTTCTACTTGATTGTATCAGAGATTTACCATTTAGTATTTACTTGTCCACAATAGGGAAAGAGGGTTTCATCTCCAGAGATGCCATTCTCTATAGATCTCAGCTTTCAAAGTGTTCCTTTTGGGTTTCTACCTTGGTCGTACAACTTACATTGAGATATGTGCCCATTAAGGGAGGCATGTGAAGCATCTTACTGAAACGCCTTTGTTTTGGCTCTTGTTTTCCTTCCATCATTGGCGTGTACCCTTCGCAAGTGCTTGTATCCAGTTTCTGAAAGGGAGAACTCAAATCTGGAAGCCAGACATCTTTATATGTCAGTTTTCACCATTCTTGGTTGGCGAGCTGGCTTACTTTTTTAAATAAATAATCTGGAACCCTTCTGGTATGCTTATCATTTACAGTCTATTTGTTTCAGTTAAATAATGTCTTCTACACTTTCATTCTGAAGAAAATAGTGCAAATTTACATTTTATAAGCATTTATGTTGTGCACCCCTTTTCTTATGTCTATCAAACTTTCTCTAAAAAACTAAATAACACTAAAAAGACTTAAGAAATACTCGGGTTTGAATTGAGAGCCAGCAAGGCTCATCACAATGGTATCAGAGCATATTAATCCTGCCAGCTTGTGGGAAAATAATTCTACGCGGCCACACCAAAACATGTTTGACAGGCACTACACACGCAGGGGCCCTGGAATTCAGCGAAATACTTGTGCACCATTTCAGGCACCTCCATTGTACGAACAGGAAGAGGATTTTGTTTATGATAGTATGGCTGAAAGGAATGATGATGCTCATCTTAATGATGAAGACAGGGATGCTAGAGAAGTACTGAGAGGAATGGTGGCCGGTCAAGAATAGGTGCAAACATCCTTCAACAACTTAGCACAAATGTGCAAAACTTGACAGTTTAGAGGAGGCCAAATATTGATCAAGATTAGGAAGGTAGCATACATGGAGAGCATCACAGGAATATTACTCTAGCATGCACCTTTGAGAGAGCCACACACCCTACTTTTGTCAAAAATGACGCTGAGGAGGAAGAGGAGGTGGAAGAAGGTGGTGAAGGAAACTTTGCTGACAACATCCTGGCTATGCATCATGAATGGGATGCAATGCCTCCATGAGTTAAGGATCACCTTAACTTTGACCTTTTTATGAGTTAGAAAAGAGAACACACCAGGAACAGGAATGACAAGAGGCCTAGATACAAACATAATGATCTATGACAGGCTACCAATAAGCTTACCTTAGCGAACTTTGATGGCAGTGGCAGAGTTACAACACGTGCCTGGGTGAGTAAATTGGATACGTTCCTGACACTAAGTCCTAAGCCAGAGGAAGATGCTATTAGATTTGCAGCTCTACACCTTGATGGCATGGCACATGACTGGTGGATTCATGGCATGGCTACTCTTCACCATGACCAGATTACCTCATACCAGGAGTATACTGATAGATTGGTAGAGAGGTTTGATAGACATGATTCTGAACTGTTCTTCAGGGATCTAGCACAGTTAAAACAATTGGGTAACTTGGAATCATACATTGGAGAGTTCCAAAGACTATCTGTAATGGTGACAAGCATTTCAGAGAGAAGGTTGATAATATTGTTTATTGAGGGTCTTTTTGAGCCCATGAAAGGTTGGATAAAGGCATTTGATCCACCTACTTTACAGGAGACCATGAGGAAAGCTCGCAGTATGGAGCTCACTACACCTCGTAAACAATTTGGCACAAAACCTTCTTCCTCCTACATTGAGAACAAATCTAATCCAAAGAAGGTTGATAATGTTGATCAAAAGAAAAGATTTGCAGCTCCATTAGATCAGGACACAATGAATGATCTACGTAGAAGGAAGCTCTGTTTTTACTATAAAGGCCCATATGACTTCAATCATGACTGTCCCCTAAAGCCTAAAGGGAAAAATAGGCACATGGAATGGTTTTATGAGGGAGAAACGTTGACTGATTTTTTTGATCAACAAGCTGCTATTTATGACATAGATGAAGAAAAGTTAGAAAATGAGGCAGAAATTGTGGTAGAAAGTGAGCTACAGGAGGCTCATATGTCCAGCATGCAGAGAGAGGGTTCCTTCAGGCTCTGTGGGATTTTAGTGAGTCAAAGAGTCATATCTCTTTTGGACATAGGTGCAACCCACAACTTTATTGATTCACGATTAGTGGAGAAAAGGGGAATTCAAACTCAGCATTTTGAAGGCATTCGAGTGAAGGTTGTAGATGGTCACACTCTTACCTGTGAGAGGATGATTCCTGATTTACCCTTGAAACTCAACAATTTTGAGTTTAAGGCAGATTTTTATGTTGTGAACATGGGAGGAACGGATATAGTTCTCGGCATGAAGTGGCTTCATGCTATAGGAGAGTTCACACTTAATTTGTGTGATATGGAGATGAAATTCAAAATTGATGGCACAAATCATGTTCTTAAAGCCATCAAGGACAACAATCTAAAATAAATTTCACTCTAGAGAATGGAACGTTTGATTCAACATGACATGGTAGAATGGGCTGCTGAGTGCAAGTTAATGCCTTCACAGTTAGAGCAGCAAGCTTCTCCTTACCATCCGGACGTAAAGGAACTCCGAATCAAACATGCAAAGGTTTTCAGTGCTATTCCACTAGGTAGACCTCCTGATAGAGGTATTGAGCACATCATTGAGTTGGATGAGGGCACGAAACCTATTATGATCACTCCTTACCGGCACCCCAAACGTTTAAAAGATGAAATTGAGAAAACCATTAAGGAACTTTTAGCAATGGGGCACATTAGGCCGAGTAAGTCACCCTTTGCTTCATCAGTTGTTTTGGTGAAGAAAAAGGATGGTACACTTAGGATGTGTGTTGACTATAGGATGCTTAATAGGAAGACTATTAAGAACAGGTATCCTATTCCACGGATAGATGAGTTGATAGACGAGCTTCATGGAGCTTGCTATTTCTCGAAGATTGATTTGAGGACTGGTTACCATCAGATCAGAGTCAGAGAGGAGGATATTGAGAAAACCGCATTTAGATGTCACTGTGGACACTATGATTTCTTGGTTATGCCACTCGGCTTAACCAATGCTCCAACTACATTTCAGTCTACTATGAACAGGGTTTTCCATCCTCTCTTGAGGAAATTTGTTTTGGTGTTATTCGACGACATCCTGGTTTACAACAAATCATGGGAGGAACACATTGTTCACTTAGATGAGGTATTGAGTATACTTGACAGGGAGTCCTTGTACGCCAAGGAGTCCAAGTGTGCTTTGGGCATGGCTGAGCTTTTGTATCTGGGTCACATTATCAGTCGAGAGGGAGTCAACATGGATCCAGAGAAAATTTGAGCTATCATCGATTGGCCTACACCTGAGATGTTGACACAGCTCAGGGGGTTTGTAGGATTATGTGCCTTCTATCATCGGTTCGTTAGTGGATTCTCGCGACATGCTGCGCCACTAACTGATTTGACTAAGAAGGGAGCCTTTGTGTGGACACCTCTTGCACAGGCGTGCTTTGAGAAGTTCAAACTTCTTATGACTACATGCCTAGTATTGGCTTTGCCAGACTTTGCTAGACCATTTGAGCTACATTGTGATGCCAGTGGTGAGGGTATTGGTGCAGTTATCATGCAGGATCGACACCCTATAGCTTTTGAGAACAGGAAGCTAAGAGGTCCTGAACAGAGTTTCAGTATCTATGATAAGGAAATGTTGGCCATCATGCATGCCATGGCCAAATTCAGGAAATACTTGATTGGTAGTAAATTCAGTGTTAAAATTGATCACAATAGTCTGAAACATTTCCTTGGACAGTGGGATTTGAATGAAAGACAACATAAATGGGTCAACAAACTTCAGTCCTATGATTTTGACATTGCCTATGTCAAGGGCACTCAGAATGTGGTTGCTGATGCTTTATCTTGCCATCCTCACTTGAGCTCCATTTCACTGATTTCATAGGACTGGAGACACATGATAGTAGCAGAATATGCTAAGAATCCGTGGGCTTCTAGCATAGTGGATGGGACAGCTCAGGATGACAGATACTCACTTGTGGATGATCTTATCATTTACAAAGGGAGGATATTTCTTGTCCCAGGTTCTGAGATGAGGGGCATAGTTTTGAGGTCATTCCATGATTCTCCTATGGTAGGACATCCCGGTTACTTTAAGACCTATAGGCAGGTATGGGAGAGATTCTCTTGGAAGGGTCTCAAATCATTTGTTCTTCAGTATGTCAGGGAATGCCTTGTTCGTCAGCAGAACAAGCAAGAACACACATACCCTGCAGGTTTACTTCAGCCGCTTCCTATTCTTGAGAGGAAGTGGGAATGCTTGTCTATGGACTTCATCATGGGCTTGCTGAAAGCTCAAGGGAAAGACAACATTTATGTGGTAGTAGATCGGTTGACGAAGTATGCACATTGATTCTCAATCACTACTACACACACAGCTACTTAGGTGGCGGACTTGTTTTTCTGTGAGGTATTCAAATTACATGGATTTCCTTGGAGTATAGTCAGTGACAGGGATAACAGGTTTTTGAGTAACTTCTAGCAGGATTTATTCAAACTTTGCGGGATAGAACTCACTCTGAGCACCAGCTACCACCCATAGACAGATGGGTAGACAGAGATAGTCAACAAATGGGTGGAGGGATACTTGAGGAATTATAGTTTAGGACAGCAGAAGGCATGGGTGAAGTGATTATACCTTTGTGAGTATTGCTATAATACCACTCATCACATGAGTATTCAGATGACACCATACCGAGCATTATATGGATATGATGCTCTGAGCTTTCTAGATTTATTGTTGAGTGATAGTAGAGTACCCAGTGCTGGTGATTTGTTGTAGGAGAGTCGGGACATTATGAGAGCGCTTAGAGAGAATATTCAAAAAGCTCAAAATCAACAAAAACAATATGTTGATCAGAGGCGAGTGGAGAGATCTTTTGAGATCGATGATTTGGTGTATTTGATGCTCCAGCTTTATAGGCAGTCTGCCCTTCGTAAGAAGGGCTCCGAGAAGCTTAAGCCACGATACTATGGACCATTTAGGGTTGTCAGACGTGTCGGTGAAGTGGCTTATGAGTTAAATCTTCCAGTGGACAGTAAGGTTCACAATGTGTTCCATGTGTCGCGCCTCAAAAAGGCATTGGGACCATAGGTGACTCCTTCTATTGATTTACCACCCCTGGATGATGAGGGGAAATTGATTTTGATACCTAAGACCATTCTGGATTCTAGAGAGCATCATCTTCGGAGGCGGGTTATCAGGGAATATTTGGTGAAGTGGAAAGATCTACCGACAGAGGATGCAACTTGGGAGAGTGACAGTATTCTTCAACATCCAGCTTTGAGTTTGCTTGTGGGCAAGCAAATTTGGGGAGGGCAGACTGTGATGTCCCTGCTCTAGTCAGTTCTTAGGAATAGTGTGTTAGCCCTTTATTGGACCCTTGTGGGCTAGCTGGATTGGTTAGAGGGTCAGTGGTACTTTCTGGAGAGTTTGATCGTTCTCGTGTTCAGAGCCCAGTGTTGGTTCACAGCAGGTGTTAGCAGTTCAGGAGTTGACAGCTTCTGACAGCACAATATTTTATGAAGATTTGTGGAAGTTATGCCTATTTGAGTGATTTAAGTTATTTATTAACTAAATATTTTATTATAAAGTCAAATTGACTTTATACTTTTTAAATCACTTAAATATTCTCTAAAAGTGATTTAATATTTTAATCACTTAAATTAATAAAGTGCACCCAAGTATTTAAGTCAAATACTATTGAAATGACTTAAATATATTTTAAAAGATTTAAAATATAAAGAGGGGCGTATCTTTCTTGGAATTTGTGCCTTTTGCATATAAGGGCATTTTTGGCAATGAGAAACTCACCTTTTGATAATTTTGACTTTGCCTTGTGTTTCTTCCTGTGCATTCTCCTATGATCAGGGTTTGAAAAATCTTCCATTGAAGAACAATTCCTCTTCAGTGTTGAGCACTCTTGAGATTGTGAGAGATCAATCGAATCAGTGCAGTTGAGAGCTTCATTCAGAGGTTCTACTTGATTCTATCAGAGATTTACCATTCAGTATTTACTTGTCCGCAATAGGGAAAGAGGGTTTCATCTCCAGAGACGCCATTCTCTACAGATCTCAGCTTTCAGAGTGTTCCTTTTGGGTTTCTACCTTGGTCATACAACTTGTATTGGGATATGTGCCCACTAAGGGAGGCGTGTGAAGCATCTTGCTGAAAGGCCTTTGTTTTGGCCCCTGTTTTCCTTCCATCATTGGCGTGTACCCTTCTCAAGTGCTTGTATCCAGTTTCTGAAAGGGAGAACTCAAATTTGGAAGCCAGACGTCTTTATATGTCAGTTTTCACCATTCTTGGCTGGCGAGCTGGCTTACTTTTTTAAATAAATAATCTGGAACCCTTCTAGTATGTTTATCATTTGCAATCTATTTGTTTCAGTTAAATAATGTCTTCTACACTTTCATTCTGAAGAAAATAGTGCAAATTTACATTTTATAAGCATTTATGCTGTGCGCCCCTTCTCTTCTGTCTATCAAACTTTCTCTAAAAAACTAAATAACACTAAAAAGACTTAAGAAATACTGGGGTTTGAATTGAGAGCCAGCAGGGCTCATCACAGAACATGATCATTTTATGCTATGGGTTAAAGATGCACCATCCTATGGAAAACATAAAAATGCTACCATTTAGTAGTTTGTGGACAAATATATAACTTGCAATACAAAAAGTTTAGATGATCAAATAGCTAAATTACATACACATCATCACACTAAACAATGTAGAATCATAAAACGAAGAAAGTGTCGCTTTGGTTTCCCACAACCACCTATGAGAGCAATAAAAATACTTGAACCATGCATTGACAAAGAACAACACAATATGCATATTGCTAAGAAACTACATTCGACTTTGGAGACTTCAAGTTATGATTCTTCTGTATCCTTTGAAGATTTCTTAGACAACATAAACATGACTGAAGATGAATACATACAAGCAATACGATCTACATTGCTGAGGCCAACATTATTCTTAAAAAGAAAACCAACTCAAATATGGAATAATTCATTTGCAACCCACATTCCGCATTTGTGGAAAGCAAATATAGATGCACAATTTGTTCTCAATGCATATGCTGCAGCAATATACTGTAGCTTCTACATGACAAAATGTAATAACTCAATGAAAAAAGCATTCAATAAGATACACATAGACCACAATCAACATAGCATTGATGCCATGAATATGTTAACAAAACTTGGTAATGCCTTGCTCAATTTACAACAAATGTCTACTCAACAGGCCATACACATTGTGCTTTCACTTTCACTTAACTATAATTCATGAAAATGTAGATTCATAGACACTTATGCTCCTGAAAATCGCACATTTATTTTAAAGTCTTCCAAGCAATGAATGAGATGAGTCACAAAATGTTGCTTGCAAAACCTTGATTGACCATTACATTGCATACCCTAAAGCATTGACCAATATTTGTTTAGTAGAATTTGTTGTAGAATACATAATAGAAAAGGGAATTTAACACGACGAACCAAACCACAAATTATCAAATTTATCAAGTACAATAGACATGTTGACATTGAAAACTATTACAGGGAGAAACTTTTTCTATATGTTCCTTTTTCTATTAATGAGACCACGTTGAAACAAGACTTCACAACATGGCAACATGCTTTTTCTAACAATCAAAAGACAGTAAAGCTTAACGAAGCAAAGTATAAATACAATGTAAATGAACTGTGGGGTGACATTGATGATGCTATTATTGATGACAACATTGACAATGACAATTATAACGATGAACATAAAACACAAAAACAAAATTGTAGAGATAGCGAAGAGTACAACTTAAAAGCAGATTTAGACACACTATGACATAATGTGTACACAAAGAAAACAACAAGACCATTTGAAATAGCTACGCATCCACATTTAGTTGATAACACAGAATATTACAATGTTCACAGAATGTTGAACATAGAACAACAGGCCATAGTAAAGGACATATTAATGAAAAACAATGGAAAAACCTCAAGCTATTGCTTTTGTTCTTGATAGGAGTAGGTGGCATAGGGAAAACCTTTACTGCAAAAGCAATATACCAAGGCCTTCTTCGTATATACAATAACTCAATTAATAGTGACCCAGACAAGACAAAGGGCTTGTTACTTGCATATATAGGAAAAGAAGCTTCTAACATAAGAGGTACAATGTTGCACTCTACACTTCTCTTGCCATTAAACAAATCTACTTACATTCCCTTGACATCAGAAAGATTAGATGCATTTACAAAACAATATGAACAATTGCGTATTATTGTCATAGATGAGATATCGCTAGTTGGAGCAAGACTGCTACGCTGCATAGATAAAAGGTTGCATGAAATAATGAAAACACCTACTAGACATTTTGGTGGGTTGGACATTATTTTTTGTGGTGACTTTTACCAAGTAGAACCTATACATGATTGTCTAGTATTCCAAACTCCACCAATGGATACAAAGCTAATACCATATGACTTTTGGCAACAAAACATCAAATGCTACAACTTACAAACAACCATGAGGCAAAAAACTCAAATTGTTATCACTATCCTTAACAAAATACGTACAAGTTCCCAAACAAAGAATGACATCGCATACTTGAATAACAAATGCTTATGCTCTCCACATACAGACCCAACATTCCCATTCCTTTTTTATAAAAAAAAGGTTGTCAATGGACACAACCAAAATATATTATTTGATCTACTTGGAGAGCTAGTTACAATCTATACAATTGATGAACATGATAGCTCTGTTGAGATAGAACAATTGCACAAACATACTGTAGCTCTAGAAAATCAAATAATCTTAAAAAAAGACATATTGGTCAAGATCTATGGTGGAAACTATGATATACAGGATGGTCTTGTCAATGGATCAGATGGAAAATTCAAAGCATATACACAAACTACTGACATAGATATCATTTGGGTTCAATTCAATGATCTTCATATTGTAAAATGTCAAGTTGCAAAATGAACACACTTTAACCAAACACATGTTGACAATGGATGGGTTCCAATTCTTCGAGTTGCAAGACCACTCCAAAAACTACCTACTACACAAAAGAGAACTATTAGAAAATAATTCCCACTGTAATTAGCATGTGCCCAAACAATACATAGAGCACAAGGGTTCACTATGCACGGTCCTGCATTTGACCCTTCCGGTGTGCACCAACATGGGCTAACATGCATAGCTTTGTCTCGAACATCAAGCATTGAAACACTTTTTCTATTAAACCCTCTAACACCAAGAAACTTTAAGGTCAAACCAACAATCATGCAAGAAATGGAACGAATTGAAACAATTGCTAGTTGGACTCTTCAAAATAACATTCATTATAAAGAACATATATCATGTATTACACTATCTACATTGAACACTCGCCATTTCCAATCACATAAAAAAAACATCTTACATGACAATGACTTAATATCGTCAGACATTATATGTCTACAAGAAACCCACTTGAAAACATTGGAATCAAACAATCCACTACCAAACTACAATTTCTTTATAACATGCCATGTGCATGGTATAATGACTTCTATTAGAAAAAAACATACACGTGTTGAACGCAATACCTTTAACACTTGAAACTGTTGAAGCAATGTTGCTTTCATTTATAATTTATGGACGAACACATTTCATTTGTAATATTTATACCAAACCAACAACAACACTTACAAATATCATAACAATTATAAGTAACGCAATGACAATTGTTCCTAGCCACGACATCATCTATATTGCAAGTGACTTCAACGTCGACATTTCCACATACACAAAAATCGTCAATATGTTTAAATAAAACATGCAAATACAAAACTTGCACTTGTTACTTGGACAAGTGGACCATTTGTCAAATACCATCATTGATCACATTTGGACAAACAACAATGCACACACAACTAAAAGTCAAAGGCTAGAAGCATATTGGAGTGATCATGACATTCTTCTAACTCACATTGATAGCATTGTTTAAACAAGGTATACATTTTCCCACAGCTAAACATGAATAGCAATTTTGCTTCACGCAATGTGTAATTCTCTACTTAGATCATTGGCTTGCTCAATGTCAAACACTATAAACTCATATGACAAAATCTGAAATAAACACTATTTTGGAGGTGACTACACAACATGAATACCAGTAAGGCAACTTCCTCTACTTCAGTTCCCTCAAAACCAGAACATGCAGCAAAAAAAGAGTAAAGTATCTAGCAAATATCAACAAACTATTTACTCGAACAATAATCTCAAAAACATTTTTACTTGAGTGGTAGTCTTGTTTCCTTCCTTAACTATCACTGTTCTCCTTTTGCAGATTCTCCAAGCACATACAGTCCACTGGCCCAGATCTGTCCAGCCCACAAGAGCAGATTAGAAAACGGTTAAACATGTCAATAATGCTAAACGAATACAAAGTAAAATCTCACTTTGTTCAACTTTGTAACTTCCATCGATTCAAAGAACACACCCTCCTGCAAAATAAGTACACCAAGGAGCCAATCAAAGAACAGGTATTAATTCGGATTCCACATACTACTTCTCTCGAATACAGCTGGATACTTCTGCTAAGTATATTTTGTTATTGTTGTTGTTCAATCGATAGCAGCTAGGGGAGATCGACTAGTTCATTGTTTTCACAACCACCCCATGCAATGGAAAAAACTTCATGCATCTTACAATTGACTAATAGTAATAGCTTCCTTCCATTGCATAAATAAAAATATTTCTATTTTGTAAATTCCTTGACAGCATGGACATGAGTATGCGGGATGTTGCTTCTGGACAACAACAGCCAAGAAAACGGTAAAACCATGTCTACTATGCTAAATAAATTAACACGTATGCAATAAATTTTTGGCTAAGTCTCTGGCTGACAATTTTAGCTCTGCTTTGTTATAGCCACACACACAGTGTAGAACTAAAAAGCATCGCCTCTTGCAACCTCAACACACAGGCTAGTGAAACAAAACAAAGGTAACAATATCAACTGCTTCATTTCTAGTAAAGTTCACTTGATTTCATGTTGTATGCTTCTACAACTTATATTCATCTCTACATGACCTTGCTCAACATATAGGCTTACTTTCTAAAGATCACTTAACTTAGTTGCCTTTTCCTATTACTGATGACATATTCTATTTTATTCTTTATTACTCAATGCGAATTTATGTCTATCGATTATGTTTATCTTAGTACCAGTCCAGAAGAAAATATAAGAGCACAATGATGCATGTCTTTCAATGATAAGGTAGTGTTGAATCTTGAAACTCTTCAAAAAACTTCCAATTGAAGTCTTTGTGACTTTTCAACCAATATTTCTGTTTGCCTTAAGGCGTAAATTTGGCTGCATTAAGTCAAATTTTGACAACTAGAGCTGATTCTCACTCAGATTTTGTATTAATGTTAGACTGGTATATTTCTTTTTAATGATATGAAAACATGCTTTTGATGCATTTGCAGCTACTCCCCAACATCTAGGCAAACCAGCACAATATTGGACCTTTGCACTCAACGAAATGGATCTATATTTGAAGGTGACGTTCTTGTCATATATGGACCTGCAACAAACAAAAGCCCCAATGCGCAAAAAAGAGCAAAAAATGTGCATGTGGACCTTGTGGGCTCCAATGGACAAATGACAATAACAATGAACACTAGGAACAATCTAATAGACACATTGCTGCCATGTATCACAATTGGCTCCAGCATTTAAATCAGCAACTTCTCAATAAAAAACAAAACACAATACTAAAGAGGTGATGCGGACTGTTGCATAGTCTTAATTGCTAAAAGTTCCATAGAAACTGTGCCTCCTATTTGCAAGCAGCCAAAATTAACTCTTGACTTAACGATTTCTCAAATCATAGAAGCTGATTGCAATTACTCGGTTGGATCATTTGGTGCAACTGGCACAAGTTACCATATAAACAAAATCCAACTTGAAGTCCATGTCAAGGATGGCAATATGCAGGAAGACATGGCTACTGTACATTACTGATCATCCACATTTTACTTTCTTATTCATACTTAGTTAACATACTTTCACTATGCACCAGTGTTCCACGGGGACACGTTCCCCCCCCCAAAATCTCCACGTTTCCTAGAGGGGGACGTCTCGGAGACTTGGGGACTCGGGGGGACGTCCCCCCACTAACCCACCACCAGCGCCACCAACCCACCACCAATGTCGCTGTCTACAAGACGCCGCTAGGACTTTGAGGATGTTGGGGTGTCCTCAAGACGTCTAGGGGACTCCTAGTTGTCTCCAAGATGTATAATTCTTATACTTATACATCTTTTTATAACAATTTTTTCAAGTACTATATGTATTTCAGCACCCTGCCACCCCCTTGCCGCCCCCAAAATTAGACCCCCCGTCCCCACATCCCTGAAACGCATCCCCTACCGTCCCCGTCCCCATCCCCGAAACCCTGTGGAACACTGCTATGCACTAATAACCTTTTGTTTGCAGGTTGTTATCCTAAACAACAACGCAGAAATGTGTGCAGCTTTGCAACAGATGTTCTCCACAGCTGACATGCCACAGATCCTTTTCAAAAATGTTGTACGATCTGGTCCTAAGGGTACAAATGTCATCCACACAATACAGTCCACCTTTGTGCAAGAACTCAATGACCAATGTACAAAAGCCCAATTGCAAACACTAGCAAAATGCAATGTCCATGCAAGCACACAAATTTTTGTTACTCTAATTTCACACTTGTATTACACAATACATCCAATTGTTCTACTGCTTTGCACAATACATAACACTTGCAGGTTATTAGGACATTGAAGACAAAAAAAATGTCCACTTGCCACCTTATGAAATCTGTTGTAGCAAATGTTATCACCCATTGTTATTTGACCCTCCCATTGATGCAAGTTTTGGCCACTGCACACACTGCAATAAAGCCACATGACCCTCACATCGCCACAATTTTCTCTGCACATTATATAGCCAAGAGGGCAACATCGATTGTTGTCTACAAGGAAAGCTGCTTGAACAACATTTGCCATAAATTGCAGAAATAGCATATGAACAATACAGAGTAGACATTTCACCAATAGTTTTCTTATTGCGTAGATTCCAAATCCGCAGCAAGTTCACATTGGCTGTGAGCAACTGTATTGTCCAAATTGTTAAGGACTATCTGCTTTGTACTATTGAACCTTGCATCATTTACTTTACGTAGGACTTTCAGAAGGGTCAATGGCTTTCACCACTGTTTAAACAACAAAAAATATGTTCTACTTGATCTTCATGAAAAACCTGAGATGCATAAATATGTCAATTAATCTTGAACTTTAGTTAAGAAACAATTACCAGAAACCCTTTTTGCATTACTGTATGTGTATTTTGCAAAAGTAATCTGATGGCTATATTGTGTTCAGTTATCCATATTCTTTAAGCTGGTTGAAGGATTATTTTGGATTCATGGCTACATTTTTTTTATGTTTTCTAGATTTTAAGTTCCATTACTCTCTGATTCCATGTAAATTAAATATCAGTGACTGTTCTATGGGAGCAATAAAGGATAAAAAATGAATGTTCATTAAAGATTTTTCACAAACTATTAGAGTTTAAACTGTTACTTGTTTATGTTACATGTCATTGTATTTCATAGCTTTTGTTTCCTGCGCATTCGTTGTTTCCACAGCTTTTGTTGGGACAAAATTGTCACTTTTAGTCAGCTTTCACTGCCTTCATTTGCTATAAAACTCACAGAGATATGATTTCCTGCTCTTTATAAAGGAATATAATGATCAAATGTCTTAAAACAGAGATTATGGGGTTGAATAAATATGGAAAACTCTTGTGCTCTAAAGTGTCAGGTTAGAGGATATTGATTTGGTAGGATTTCTTCTGTACTAGGTTCTAGCTAGGGTCTTAACAGAATATCTTTGCGGCTTATGCATTTTTCTGTCTTAGAATCGATGTTTAAACTTTAAAATACCAATTACAAGATTCGTGAATTCATATTTTCCACGGAGATCTAATAGTGCGATCAAGATAAGATGGCTATGCAAGCATCAAATGTCAATCTGAACTATTTATCCGCCTCTATCACACTCTGGCCTATTGGTACTGTGTAAGTTTCTAACAGTCAAGACCTAAATTAATTTCCAAGCAGCCGACACCATGCCTTGTCTACATGCAACTCGAAGATACAAAACAAAACAAAACCAGAGCAGCACTATTCTTCCACACTTTGGTAGGAACTTCGCTGCTTCTCAGCTCTTGTTTTATCTATGTTTCAATAGAAATTTTGAAAGAATAACTGAAATAGTATAATCCATGGAAAGAGAAATAAATGTACCATATAATGAATTGTGAATGTTCTTATTTTAAGGTATTTTAATGTCATATAAAACATGGATTACATTCCCATCTTCCATGCTAAAAATTATCAATAATAATTTATTTATTTTTTAGTTAAATTAGAAATAACAAAACACAATAAACATGTAAATCTAATGATATTAAGTAATTCCATGTGTTGTATTTCATTTGATTTCAAAATAAATTTTAATCTAAATAACTAAAAATGTTTCTCCGTAAATTACTCTTATCTTAAAATTTATAAATACATGAAGCTTACTATTAGACTTCTTTCTTATTTTTTTTATCAAAATATTTTAATGAAATGACCTATGTAGCTCAACAAACAAAGCTCCTTTTATAATATATTCCACACTTAAAAAAATTATTTTATATTAATAAATGCAATTCTTTATCTCCTAATAGTAATTAGGACAAAGAAAAAAATCTTAGGGTCATTCGTAATATACCTCACATTTGAAGAATTGATTTTATGCTACTAAAATAAAGTCTCTTATATTTTAACTATAACCAAATTTTGTATTCCCTCCTCCCTCTGAAGTTTGTTGAATTTCCATAACTATCACAAACTCTTGTAATATGTCTCATATTTGATCTCTTTTCATTTGAGATAGCGCTACAAGGACTCTTATCCAAGTTTTTCACTCTTTTTCTCTTTAAAATTAAATTTTAAATCCATTATTTGCAACCACAATTAGATGATAAATCTATCTACTTATTTAAGAAATGTGAACAAATGAATTAAAAAAATACCTTACACAAAGAGTCCAGAGGAACTAGGAGCAAATGTGGGGCACATAATTCTCTCATCAATAGGATAAAGTGTATCTATTGAATTTAAGAGTGCCTACAGATAAAACTGTATTGTATATTTTAACCCTAAATTTTGACATCTTACTCTATAATTCTTACATATGAAGATTAATATTAAAAGAAGAAACTAAGGAAGATCTTTACGATTTGGACATGCTTTTGTCGAAGGCATCTAAGAAATTTACCATTTACAGATTACTTCAATTGAAATTTTTTTGTTCCTGTATCAACCATGTAATCACCACATTTATGACAAGTATATTACCTTTAATATTTGTTTCATCTTCCATTAATCCTTGAAGAAGCATATAACAATAATTCAACAAGGAAAAAAAGATTTGACAACGCCACTGCCATATAAACCAATTGGATTCAAACCCATGTAGTAAATTTATAATACTACTTTTTTACAAAAAAAAATATTAAAAAGAAGGCAACAATAGTTAATAATTGCTATCAAGTTGACTATAGAGCTATGATGTAGATGTAGACCAATCTTCATCCCTCCTTGAGTTAGTATTTTGTAGACCACTTGTACTCTCAAGATAAGGGAAGATAGCTATGGGCAATTGAAAAGATCGAGTGCCATGAAATGCCACTATGATTTTTTCTAATCTTTTCACTATCTCCATCATATCTGGTCGTTGTTGTGGTAGCTCTCTTGTGCATGCCAACCCTACTTGCATAATTTGAGTAACACATGGCAATACCACTGATAAATCTGATTCATTAACATCTCTAAGTAGGTTTTTGTTGACCACTTCTATAATTTTATTTGGAAAATACATGCCTACCCATTTTGGTAGATTGATTCCTTCTACAAACATGTCATTTGTAGGCCTCCTCCTTGTCAACATCTCTAAAAGTAGAATTCCATAGCTATATACATCTCCTTTTGGTGAAACATTTCCACCCACTCCATATTCTGTAATATAATACAAATAACTAGTGATTCTCAAACCATATAAAATATTCAAACATAATTTTATATAAAAAATTAAAAATATATTGGATTAATGTAAAGTTTTATACCTAGTGCAATGTAACCAATAGATCCCTTTAGTTCATTTGTAGAATCTATTGAATTTCCAAATAGGAGTTTGGCAATGCCAAAGTTTGTTATATATGGAGTCATATCATCTCCTAACAACACATTATTTGGTTTTAGGTCACAATGAATGACTTGTACAAAGCAATGATGATGTAGATATTCCATTCCTTGTGCTATCTCCTTTGTTATTCTTAATCGATCAATCAAATTTAATCTACACTCATCTTCTCCATCAGGGTGTAGCCATCTCCCCAAGCTTCCATTTGACATGAATGGAAAAACCAATGCCTTAAAATCAAGGTTGGAACAAGTTGAAATTATTTTGATCACATTGCGGTGCCTGACTCTCTTTAACACATTGCATTCTATATCAAAAGTTTGGAAAGAGCTTGCATCTTGCAGATTGAAAACCTTAACAGCAATATTTGTACCATTTTCTAGAATCCCTTTATAAACATATCCAAAGCTGCCAACTCCTATTAGATTTTCTTCACTAAAGCCACCAGTTGCACCTGCAAGTTCTTCATATGAAATTCTTGGGGGCCACACATTGAGAGAAAGGGCCCTTCTTTGTATTTTTCTATAGGAAAATGCAAACAATAGAAATGACATGATGAAAATTGCAATGGCAATCCCAACAAAAATTATCACCTTCTTCGATACTTTTTCTTTTTTGGATTTGGAATGAGGGCATGGTGACAATTTTATCCATGTGCCATAGAGGCCAATATTTCCCATAATTGCAGACTCGTCAATTGTTGCAAAAACTCCTCCTTTTGGAACCTCCCCTGTTAACCTGTTTGAAGAGATGTTGATATGTCGAAGTGTTTTCATCTCTTGGAAAGCCATTGGGATTGCACCTGATAAATTATTTTTGGAAAGATCAATTTCTTGAAGATTTTTTAGATTTGTGAGTGACATTGGAATTGGGCCATCCAATGAGTTCCATGAAAGATTCAAATATTGCAAGTTTGTGCAGCTTGATAGTGCAAGTGGAATTTCACCTGAGAAGTTGTTGAGAGACACATCTATTAACTGGACCATGACCATTTTGGTCATAACTAGAAGAGAGCCATGCAATAAATTGTTGGAAATGTCAAAATAAAATTGGATATTTTAAAGACCTGCTAATTCTAGGGGTATATTTCCTTGTAGCTTGTTGTGAGACAAGTCCACCAATTCCAAAGTATGGCATCTTCCTAAACTAGAAGGTATTTCTCCTGACAATTGATTGTGATCAAGAAGAAGATCTCTTAGTTGTCGAAGATTGCCGAGACTATCCGGAATTTTCCCTGAAAGCATGTTTTCACCCAATGATAATAAACCAAGAGTTTTTACTAAACCCAAATTTTTTGGAATACTCCCATATAAATTATTTTTTCCCAAAAACAATCTTTCAAGTTGTGGAATTTGATTCAGTGTGGATGGAATAGTTCCATTGAAATTATTTTCAGATAATTCTAAATATGTCAACTTTGTGAGGTTGCTAATACCACTCGGTATATTTCCCTCAATTTCATTAGAGGACAAATATAAACTGTCGAGTTGGCTTGGTAGGTGGCTAATAGAAGCGGACATAATGCCAGTGAAATAATTATGAGACAAACCTAGAGATTGTAAAGATGAACAATTAGTGAAGGCTCTTAAAATAGACAAATCACTCCCTTCACTCACAAGACGATTTCTATCTAATCTAAGCATTAGAAGTTGGTGTAAATTTCAAATCTCTGAGGGAACCTTCCCACTCAATTGGTTGGTATCTAAGTCAAGAACTTGAAGCTGAGTACAATTAGAGAGGGAGCTTGGGATTTCTCCAATGAATTGGTTTTCCTCTAATAGTAGTGGCTGCAACTCTAATAGTTTGCCAATTTGCCAAGGAATGTGCCCAGTTAAATGGGTATACAATAGTGATAAAATTTGGAGATGAGTGCAATTGAAAAGAGCAATAGGAATCACTCCTGTCACATTGTTGTCACCAAGATCAAGCACTATGAGTTGAGTAAGCAAGCCTAATTCAACAGGAATACTACCATGGAGTCTGTTATCTCCCAACTGCAAGTCAATTAAAGAGGATAGGTTTCCTAGAGAAGCTGGGATCACACCAGTTAGTTGGTTTACTCCTAAATAAAGATTTTCTAAACATGAAAGAAGGCCAAGCTCAGAGGGAATGCTACCACTCAAATTGTTATAAGACAATGTGAGTTGTTGCAAAGAACGACACCCTATTAAACCGGAGGGAATGGAACCTTCCAATTTATTTTTAGACAATCGAAGTATTCTTAGGCGAAACAACCTTCCTAATTGAGGAGGAATCTGACCTTGAAATCTGTTACGTCTAAGAGAAAGTACTCTAAGGAAAGAGAGGTTACCAAGGAAAGGAGAGATGGGGCCTTGCAATGACATACCCGTGAGATTCAAAGAAACCACACGCTGACGACGAGAAGAGCAGACAATGCCAGTCCAGTTGCAGAAAGAGTGATGTGGAGACCAATCGAGCAAGGAATTGTAGGGGTCAAGAGAGAGGGAATGTCTAAAAGACAGAAGAGCATCTTCATCGGAATGAGGAGAACGGGAGGTGTAAGTAGGTAGTGCAGAGAAAAACAAGAGTAGGAAATAAACTAAGGGCATCTTCATTTTCATCTATATGAACTGACAAACAACAAGATGAGATATGTAAAGCTTTCCAAGCCTCTGTGCTGTCAGCAGGCTCACCAAACTCTTATTTAAAAAGCTGCGGAGCGTCTGGGCTAAGCATGGTGAAAATTCCACTATTGGCTTGACTTAGTATTAATATTCTCTTTCCAAGCCATGTCTTTCCTCGATGGGCCAGGTGAATGACAAATGACAAATGCAAAATGATGTGTACCTTATCTTCATTCATCAATGTTAATTCATGTAATACTCTTCTCGCACGCAAAAGAAAATTCCAGTAATGACAAATGCAACGACTTGAGGAAAGACTTGACTTGGTATTAAGCGTATGCAGGTGAAGCTAACTAGTCTTCTCACATGCACAAGAAAATTCTAGTAATGACAAATGTTACAATTTGAGGAATGACTTGACTTGATATTAAGCATATGCAGGTAAAGTTAATTAGTCTTGTGCAGACAAATGCAATGACTTGAGGAATGACTTGACTTGGTATTAAGCATATTCAGGTGAAGCTAATTAGTCTTTTCACATGTACAAGAAAATTCTAATAATGATAAATGTTACGATTGACTTGAAGTGAAGCTAATTAATTTTTTTATTTTTTCAAATAATCGAATAGTGTAAGGTGTAGATTCAGTCCTAAGAACTTTGGAACACATGCGCACTGTCTCATACAACAGTTATTTGAGCCTATTTAGGCAATTATGATTTTTAATATTCAATGTCTAAAGCCATTGATGCATGTCCATACATAATCTGTCCATTTGGATTTTGATTGCATGCACTACAATACAGTTAGGTTGTAGCATTGTAATTAGTCAATAGGCTATTTGTGTGAACTTTGGTCGGAATTTTTGTCAGCCTTCTCGGCGTTAGGGAAAAGGTGGCAGATTGACTTTTGGCGGGGCGATAGAAAATGCCAGCGAAATGACATCAACATTAATTGTTGTAAGGTTTGCATGTAGTGGCGATGGTTATCAGCAACACTTGGCGTTTAAATTCCTTGGAAAACTAAGCGAATGTCTATGCAATTTTCGGTTTTTTTAATCTTTGGTTGCAATTTTTGTCAACCTTCTCAGTTATTGAGTTTTCGACATCAGGGAAAAGGTGGCGGATTGTTTTTAAAAAAGCATATGGCACACCAATAAAGAAGGCCAGCGAAATGGCGTCAACATTAATTGTTGTAAGGTTTCGGTGTAGTGGGGATGGTTGTAAGTGACACTTTCCCATTAAAATCCTTGGGAAACAAAGTGAATGTCTACGCAATTCTCGATAAGGTATTCTTGGGTGTCGTTCTTTGGGTTTACCTTCTTCTTGAAGATAGGTGTGAGTGAGGAGGGCAACCTTCTATGAAGGTGCAAGTGCGAGGATCGGTTGTAGAGTTTCTGTGAAGGTGGTTGGAGGTTATTCTATGTTTTCTGCATGGGGTGATGGTTGCAAAAGCAGTGCAAAAGTGTTGGTTGCGATAATCATTCGTGCATTTTTTGCAAGTCCTGGGGAAAGAAGGGAGCGAAGAGAAAGCAAGGTGGAAGAGGTGCATTTGAAGCAAGCATGAAGTGGTGCGGGAAGAGGTGCATATTGAAAAAACAGTTTTTCGAGTATTTGGAAAACAAATTATGTTATTTCCCAAATGGCATTGTTGATTGTTGTTCAGTAGTTTAGGTTATATTGTTTCGTTTATGGTTTTTGTGTAGTGGCCAAGGGTGGAAGGCAGTGTTGATTGTTATTCTATGGCTTAGTCTATACTGTTTCTTTTTTCATCAGGGTTTGTTGAAAGGAAAATTGTTTGATTTATGGTTCAGCTTTCACGGGGATGGTTTTGCATGGGTGTTTTTAGTGGGATTTTTTGTGTAATGCAGGTTTTCCCATCTGGGTGATTGTTGTTCGTTTATGGTTTCCGTATTGTCGTGAATGGTGGAAGGCAGTGTTGATTGTTTTTGTCTAGCTTATTCTATATTGTTTCTTTTTGAGAGGAAAATTGCTTGATTTATGGTTCGACTTTTGTGGGGATAGTTTTGCATGGGTGTTTTTAGTGGGATTTTTTTGTGTAATGCAGGTTTTCCCATTTGGTTCACTGTTGAGATCAATATTGTTTGATTTATGGCTTTCGTTTTGTGGCGATTGTTGCAACTCTCTAGCTCAGGCTATATTGTTTCATTTATGGCTTCAGTCTTGTGTGAACAGTTACAAAATTGTTAAGCTCGTGTTTTTTTTTGGCTTTCTCGTCTGGGTGGCTGTTCAAACCAATATTCATTGATTTATTGTTCGGGTTTTATGGTGAAGGTTTTGAATCGGTTTGTTGTTGTGAGATTTTTGTGTTTTGTGGCTTTCACGGTGAGGCTTTTGCATGGGTTTGTTACTGTGAATTTTAGTCTTTTGCAGGTTTAGTATATCTGCAGAATTTGTGTTCACTATTTGAATGTTTTGATGTATGTATGGGTGTGTATATGTGTATATGGTCATCTCCGATAAGGTCCTGTTGAATAAAGAATTTTCTATGTTGGTCAAACGTTTTGTGCACGTTGTTTTGTTTCTCCAACCCTACAAAAAATTGCATAATGTTAACAAATTTATTCTGTTGCAACAATAGTCACAAAACGGGGGCCATAATGAGAAACCCACAAAAAGGTGATAGTAACAAATCCATAGAAAGCCACAGACACAAAGCGTAGACTATAAATGAGTGTTTACTGAACAACAAAATATCAAAATTTGAAAGAATCAATACTATCTTATTGGAATAGCTTGTCAGAAACCGTGAACCACAAATAAAACAATATCGCAAAGGGTTTTTTTTTATATCCACCTCTTCCTATGGCTGTAAGTAATAGCTACCCTTTTAAAGCTTTGGAAAATATAGCGAATGTCTGCTCATTTTTTGAAATCTATTGGTTTATGGCTATATTGTTTGCTTTTTGATAAATACCAACATAGTTGCAAAAACCCACAAAACACAGGAAATCACAGTTACAAAGCCTATATACATATTATCATTAATTGTTGTAAGGTTTTTGTGTATGTGTGGGAATGTATCTGTGTATATGGTCCTTTTTGATAAGGTGTTGTTAAATACAAAATTTTGTATGTTGCTATGGAAACAAATATTATTTCATTTACAAAGCCTATCTTTTTTGTTACACATTATAATTTCGTGTTGGTTTGTGGCAAGCTATATTGTTTGGTTTGCAATAAAGTCATGTTGATTGTTTGGAATTTTGATAAGCTGCTATTGAAAAAACACTATATAGTTTGCAAAAACGAATAACTTTTTATTATGCATATATATAATTCCAATTGATTGATTTATTCTAAAAACAAGGGAATTCCCAATATATCACATCACTGTAAGATTTTGATTGTTGTATGCTTTTCATGTAGTGGTAATGGTTGTAAGTAATACCTGCTTTCAAAACATAACGAATGTCTATGCAATTTTCAATAAGCCATTGTTGCGTGTGGTTATGGTGAAAATGCTATATTGTTTCAATTTTAGCCAGTAGGCTATTTATGTGACCTTTGGTCGGTATTTTTAACAACCTTCCTAGTTTTTGAGCTTCTTGGTGTCCTTGAGAATGTGTCGGTTTGTTTATAGAAAGCGTTTGGCATGTTGATAGACAGGTCTAGTGAAATGGAACCTGTATTAATTATTGTAATATTTCTGTGTAGCGACAATGGTTGTAAGTAACACTTGGGTATGTCCAGGATCATCAGGAAAAAAATAGACCCTTAAGTGGCGATGAAAATTCAGAAAATCAGAGTTAGGCAACTTGACGTAAAAATTTGAATAAGTTATCTATATTATTTCAAAAATATGTAAGAATAGAATTTGTAACAAATTGAATGTAGTTTCTAAACTACTAGGTTTATTTTAAAAAAAAATCTATTTGGTGAAAATTTGAAATTTCAATGCAGTAGTACTTAAATTTCAGGAAAAAAATAAGTAGGTGCCTATCTGACCACCCTAACCACAATAAAATGATAATATTTTTTTATAAGATTTTAATATAAGTATGACTCATGTCCCGATGTGATGCATATTTTTTTGTAATTTTTTTCCAAGTAAATAACTAATTATGAATTTTTTATTACAACTTTTAAAAAATATAAAAACTCATATGTCTGACCACCTTAACTTGGTCAAAACTTCATGAAATTCATTTTTTTTAATCCTATAGTATGCAAAGCATAAAATGTGACACATGTTTTAGATTCAAAAAATGTGATACCATTTGAAAGCTATAGATTTTTTTCAATCAACCTATCAATCAAGACTTTAGTCATAATTCAAATGGAAAATAAATAATAATTATTTATTAAATTCAAAGTAAAACATAATTTATATTGGTGGAAAGTTGAGAATCTCTTTTCAAAACCTTTTTCGTTTGATCAATTTTGGGTTAAAAAAAAGTTGTTAGTCACATGGGCCATCATAACACTTACATATCGCCACTTTTTCGCCCATCATGATCCTGCACTTACCCACCTGCCCTTTTAAATCCTTGGAAAACAAAGCGAATGTCTACGCAATTCTTGATAAGACATTGTTGTGTGTCATTCTTTGGGTTGACCTAATTGTTCAAGATAATTGTCAGTGAGGAGGGCAAACTGATGTGAAAGAATAGCTAGAAAACCCATGTGAAATGATAACAAAAAATTCCAACCATTTTATTCCATTGCAAATGTAGCCAACAAGTGGATGCCATAAAAAGAATGCCACAAAGATTCATAGCAACAAACCCAGTGAAAAAAATTGCTTTTCCCTCAACATAAGCCTATCCAAAATTGAAACAATATAGCCTTTTCAACAAAGTCCTATCGAAGATTGAAATAGAATAGCCTTTTCAACACCACCTTGTCAAAAATGAAATGATATAGCCTAAGCTAGAGAATAATAATCACCAATGACTAATGGAATCAAAGATAAACTGTCTAACATTAACTATTTTATTGAGGCTTCTGGCGGCTATCAAAAATGGTGGTGAAGGTTTTTGAACTTTGGTCAGAATTCCTAATAGCTAGGATGGCTATTTGTCATCATTAGAATGATAATTTGTATTTTAACTGTTATATGGAACATTGATTCCCACATTGATTGAGACTTCTAGCGGCTGTCAAAAAAGGTGGTGGACGTTTCTGAACTTTGGCCGAAATTTTCGATGGCGAGAATGGCTATCTGTCACAGTTGGAATGATAATATGTATTTTAACTGTTCTATGGAATATTGATTGTCGCATTGAGTGTAGTGGTTGACAACATGTTTCCCTTGTGTGGAGATATACTTAATATATAGACTATGAAACATAGCAATCTTCTGTGAATCTTATGTGAGAAACATTATGCAAAATGATAGGCATAAAACACGAATGATAAACAAAACTGTAGACATGCAAAATTGACATCATGCATTCCTCATATTTTCGTATTCGCCCATCAAATTAAATAAATCAAGTTTATTTGATTAATCTCCTAAATTATCTCTTTAATTAAATAAATCAAGTTTATTTAATTAATCTCCTAAAGTCATCCATTTAAATTAAATAAATTCATCTTTATTTGATTTAACACTAACATCATCCTCTTTGATTAAATAAAACAAATCTTTAAATCTAAAATCATTTTCTTCTCATTTTGATCCTAAACTCTAAGTCAAAAGTCAAAATCACCTAATCTCCTATTAAATTAATCAAATCTTGATTAATTTAATCCTAATTCTCTTTTCTCTAGATTTTGCAACTTGTGCACATAAATCAATTTTATTGATTTATTAATTCTTCATTTTCATTCAAACTTGGCATCTTTGAGGGAATATTCTCTCAATTTGAATTTTCCCTCCCACATGACTTGTCCATCCAACAAAGCATTTAATAGCTCTTACATATCTCTTACACAAGTCAAACTTGACATTTAATTCATCTTTCATCCCCCCTAAACATGTCACTTCATCAAATTCAAAATTCAAACTTCCACATTGATCAAAATGTGCTCAACCTCCCTCCATTGGAATGCTGACAAGTGGCACAATGTCATTGGAGTATTTTTTTATCCCACATTCCTCCTATCTTGCATTCTTCTATCATTTTATTCTATAAATAGAGACTCTCTCTATTGATTGAACACACGACACTACTCCACAACTTGATGCACAATCTGAGTATTTGCATTATCACTTGTATCTTGGCATTCTTGCTTATCAAGGGGTGGGAAAGGGCATCTTTTCCACATCATAAGGGGCACCACTCCCACTATGGGATAGGTTTGAACATGCTTTATATGCTTTCAATTGTCTCTTTGGTATTTTATTGCTTTGGTTGCATTATTTAACAAATGATTCAATATTTCATAGAGATGCTACTTTTACTTGCTTTAAATGGACTAACAATACTAATGTGGTTCATTGTTTGAAGTTTGTGGAAATTAGTGTCTACATAATGACGCTAGAAGGAGGGCCTAGTTATCTTGCCCATTTTTTGAACTTAGATTTTTGAGTCTCAAAGTGTCTTCAACTTTTAAATAAATAATTTCTTGCATCTTCTGTGTATACTTATTAGATATATTTGAAATACTCTTTATGTTCGACTTTCAATCATTTCTTTGCATCTAGGTCGAATATTTGCTGCATGAGCTATGTTTTTCTGTTCAATTCGTTGAAAGCTCTGACTGAAACAAATGGAGGGTAATCTTATGCACTGTAGATTCTACTCTATGTAACTTCGGTTTAAAGATATGCAGCCATTGTCGATATAGTGGAGAAATATTTGCTTCATTTTATGGAGTTTGCTTGCCCAAACTAAGCTCACACATTGTTGTTGTAGCCTATGAGTACAACTTTGTTATTAAGGCTTCCGCATAGCCCCATTTAACCCATCTTCCCTCTAAGACATTTACCTGTGTCATATAATTCGACCATGCACTACCATTGACTTTAGAGGCATGACGTAGAGGTGGATTTTTTCCTCTCTTTTACTAAATAGATTATTACCTACTATAGTCAGTCCCATTGGCTTTCGACCAAGCCCCGAGATGCCTTTCTTTCTAGCGACACTTCTGCTGAACCCATTGGAGAATGTCTGCACACGCATTTCCATAGCCTTACCCATGCTCTACTCAATGACCTTCATAACTTCACAAATTTTACATTGTTAGTGTGCTCCAATAGAGTTGATCATATTGTTAGTGCTAGTTTGAGTAAATCTAATTTGTACCATAGGTGTGCCTCTTTGACTTCAAGTTGGAAGCTTTACCCTCTACGTGCCTCTTGGTTTGATTTTGAAAATAAATGTTCGTATTATAATCGCTGTTTTTTAAGATTTACCTTCTTCTCTGATGGTGGTGAAGGTTGACATTTCTCAAAAGACGAGAGAATCCCTACTTTCTCACATGTTTATCAACATTTAGGTGCAACTTCAAATGGCTATGGAACTGTAAAATGAACCGTGACACGGATTCTATCTGGAAACACCTTGGTTGGAAACGTCTTCGGCCACCATCACCGCTTGGCACCTGCGCATGGCTGCTATAGAGGTGGTTCCTGTTCCATGATTAAAAATGTTGTTGTGCCCACCGATTGTTAAAGGTAGGAATAGTCTGTGGAAAGTGCTATTTAATTTCATACATCTCTGCAAAAGTGTCCTGAGCTAAGTCTATTAAATGAATTACAAATATACCGTATACATATTCTAATCGTTCTCTTCTAATAAGCTGTTTGTCTAGTCATATTATAATCACTGTTTTCTATTGATCCGTCGGCAAAATCAAACTATTGGATTTGAATTTTTTTCAAACTTATTTCAGGAATAAGTTACCGCTTAGAGACAAATCCTTGTGCCGCTTAAAGATGAAGAGTTGGTCTCTTTGATTTAGAGAGGGTTGGTCTCTTGTCCAGATCGGAAGTATCTGCCTCATTGGGCAACCGGGTCATCAACAAAATGCACAGAAATGGGCACAAGGAAGAATCACCGGATCTAGAACTTCCATTCGAGCAGTACCTGTGAATGACTCGACCGATCCTACTCCCGCTACAACGCACGTTTAGATGCATGCTACTACCGTACCATCGAGAGGACTAGCGAGGGGCTTAATAATATCAAACTGTAATAAGCCACTGGTATCCATTTGCATTTTCATCCTTAGCCACACCTTTCTAAGTTAAAAGTCGAGCTTACGTTTGCATTTTCATCCTTAGCCGCACCTTTCTAAGTCAAAAGTCGAGCTTATTTACATTAAGCATAGTGTGAGATTTCACTGAACAGTAATGCAAATCTAGTAATCCTATTAGGATGGAATATGGCTAATCTGAGAATGTCCATTGTGTAATGTCTTTTTGCTTATGCATATCCAAAATAGTTTGTGACTTGCTTATACATTAGATAAGAACACCAACATGAGAATTAGTTGCCTTACACTCACTATGAAAATCTTTGTTTGCAGCAAATCATCTTCTTTGAGAAAATTAGGAAAAGAGGACGCCATAGATATAATCGATGCATTATAGTTTGAAATTTAATATCGACTCAAGCATTATTTTTTTCACTGCTTGACTCTTTTTTTTTTTTTTTAATTATATCTGTGCTAGCCTACTTTCCTAGAGATAGAGGCTATCTTTTCTACATTAAGGCATTCCTTGGTGCTTGATCAACATCTTACTCATTCAACATGGTTTTTCCTATGTCGGCGAGTTCAATGCCGAAAGGCATCTAGTATCATAGTTGGTGTAAATAGACATCGAACTCTATATTAGATATATCTTCATGGCTTTGAAGTCTTCAAAAAAAAAAAACAAGAAAGTTTGGAAGAGTGGCCATGCCGATTAGGATGGCAAGAACATTTATTTGACTGTCAGATCTTAGGCGTCGTATCCCTTCGAGTAGACTGCTCACTTCAGATTTGCAAAGATCTACTAGCACTTTCCCATAAATGCTCTTGTTGCAAAATTTTGCAAATCTGTTGGTAGAAATCTGAGGCGCTATTGATTCACTTTTAAATCTCTGACCATTGTTATCAAGCGGGCTACTTGTTAGTCACGGCACTGTTAAATGCTCTTCCTTTTATAGCCGTGCAGACATTTCAACGATGACGACATTCACGTATTCTGAATGGTTGCGAATAAAAGCGAAGTTGTGTTGGATCTCTTTCATTGCGAATTTTCTTTGGTAACAGATAAAGAAACTTCTAATTTATGTCATTTCAAATGACAAAGAGTAAAGACATCGTATGGTTTGCCATAGCTGCAAGTCTTATTTACTTCTTTTTACTTCTAATTGACCCACTTTCAATTCCAAGTTTGAAATTTGTTAAATGAGATTTATTTTCTTAGGGGTTTAGGTGAAATCTTTATTGTCATTTATTTTTGCTCATGATGCTATTGACCTCCATCAAAAGAAAGAATAGTGTTGTCAATTAATTTCTTAAGTTCGAGATTGATTGTCTTTGGAAAATAGCTTGGAAGATACGTTCGAGACATTTTTCATTTATCATCAATCAATTCAAAATATTTTTTTTGTTGTTGCTAAAATAATATTATTAGTCAACATGTGTTTGATTACATTGGATTCGGTGCAAAGATTTTGAATTAACATCATTTTCTTTTTTTCTTTTATAGAGGCCACTATGCAAAATTCAAATTTGATGTGGCTTGCTACTTTGCATCAAGATGAATAAATCAAAGCAGATTTAAGTTGAAGAATTAAGCATTGCAATCAAACTTAGAACTTGAAAAAAACATTTTTTAATACTTATTGTAATAACCTAGGGCCTTCAATTGCTACTTTTATCTTTTTTTTAAGGTCAACTACATCAATTTGGGTTTAAAATTAATCAGTGATTGATTTTTTTTTTTCAAAATTGGTTAAAATTGAACACTAGACACTTGCTAAATTTCAATTTGGGTTCTAAACATTTGACAAGCAAATCTCACACTTCAAAGTTGGTGCTTAAAAAGAACTCATTTTCTGCTTTGAAGATTAAAATGAACATGTGCTTTTGTCTTGTAATTTTTTTTGCAAAGTAATTTCATTTAAAAAGGCGTATGCACTTCTCTCGTGCTTCAGGACGATCTTGAGAATCAAATGTCTTTTTGGTGACATTAAGTTGCATAAATGATTGCCTCCACATTTCAATTTGGGTACCTAAAATTTGAACAAAAATATGTGTGTGAAGAAAAGACATTGTGTGTGCTCCTGCCTAAATGCGTTTGGTGGTCAAACTAAAAATGTACTCCTTCGCTATTATTCACCTTTAGAGAGCCTGCCTGGTGGGAAAAAGTAATCACTCCAGGGAGCAACTCAAATCGGTAACGAGCTAAATGCCAAGCTACTCCCAGTCGGTATACAATTCGAATGGTGAGGAAAGTTCATCATTACAAAAGCTCTTATGGATAAGCAGGTGATACTCTTTATATGGGTTGATCTTGCCTCTCGTGTGGCCTTCTGAACGGGTACCCTGATTACTAACCAATTTTTGTAGAAGCCAAAATCCTTAACTATTTGTTGGTGCAAAAGGTCATGTCCTTTGAATCCGCCCCACCTATACATGCGATTCTGTTGTAGAAATGAAAAGTATGCCATGGGAGATTCATGAGTACTGATGCTTGGCTGACCCAAGAAGCGAGTGCACTGTAAGGGGGAGCCTGTGTGGTCAAACATCTAATCATACACATTAAATATGCGCAACTAGATTTATCCAAGTGGGATCCCAACAAATATTGTCTCTTCATCCTAGGATTGTACATGTTCTTGGAATCAAAAAACACTTTGCTTGAGTTTAGAAACATTTGAAAACAAACATTCAACATTCAAAATCTTCAAATCTCAAACCCTTTGGAGGAAACAAATATCTTTGACAAATCCAAGTGCCCTTGCTTTCCCTAGGGATTCCATCCTCAGAGGTTTTTAAGTATTTGGGTTTAATCATCATTTGTTTTCACTAAAGTCAACAATAGGAAACGTTTTCCTTAATTTCCTCGATTCTTCACATAATGAACTTTGTGGGATGAGAATAAGTTAGGACATTAGACATTCAGTTTGAAACATAATCAAGAAGGTGTTTGTGGTAAAAAGAACTCATTAAGCAAAAAAAGAGACAATTGAACCACCCATGTGCTTGGTCCCTTTTGAGTCATTTGGTTTTCATGCAAACATTGGTCTTTTGGTTTGAACCACTTTTAGGGAAAAACATGTTCTTCATTACCTTGGTCTTGTAAGCATGTCCTCTTAGGGTCATTTAGGATCAAAATTAAACACTTCATCCAACCAAACATTTATAAAAATCCCATTTCACCAACTTTTGGGACCTTGGAAAACATCACTTATGCTAGACTTTTAGGAAAAATCAAAATCATCTTTATTTGGTTAGATATGTGTGGATGAATCCTTCCCCACACATTTGACCAAATTACCAATTCTTGTGAACAAATTTACCTCTTGATAAAAAACCAACATCTTGGGGTCTAGGAGTTCATTATCCAAAATCAACTTGTTTGACTTAACGCACTTAGTCAAATTATCCTCTTGTGTAAGAGTTTACCCTAGGATAACACAACTTCCTAGAGTCTACAAGTTCATTAACTAGAATCACCTTGTTTGACTTAACACACTTAGTCAAATTATCCTCTTGTGTATGAGTTTACCCTAGGATAACACAACTTCCTAGAGTCTACAAGTTCATTATCTATAATCACCTCGTTTGACTTAACACACTTAGTCAAATTATCCTCTTGTGTACGAGTTAATTCTAGGCCAACACACTCTCCTAGAGTTTACAAGTTCATTATCCAAATAAATCAATCAAAACCAAATCAAATCAATTCCTAAAGTCTAACATTGATCCAAAGTTCTTGTAAGTTCAAACACCTGTATCACTCACCCGTTCATCCTTCATCTCATCATTGGTCCTAAACCCCTCAGAGGTCAACAAGGTCAAAACATAAGAAAAACATAGAATACAAACTTGATTCATACATCATGAGTAATCCAAGTCAACCGAACTATCCAAGTCTCGCAATGCCAATTGATTATCAAAACTCACATTTATGCAATCCATACATGGCATTGTTATCTTCTCCAAACCTCAATGATACAAATGTGAGTTTTCCCAATCTAAATTTTGGAACACATTTTCCTATGGTAGATTTAAATCAAAGCTAAAACTTATAAATCTATCAACCAAACAATCAAGGCATGAGTCTTCCAAACAACATTATCCCATCCAATCCATACATGCCAAATGTGAATATACCAAATCCAAGCTTACCAAACATAAACGTATCAAATCCATATTTAGTAAACTTTGGGATAGATGCATTTGCAAATCAAACCAATGTTGTTCAAAATCCCAACAGTATATTGGCAACTCCATGTATTGATCCAAGTCAAGGTAACCCCATGCAAAATCAAAGTTCCCTAAATCTAAGCAATGTGTTTCCCAATCACAACAATGTTCAATATCAACCAATAATGTCAAATCTAAACATCATACCAAATTAGAACATTGTCCAGAGTCAATCCATCTGTGATCCCATGAAAAAACCATAGATACACTATCCCATTATGCTTGGTCAACAACCAGGTCAACGATATCAAGAATTTCAAGATCAAATCTTGCGAAATAAAATTGCTACACTAAAAAAAAAAATCATTGATTCATATCACCAAGAGACATCTCCACCCCAAAATCAATGCACTCTTCCATTGGTTGAACCATGTCATCAAAGCATTGAGTTGTCTCCCCAATCACATCAAGAACAATATATCCAATGCCAAGAGGTTGGATATCAACAAAATCAACAACAAACCCAATCACCCCATCTCAAAGATCAATCACAACTACCCATCAATGAGCACCTTGAAGATGTCTCCTTCTCCTCCGACGATCAAATCAACCTACACTAAGAGCCACTTTTCAAGCATGATCAAAATTCAACAACAATACCCAACAATGATCCAATTCAAGAAATCTTAACATCATTTGATCCTATGGTTGAAAACATTGACAATATTTCCACCACAATTGTTGAAAACGATGATCAAGATCAATCACAACTACCCATCAATGAGCACATTGAAGATATTCCTACCTCATTCGAGGATCAAATCAACATATATCAAGAGTCACTTTTCAATCATGATCAAAATCAACCAACAATACCCAACAATGATCCAATTCAAGAAATGTCAACATCATTTGACCCTCTGGTTGAAAACATTGGCAATCTCTTTGCCACGATTGTTGAAAACAATGTTCAAGATCTCTTCATTAATGAGCACATTGAAGATGTTTCCACCTCATTTGACGATCAAATCAACATACACCAAGAGACATTTTTTAGTCATGATCAAGACCCCTCCTACAAAGATCTATTTCAAGGAGTGTTGATGCTATTTGATCCTATCCAAGATCCATTCACCAATGATTATGTTGACAATGTCTCTACATCACCTAATGAGTTAGAGGACATATCTCTAGAATTTATTTCAAAGCATGATCAACATCTTTCACCAAGGTCTAGCAATGGTCCTTCCCAAGATATATTGACATCCAAATGACCTCATGGTTACAAATATTGAAGGAATCCCCAATTCAATACTAGATCCAAATCCACTCAAAGATCAAAACGATATGGAGCCACTACCCATGCCTAAGGACGATGTTCAGGAACCCTCTATGAGCAATCCATCCTTTGAAACTGACCTATGTCAAGAACTTGATCCAAATCATGTTGAAAGCAATTTCGAAATTAATCAAAATCAAGAATTTGTATCTCCAAGATACTACAATGATCTAATAGACACTCTCCTATCTATACAATATGTCGCAAATGATGATCATATCCATATAGCACATACTCCTCCATCTACCCATGAGATGCTTTCTTTGGATGGACATGTAGATGATCTTCATTCAAAACAAGAGTCTCATACTCTTGACATCATTACCAAGGAACAAGAGTCTCCTACTCTTAACATTTGTACACATGTTCAAGATAAATAAACATCTAGAGACATATTAGAAATGGGTCATGAAGAAGGCTCCTACAAAAGTGGTGAACCAAAAGAATCCTATAAAGACATATCAAGAATGAATCATGAGGAAGACTTTAATGTGGATAGTGAATCATCAATACCTCTTGAAGAAGCATTAAAATCTGATATTTCACAAGATCAAGCCAAAGATATCAATCTTGAAGTTATCCCACAGATGGAGGATCCTATCACTTATAAACTTGGATCACTTACCATTTTTAGAGAAATCTATCTTATAAATGAAGAAGTTGTCACCTTTGAAGATACACAAAAAAGAAGAGAAGGAGTAGCACCTTGTTTCCAAAGTAAATCATATCCTATTGCAAATAAACTTTTTTAACATATGAATTATCAAGGCAAAGGATTAGGCCTACATGAATAGGGTATCCTGGAACTAGTGTAGATTATTGGCAATCCTAAGTATCAAGGTCTTGGTTATGCGACAATTAAGGGATCTAAACATATCAGTGATACCTCTATAAAACTGGGGGAAAATTCATCTCAAGAAAACATCAACATAAGGAGCACAAAGAATCCTTATGATGAAACCAATGCCAATGCTACAACTAGCCACGTCACAAATCTTCATCCACCCATCACCCCATCTACAAATTGGGACCAACATCCAAAGAAAGATTTGAATCAAAGCAGGAAGAATGTTATCAAGGAAAAAGAAGCAGAGAAGCATAATGGACAAATCAAATACAAGTGGATACCAAAAAATACAAAGAAAGATTATCCCTATCAAACTCCATCAGTCAAAGAAACTATGGGGCAAAATAAAAAAGGGAAAAGTATCCATCAAAGATGTTCACAAAAGAAAAAGCAGTCTTCTCAAGCAACGTACAAAGTATATCAAGTTATTGGTCCTAATTCCACACACACTTCCGTATCCACCCACCATTGCTCATCCTCCCAAGTTTGGAGAGTCAAAGGTTCCAAACTATCAACCAATCCATATTTTATTCCTAAACACATCCATCCACGCCTCCATGCATGATATCCAATTCTCACATTGACCATGTGTTGGCAACGACCCTTCATCATAAGGATTCAGAAGGCACTCTATCATGATGTGCGCACAAAGACAAAAACAATATTGCTTTTAACAAACAATATACTCTTTTCTCAATAGAGATTTATCCAAAATTGAAACAATATATACATAAGTCTAGCTTTTTATATAAGTATGAATGTTTGGTTCTTGTGTGGTTGGATTGCCACAGTGTTATATATGGACAATTGGTGTTCGCTATTTGAATTTTTATTGTTTTAAGTTGTCTGTGTAGTGGCGATGGTTGTAACTGACACCTGCCCTTTGAAATCCTTGGAAAACTAAGTGAATGTCTATGCAATTTTTAATTTTGCATGGAATTTGGTCCAAATTTTTGTTAGCCTTTTGTTTTTTTATCTTTCCAGCATTGGGGAAAGGGTGGCAGATTGTTTTTTAAAAAGCGTATGGCGAGCTAAAATAGAAGGCCAACAAAATGGCATCAACATTAATTGTTGTAAGGTTTATGTGTATGTGTGGGAATGTATCTATGTATATGGTCCTCTTTGATAAGGTGTTGTTTAATACAAAATTTTGTATGTTGCTATGGAAATGAATATTGTTTCATTTATAGAGCCTATCTTTCTTTGTTACACATTATAAGTCCCTGTTTCATTTACAAAGCCTATCTATTTTTGTTACACATTATAAGTTCATGTCGGTTTGTGGTAGGCTATATTGTTTGGTTTGTGATAAGGTCGTGTTGATTGTTTGGAATTTTGATAAGTTGTTGAAAAAACACTATATGGTTTGTAAAAATGAATATTTTTTAATTTATGGTTCACACTTTGTGTCGCAAGTATATATGGATGTCTGCTGCATGTAATATTGAGTATATATGGATGTTGTGTATATGTAATTTCACATACATACATATCTGGACATGTGAAAAGAAAACTGAAAGCTTACAATAGATGCCAAAAAGTTGCAGAACATATAAAAATTGATAGTGCCAAACCTAATGAAAACCATTGCCACAAAAGGTGAAGCATAAATTAAACAATATTGGTTTTAAAAAGCAATATAGTCTTTTGTAGAGTACATGTAATTTCACATACATACATATCTGAACATGTGAAAAGAAAAATGAAAGCCTACAACAAATGCCAAAAAGTTGCAGCATATATAAAAATTTGTGTACATGTAATTTCACATACAATATGGATGAATTGTGTACATGTAATTTCACATATGTACATATTTGGACATGTGAAAAGAAAAATGAAAGCTTGCAACAGATGGTAAAAAGCTGTAGAACATATAAAAATTGACAGTACCAAACCTAATTAGCCTTCTCGGTTAGGGGGTGAATCAATTCCCATTGGAAAGATAAATTTGCATCCTTGTGTGAAAAGATTTTAGTTGTGCTATTTTATTTATATACATTAGAAATTTCTAACTTAGAAATTAGCCTTTCAATTTTACATATTATTTCTTTCACTAAATGGTGCTCCTTTTTGAATATCCAGCTATTTCATTCCCACCATATGCACATATTATAATTGATGGGATTACTACTGAAATTGAGGTGAATAAAGAGTCTTTATTTAGTAGCAACCATGAGGAAAAGGCTGGCAGTAGTGATTCTTGGAGGGGTGTGGTCCAACATAGTTTCTTTTGGATCCATGTCCAACATTGGTTTGAGAATTATATATTACTAAGAGATGGTCTATGTTTTCTCCCTATTGGCCACATTATATACAATTAAAAGGGTTAGAGATTCCTAGTTTCACCAACCTCTCATAAGTAAGTATACATTTATTTAGAGTAAACCAAGAAAACAAGCTAGCTTTTGGAATTATTGCTGAGTTCCAGCATAATTTATGGGACTTGTTTATTGTTTTGAAATTTCATTTTTGTATGATTCACGAGTAGCCTAGATTGAATTTGTAATTACTTGACTTGGAATGGGCCCAAATGAGTCTATAAAGATGCATGGAAAAGAAGATTTGACACTGCTGGAGGAGGTCTGATTGTTGGGACTTTTGATTTTTGGGGAAGTTAAAACCAAAAAAAAAATTCCATTTGACATTTGAAGGGAGGTTATCCTTGGTCATAATATAGTCTTTTAATTTTGATCCTCAATGTTGTTTTAAATATATTCTTACTTCCTCTAGTTCTTTAATTTTGTATAGTAGTGGGAATCCATTCCAAGAGTCATCCCAAAACATAGCTTTTTATCTATTGTTTATGGACTAGGTTAAATGTGAGGTGATGAATTCTCTACAAGTTATGATAAGGTTCCACATTTTAGATCCTCATGGGGATTTGACATTGTGAAAATGTGTCTAGGGATTGATAAATCCATGTATTTTCTTTGCATGATTCTATCCCATTTGGGGTGTGGCTTTGCAAAACAAATCCATGCTAATATGGCTCCTAGAGCTAAGTTCCTTTCTTGTAGGTTGTGTAATACCGATCATTCATTTTTTTTTCATCACAAAATTTGCTCCATGGTGTGTCGTCAAAAAGTGTATACCTTGGCACTTTTCACTCATTTTGGCCTTTTCCAATGGATTTTGGTCTTGATCACCTTGATTCAGCCTTGTAAGCTTGCAATTCATCAATGACCTAATGATGTTTTACTAAGGTGTTGTGAAGTGTTTTAACACATTTCCTCACTGTTCTAAGACCCTTTCAACATAATTCACCTAAAATAATACATTCTTACACCTTCCTAATCCTTAAGACAAAGTTTTGTGATGCATTTTCACACTTATCTAGGCTTATCACCCCTAAATTAACCCTTTTCAATGCTAATTTTGTCCCCTTAATGTAATTATAGGCCCGATTAAAGTGTGTTTCAGGAGGCAAGGCTAATAAACCTCATTAACCACTATTTTATTCCCGACCATCACTTGGATTTGCCCAAGTGGACTAGGTCGCCACTTTGGGTGACCTAGTCCTTTTAGGCTAAAAATCCTAAATTAAAACATAAATATTGTGGGAAATTGCCTCCTAAACCCTAAGGTCGGCCTATCATAAGTCATTTTCGTTAAAATTAGGGTTTTAGATGTACAAATAAGGGTTTTCATCATCATTTTGCCTCTCCTAGCTCTCATTTTTGCCCTAACAAGTTCATTTTTCACCTTCACTCCTCTTCACAAGTACTCTAGCATCCAAGTCTTCCAAAGCAAGCAAACAAGCATTAGGGTTTCACAAGCAACCTCCATTGGAGCTGCTCATGCATATTGCAGACCTCTTCAACAAAGGATTTGGTAAGTGTTTACATTGTTTTATCATTCAATCATCTTTCCTTCCTTTGTTTTCTCATTTAGATTTGATTATCAAAATGGGGTTTGACTAAGGTAAACCCCTATTCTCTAACCGTAATCATTGTCTCCTTCTTGGCATGTGTGTTTACAGGTGTTTTTGTATGCAAGTTTGAGGTGTTTGGAAGGTGTTCTCAACTCATCAAGAGGAATCCAGGTCAACAAAAGCCTAGTTCTAGCTTGGAGACCTCTCTCTGCCCGTTTTTAGTAGAGTATGAACCAGACACCTACTGAAAACCAAAGTGCAGACCGAGAGTTCCAATCTCCACTTTCAGGTCCTCAAAAACCTAGAAGAGGACTAGGTCACCCATAATGGCGACCTAGTCCCTCTGAGCTTGTTTTATGGGATTTTCATATTTTTGGGTATCGATTTTACAGAAACCCGTTTCGACAGTTTTTCCCGACAAGAGGACTAGGTCACCCATCTTGGCGGGAATGTCCCTTTGCACATTTCAGGTAGGTTCTAGAACATTTTGAAGCTCTTCAGCTGCAACTTCCAATACCTAGGTGTACAAACTCTCAACCTTCCAGTTTACTTTTTGTTTACATGTATTTAGGGCATATAGTTTAATAGTTTACATTAGCTTACATTTGCTTCCATTTAAATTGTTTAGTTAGCTTAATTTCAACACTTAGCCACACTACACACACATTCACAACCTTCATCAAAACCCCATTCCTCCCTTTGAATGCAATCACCAAGAACATATCAACCTAGAGGAAAGAGAGCCATTCCCAGCCTAAGTGCTCTTAGTGTGAAAAACCCTAAGCCTAGTAAGGGAATCCTCTTTCCCTTGTTAGCAAATGTTTTTGGTGGTTCACATGGTACTAACAAAACTTTACTCATTTTCTTGCTAACCAGGTTCCTCTGCCAAATGAACATTATGATGCATTTCTCAAAGTCCTGTAGCACTAATTTTGGTAGCTTTAGGACTAGAATAGCATAGTTTGGGATAGCTAAAAGGATTTATTTAGTTAATGTGAACATTATTTCCATTGTTAGCAATCTTACATTCCATGATGCAATTCTATTTTATATTTGAGACAAGATTTTGTTCCAAAATTTAGGCTTGTTTGGTCTTGAAAATAATAGGATTCCCAAATATTGGCTTGGAAATTCTTCTTGTTTGAAATTAAGAATTGATAAGATACATGCAAAAACCATTAGAGAGGTGTTTCTAAAGAATAAGTTTGATTCTTTATCATTTCTTTTTTGACCTGATACCCTACAATAGTCCTCTAAGACTTTTTTAATGCATCATGCTTCTTGGACATAAGATTTAGCAAAGAGAAGTGTGTCATTTAAAAAAAAAAAAATGATTCATGTTAATGTTTGAGTTTGGGATAGCTATACCTTGTGAAACAATGGAAAATGGATTTTCTACTTATAGTTTAGGAAATGGAGAAAACACATTTCACAATCATTTTATTGAAGGAAAACCCTAGAGATTTCAATCTAAAGTATGCAAAGGAGAAAGATATCTTGCAATAGGGTTGTCCTAGGATTTGATTATAAAATAAAGATGGGTTCACCACCAAGCTAGGGATTAGAAAGACAAATGAAATGAAAATCAAGATGCTTAAACCTAATGCAATGCAATATTTCACTAAATGACCTAGAAAAGCATGTAAATCAAAATAGAGTACTACAAGATGAAAAGTGTGCACCTGCAAACCTAAAGAAGACTAGATGATGCTCTAAAATGCTAAAAACATTGAAATTTTGGCACACTAGGACTCCTACTCCAATATGGGCGTATTAGTCCTAGATCAAGGTTTTTGGTCTAGAACATGTTTCTGATAGTATAGGTTCTCGATTTGCAAAACATCTAAAAATTTACCTATAGGGGGACTCATAAGCTACTTCTAGCATATCAGTCCCATTCTATTTTTTTCAAGAATTCAAAGTTCATATCTGTGCTCCAATCTCTGTTCTTCTCTCCCAAACTAATTTCTAGGTCAGAATCTATAAAACTAGGTCTGCAAAATAGAATATAGAGTTGATTTGCTCATGGGGGTTTTCCTCGGTCAAACCCCTAGTTTGGTAATTAAACCTTGATAGAAACAATGAGTCATGAATTTAAATAGGAATGTAAACCCTAACCTTAAGTTTGTCTAAGATTAGGAAATCTGAAATGTAATGCAACCCCATTCTAATGTGTTAAAATGAGATGCATGAATGAAACATGGAGATGAATGACTCACTTTGAGAGATCTCTAATCACCCAAATGAGCCCTAATAATGCTTTTACCTTCCTCAGGTTAAAAGTAGAGTGATAATGGAGGATGGAATCACTTAGGAAACAAGTCATTAGGATTGGCTTGATGGCTAGTTGCATCTCTCCAACCTAGAATCTATCATGATTTACCATAGGCAACCATAATCAACCCTTGACAATGCTAGATCTTGGATGAAAGTGAGTTTGAAGAACTACAAAAATAATTTAATGTTGCTCCAAGAATTCAACTTTGCTAATTACTTGTTCTTGAATGCTCTTGTGAAGAATGCTTGAATGTTCTTGAATGCTTGGATCTTGAAATTTCTCTTGTTAATGCTTGCTTAGATTAAAAGATGACTTTAGAAGCTTGTTTATATAGCCAATACTCCTAATTTACTGTTAATTAGATCTCAAAATCTAACATCAACCAAAAATATGAATTAAAAAGTTGAATTTACCGCTCAAACCCTAAAAAGGCCCCAAATGGGACTCATACGCTACTATTGGTGTATGGGTTCCACCTAGGGGGACTCATATGCCCAAGGTGGTGTATGACTCCCACCCTAGATTTTTGGGTCAGGCTGTTCAAATTTTTGATGTTTTTATGGATTTTGTCAGGTTTTTAGTTGAAATAAGCCTCGAGATCCAAAATAAAGGGTCTTAAGGGCCTATTAATGACAAATTAAAGGGTATTTAATGCAAGGGTACCAAAATGGGTCTAAATTAAGCAAGGGATTATACTATCTCCAAGAAGGGAGTACAGTTTCCATTGCCACATTTAGCCCCCACTTTAGCACCCATATGACTTTATGTGCATATGCAAGCTAAAGGACTCTAAATAATAAAAGGATACTCATATGAATCTATTTGTGAGCATGGGAGAATAAATCCCCCACTATAGCTATTTGTAAAATCATAATGTTAGGAACCACATCTTGCAACACAAATTCATTAATCATTCAAAAATCCTCTTTGCTAACTTCTTCTAGAAATCAAATTTGAGGGTAGATGTATGTCCCCTTGATTCCACTTGCTTTAAGGAGGTGGAATCAAGGTAGAATCTAACCACATTGAATTGGATAAGTCATATCATAGGGTATTTCCAAGCACTATACCATATAATGATAGGCATGCAATGAGAATGGAAGAAAAATCTTAATTCCAATGAAACAAACAACATAAAAAATGGAGTTTCCTAGCCCCCGGTTTTCTAATTTGAATGACAACACTTTTATCCCTAATATAGTAAAACCCTAATCTTAACATATATAAGATTAAAAAGTGTAATAATTTAAAATTATTTTTTATTTTACCTTCTTGTAGTTGGACTTTGTGGAAGAGTAGGTTAAGATGATGAGCTTACGAGAGTATGAGCGTCCAAGACAAGATGTCTTGTGGGAGGAGGTAGCTTGAGGTGAGCTACAACATTAGGTGAGTTGGTTTTTTGGCCTTCATTTTGTTCTTATGCATTTATTTTATCGTTTCATGCATTTCTAGATAGATTTAGGACCCTAGAATAAAATCTCACAAAGCATCCCTTTTTTTCATAAAGTGTCCCCTTTTTTTGCGGTGTCCCCTATTTTTCACAAAGTGTCCCTTTTTATTGTGAAGTGTCCCACCTTTTTGCAAAGTGTCTTGTTTCTTCACAAAGTGTGCCAAAGGGGAACTAATGTGCCTAAGACCCTTAGAAAAGTACACTAGAACAACTTTAGTACACATTTTTTACTATTTACGTGTATATTTAATATTTTAGAATGCTTATAAGACATTTTTTTGATTTTTTGTTAGATTTTGCATCGGTCATGGTGGCATCTTAGTGGAAGATAGTTCTATCACCTACAAGACTTATCCCTAACATTATCATAGGAGGATAGAGAGATATTACAAACTACTAGATTGTACTTGGTGTAACTCATGCCCCCATGTGGTACCATGATGCTACATTGATGGAAATTGGCTGAGAGGTGGGATGCAGATACCTTTACATTTCATCTTTTGATAGGAAAGATGATGATCACCTTAGAGGAAATCCATCACATCCTTCGAGTTTTGATTCAAGGAAAGATAGTTTGTTTTCTAGGGGATTGATCATTTCGCGAGATGAAATACAACATACAGTTTTGTCCTAGGGGTTTGATTCTGGATGACATCATGGGGTCGCACATTGAGCTATCATGGATATTTTATTCATGAGCACCACTTGTAGTATAGATTATGATGTTCATCATGGCACTAGTACTCATCCTCAATGGACTGGGAGAACATCTAGAGGGAGGACTAGTTCATATGGTACGATGGATGGCGCAATGGAGGACTGTATATGCCTAGGGGTGCAACATCCTTGCACACTTGTATTATGATCTAGGGCAGTCTTCATACCATGAGGTTAACAATATGGTGCATTGTACTCTACTGCAAGTGTGGTTCCTTGATCTTATCATATGTACTAGGCCAACAAGGTTCCCATGTACATCAACCCTAGGATACCCTTGTGTATTTAGTCATCCTTTAAGATAGTTATGGTAGTATGGATATTTATAGTTTTGGAGGTTTAGATTTGACCAACTAGATGAGGAGATCTTATGGAGACCATACCATCTTATACCATAGTGGCTAGATGAGACTCGTTAGTTGAGGAGACTGCAGATGGATATATTTTTGATAGGTAGACATGATTACATATTACAACCCTTCTACTATGATTGTTTCATGCGATAGTTTGGGTAGGTACAAGTACCATTAGTGGCATGCCATTTTTTTAGATGATCAATATGGAGTGCTTGAAGGCTCGATGATACAAGATAGCTCACCACTGATGATGTCATCTATAGTGACTTGGATTATGAGGATCTTGATATGCCCTTGATCTCCAATGTTGATGATTTCAGTGCCATAGATGCATATGAGGAGTGGTGGGCAACAACATGACCATCTCTTGTATTCTTGATGGATGAGCTGATAAGCTATGCAAGGCCACTCTCAGATCCGAGAGATGAGGAGATAAGAGTCAGGGTTGTAGACCTATTCATAGATGTGATAGATGAGGACTATGATGAGGTTGCAGACCTTTATTATGATGGGTAGGTGGATGAGGAGGGCGAGGAGGAGGAGGACAAGGAGGAGGAGTAGTTGATGAGTGAGGCTGATGATACAAAAAATGAGGATCTAGTTGGCCACGAGTGGAGAGAGCCAACTCCCACTCATGTAACTAGATCACAGTCAATAGCACACACCAACACCTATAGTCATGGAGAGGCTAGCACATCCTCCATGCCTCCTACACAGGATGAGGTCGTCTCTACACAACCAGTCGGGGAGGTAGGTGATGATATTTTATTTATTGTTATATTTTATGCTTATGTTCATGCTTTATGTTTTAGTTTTATGTCTATATATATCATGATGTGTACTAATTATATTTATGATTTCTATCTTGCAGGGGTTGTGAGAGACCTACAAGATCTCTATTGCCAAGTTGCTGCAGAGATAGTGTCTCTGCCAGTCTACAAGGATGCTATTGATATAGACTATGTTCCCCCACCCATCGTGCTATGGGATCTAGATCTATTTGAGTCATATGTTAGACTAAGGGCAATGAATGAGGGTTTTAGGAGGCATGCCCACTAAGCTAAGGCTACCTATGAGGAGATTCGATCATCTTGAGCCCCAACAAAGGTCAAGAGACTCCATGCAGAGGTAGCTAGGCTATAGGTAGAGATAGACCATCTAGTGAAGGAACGTCAGGAGGCTATTGGATGAGAACATAGTTTGTAGTATTCCCTGGATGCACTTGTCCACTCATGATCATGATCATATACCACTGTCTCTTGACGGTTTTCCTTTAGATAAATGTGAGCACTAGATCCCAAGGGATCTAGTAGTCATAGACCATAGTAGAATTATATATATTGATGACATGTACCTAAACTTTGTGATATATATATATATACGATCCTTTGATGTTTGATTATTTATATTTATGTGTTTAATGGTAAATGGCAATGTGATTTATCAAATAATATTTGTAAGACTATTTAAGAAATGTCTCCATGATTTAATATTTTTTATGTGATCTAATTAAAACTTATTCTAGTTTCTCTTAGATGTGACATTTTGATTATGTTATGTTAAACTAAATGCACCTATGATCTAGTTATAGAACATTAAGTGCATATAAGGATCTAATCTAACACAACATACAAGATTATCTTGAATAGTATGAACCCTAAAGTAACAATCTAAAATTAAGTTTAAAATAATTACTTTAATATTCAAGACAAACAAATAATTGTTGTCAAGAATGAAGCATTACGAGAGCACATAGAATGTCATCTACTAACTCTAACACCACTACTTTATAATTCACACTATTCAAGAAGATTAGACATAGTGCCAGTGAAAATGTGTGGTGTTAATAGGTTCTTTAAGAGGTGTGCCATCTATTTTTGTTAACGCATATGCTTCAAATCCATAATTTTTATCAATTATATAAGGACCTAACCAATTAGGGATGAGATTTCCTTCTTTAGCATTGGTGTTACGTTGATTCTCACATAACAAAAAATCACCTTGATTGAATGACGAAGGGATAACATTGTCATTATAACTACGTTGCTTTCTCCTAGAGTAAGCCTAAAGGTACTAAAGAGTGTTAATCATTGTTCATCAAGCATTTCAAGTAGATGTAATCACTATTCTTTATAAGTATTATCATCAATAAGTCCCTAAAGAGAAATCCTTAACATAAGAATCTCTAACTCTAAGGGAATTATTACCTCAGTGCCATAGACGAGGTTATAAGGTCTAGTCCTAGTGATTAATCTAACATTTGTGTGGTAGACCCATAATGCATATGTTAACTGTGTGTGCCAATCCTTATTATGTTTGCTAACAATTTTCTTTAAGATCTGTTCGAGGATTCTAATAGTTGATTCGGCTTGACCATTAGACTGTGGATAGTAGGGTGTTGAAAATCTAGATGTTGTGTGTTAAATGTTTCTAAGAACTTCTTCACATCATTATTCTTAAATGGTGTTCTATTGTCAGAAACTAGCGTGGAAGGACATTGGAAGAGAGCAATGATGTGTTCTAATATGAAACAAAATATCACATCAACTGTTGTTGAATGAAGGGGAATTGCTTCTACCCACTTCATTAATTAGTATGTCTGAGTGATTATGAATGTATGTTCGGCAGAGGAAGGTGGTGATATTTTTCTAATAAGATAAAAACCCCAAATTGCAAAGGGCCAAATAAGAACTTGAGAATGAAGTTTAGAGGTAGGAGAATGAATCAAACTGCTATGTTCTTGACATTTATGACATCTTTTAACGTAAGCAAAGCAATCTTGTTCCATATTTCTCCAATAGTATCTTATGTGGGTTAGTTTTTGGACTAATGTTCTTCCTCCAAAGTGACCGCCATAAGAACTTGCATGAGCTTGTTCAAGTGCTATGGGGATTTTAGATTGTTTAAGGAATCTAAGTAAGAGACCATCAAATCACCTTTGATACAATACATTGGTGAGAATTATGTACTTAGATGCAAGTTTTTGAAGGTGGACTCGAGTTCTCTTAGTTTTCGGCTTAGGAAAGGTACAATCTTTCAAATATTAAATATTGGATCATACCATTCACTTGAGTCTTCCATGGTTGTTGATAATACTTATTCTACTTTATCAAAGTTGATTGATGGTTTCATAACTATATGCATGATAAATATGATGTCTCTCGAAGGATCTTGAGGAAATATTGGAGAAGCCACACTTGCCATTGCATCTACATGTCGATTATCCTTTTATGGGATGTTATCAATGGTAAAAGAGTGGAACTTCTCTAACAAAGTCATTGTAAGATCCTTGTATTTTGATAAAATTTCCTATTTCACTTGATATGTCTTATTTATTTAATAACTAGTTGTGAATCACTAAATATCTTAATGTCTCAAGCTCCCATAATTGAAACGGTGTGTAGCCCAACGAGCAATGCTTCATACTGGACAATGTTGTTTGTACATAGGAAGTTAAAGTGATAAGAAAAGGGAATAGGATCTCTCGTGGGAGGTATTATAACCCCTACACCGAAACCAATTCTGCACTTAGATCCATCAAAACATAATTCCCATGTATTAGTTTCAATTGTTAACACATTATCGTCAGGGAATGAATCGTTATGGGGTAATGCCAAAGGAGAAGGAGCATCAACTAGTTGGTTAGTCAAGGCTTGTCCTTTAATTTCTTTTCTCGAAACAAATTTAATGTCAAGCTTAGTTAACAACATCACCCACTTAGCTAAGCATCTTGATAAATTTGTTTTAGTGAAAAGATGTCTTAAAGGACTGAATTTCATCATCACATGTATTTCGACATTTAGTAAGTAATGTCTTAGTTTACTTGTAGCGAATACAAGAGCCAAACATTGTCTTCCTATCATTGTGTATCATTTCTCATAATCAATCAAAGTGGCTAATGTAATAAATAGGATGTTCCTTACCATTTTCATCTTGTTGAGACAACAATACTATGAGAGCTTGGGCTGATGCTCTCGTATAAATGATAAATGGTTTTTTCTACATAGCAGGTTGTAATATAGGTGGAGTGACAAGACAATGTTTTAAACTTTGAAAATCTTGTTTACAATCCTCATTCGAATTAAATTGAACATCTTTCTTAAGGAGATTTGTGAATGGTAACATTTGATCCACCAAGGATGCTACGAAATATCTGATAGCTTGAATTCTTCCTTGTAAAGTGCGTAATTGAGAAATATTTCTAGGAGGTGGGATGTTGACTATAGTATCAATTTTCTTTGTGTCCACTTCAATGCCTATGTGACATATAATGAAACCCATAAGTTTTCCACTATCTACAACAAAGACACGCTTCTTTAGGTTCAATCACATGTTATATTTTCACATTCACTCAAAGATACTCCAATTGATATTCACATTGTATTGGTGAGTCAACGATTTGGATAAAATATCATCAACATAATCCTCCAAAATCTTATGTATGTAATAATTAAAATATCAATGCCATACCTCGTTGATATGTTGCACTTGCATTCTTCAATCCAAAAGGCATCATGACCCAAAAAAATATTCCCCAAGCTATTGTAAATGTTTTTTTGTATTGATCTTGAGGGTTAATAAAGATTTGATTATATCCAAAAAATTCATCCATAAATGACAACAAAGCATGTCTCACAGTCGAGTCTACTATCAAGTCGATATTAGGAATGGGGAAGTCATCTTTTAAAGATGCTTTATTCAAATCATGAAAGTTTGTACACATCCTAATATGATTGTCAAGTTTCACGATTGCGACAATGTTCAAAAATTCCAAGGAGAATAATCTATAGGTCGTATAAAACCAACTTCAAGGAGCTTCTCAATCTTGGCCTTAATCAAGAAGGTTATCTTATGGTTCATCTTTTGAATATTTTTTCTAATAGGTTTAACATTTTTAACGAGGACTATGTTGTGTGTCACAATCTTAGGGTCAACTCCTAGCATATCTGAATAAGTCCAAGAATTTTTTTTGAGAAATTCGTGAAGTAAAGTTACATGGTCCTCTTGTTCATCATGATCAAGGCACTTGCCTATCTTAATCACTTTTTCTCCATTGTTAATATCCATCAGTATATCCATGGTATCTCCCAAAGTAAGTGCATTTTGTTTCAGAGTTTACATGGTCCTCTTGTTCATCATCATCAAGGCACTTTACTATCTTAATCACTTTTTCTCCATTGTTAATATCCATCGGTATATCCATGGTATCTCCCAAAGTAAGTGCATTTTGTTTCAGAATTTCAAGGTTGTATTCTTCTTTGGTCATGTCAATCTCACTAATTTCCTCTTCTCTGATTTTTTTCTTAGTACTAATCATAACACATGTAACTTGTTTCCTTTTAGGGGAGTAAATGGTGTTGGAAATGAAGGTAATATTATAGCTTAAAACTTGTAAAACTATGAGACTGTAGATCTAATTAAGAGTTCTTTGTCACAATTCATTGTGTATGATTAATATGTTTAGATCAATTTTACCAATTTTAGAAAGAGATGAAAGATTGTAGAAGAATGATACAAGGAGATAGAAGTGACATAACATATACATGGATAAATCCTTTTGGGAAAAAACTCCACCGGAATCAATAGTGCTTGTACTATTTAACCTTATAACTTGATATTACAATAATACTATATCAATCCTTGATGGATATGCTTCCTCGCCTTCAACGATCCTTCTTCACAACTTGCAATAAAATCTCATGGAAATATCATACACTTGCTGTAATTAATAGACAATAATATGAGCATGTAAACTCATAAAAGTTATACAATACAAGAGCATAAAGCTCCTCACAAAAATCTATGCCTAGATTGGGAAAGTAGAGTTCCAAAATGTAATATGAAGTCAAACCAAAGTCTTCCTGAATTTAGGTTCCTCAAACTAAACACTTAATTGAACTTTGGTCAAGAAGATATCTTGAAAATTTCACCTCAAAATTGGTGCCCAAGAATGGGCCCACTTGATGAAGCCTTGTAAATATCTTCTCATGCAAAAGGTGTTAACTGAAAGATGCCAACTTGGGTGCCGAAGGTGGTCCCAAGTTAATCTTAGTTAATTGAAACATATCTCTCCACAAATTCATGCAAAAAATATGCATGATTGATCATCCCCACTTAACCAAAAGTATCCACCTATTATCTACCATGCAATTGAAGTCATTAGTCATGCAACTCATGTCAACTCAATTCAACTAGCATTCAACTCAAAATAACTACATGCAACTGAAGATAGTTGAACCATAATTGAACTAAACTGAATTGAACTGAATTGAACTAAACCGAACTAAACTGAACTAATACTGAACTAATAGTGTCACTCCACTCATGTAAATATCAATCAACCTAATTTATAGGATCAAAATATGCATTACTGAAGTGTTATCAATTCTCCAAATAGTTAACTAAAGTAAGGTGAGTTCCACCTTCCATGTGGGTGCCCCATGTGCTCCTATCTTGTAGGATATCTTCTTGGATGTCCCCACATGTTCCTATCATTTAGGAATAATCACAAATTTCAATTTTCATGTTAATTTCATTCAAATTTAATCTCTTTCTAATCCTAGTGTTGGGAAACACTTTACAAGGACTTAGGAGATACATGAAATATGTTTAGGATTGCAATTAAATGTCATCCTATTTCGAAAATTCTCCCACTTGACATTATACATTGCAATTATTCTAAACAAGGAATCATTATTATAAATCAAGTACAAGACTCAAGGCCAATGGCCTTCCTGCACCAAGAGAACTTATCTATAGGAACTGGTTTTGTAAGATAATCTGCAACATTGATCAAAGTGTCAACTTTTTCAATCAATACCTTCCCACTCTCAACCATTTCTCATAGAAAGTGATACTAAACATAAAAATGCTTAGTATGATCATGATATATAGGATTTTTGGCTAAGAAAATATCACTCTGACTATCACATTCAAGTCTAATTTACTTAAACCAATACCTTTCCCAAGTCTCTGTAACGAAGCTGCCTCTTTAGAGGCATGTGTAGTAGCCATGTACTATGCTTTTGTGGTGGAAAAAGCAACCATGGGCTTCCTCTTACTCATCCAACTAACCACAAATCCAAACAAAGTAAACACATAGCCACTTGTCGACCTCTGACTGTCTAGGTTTCGTGCCCAATTTGAATTAACAAAACCCTCTATGTCCAATGATATGTGCATAATATCAATATCATTAGCACCATGATAAACTAAACAGTAATCACAAGTACCTCATAAATATTTAAACACCCTCTTAACATAAGTCCAATGTTATTTACCAGAGTTAGACATAAACCTACTTAGAACTCCCACTGCTTGGGCTATATCTTGTTTTGTACAAACTATTACATACATCAAACTACCAACTACACTAGCATATGGAATTTCATACATTTCCTCATGATCAAAATCAGATTTAGGACCCATGTCTAAAATTAACTTCATGCCAAATGGTAAAGGAATATTAATTGGTTTACTATCATGCATGTTAAACTGTTTCAAAATAGTATCAACATAGTTTCTTTGAATTAAGAAAAGATTTATGTTACCTCTATCTCTGTTGATCTCCATACCAAGGATATATTTTGCAACCCCTAGATCTTTCATCTCAAATTTGCTAGAGATTTGTGCTTTCAATTCTTTGATCATTACCTTGTTATTACCAATAAACATGTCATCAACATACAAGATAATAATTAAAAGGTGATCATCAATAAATTTTATGTAAACACAATGATCTTCCTCAATCCCAACATAACCAATTTTCAATGCAAAAACATCAAACCTCTGGTACCACATTCTAGGTAACTGTTTCAATCAATATAAAGATCTCTTAAGCTTGCAAACCAATAACTATTTTCGTTTTACAAAAAAACTATCAAGTTGCCTCATATAAATCTCCTCATCAAGATCCCCATGTAAGAGAGAAGTTCTACATTCATTTGCTCTATCTCAAAATCATAAGCAACAACAATAGATAAAAGGAATCTAATAGAAGTTAATTTAGCAACATGAGAGAAAATTTCATTAAAGTCAACTCCCTCTCTTTGGGAGTAGCCTTTGGATACTAATCTAGCCTAATACCTTTTGAGATTACCATCTGCTCCAATTTTCTTTTTAAAGATCTATTTACAACCAATGGCATTTCTTCCTTTTGGAAAAATCTCAAGATCACATGTGTCACAAGTATCCTAGGAAACCATTTCCTCATGCATAGCTTATGACCAAAGCTTGTTCTTATCTGAAGAAAAATCTTCCTTGTAAGATCTAGGTTCATCATTGTTACTCATCAAAGCAAACATACAATGGAAATCAATAGGGCCATACCTATCAATGGGATTCCATTGTCTTGTGGATCTTCTCAAAGAAGGTTCTTCTTGTTCCTCAATATGCTCATCATGAGAATCTATCTCAGAACTCTATGAACTCTCCTCATCCAATCCATCTAATTTTTATTCAACATGTGCATCTTCATGCTTCTCAGTATTTGTCTCAAAATGCACCGTTCAAGAAGTATCCTTCTCCTTTGGTTGTTATTCTCCTGTATAAGATCTAAATTACCTAAAAAGCACATCTCTAGATAAAATAATTTATTGGGTTAGAGGATTCCAAAGCTTGTAACCTTTCAAATTTTCACCATAACCTATGACTATGCATTTTTGTGCTTTTGGATCCAACTTAGACTGATTTTCTTTAGGAACATGAACAAAAGCCTGACAAACAAAGATACTTAAATGTGCAACACTAGGTTTCCTACCTAACCACATTTCATAAGGGGTTTTATCTTCAATAGATGAACTAGAAGATCTATTGATTAAATAACAAGAACTACTTACATCCTCAACCCAAAGGCACCGATCTAGCTTAGCACTACTTAACATAATCTTTGCTCTTTCCATTAAGGTTTGGTTCATCCTTTCTGCTACTCCATTTTTTTGAGGTGTATATGGAGTAGTTTTCTATCTCACAATTCCTGCATGCTTACAATAATCATCAAATTCCTTAGAACAATGTTCACCACCATTATCTAATCTCAACACTTTTATCTTATGGTCTAATTATTTCTCAACTAAAGCCTTAAATTCTTTTAACTTATTGAACACATCATATTTTTTATGCATAAAATAGATCCAAGTGTATCTTTATACATCATCAATAAATGTGACATAATATCTAGATTTTCCAATAGAGTCAATATCCATAGGATCCATAAGATCTGAATGAATAATCTCTAATAATCCTTTAGCTTTATTTGTTCCATTAGGAAATGAAGATCTAGATTGCTTTCCAAACACACAATGCTCACAAAAATCATTTTTTTCAATATTATAATAAAGAATACTGTCAACCAATTTATTATTAAGAATGGTCCTAAGAGCTTTTTGACCAATGTGGCCCAATCTATGGTGCCACAAAATACATGTATTTTTAAATTTAGTTACATTGGTTGATTTATTCAAATTAGAGGTATTAATCTTAAACAAAGTCCCAATCTGAGATCCTTTAGCACCAACCATATTCCCTTTCACCAATATGCAACCACCTTTGTCAAATGTCACATGCATTCCAAAATCATTTAACTTAGATACATAAAGTAGATTTCTAGCAAGTCTAATTGGAATATGTAAAACATCATTAAGGGTCTTAACCCTACCATCACTAAAACACAACTTTACCTCTCCTTTTCCCACAATCTTTGTTGTGCTATTATCTCCAAAGAAGACATTCCCTCCATCATATGCATTATACTTAGTGAACCACTCCTTGTTAGGAGTCATATGATAGGAGAAACCTAAATCAATAAGCCAAGAGTCATCACTAATAGTTTTACATGAAATTATCAATGAATCATTACCGTCATCCAAGGATATCTCTGTAGAAGCTTTAGAACTCTTTTTATTGTTCTTACAAGCCTTCTTTACATGTCCTAGTTTCCCATAGTTCTGACACTTTACCTTACTCTTACCAGGGGTTTTAGACCATCCTTTGGAGTTACCCTTTCCTTTCTTGTCTCCCTTAGGTTCCTTTTCCTTAGGCCTACCTCTTACAAACAAGGAATCTTGGGATCCCATTTTAGAATTCCTCCTCATCTCCTCTAATAGGAGAGTAGGAATTATATTCTCCATCTTATGATCTACACCACTACCACTGATAGCAATAATTAGATTTTCCCAAGACTCTGGTAAATAACAAAGTAACAAAATGCATTTATCTTCATCTTCTAGCTTTACATCTACAAATGCTAACTTACTTAGAATCAAATTGAAAACATTTAAATGATGTGCAATCGAATCACCATCTTTCATATTTAAAGAATACAACTTTCTTTTCAGATACAACTTATTAGTAAGACTTTTGGTTTGATAGATATCACCTATCCTCTTCCACAATTTATATGTTGTAGCTTCATCTAAAATATTCAAGAGAAAAACATCAACAATACATAACCTTATGGTCCCTCTTGCCTTCTTATCAAACTTAGCCCAATCCTCTTTTGACATTGTTGTAGATGGATTTGTCTCATTACATACAACTAACCACTGATCTATGTCTTCAAGGAGATTCTCCACTTTTAGTTTCCACATCTCATAGTTCTAGATCCATTGAATCTTTCAATATATAGATGAGAAGTAGAACTCATTCTAACACACTTCTTTTACAAATTTTCAATAACACAATAGTAAAAGCTCCCACTACAACCAAAAACCTTCAAACTTTTAAGAGAAAGGAATCCCAAACCCTAAAAAACCATTGGCTCTGATACCAAATGTTGGAAATCAAGGTAATATTGTAGCTTAAAACTTGTAAAACTATGAGATTGTAGATCTAATTAAGTGTTCTTTGTCACAATTCTTTGTGTATGATTAATTTGTTTAGATAAATTTTACCAATTGTAAAAAGAGATATAAGATTGTAGAAGAATGAGACAAGGAGATAGAAGTGACACAACATATACGTGGAGAGACCCTTTTGGGAAAAAACTCCACCAGAATAAATAGTGCTTGTATTTTTGAACCTTAGAACAAGATTACAATACTATTGTATCAATCCTTGATCGATATGCTTCCTTGCTTTCAATAATCTTGTTATGCCTTGTATAACCACCCCATCTTTTTGCCTTGGTCAAAATGGGTCCCCCTTTGTTATTTTTGTACTTGGTTGTTTTTGAAACAAAGTTTGGAGTATAGTTTTTGCCAATACTTTGTTTTTCTTTGGTTTCTCTATCGGAATCGGAACCAGAACTGGATCGGGTTCTGAAAGTTCTTTTGATGTTTGTTTTTGGTTCTATCCCAACAGTCTTTTCTTTGCCTTAGTTTTTGGTCTTTAGCGGAAGCGGAGCCGGAGTGAGAATTGGGATGGTTGTTATCAAAATTTGCAAAATCACGATTGATTCCGATCCCGCCTCCACTATTTTTATTTTTGCTTTGTTTCAATTTTTGTGTTTTGTTTTATTAGGTTGGTCTTTTATTTAACTTTTTGTATTTGTTTTTGTTTTGTTTTTAGTTGTCGGATGTGGAGCCGGAATGGGAATGAGGTTTGGAAATTTTATAAATTTAAGATCCTGATTCCATTTTAGTTTCGCCCCCGCCATTTTTTTTTGTTGAATTTTTGACTGAAGTTGCACTACAGACCAGTGGTCGTTCTTTTACAGTTCCGACTCCGCCTTTTACTACGTTTTAATGCATTAATGGTGGTTTCCGGTCTAGGTAGAAATTCACGTATTTACCTTTATTAAGGGTTAAAGCTGAGCATTATTGTTATTATTACAAGTCTAAGAGTGCGAAGAGCAATAGCAGAGTTCGTTTGAGCAAATTGATCGAGATAGAGAAGGGATATTGTGTGCGAATCGATTCAGAAAGTTAGCTTGGGTTTGTTTGTGTTTGAGGTAGGTCTTTTATCTTTGTTGTTGGTTGTTTATTTGCAGTTGTGTTTATTGTGTTTTGCTTCATATCTGCTCACGTGTTCAATCATTGTGTTTTAAAACAATTCTATGATCATCGATGTGATTGAATGAGAAGGTTCTTGTTTTGTCTTGTTTGTTTTACTTTAAATCTTTGTTTTCTTGTTTTATCGTGTTGTTTCTTTCTATTTTTAGGGCACCGTCGCTTTCACATCTTAATCATGATTGTGTCATGTTTGTTGTTGGTTTGCAGTAGATTAGATTAGATTAAAGGTTTTTAATGGTGTTTGTTAGATTAAGATTCTACAGTGAGGTAGATTAGAGATTTTATAGTGAGTTAGGGTAGATTAGATTTATTGTTTGATTAGGGTTTCGTCATCTCGTAGAATGGCAGGGTCTAAACCTGTGCCCTAGTTTTTATCGGGTTTGTTAGATTAGGGTTTCGTTGGTCTCTGCAATTACTTTCAAATGATTAAAAAATGATATCCTAAAGTGCAATTGTTCCCCAGGTTCATATGAGTGTAGTGTTTTTAAAGCTTCTTTTTCATTTTATAGCGACCTAGGTCGTAATCATGAAATTGTGTTGAAAATGAATAAAGTATTTGATGATGTCATGATTAGCATAGGTGAAGGCGGGATTACAATGGATTATGGACCTAAGAGTTTTATTTTATGAGGTTATCGATTCCATTTTTATTCCTTTTCTGATTCCAAGTTCTAAAAGGTTTTCCTTGAAATATATGATAACATTAGTCGAGGCGGGATTGGAACAGATCTTGAACTTAAGAATTTTATTTGCAAAAGTTATCGATTCTATTCTCATCCTGTTTCCGGCTCCACATATAATGGAAAGTCTTTCTTCAAAGTAATGATAACCTAATTGGAGGCGGAGGCAGAATGGAAATAGAATATGAAAAAAATGAGAATTCAAAGAAAACCAAATCCCCTTTTCATTTTGATCCTGGTTCTGATAATCTCCCCGATTCCGACTTCGAGCCCGTTTGTTATTAGGTGAAGTTTCTATATCGGTTTTTGCTCCGAGTCCGCCAGTTTTGTAAAAGAGATTGTTTTGAGCTTCTATTTGGTTCTGACTCTGGTATATGTGTAACAGGTATGTTTTAAAAGCATGTTTTATGATGATATCTAAAGATCTAATTAGAAGTTTGCTTGTAGGAGAATTGAGAGATGTCAGGAACGTCAAGAGAGGCTGCTCGAAGGAATCAACTAGTTGGAACATCAAAGACAACACCAAAAATAAAGAAGGTGAAACCAGAACAACTGCCTTATACGTTGATGTATAATCATAGGAATCTGGTGGTGAAAGTAAGCAAGGTGGAATCAGACTGGTCAGATATCACGGATACTAATCTGGGCCAGTATAGATTTGAAGAATTAAATAAGAGACCTTTACAGAACGAGCAAACTTGACAGGGAGAACACAAAGGATTGTTGATTCTGGTCTTGCACATATCACTGTGTTTCCTGTATCAGTCTAGTGTCCGGAGTTGATATTGACAGTAGCTAGTACTTACAATCCTGCTACAAGATTATGCATGGATTCACAAAATGATGTGATTATAAATCTTACTCCGCAAATGTTCCAAAGCATATTTAATGTTCCTGATCCCAAGAACTTGGTGCAGCTAACTGAAGCATAGGCATTGGAGAAATATAGCAAGCATAAAGATTCCAATAAGTCTCACTTAAACAAAAGATGGTTAAGCACAGAGAAGAAATCTTTAAGTAAGCTGGCAGACCAGCCAAAGAGGGAAGATTTCAAGAAGGAGATATCTGATTTGATATTAATGTTGTCTAAAGTGTTTGGGAAGAGGGATGCCTTCCATTTCAAGGAATGAATGTTTCATTTTATTCAAGTAATCTTTCAAGGTGATTACCAGTTTGATTGGTCAATGATTGTTTCTGATGCCATACATGATTAGCTCATAAGGGTTAGACAGACTAAATCTTTCTTTATGACTTCCTATGTGGTTTATGTTGCAGCAAGATTGGGGATTTTTCCAGGATTAAAGATAGTAGGTATAATGGGAGTTTTGGATGGACAATAGAAAGTATGGGAACACTATGATCAATTATCTCTTCAGGTTGCTAAGACTCATTTCAGAAGAGTCAATGATGCATTTCTATATGTGATTATCAACTAGTTGAGTGGAGATGCAGGATACAGGTTAAGTCAAGAAGCTATGACTTTTATTGCTGAATGGGGAAGTTGTTATATCCAATACCCCAAATTTACATACTTTAGATTGTTTGGTTTTGAAGGTCATCCCCATTTGCTTCCAAGATGCTGCAGTAATAGAATAGTGCTTATGGAGTTTGTGTATCAAGCCATTGGAGTTAATGCTAGGTTTGGGATCAAGCACAAGACAGGATGCCACAAATTTCCCATGACACTGGGTGAATATAATTGTCAACATTTGAAGGGAGCAAAGGTGGTTTGTAATGAGTTGATACAATTGAAATTGGGATTGTATACAACTCATAAGTATTTTGATACAAGGGAGAAAATGCATGCTTTATTACCTTCAGTGTTCACTAGACACTTTAATTTGTTAGAGAACTTTTGGTGTGATAGGCAGGATGATTATGACTTGAGGAAGAAGAATTATGAGAGATTATCAGTCTCACTCATGTCAGAGCTTGGTATTAAAGAGAATATTCTTGACACTTTGGTGGATGATGGAATTGTATTAGATCCCTCATATGAAGCTTTGAACATTGGAACCAAAAACTTAGATCCAATAGACTGGAATGAGGAAGAAACAATTGATATTAAGAAAATTGGAAGAACAGTTTTGGATAGAAGTGTACAATGGTTGATGATGAAAGCTCGAGCTCCTCAAGGACCAGTCCTTAAGAAGGGTAAAGGGTATAAGAGGATTAAAAGAAAGACACCTCCCAAAGAGCCATTGGAATTCTTTCCTCCAAATGTTGAAGAAATAGAGCTTGAGGTAGAAGAAGAGGCACCAGAGGGAGATGTTCCAATAGAATCTGCTATTTCTATGCCCGCATTGGGTGAGTCATCCACACAAGCCCCACTCACAAGAAAGAAAATTAAAGAAGTTCAAGAAGGAGTACTTTATGCCATGGCTGAAACTGATAAAGGAAAAGAAGTGGAGGAAGAATTGGTAGAAATTGAGATAGACTCGGATGAAACTCTTTCAGAGAAGGACCTGCAAGAAAAAATGCCTTTGGAGGGGACTAATGAGCAGATTCTGACGCAAGAAGAGCAATGGAAATAGTTTGAAGATGCTACAAAAGAGTTTGATGCAAGGGTTGCAGCAGAGAAGCAAAAGGAAATGGATGCAAAGTTACAAGCTGATGCTCTACTTCAACAACAACAATTAAAGGCAAAACAAATTGAAACAAGGGCAACAACTGATGAAGTAGAGGAGCAAATGAGGCAACGAGAGCATGAGCTTGAGGTCAAGGTAGAAAATGATAAATTGGAATTGATACATAAAATCCATGATCTTGAGGAAGAGAAAGCAAGAAACCGAAGGGAAAAGGAAGCCTTGGTTGCTAGATTGAAGCTTGCAGAGGAAGCTTGACAGAAAGAACAAGAAGCTGAAGCTCTAAGAAAGGAAAGAGATGCTGAAGAGCTAATAAAGAAACAACAAGCTGAAGAAGAAAGGGAAAAGGTAGAGAAGCTCATAGCCTTAGAAATGGAAAGGATAGAAAAGGAAGAATCATAAAAGATAAGAAAAGAAAAAGAGGCCGAAGAGCTAATTAGGAAGCAAAAGGAAGAAGATGCCGAAGCTGCAAAACTTAAAGCTTTAGAAGCAGAATAGTTAGAGAGGGAGACTCTAGAAAGAGAGGCCTTAGAAAAAGAGAAATTAGAGAAGGATCAGATGGAAGAAGAGAGATTGAGAAAAGAAGAAGAAGACAAGAAAATGCAGGAACAACGAGATAGAGAAGAGGCTAAGAAGTTGGTGCAGATGCATCTGTTGTAGGAACAACAAGAGAAAGCAAAGGATGATTCTCAACCTGAGATAAATATTCAGCCACCCTCTACAGTTGTCGCTTCCTCTTCCACGATGATGACTGCTCCTAGTGCTCCTATATGGTTGAAATTAGATTTGCAGAAGAGAGCCAGAACACCTCCTCAACCTCTTAATTGGGAGGATATGATAAAGGGAATTGAATAGGAAAGGCCTAAGAAGAAGGCTAGAATCTTACATTCTATGTAATACCCCTCCGTTTTGATTTTTGTTCAAGTTGCTTTATGCTATGTTTGGTTGTAGTTACTTTGATACTGGATAATTTTTGTTATGATGTTTTGATTGCTACTATTGAGTGACAACAATATTGTGGGATGTAGTTATCTGATTATTGTTTCACATGTATTATGGATTAATGATGTTGTAGAGTTAACATGAGATGTTATTATGAGATTATTGGAATTATGATGGAAGTGTCAGTTTCGATGAGTGTATTGGTGGAGAAGACGGTTTCGCATCACTCGCTTGCGAGCGCCCTACGAATCCGTAATTCCTTCTTCACGGTGTGTATTATATGCTGGATATATTGTATGATGTTATTTACTTGGTTGCAGGATTGCAGGTACATGACATCGACTCCACCTGGTTTCACAGGTTTGAGCATGTCGATCCAACGGTTAAGTTGAACGGGAGATAGTAGCTAGGTAACATGTGTCAAGTCTATACCCTAGCCTTAGTGTGTCATCAGTTGTGTGTGTCGAGTCATTGTCTGTCTTGTTTTAATGTTATTTATTTCTGAAGCATTCTTGATTGTGGAAATAGATATTTAGAATAATTGCATTTAAATCATGTTGATGATTATTTAATTTAAATAATGCAATGTGGATAAAAGTTTATATTTAAATTAATTAATTATATTTAAATTATTTAATTAATTAAATTTAATCCAAGGGGGTTGAGTTTAGTTATTAAATAATTAAATTAATTAATTAAACGTGATGCAAGAGAATAAAAGGAAATAAAAGAATTAGAATTAATTTTGGAATTTAATTCCAACATGTGAGAATTAAATTAGAAATTGTAATTAAATGTTTATTTGGGAAATTGGTTGCAACTTTAGAAATTAATTTATTATTTGAAATTTCATTTTAAATTGAAAGTGGGTTTTTGAAAAGTGAAATTGAAATTGAAAATTGAAATTGAAATATCTAATTTGCATGTAATGTGAATTAGGGTTGTAAAAATTGAAATTGAAATATCTAATTTGCATGTAATGTGAATTAGGGTTGTATTAGGTATTTTTGATTTATAAGAATATATGTTTTAATTTTAGGGCAGAAAAGTCTTTAGGAAAATACATTTTTACAACAGGGAAGAAATTTAGGAAAATTTGCACAAGGGTTTGAAAAAAGTTTGATTGTAGAATTGATTGAAGGAAAGATTGTTTGCATTTGTTGGATTTTGGATTGGATTTATTGGAGGATTGAAGAAAATTCAAAAAATCTTTGGAGGAGGCTTGCATCAGAAATTCATCTCTTCCTGTAGCTTCTTGTACCAGGTTTTCCTCTTTATGTTTTATTGTTCTTGATTGTTTTCTTTAAAATAGTAATGATTAAAGATTTATTTGTTAAATCTGTTTTAGAAAATAAATTTGATATTAGAAGAAAGGAATTAAATAAGTTTACAGCCTTTGCTTGTGAAAATTCTTGAGTGAAAATTGTGAAAACCTTAGTTGAATTTAAATTATTTGGGGAAATAGATTTTGTTGTTATTGGAAATCAAACATAGAGATTGAACAATGCATTTAGAATGTTTTTAGAAAATGAAACCTTCTATTTATTATTAAAAAACGGATTTTAAAGTCTGCAGTATAGTTATGTTTTTCATGATAAAATGGTCTGATTGCGTCGCCTATAACTTCACTTTCACAAACTAGGTTTTCAGGAAATTTAAAGGGTTTTTGTATTTTGAAATTTTCTTACTTTTGTCCAAAAATCATAAATACCCAGATCATAGTTTTTGAGTTATGCTTAAAACATGAGACTGCTGTTAAATTATTTTTCCCATGGCTGTTCTGAAAATAAAATAATAATAAATTGATATTTATAAATATTAATATCTTATGTATTGTTATTATAATATTAAAATATTATTTAATAATATTTTATATTATAATTTATAATATTAAAGTATTATATTTATTTATATTATTTTAAATAAAATTTGTATATTAGATTAGTGGAATTAAAATTATAAACATATGGAAAATTATTGTTATTTTAAAATGGCTTGTTAAAGTTTAATTGAAAGAGTTAAATATTTGATTTAAAAAATGCAATATATTATTGAATAGAGATTTAAAATTGGATTGATTAGTGTATATGGAAAACGGATAGAAGAAACAATATGTTATTATATTAAAGTGATTGAATGTGTTAAATAGAAAATTGAATGAGATGTAAGATTTGGTTAGGAAATGGAAAGAGTTTACTTGCATGGGTTTATGTCGATTTAAAAGTAAATTAAGAAGTTGTTTTATTGATGAAGCAATCAATTATGTTATTTATTAATTTCTATTTAGATTAATTGAATCATTGTGATTGGATTATGAAAGAGATATGGATTTAATATATCCAAAAGTAGTATCTTCCTCATGCTTATCTTAAAGGATTTAATTCTTTGTATTCAGTAAAGGGAAGTAAGTTTAATTGTTTTAGATTTCCAATAATAAAAAAAGGAAATAGAGGTTATGATTATTTTAGATGATCTAGTTTATCGTGTCTTTGACTTTGTCAACACTACCTATTGAATGAGTATGGATTTAGGAAATCCAAATATTATATTTGATTGATGACTTGAATGCTTTTGTTGCTATGTCGTCAAGTTGCATTGTTGGGTTTGGGATTTAGTGTTAGTCCTAAATTATAAGTCTTCCAGAAGAACTTAGAGGATAAGGGTTGTTGAATCTTTATGCCATTCAGTTGTTTTCCCTTGGGTAGTGCATGGCGTCTTTTCAGTTGTACCCGATTACCATGAATGGGGATGTTTGCACCTCCTTGGTTTAGGAGCGGATTATGGGATCCGTGTCTCCTTGAAAGGAGTGGACTATGTAATTATTGCCTCCAAGATGTTTGGAGTGAGTTTCTATTATTTGTATCCTCCTTGTGTTGGAGTGGATTATGATGCCTAGTTGGTATGCACTTGTGGTTCCCTTGGTGGATTGTTTGGATGTGTGTTGTCGAATAGAAGAGTGGCTTCTGTTAGGCGCCAGAGCCCAAAGAGGTAAACTGGATAACCTTCAGGAGTGATTTAAACAAGTGATAATTAAAATAATGTACTTAGAAGATTAGGACTAACTTCTCACTAATCAAGATAATTTAATCCTCACTCATAGACACAAGGGTTTGTTTAGACTTGGGATGAGTGAGAAGGCCTGGAATGGCAAGATCAACTATCTTGTTCTTGCGAGAGGTAGTTGATTCCGCATGAGTGAGTATGAGTGCCGGGATTCGGTTGAGGCCACCAGGATTACTTGTGCCGGAGCCTATGAAGAATGCCCAAAGGAGATCTCATGACAAACCTTGCGATGACACTCTATCTATGACAACTGTTGTTAATTATTTTATGTGTATGGTTATTTGAACATACTTGATCTACTTTATGTCTGGAAGCAATGTGACCTATGTCAGTGATATTGGAGTTGTACTTGTATTGTACTTGATTTGTACATGTATTGTATTTGATTTGTACTTGTATTGTACTTGATTTGTACATGTATTGGATTTGAGTTGTACTTGATTCGTTCTTGTTAATTCATTTGGTTGGTTATAACAGTATGAGTCAGTTTGAGTTGCCTTTGGTTAGAGGTAGTAGATCTTTGTCCATGCTACTTTGTTACTATCTCCTAGCATGGGGGGTGGGCCTTCGGGTACCACATTGGTTGGGTGGAACATGCACCAAAACCGTTGGGTCCCCATCTATCTTCAGTACTTGGTGGCGAGACATCCAGATGGGCAGCTCGCGGTTCTTGTTGTAATTTCTTGCATTGTAATATTTTAACTTGTATAAGTTATTTTATCCCTCTTTTGTAAGAGGTGGAGTTTTGTAATTGTAAACATTTGTACTAGTGTCTCATTCTGGGAACGAGTGATGTAACTATTGGATTAAGATAATGTTTATGAGATTGTATCTTGGTTGATTATCTTATTATGTTATGTGGTATTCTTATGAAGTATGATGTTTATTTCATACAATTCATACTACTAGGGTTATATGTAATATGTATGTGTGGGTTTAAGTAATCCTAACTTTGTAGCCTTAGAGGTTGTTGTTAATTAGTAAGTGAATGTGTATGTTAAATGCACTTTATAAAAAAAAAAAAATTGGTTCGCTTATGATGTTAATTGCAACTTCCTTTAGGGTTGCATGGCGGGGCATTACATTCTACTGGACTCATAGATAAATGAGAGATAGTTGTTGAATGTGCCATGTCTATGACAGAAAAGGAGGTAGGGGATATGTAGCTAACAGACTATCAATTGAGTACGGTTAATTTGGGACGACCCACTAGGAATCAACAAATGAATTTGATTGATGTGGTGGCCTCAACAACTAAATCAAGAATGATGAAGGAAAAACAAAAGAAAGATGAGCTTAAGGTTCAATTGGACCAGTTACATTCATTCTTGAAGAGTGTCTCCTCTCCAAGGTCACAACAGGTTGTAGCTATTGAGACTCTTATTTTGCTAAGCAAAAAGGAGGTTGATGATTTGGTGCAAGTTAGAGGTAAGGCGGAGATGGTTGACAAATGGATAGACAAAGAGAACCGAGAGGTAGGTGAGGTTTTAGCAAAAGGATTTGAAACCTACAAAGAAGTAGAAGGAGTAATAAAAGAGATGCATCAATACATTGAGACATTCGAAAAACTAGAAGAAGAGTATAAGGAGTATAGTGAAAAGTTAGAAAAGATAAATACATTGCCTCTAACTACTCTTCTAGAAGAATCTATACTTGAAGATGATAACAAAGATTTTGTAGAAAAGACTTCTCGCATACTTAAGTTTAGGACTGGCTTTTTGAGCAAGCATAAGGATGAGATTCAGGAAGCAGTTAATAATTTAACTAAGCAGTTGGAAGAGTTGGAAGCAGTCATGGCTATAATTATAGATGTGAATGTAATGACAAAAGATGGCATGCCTTTGAGTCAGGTTAGAGAGAAATGGAATGGAAGATTCCAAGGACTCATATAGGAGAAAGATGATGGAGGAGACTTGGTGATAGATCGACTTGTAGAAGTCGAAGAAATAAAAGTTGTAGGGACATAATTGATCAAGGTTAAAAGTATGAGAGAGTTTGCTGTAGCTGAGTTGGATCGGATCAAATTTGAAGATGACTGGATTGATGGGCCAGATATGGATATGCTACAACAAGTCTTCACCAGTTATGATGAGTTCATGGTGGATCTAGCTTCACATGCATAAAAATATAGCATGCATCATGATCTTCTTCCTTGCATGTTGCATGCATACAACACTGACAGTCTTGAGGGCGCATGACTTCTTTTCTTCTATTTCTATCTTCTATTTTTAGATCAAACTGAATGTATAATGTAAGGACTCAAGATCAAAGTTGATCTGAGTTTCCAAGAAAGTTGATTGTTCCTAAAAAGGTGGAAAGCCTAAAATAGAAGTGAGGTTTGAAATTTTTGTATAGTTATAAATACCAGATGGGTATCACATTGTAAGGGTCGGTTAATTGAGAATTGGATTGGCTTGCCTAATGCTAGGAGATAGAATTTTGTAGAGTTTTTACAAAGATACATTGTATTTAAATCTTTTTACAGTTAATAGAATTACAGGTTTACTCGAAAGATGATGTTTGGAATTAAATTGTTTGTTTGATAAGGCTGATAAGTTATGATCTATCTGTATGCAATGATTGTGCTGAACATAAGAGTTTCTTGAATGATGAAAGTCATTTGAAGGAATCGGATTTAAGGATCACCTTATTAGATTGTCATTGAGTTGAAGTTATTAAAATTTTTGTTGATCTATAATTTTGATGATGAATGAATGTGTGTTGTTTTGAAATCCTTGAAATATTTGTGAAGAGTAATTGTGAAGTTAATTAAGCACCTAAAATGTATGCAGTGGTATAGATTATGCTACAGACTGTATCATCTTATGGTTTTTATGATCTGTTAGGAAACATTCATCGTTGAAAGTTTATGTCTAGATACTAGATAAATTCGGTTCATACTTACTGGTTTACCCCTTTGTTCTATCTTTTTCTTTTATTTAAAACCCATTGATTTATAGGAACTATTTTGATAAAGAGAGTCATAGCTTGAATCCTTTGTTACCAACACAGGCCCCTTGAATATTACAGTTGCATGAACCAATTGAGTGACATCAGACAGTTGAGAACCAACTACTAGGACCTTGGGAGTTAGACTACTACATGTTGTCTTCCTCTTTCAGGAGAAATAGAGTAGAAATATTTTGTTTTAATGTTGTTTGTGTCATTTTAACCATCAACAAATCCTTCTTCACAACCTGTAATAAACTCTCTTGGAACTCTCATACACTTGCTGCAATTAATAGACAATAATATGAGCATGTAAACTCATAAGAGTTGTACAATACAAGAGAATAACACTCCTCAAAAAATCTATTCCTAGATTGGATAAGTAGAGTTCCATAATATAATTTGAAGTCAAACCAAAGTCTTCCTCAATTTAGGTGCCCCAAATTGAACACTTAACTGAACTTTGGTCAAGAAGATGTCATGCAAAATTCACCTCAAATTTTGAGCCCAAGAATGGGCCCACTTGACTAAGCTTTGTAAATATATTCTCATGCAAAAGTTGTTAACTAAAAGATGCCAACTTGGGTGCCCAAGGTGGTCCCAAGTCAATGTTAGTTAACTGAAACATATCTCTCTACCAATTCATGCAAAAATTATGCATAATTGATCATCCCCACTTAACTGAAAGTATCCACTTGTTATCTATCATGCAACTGAAGTCATTATTCATTCAACTCAATTCAACTCAAGTCAACTAGCATTCAACTCAAAATAACTACATGCAATTGAATATAACTGAACTGAACTAAATTTAACTAATAATGAACTTATATGGCCACTCCACTCATGCAAATATCAATCCCTAATTTGTAAGATCAAAACATGCATTACTGAAGTGTTATCAATCTTCCAAATAGATAAATGAAGCAAGGTGGGTTCCACCTTCCATGTGGGTGCCCCATGTGCTCCTATCTTGTAGGAGCTATTCTTGGATGTCCCCACATGTTCCTATCATTTTGGAGTGATCACAAATGTTAATTTACATGTTTATTTCATTCAAATTTAATCTCTTTCTAATCCTAGTGTTTGGAAACACTTTCCAAGGACATAGGAGATACATGAAATATGCTCAGGATTGCAATTAAATGGCATCCTATTCCCAACAAATGCTTTGTCATAAACTCCTAGCATTTATTTGAAGGATTCATCATATTTGAGAAACTCCAATGATACTTCACAAGTTGTATCAATCGATTTCAAATGCTTCAAGGTGAGAGTTTTTTTAGGATTACACATGATGGTGTTGATGTTTAGTGAGGGTCTTTTTTATTTTTTGTGTAATCTTAGAAGGGAAATATCCCAAACCACTTTTTGTTTCTTGTGTATTAGGCTCTATAAGAACACAAATACCTTGTTTTTTCTTTCCACATCCTTTCCCACTATAACTAGGTTGTTTCATGAACTTATAGCCTTTCCCATAAAGTCTTTCTATTTATTTCGGGTTTGGTGGTTGTTGATATTCTATCTCATCAATTTTTTTTGTATAGATTGTATCTTCTTGTAGAGTAGATGAGGTAGATGCTTGTGGGTTTTCTTTTGAATTTTGCATTGAAATTACCATTGGTTGTTTTTTCTTTTCATCTTCTTCACTTGTGATTATGTATTCTCCCATGAATGAGGGTGTGAACTCTAAGGAACCCCAATCATCATCCAATAATTTTGATACCGTTTCCATCTCTTGTCTTTCTTCTTTCATAGGTTCTATGTTCGATGTTGGGATTAATGTGTTTAGAGGACTTGTCGTTCATTTTTCAACATGTAAGCAACTTTCAGGATCGAGGTCTATTTCAACTTGGTATACCTTATTGTTATAGACATACTTCATGATATGATGAAGATTCAAAGGCACCACATTCATCTCATGAATATAAGGTCTTCCTAAAAGAAGATTATATGAAATATCATGAGGCATAACATGAATAGTAGTTTGTAAGGTAGCCTTTCTAACTATAATAGGTAAAGTAATCACACCAAGTAGTTTCTTTCATACATTGTCAAATCCTTGAATCGATAAGGAATCAGGTTCAATTTTTGATTTATTCACACCAAGTCTATCTAAAAGATTCAAACTACACACATTAAGGACGAAGGAATTATAACCAGGGTTCTTTTTATTCCTGTTCTATTAAATTTGGCTATTATCATGAAGGCATCATTTTTCTTTCTAATTTCCAAGGGAGGTAGCTCATGTTGGTGAAAATTAATGTCCACATTAACTGTATTCATTCCTTGAATTAGAGCCACCACATCACTTGCATTTGTATTAGAGGGGATCACAACTTTTTGTAAGGTTGTTTGAAGCATAGTGTGATAATTAGGCAAGTTCTAAATTAGGTCCCATAGGGATATCTTTGCAGGAGTATTCTTAAGTTGTTTAACAAGATCATACTCCTTCCCACTATGCGAAGGAAAATAGGGAGCACTGGGCAAGATGGGATTGTAGACACCTAAAAATGACCTAGACCTGCGACCACTATTTTACCACTTTCCATCCTAGCATAATTGTAACATTTGAATTATGTCCCTAACCCACATTCAACTATTAATTAAATAATTCATAATTATTTAATTAATTCATAATCTCTCATTCTTCATGATTATTAAATAAATAAATCTTATTTATTTATTTTAATATGTCACTAATTGTCAAAGTCTTCTAATAATTAAATTAAGTCATCAATTTATTTAATTAATCCTTATCATTAATGTCCTCCTGATTATTAAATTAATATATTTTAATATACTGATTCAATATGTCACAAATTCCTAAATCATCTCTTAATTAAATAAATTCATTTATTTATTTAATTAATTAACTACTTCTTCTAAATTAAATAATTATTTTAATTATTTAATTATGGCATGTGACATTTTTGTATTTTTAAATAAAACAAATCATTTAAAAATATCTCACTAATTCTTCATTTAGTAATTAATTTCAAAAATCAATTACTAATTACCTCACAAAATCTTCTATTTTGGATTAATTTAATTCAAAAGGGATATATTCTCCTACAAATCAAGTAATTTCCAAAATTATTGATTTTCTAAAAATCTCATCCTCTTGTCTTCTGATTTTTACTAATTTCATCTCCACTGTCACATTCAGTCTGGATTTAATTAATTTAATTAAATCTTATTTACACCGATGGGTATTTTTCCCTAACCCTAATTGAGGTTGCCTTATTGAATCTTGACCTTTGATTCTAGGGTATTCCTCAATCTCTCATCTTGTCTGTCCGTTCAAGATTGCATTTTCTATAAAATGACAATTTTGATTTCATTTTCGGATCCATGATCATTTAATATAAACTTTTATTATAGGCATTCTAGAGATCATAGACTTTATTTACTATTTGCATATTAGAAATTGCTTTCTAGTGTGCATAGTTTGATATTTTAAAATCCTTCAAAAGCATTGTTAAGGCTAGGCATTAGAGAAGTTTGCTCACAAAGAAATCTGAGGGCATTCCATCATTGCAGCAAGGCTTGAGAAGGTGCAATGGAAGGAATCATGAATAGAGAAGATTGGTGAGATCATTCCATTTCACTTTATTTTTCTTTTTATATTCTTATGTGTTTCATTGCTTGATATTAAACTAACTTGCAGGTACAGCTAATTGTTTGAATCTTATCTTGCAGGATTTTTTAGATCATTACATTGGTGAACCCGACAAGTTTGTTTAACACATTTTTTTGCAGATTTGTTGCTTTTCTTGTTTGTTTTTGTTGTTTTGCAGGTTACAGCCAAGAATTCGCACAAAATCCCGTCATCTTCTTTAGAGCACAAAAAAATGGGCGAATGAAAAATTAAAAAATGATTATCTGGGTTTTGTAGGCCTTGTTTCTAGCTTTCCAAAACTTCAAACGATTTAAAATTTTGTTAAGATTTGAGAAAGTTATGGTCATTTTACTATTTGCTATTTTTTTTTAAATTCTGGTAAAAATTTCGCCTTTTAGAATTGTAATCTGGATCCGACGCGACCGCGGCCAGTCTTTTTTTTTCTGGGTTTTAAATGAACCAATCCTAGGGTAGACACACTTAAGGATTAAATTTATCAACCCTAGGGTAGGCATTTTTTTAAATTTGGAATTTATCAATCTAGGATAGTCACCACACAAAATTTTGTTGAATTAAAATGAACACCATGTCTGTGTGAAGCAACATCTTCACTTAGATTAGAAAATATTTTTTGTGGGATTAAAATTGAACACTTGCTTTGTGTGTTTTGGATAGTAGGCATATGCTCTCCCCTTTACTGGGTGATCAAAAAGCCAGACCTATCTTTTCTTTCATACTTATGCATTTACTGCTTTCATACAACCCTTAGCAGGCCTGCCGTAGTGGGAAAAAGTACTCACCCTACGGGAACGACCTAAGTGGGAGCACCTAAAGCCAAGGTTTCCAACCCACTATAATCAAAAGCAAGTTGTTGATGAAAATCCAACTTGACAGTAGTTGACAGGATAACCATCCCCAAAACCTTTGTTCTAAAGGTTGGGAGGTCTCTCGAGGGAGTATATCTATTGTCACACTGAACGGAAAGACTTACTAAGAACCTAGTGTAGTAGCCAACCGTGTCAGTAACTAGACATCCTTTCAATCACGGTGCAAGGGGAGGGAAGAATCTCCCCCCAAGACACTCACCATATAATCACCACGGATTGTTTGCTCAGGGGATTCGGTATCCACTTCCGTCACCTTGAGTACGCACCTAGAAAAGACAAAAACATGGGCGCCCTCTAGGGGGTGACAAGGCTATGTGAGTGGACGTGATTTTAAGATGTGGGCTGTGATTGCGAGGATGACCCACTTGAATTTTAAGAATGAGTCTGTTTGAACAAGCATTTCATATTTTTGGTTTTTGTGTTTGCGAAGAATTCTTAAAAATCTTCAAACAAATTACAAAATCTCAAGTTGGAATCATAAAAACTGGTTGAAACTACAAACTATGTTTGGGTTTTTCCCTAAAAATTTCATATTGCAACGCATTCGTCATACCGCACTGCATTTTAAATCTAAAACAACGCATTTGCCAATCTGCAAAACACATCAAAATCCTGCAACGCATCTGCTTTAGTGCACCGCATTTGAGACCTAAAATGACGCATTTGCCTGTCAGTTGGAAAAATAGATTTCCTATCAAAAACGAGAGGCTAAGCTCTTTCAAGCATATTTTACTGGCATCTTTTCCCAAAAGTCTCTGTCTGAAACCAGCAGATCACTTGTCCAAGTCATCCATCTTTGCATTTTTCATCTAGCTTGCAATCCGTCATCCTCATCTTCATAGGAAAAGTCTTAAGTACTCCATTGTACATCTTTGGGATAGAAAAACTTTCCTTCCTTTGTCAAGCCATTTGTCTCAAAAACACATTGTCATTGGACCAAGTCAAAACAAATCGATCCTAAGTCATTATCCTTTTTGGTGAGCCATTTCCAACTCATAAGTCTAGTGTGGAAATCTCACCTTGTCATTTTATCATGTTATCCTTCAAATTAGTCCTTTGACAATCCAAATCGAGACATTTGGCCAAACTTTGAGTGGTTAGAAAACCTTTCCTAAAAATCATTCGACATAAGGCATCCCCTTTTATCACTTTGCATTATCCCTTTGCATAGTCTTAGTCTCATTTCATCCACTATCATGTCTTCAAGTCACGATGGCATGCTTGCTAGTCAAATTGAATGCCAATTCAATAGTCAGGGTCACGCATAACTTGCTAGGGACTTCAAAACGCTATACCTACAATGCAAGTCCAAACGCACCTCACCCTCTAGTCCTCCGTCCATCCATCCCTCTTACCAACAGTCCAATAGTCCTGGTTTGCTATCCATCTACTATCAAGGGTCCCATAACACCATCCATGGCACCGAGTCACAACAAACTTCCATCAGTCATACCCACCCTAACTTTGACAAGGGAAACCAACCCTCCATTAATCCATCCCAAGCCTCCACATCATATCCTAGTCCTTCATCATATGCTAGTCCTCCATCCACGTCATATCTTAGTCCTCCATCCACATCATATCCTTGTCATACATTCATGTCCTACTCTAGCCCATCATCTCTCAACCAAGTACAAAAATCCATGTCCTATCCTATTCCGTCATGCACCAATCCATTTCAAGACAATCCATTTTGTCATGAAAACATATCTAGTCATGGTCTCCAAAGTTCCATCCCATCTCCTAAACTTGAGGATACATGTCAAGAGGCAAGTCCAAAGCACAACATTATAACATCACCTTCATGTCAAGATCAAAGTAGTTCATTTCATGACTCCATCTTTGTGTCCATTCAAGACGTCCTCCTAGACAATAATGGCATACCAAATACACCTATCTTTCGTCAAGAGTCCATCTAAAACCATGTCATTCAAGAGGAACCTATCTTCTTTCAAGACACTACTTCCAATCATGACATTCAAAATGCACCCATCTTTGATCAAGACACTATCTTTGATCAAGAAGTCCAATATGATCCACTCCTAGACCTCTATTCCATTCACAATGAAATGCTTGAAGATAATTCCATTCAAAATTGAAGTAATGATGCTCCCAAAAGTGAGACACTTGCCTCCATGGGACACATAGATGATCTACCACTAGAACAAGAATATTCTAGCATGGACATATTTCAAAATAATCAAGCTATAGCTGAATTTAGTGGGCTCTATGACAATGACCATGAAGATGGTTTTGACATAGACTTGGAAGCACCAAGAGAATCATCGGAATTCGACATGTCACCTGATCAAACTGAAGATATAAATCAAAAACCTATCCAACATGTCAATAAAGCTACAACATCCTATCAATTAGGATCATCTAAGTTTTTCAGAGCAGGATTTCTTACAGAGGAGAAGATTTCAAGCATTAATCTTCCCAATAAGGATGGGTTAGCATCTTGCTTCCAAAATGACAAGTATCCCATCGCCAACAAAATCTGTCAGAACATGCATTATCAGGGAAAAGGATTAGGCCTACATGAGCAAGGAATTTTGGAACCCGTACAAGTTCAAGCACATTATAGACATCAAGGTCTTGGCTATTCATCAGTCAGAAAATCAAAAGACATTAGTGGTCCCTCTTCGATACTGGGGGCAACTTTATCTAATACAAATGTCAAAATGGGTATCATGAGTAGTCCTTGTCATAAGATTGTTGCCAATACCCCTTCCCTCCACACCCCAAACCATCATTCCATCATGAATAAACCTTCCATTTGGAACCAACAAAAGTCTTACAAAATACAAAATCAAATGTCAAAGGCCATCAAATCAGACAAAAAGTCAAGTGGACAAATGAAGCTAAAATGGATCCCAAAACAAAATGGATCAAGTCAAGAATCAGGCAAAGAAAAGATGCAAAATTCAAAAGTCAATCAAAATGTGGAGCCACATCACAAGAGGATTCCCACATACAATACATGTCCACCTCCATCAAAATGGCCATCAAGAAAGACATATGAAAATGTTGGTTCCAAACAACATCCTAACCCAACACCCAAAGTTTGGAGAGTAAAAATAGCTACATCCGAACATCCAACCAACCCATCCACGTCCAGCATCATCCATCATAATCCTACATCATCCTTAAAGTCCAAACATCCCATGTCAAAAATTCGTTGCATCTTGGCAACAACTCTCTATCATAAGGACTCTCATGGCACTCTATCGCGATGTGCGTATTCTGATAAAGCCAAATCTAGTATCAACAAAGATCACAATGACATCAATCAAGTGTATGCAAGCGCTATCATCCTGACAAGGAAACTACTTCAGAAAGGTCACTATTGGCATGTCATGGCACCAGTCTCTACATCGGCATTTTCAAAGGATTCAGCATAGTTAGTGGTCATATAAAGCATCAAGGCTATCTGGCAAAAATGCAAAAATACAAAAAAATAAAAAAAAATCAAAAAACATCCCTTGATGAAAACCTGGCAAACAGGCGTCTTGGTGACACCAAAAAAATCAAAAAATATCAAAAACAGTGAAGAGAAAAATTTCATCCAACGGTGAAAACCTGGAAAATAGGCGCTTTGGACAAGTACCATGATGAAAACCTGGCAAACAGGCATCATGTGTAGAATGAATCATCTATGTGGACCATTACACTTGGGGGAAAGTTGTCTCATCTCCCATGCATTTACCATGACATCTTTCCATTCATCCATCTTGGCTCTATCATGTCCATCCATTCTTCTACCTACTTTGATCTTGACAAAGACTAAGGCGAAAACACAAATTCTACTTTGGAAAATTTTTGACATGTCCATCCTTTGGTCATACACTAGTCACAAAATACCATGTCATTATCTTCATAGCCTCCTTTTCACTATGAAACATCATCCTTGGAGACCATATGATAATTCTCCTAGTCCAAGTCATCAATCTTTCTTGCCTTATACCTGTCACCCATCTTGGTTTCCCTTGTCAATGGTTTACAAATCCACTGTCATCCCATTTAGTCCTCACCAATTCATTTCAAATGCAACAATATGGCACCCTAGCACATTATCCAAAACATTCCTTGTCTTTGTCCCTAGACCTGCTGCAGACTTTTATACTCTTGTCATAACATTGTCATCTTCACGTTGTTTTGGGATGTGTCCTTCCCATGTCAAACAACATTGTCATTTTCACGTTGTTTCGGGATGTGTCCTTCCCACGTCAAACAACGTTGTCATCATCATCATCACCTGTCCATCGGTATTCAACTTGGCTAGCAGCAAAATCATGGTTGTCCTTGGATTCATGTGCGTCGGCATCATCCACATGCATTTGTCACAATTTTTGTAAAGCATCAAAAAGTCATAAAAATTACAAAAAGTCCTGAGAAAAGATAAAAATTTGAAAAACGTCTTGAGAAAACACAAAAACATTCAAAAAAGTGTCAAAATCCCAAAAACAGAGTCAAAGTCAATCTCTGTTTGGTCAGTCCAATCAGTCTTGTCAGTCAATTTTCATCTTTGTCCGAACTACGTTGTCTCTGCGCCTTTGCTACGTAGGCAAGATTCATCTTTGAATCCCCGAGACATTAGGTTAGTCTTTTAGGTTTGTCAAAATAAAATTGTTAGTCAAACTTGGTCACGTCTTTTAAAACACATCTTTTAAAACAGTCATTTGAAATGTCAAACGTCAAAATCAAGTCCAAATCAGACAACATAAGTAAATCAATTACACAGTCAGCATCAGTCAGCTTGCCAAGACATTGGTCAAAATGTCAATCTCATCACTTTTTGGTCCTCTTCAAGATGTGTCCTTCTTGGATTTGGATCTCGTCAAAGTGTCGTTTGCCTTTTTAGGATGTGTCCTTCCTGACCTCAGGCACCGTCAAACCATTAGAACCATCAAAACTATCAAGCTTTCAAACAATTAATCTTCGACAAATAAACATTGGCAATACAAAGTAAATGACTGTGAATTTTTGGCTATTTTGTCTTATCTTTTTATTGACTTATCTTTTGGTCATGTTACTAGCTACCTCGAGGATGTCCCTTGAAGGATTTAGAGGTGCGACGACATCTCATGACCTATTTTATTTTTCTTTGGCTGATGTCTGTGGATTGTCTTGACAAAAAGACTGGGGCAAATGGGCCTCTAGTATGAGTTAGGACATTCCTTGGCTGCAATTGTCTGTCTTGTAAGTGGATGACCTTGCACACCTTGGTCTATGTCATACCCTGTGTTTGTTGTCCATTTGTGTCATTTTCACGGCCCAATGATGATTCGAGCAACACGTATTAGTACCTTGGCAAATATTGAAGGATTTTAACATGCATTTCATTTTCTGCACTAACTTGCATCTCCTTCCTCATATCGACATCCATGTCTTCTATCATAACATTCGTCTCTTTCTCTCTAAATATTTCTTCTAGTCCACGTCATTATCATCCTTATTTATCTTTCCTATACATTTCTTTGTCTCGCCATATTCTAGTCTTCTCATCAATTTCGAGAGCACACTTGTGTTCTTGAAACCCAACTATCCTCTCGAGGGGGCATACCGCTACCTCCTCATCATTCTTCCTTAACTTATTCTGCACTGGGGCATATTCTAGATTTGTTTTTCTTTGCCATAACGCGACGAGTTGCATTATGACAAAGAGGGGCAAATGTAGACACCTAAAAATGACCTAGACCTGCGACCACTATTTTACCACTTTCCATCCTAGCATAATTGTAACATTTGAATTATGTCCCTAACCCACATTCAACTATTAATTAAATAATTCATAATTATTTAATTAATTCATAATCTCTCATTCTTCATGATTATTAAATAAATAAATCTTATTTATTTATTTTAATATGTCACTAATTGTCAAAGTCTTCTAATAATTAAATAAAGTCATCAATTTATTTAATTAATCCTTATCATTAATGTCCTCCTGATTATTAAATTAATATATTTTAATATACTATTTAATATGTCACTAATTCCTAAATCCTCTCTTAATTAAATAAATTCATTTATTTATTTAATTAATTAACTACTTCTTCTAAATTAAATAATTATTTTAATTATTTAATTATGGCATGTGACATTTCTGTATTTTTAAATAAAACAAATCATTTAAAAATATCTCACTGATTCTTCATTTAGTAATTAATTTCAAAAATCAATTACTAATTACCTCACAAAATCTTCTATTTTGAATTAATTTAATTCAAAAGGGAAATATTCTCCTACAAATCAAGTAATTTCCAAAATTATTGATTTTCTAAAAATCTCATCCTCTTGTCTTCTGATTTTTACTAATTTCATCTTCACTGTCACATTCAGTCTGGATTTAATTAATTTAATTAAATCTTATTTACACCTATGGGTATTTTTCCCTAACCCTAATTGAGGTTGCCTTATTGAATCTTGACCTTTGATTCTAGGGTATTCCTCAATCTCTCATCTTGTCCGTCCGTTCAAGATTGCATTTTCTATAAAATGACAATCTTGATCTCATTTTCGGATCCATGATCATTTAATATAAAATTTTATTATAGGCATTCTAGAGATCATAGACTTTATTTACTATTTGCATATTAGAAATTGCTTTCTAGTGTGCATAGTTTGATATTTTAAAATCCTTCAAAAGCATTGTTAAGGCTAGGCATTAGAGAAGTTTGCTCACAAAGAAATCTGAGGGCATTCCATCATTGCAGCAAGGCTTGAGAAGGTGCAATGGAAGGAATCATGAATAGAGAAGATTGGTGAGATCATTCTATTTCACTTTATTTTTCTTTTTATATTCTTATGTGTTTCATTGCTTGATATTAAACTAACTTGCAGGTACAGCTAATTGTTTGAATCTTATCTTACAGGATTTTAAAGATCATTACAGGGATTAGGCAAAGGTAAAGGTTTTGTAGTTGGTTGTTTTGGTTGCATATTTTTCCTAGTGTTATATGGTATGAGAAATGGTATTATGACTTGATTCATCCAAACCATTGTTCTTTGGTGGTTCAAGGGTGTAAATAGGTTTTTTTTTAGTTTGTAGTTTGTGTGAAGGTGGGTAAAGGATAAGTTGAGGTTGAATCACATTAATAACATCTCTTGGTTTTGTTTTTTCATGACAATCACTAGTGGATGAACCTTGTGAGATGAAATCCTCAAGGGATTCATCTAACATGTCAAAGTCATCACTACTAAAAGGCTTGAGGGTGAGGTTGACTTGGAAAAAGAGATTTGAAATAGTCAAATAAGTATACTTTCTCCAAGCGGTACATCTATTTGTAGGTGTTTTTGGTTTTATTTTCTAGCGAATGCCAAATGTAATTTAATCTATTTTAACAAGGAACTAATTCTGAAAATAAAAAGTACAAGAATCTAATTTTATCCACAATTGCAATGAATGTAAACTATGCCAATTGTAATGATTTGAATGTAACAAAAGCTATGCAAACTAAAACAAAAAGTTATCAATAGCAAATAAAAAATCAGAAATAGGGAATTTAGTTCTATAAAATGCACTTCAAAATCTACACTAGGACTAAATCGCCTAGAGGGTCATATGAGTCCCAGTGAGGGTTTTTTTCATAATTTTCAAAAATTCTTAAGTGAATTTTTTCTTTTTAATTTGTATGATCCATAGACTAAATGAAAATGTAGATATCATATGATTTTCAATGATTTGAGATGCAAAAATGCAAACTATATGCGCTTTCACTAATGCAAAATTTATAAACCCTAGAATGCCAATTAACTAATGTAAATCCTAATGCAAAGTTAATGCAAACAAGATCTAGGATGATAATGCACTCCAATTCAAAATTATGATGTTCTAAATGTAGTTTCACCAAAATGAAACAACGAAAAATGGATTTTCTACTTATGGTTTAGGACATAGAGCAAACACATTTCACAATCATTTCTTTGAAGGAAAACCCTAGAGATCTCAATCTAAAGTATGCAAAGGAGAAAGAGATCTTGTAATAGGGCTATGCTAGGATCTGATTATAAAATAAAGAGGGGTTCACCAAAAAGCTAGGGCTTGGAAATACAAATGAAATGCAAATCAAGATGCTCAAACCTAATGCAATGCAATCTTTCACTGAATGACCTAAAAAAACATGCAAATTAGAACATAGAACTACAAGATGAAAAGTGTGCACTTGGAAAATTGAAGAAGAATGCATGATGCTCTAAAATTCTAAAAACACTAAATTTTTGGCACATTGGGACTCATACACTAGTTTGGGTGTATCAGTCCTAGATCAGGGTTTTTGGTATGGAACAGGTTTCTGACAGTGTAGGTTTTGGATGTATAAAAATCTAATTTTTTCCCTATAGTGGGAATCATATGACACTTCTAGCATATCAGTCTCATTCCATTTTTTCAGGAATTCAAAGTTCAAATCTATGTTACAATCTTTGTTCTTCCCTCCCAAACTGATTTTCAGGTCTGAACGTGTAAAAATACCTACAAAACAAAATATAGAGATGATTTTCTTATAGGGGGTTTGCCTTGGTAAAACTCCTAGTTTGGAAATTAAACCTTAATAGAAACAATGAATCATGAATGTAAACCCTAACCTTAAGTGTGTCTAATATTGGGAAGTCTGAAATGCAATGCAACCCTATTCTAATGTGCTAAAATGAGATGCATGAATGAAACATGAAGATGCATTACTCACTTTGAGAGATCTCTAATCACCCAAATGAGCCCTAATAATGCTTGTGTCATCCTTAGGCTGAAATTAGAGTGGTAATGGAGGATGGAATAATTTAGGAAACAAGTCATTAGGCTTGGCTTGATGGCTAGTTACATCTTCCCAACCTAGAATCCATCGTGATTCACCATAGGAAACCATAATCAACCTTGACATTGATAGATCTTGGATGAAAGTGAGCTTGAAGACCTAAAAAAACACTTTAATGCTACTCCAAGGCTTCAAATTTGTTGATTACTTATTCTTTAATGCTCTTCTGAAGAATGCTTGAATGTTCTTGAATGCTTGGATCTTGAAATTGCTCTTCTTAATGCTTGCTTAGATTAAAAATTGACTTTAGAAGCTTGTTTATATAGGAAATACTCCTAATTTACCATTATTTAGATATCAAAACCTGGCATCAACAAGAAATTTGAATTAAAAAGTTGAATTTCCCACTCAAACCCTAAAAAGGCCCCAAATGGGACTTATACGCCCTTCCTAGTGTGGGACTCATATGCCTAAGGTGGCGTATGAGTCCCACCCTAGATTTTTGGGGTGGGTTGTTAGAATTTTTTATGTTTTTGTGGATTTAGTCAATTTTTTAGTTGAAATAAGCCTTGAGATCTGAAATAAAGAGTCGTAGGGGTCTATTAATGATGAATTAAAGGGTATTTAATGCAAGGGTACCAAAATGGGTCAAAATTAAGCAAGGGATTGTATAATCTCCAAGAATGGAGTACAATTTTTGTTGTCACACCTTGCCATACATTGAGGTGATAGCCTTGGAAAAAAACTGTATATGATATTGCACAAATATATGGGCCTAAAGTTAGCAAAGGTTGAAGGGTTCTAGTTTTTTGTGATTAGTGTTATAAAGGTGTTATTCAATTCCTTTAACATTTTACCACTTCTCCTTGATTCCTCTAATAATAACAAAATATCTTTCCCCATGAGCTCCCACCCTTTTTGGAAGAAAATTGTAGTAAACCCATTTGGACCTGAATCTTTGTTTGGTGGCATGGAGAAGACCACTCCTTTCACGTCTTCTAGTGTGAATAATTTTAACAAGATCAAATTTTCTTCGTCAAAAATTAGTTCTAGAATATGTTGAAAGAAATCATCTACAACATTATTTCTCTCTTGGTTCATTTTATAATATGATACACTTAATAGATTTGAGAACAAGTAGATTGCTTCTTGGTTGATAAGTTTCTCTACCTTCAAATTGTTGCTTGAGGGGGATGTAATATTCAATATAGTGTTCATTTTTTGTTTGATTTTTGATGATATATGAAATACTTTAGTGTCATTATCCCCATATTTGAGCCAAGGTTCTCTAGATTTTTGTCTCCAATATATCTCTTCTCTTCAAAAGATCTCTTCTAGTTCTAGTTGTAGTTTATTTTGGAAGATGAAGGAGATATAGTTTATTCCACACAATATTATTTGATCATTGATCTCATCACATTGAGCCTAGAGAGATATTTTCTGTGAAAATATATTTTTGAAATGTTTCTCATTCTAGGCTATAATTTGTTGATTTATATATATTAACTTCTTTGATAGTTAGAATAGCCTAGAGCTCATGGTAAAAGGTGAATTTCACCACCAAAACTTGAGTTGGGGTAGGAAATGGGGATATCTAAATCACATTTCCTAGAACTTGAAAGATGAAATTATGTTGGGTATTTGTGAAGGTAGGTCTAGTTGTATAAGGAAGTGGTCTGAGTCCAAAAATGAAAGGATATAAAACTCGAGAGGGGATATTTATACAACCCAATTTGTAGAGATTCGAAATATATCCAATTTATATGTAATTAGGTAGAAATATTTATGCATGTTTTTCCATGTAAATATTCCATTTTTGGGAGGACAGTCTAATAGGTCATTTTTTGATGTGAAATATTTCAAATCTTCCACAACCTTTGAGGGGGGGCGTATGCCCCATTTTTTCTCATTGTGGTGACAGATTGTACTAAATTTCCCCCCCAATAGTAATTTCTCTTCATTTAGGTTTGATAAGACTTTGGATGAAGCATCCTCGAGGAAATTTTTCTTAACTATTTATGTAGTCACATAAACAATGATAAGCCAAAAAATTAGGTCAAAAGGTATTATCTTCATGAGCATCCAATGTTGCATTGAGAGGATTAGTTCCACATAGGGATTTCTATCATTTTACAACACTACTATGCCCCCTAAAGCACCTTGTGCTAGAGAATATAAAAATTGCCATTTTTAAAATTTAATGAATACTTCTTATACTTGGTCAATAGTGAATTTTATTTCTTGGAGAATAAAAATGTTTCCTTCACTAGATTTAAGCTAACACTTTATCAAGCATCTTTTGTTAGGGGAATTTAGGCCCCTAACATTCTAAGATATGACTCTCATTGATTTTGGGGAGAGAAGAAACCCCTCCTTGGTCTAATTTTTTGATCCAATGGGTCTTGGATACTAGCAACTATTTCATCCTGGGTTTTCTTTATTTTGGGGGATTTGCCTCTGGTTGGTGATGTTGTATTTGGTGTTTGAGAGACTGTTCTCTCTATTTATGTAATTGATAGGGTTTTGAGAAAAATCATATTTTGTGTTCCTATTAAATGCTTTCTTTGCTAGTTGATCAAATAGTATTGATCCTTCTTGATGAACAAGGTGGTTTACCATCTTTTACATTTGTGCTTCTAACTTGAGCTCTTTGCCTTCTTCAAATCTTAGCTTATTTTTTTGGAAAGAATTTTCTATGAGTTACACATGTTAAGGATGATTAGAGGTGAAAAGGGGTGCTAATAGACATGTTCTCTACTCGAGAATGTGGCTCATTTGTCTCATGAGAAGATCTCTTGTGAAGTTCCTTAATTTCTAGTGGTTGATCTGTACCATTTGGGAGAGTTGTCTCCAAAAATAATTTTATATCAATTTTTGAATTCTTGGGCAATATGCTCCTGTTACCATTTTCTTGAGGGAGGAGTTCCACATCAAACTATGTGTCTTGCACCTCTAGTATGTCTTCACTTGGAGTGGTAGATGATGGAGAGATATTGTGCAAAGAATATTGGATTTGTGTGTTTTTATGCCACCCCTTTTTGGTAGGGGAAGTGATACCTATAGAAGCTTATTTAGCATTTATTAAATAAACTGGGAAAATTTTCATAGTAGAAGAAAATATCATTTTGTTTGTTGTGATTGACATGAGGTGGTGTTTCTTCTGAAAATTCAAGCTCTTTATTCTATGAGGGGAGATGGATAGTGGGTTTATGGAAATTTTGAGGTATGGTATGCTATTGTGACATCTGACTTCTGGCTAGGGAAGAAAATTGCAAAGTTGTATTTTAGGATTTCTCTGCACCTTTTTCTCTGAGAGGTGTATAGAATAAATATTTTTAAGGGCATAGAGAGGATGGGTGAGTGAAGGAATGACATAAGGAGCAAAAGATTCTTGGTTTCTCTAACTCAAGAAGTTATTTCCAAGGCCCACTCTTGGAGTGAATAACCAAGATCTTGGGGGATGGTTTTTTAACATTCAAGAGGACATAGATCTTGGTCGTCTTGCAGGAATATTTGACAAACTCTGAATCAATTTTTTGGAAGATTCCAACGGAGTTACCTACGAATTCTAGGATTTGAGGTTTCCTATATTTGAGAGAGAGGTTTTACAGTTAAATCTGGAAGGGTATATATTAAATGGAGGTTGAACTATGGTTTAAATTGCAGGCCCAGGGTTGAAGTGACAAGCCTTTCCCATTAAAAAATAAAGCTTTTTTCTTTAAGGTATTTTCCATAGTCAGCTTTAAAGTTGAAAATAACAAGTAATTGCTTTCCTCATGAATGTAAAAGACTTCTAAGACCTTTGACCATTGATTGTGGGCCCATGCTTCTAAAATATTAATGGAAGGGATTTCGTTGAAGATCTTACCTATGAGCACAAGAATTTTGAGGACAAACATGGATGGAAGTAACATGTCTTCAGAGATGTGCACTTTATATTCTGACTAAGTATATGAATACAAAAGTGTACCATTATGATGATGTTTTAGGAACTAGGTTGTTTTGGGGAACCTGCTTCTTTGTTGATGAGATATGAGTTTTAATCTATAATGGTTGCTACTATTTTTTTCTTGGACCTTTATCGAAGGGTTCATATCTCAATGACACAATTGTTGGGGAAAGTGGTGATAGTGTTCCAACACCCTTGCTGAGAGGAAGTTGGAGCAGAAGAGAACTGACAAGATAGGGGAGCATGAGGGATATGCAAAGGAGGCTTACCACACCATGGGAAATATTTAGACCAACCATGAGTGAGTTTTGGATTTCACTCACTCCAAGGATATTATGGGCCACCACCATGGTTTCCTCCTGGTAATGGCCATTGGCAATCTCTTTTCCTTGGATTTACAGTGTATTTATTATCTATTAGGTCCCAAGTACCTCCTCCTAACAATGAAAAGGATGGTCTATGCCAATTACTAGGTTAAAATTTTGAAAAATAACCATGAGAGGCCCTCTCTCACTCTCGCTCCATTTATAATTGCATCTCTTGTCCAACATTATTCTCAAATGTTGGCTTAGGTGTAGAAAATATTATAATTAAATTTTATATTAATTATTTCATATGTTTGGAAACTAACCTGACTTTCAATGCAAGAAAAAATTATATTAATTTCAAATACCATTTTGTTTGTGACATGGTAGACAATGGAAGGGTAATGTAGGATAAATTTGACACTTTATGTTTTATTTTTAAAAGAAAGTACTCTGAGTGTAGATATGTTCAATGGTGTAGTGAGTCTATGGACCTCCCAACACTTAGTAGTTATATTTTGGTATTCGTAATTTTGAATTTTTCTCTTGCAAGGTGTAAAACAAGTGGGATAATGTTGAGAAAAGGTATCTCAACCTTACATTGTTAATTTTATTTGTAATATATTCTGTATGCATTTTCTATTTAGTCTTCTAGTAATTTTTTCTTCTTGTGGGAGAGTTGGAATCTTATTCGGAGGATGACTAGATCTCCTCTTTAGTGTTATATTTCCTTCAAATGATGAGGTAGGCATCCCACTTTGTGATTGCATGATTTGGCAATGTGTCAATGCCTTGTGATGTGTGTAAGGTCATCATAAAGGGAGTTAAATATGATAGATTCTATGACATGTAAGATAATATAAGAGGGAAGTTATAATGACTAAATATTGACCAACATTATTATAGGTTGGTGCATTTATCATGTAGCACTTTTAGTAGGTTCAATGAGTAAAAATTGGGGCACCCAAATTTTAGTTATCAAATATGATAGTTTATGACAACTTGAGATATTGAAAGAATATGCTAAAAAATATCCAAGAGAATATTTTACCAAGGAGAGTGATGGAATTTGGTGTCTTGGTTTGGGAAGCATTCCTCCAATAATATTGATGATGGTTTTAATAAACCATTCAAATTTTCTATTTTAAAATATTTCCTTTTTTATTTGTTGCTTGAAGTTGTAATTTGTTTGTAGTTATGCTACCAAAATTACTTCAATTTTACATGATGAGAATTATTCTATAAAGGATTACACCACGAGTGTATTGTAAATAATTTGATCTAATGAATAATATATTGGTCTACTTTGGAGTATGGCATTTCTCTAAAAATATTTTTTAACATGTACACCATTTATTAAAAAATATATTGTTATTTTTATGTTTGTATATGTTTCTAATGTTCTAATTGTGAAGATAAGAGAATATTAAAAACACTCTTTGTTGGTTCTCCAAATCGATAGAACCACTAAATCCTAGAAGTAATCCACACTTCATGTTCAAACCTAGTGTAGGATTTGGCCAACTAACAGGAAATGAGACTGAGACACATTTCCTTTGCACTTCAGGCTCTGTAAGACCTAGGGGGTGACCCTTTAGCAACACCAAAAGATTCAGACACACACTCAATAGGGTAATGCTTAACAAATGATGCTCTCACAAAATTATGCTAAGAAACCTGAAATACCACTCAATATTGGCTAAGAAATTAAGTGAATTTCATTAACCAAAATGGAGAACTTGACAAACACATAACTCAAAATATAGAATTAAAATTGTATTTGATTTAATAATTTGGGACCAAACTAAAAACATTAGATGCATGAAGATTGACCAGTGCTAAAAAGAGGGCTATAAAGTCATATAACTAGCACTTCATCCTACAGTGATAGACATGTTTTGAAGATATTTGAAAATGTTATCATATTATGATGACAGGACCATTGAAGCTTTATCAGATAACCATTCTTACAGATCCAACTAGACACACAACACTCCTGTTATAATTGTTGAAGCAATTGCACTATTCCTTGAACAATAGGCAATAACAAATACAACTGACATTCATTAAAGTAATTACATAATTCAATGAACAGAAGGCAACAACAAATGTAACTCAAATGCAAAAAATATGCATGAAAAAACCCATGTATTTTTTTATTATTGAATTCAAAAGAGTTTTACATCTTAGCCATGGAGACAGGTATCGGATAAAATATACTCGTGAAGCTCAATTCAGAACACAAACACCTTAGATTAATTGAGTAACAGTTATAATTCACCCTAGCATTACAATTTACCTAGAGCTTTTGCCTACCTTGCAGAGCTTTTAGAAAAATGGAACCCCAAAAAAAGAGAAAGAATGAGAAAATAAAGAAGAAGAAATAGCCCTAAAATGCATCCATAGTTGACAACTAGTAGCTTGATCTCCATCTGATCCTTAACAGGAAAAAATCTCTCTCATCTCTCTTCCCTTTGCAGTTTTTCCTTTGAAAACACATTTGCAATAGAAAAAACCACTTCTTTGTTTGCCTTGCAATTGAGAAAATACCTTCTCCTTTGTAAAACTTTATCTTTCACCGGCTGTAGAAAAACCCTTTTCTCACAGCTGAAAATCATTTTAGTTACCCCTGGAATGACTTTCATTCTGCCCTCCATTTTACCCTCAACAATTAAAAGGTAAAGATTTTTAGAAGAACACTTATGGCAAAAAAATAATTTTACCCATGCTTTTCAAAATCTCATTTTACATATGAGTATTTGCTTATCTCTCATCTCACAAAAAAAACAAATCCACAAAATCCCCACTTAAAAATTTCCCATGCATCCACTATTTACCTCACATTTAAAATTTTGCTTTTTAATATGGAGGCTTCTACAAATTTTACCTAGACACTCCTTTGTTTTTCACCTTATGATTAAAATATTGGTGAATATTTTAGAAAATATGTGAAGCTTTTTACCTCCTTGCCTGTGCTTCAGATTTTCACCTTTCATTTTAAATTCTTTTTAAAAGTGAAATCACCCACTCACTTTATCAAACAATTTTTAAAAACATTAAAAACTTTAATGTTTTTCCTTTAATATTATCCTCGGGCCCATCACACTTTTTCCAACCATCGGGCATCCTTGTAAGCGGGAAAATGAGAGAAACCAACTCGTGATGAGCGACTTTCTGCTCGACTTTCTGACACTTTATTAACCTATCTGAACAAAGACGTTTTTGGAATCATCCTCTTATATTTGCATACAAAATTTCTCTCCAATATGAAATCAATCCCCTGGTGTAGTGGCTTCATTTGTTTGTTGGAAATTTCTAGCTTCCAAGTAAAAACACCAGCAATAGAATTCTTTGCATTTGATTTCCTGCAGCTTAAGTTACTTCTTGTTCCTAAAATCCTCATTGCTAAAAAACAACCATCATTGGTTTGGATTTTCATTTTTATCTAGAAGCTGCCATGAGCGATGTCATGAAAACTTTGAAGTTTTCCAAAGTATATTTCAGAGTTTTTGTCTTTTGTATGTCTATCACTAGAAAAACAACCATTGCTGGTTGCATCCTCTATTTTCATTGAGAACTGGCCACGACCGATGGAATTGTCATGAAGAGTTTGAAGAAAAGGATGAAAATGTTGTGTTCGGTGCTCCCGTATTTGGACCAATGAGAGGCAAGAATTAAACTTTCTCTCCCAAAAAAAATTTGGAAATACATTTCATTTTTTTCGTAAATGAATTTTTCACCATTCCATAATATAAAAAATATTTTAAATATTTTAAATATTAGCATTTCAAACATTAGAAAAATGTGACTTCAAATTACGGCTGCAGACCATTTGAAGAATTTTATTGCGGGCGAACTGGGACACCTGGAACCATGAAAATTTGTGTAGGGGAATTATCAATTATTTAGGGAGAACCCATTTCCTCAAATATTTCCGAACCCTTAAAATTCAGGTACCTCCTTTGTAAACTAGCCCCAGGACGTGTTTGCCACACCTAAAATGCATTAAAATAATGGATCAAATGACCTCTGTTTTTGGCCCTGTTGTGATTAGAAAATGATTAAAAAACCTATCAAAACTTATCCCGAGACCTTGAAAATGAGTAGGCATGCACACATTTGATCCAAGAATGGAGTGAAAAAGATAGTTTGACAAAAGAGATCCTGAAATGAAATATATTGATTGAAAAAGTTGCTTACTTAGGCATTTCTGCATCTGCACCTGTTTAGAACCAATCAGAGCTCGCCAAGTCACCACTTTGAAAAAATATCAAAACAACCATTGGGGGTTGCCACTGAAAAAATTAGCTCATATAGGTACCCTGATTATGTGTGCAAGAGGGATTTACTTGGATCATTATTCTTCACAAGATACTAGGGGTCCAAGTTGACTTACCTTGAAACATTGTCAGAAATGCAAATGTAAAAGTGAACAAACTGCATTTATTTTTTATCTTGAAAAAATAGCAAATCAGATCACGAGACTCTAAAAACTGTTAGGGGATCATATGAATGTGGGGAGAATGGAGAACAATAATCTATTTGTCATGACAGTCATCCAGTTTTGAAACATAAGCTTGAACATGAGGCTACCTTGTAGAGCTAAACATTCTGAAACATCAAAACAATGCTAGAACCCTCTAGCTTTGCCTTTCTAAACCCAGGAAAAACTCATTTTGGGAAGTTGAAAACTAACATGGATGTTCACATATGTCACATGAGTGAGTCCACCAAGGGGTTTTGGTTGAAAATCAACAAGATTTGAATTACTACCCTCCAAAGTGGGTCACTTAGGTAGGTTTTTCAGGTGCACTTCTGAGAGTGCAGAGGCAAAATTTTCAAAATGGGCACTTCAAATTTACAAAATTTGAGAGTGCTACTAGTGGCTCCGACTGGGGATGTATGCCCCCTGTGGGCATACCAAGAATCCAAATCTCTGGAGAGTAGACCAAATACCGAGTCCATTGGGTGCTCTTAACTGCACCTTTATTCAACCTCTTTTTCAACTTCACTTAGTGACCCTAGGCTGCCAAATGAAAAAGGGAATCAATTTTTACCTCTATCAAACACCAATTTGTTAAAGGAGCTGATCTCCCTCACCCCATGCTTGCCACTATCACACCAGAGCAACATGAGTGACTGCATTTATGCAAACAGGAGTATCGGGCCACTGTTATGTAAGTGGAAACCTGCTCCTTGTTTAGCTTTGTCAACAAGTGGCAAACAAATCACATAGACCATATCATTGCCAATCTCTCCAATTTTTGATTTTGTAAAAAGTGGCAACATTTGAGGATAGTGATCAATACCACACGAAAACACAGTCTTATCACATTTATTAACCCCCTTATAATGATCATGCTCAGAGGAGATATCATGGCTGAAAAACAATATTCAATCCTCTTGTGTGTTGAGAAAAGATTGCTCACTCATCTGTAACTCTTTTAATTGGATTGCATCACAAGTTTTTCATCATTCCAACAACACAACCCAAACACATCATCATATGTTTCAAGATTCTAAAAATAAGATTTATCCACACCCAAAGTATTTTCATCTTTATGCAAATCATGACATTCAACAAAAACATCAACCTCCAATGCATAAGCAGTGTTATCTATCTTAGGTTCACACATGATGTCAAATTTATTCTTTAGACCACTATGCAATTCCATATGGAATGTTTCAAATAAAGATTCAAATAATTCAAAATTTAAGCCTGAGCCAAAAGCTTCACATTGATTTTTCATAACATGTTCAATGTCTGAATCACTTTGAATGCCATCACTTTCAAGACTAATAGAGTTAGAAAAAAGAATTTCATATGTGCTAGCAACCTCATTCTCTTTCACATCACTATACTCCTCATTCAAAACAAACATGTCCATTTTCATACCATGAAGATGAGAAAGGTCATCAAAGAAAGACCCATATTCACTTTCATATTGACTAATATCACACCCATTGTCATTTGCATGAAATGGCTGCTCTACACATTGATCAAAAGGTTTTGCAATGTAACATAATCTTCCTCAACGTGCAACTCATCATCCTTTTCATATATAGCCAATATTTCCAGCTCTGCTACATATAAACAGTCATGGACAACTGGAACATAAGCACTTTCATCAACATCTTCATCATTTCTATCACTATGTTCAGGATCAACAAATTGAACACACATATGCCTATTTTCAAATTCTTCATCATTTCTAGAATTGGCATGCTCCATTGATGACAAACCCAAATTAAATATTTCCAAGTGTGCATCAAGTGCAGTTGGATCCTTCACTTGTGGACAAGTGATTTCATGAGCCTTCATATCTTTCCATTCTCTAGGTGAAGAAAGTACTTCTGGATCATCCTTATAAGAGAATTCATAAGCATCAAAAGAGAAATCAGTTTGGATGTCATTAAAATCCCTATCACAGGAAGACTCATCACCATACAAACCATGCTCAAATTTTTCAGAATGAGTGCTTGAACCTTTATCTTTAATGTCTTGATCACTGATTTGTGATGAGATGTCAGCAACACTTGTATTATCTTCACTAACCAAAACATGACATGAAATGACATCTTGCATCTCCTTTACTTCTTCACCACCCAAGATATTGCAAAGAATTTCATGCATATCTATTTTTTCATCATACCATGTATCTTCATCTTCATCATTGCTGCACGGATATGCACATGTGCTGATTGTGACCTGATTACAATTAATATCCTCATTAATACAATATGGACCTTCATTTTATGATACACTCTTTCCATTCTTGTGTATCATGTTCTAATTTTCCTCAATAAGACAATTTCTATATTTATTTTGAGACACCACATTTTGTGCATAAGTGTGCTGGGCTAGTTAGACAGTTTTTATCCAATCAAGTAATCGGTCCAAGCTATGAGGCTTCAACTCCTTTGGCAAGGAACTCAGCCCAGAATCATAGATTTCATGAAATAGAACAATACACACTAAGTCCTTAGGTTTGAAATTTATGGGGACTTTCAACAAGGCTTCCAAAAACCTTGAGAATAAATCATGTGGTGATTCTCCTATGCATCTCTTCATTTTAGACAATCCTTGAACAAAAGATGTTTGATCAACACTGTTCAAATTTTGATGACATTTAACATGGAGCTCACTATGCCCAACATGTTGTGATGATGGAGAAATTGGAGCAGTGGCAACATTACCATCCTGACAAGCATTTGTATTATCTGATCCATGAGTTATATTTACATGAGGTGTGTTAGGATGACCAACATTCACATCCCTATGTACTTTCATCACTGAATACCTCAAGTTGTTCTCAATATCTATAGAAATTTGATATGCCTGACGTAGGGTTGTAGGTTCTTTATCTCTTAATTTAGATAACTCATCTTTTTTTCAAATGATCCCAAGTACACAACCAAACATTCAACATCATTTGGTCTTATGCTTGCAGAGATATCTCTTATTGTCTTTGAAACTCTAAGATTAAAAAAGGGGACTAATTCATCTTCTCATTTCTCCATGTTCATGAAATTTTTTCTTATTATGACTAGATCAATCCTTTCACCAAACTGCTCTGTGAACATTGCTTTAAACTCCTCCCAAGAATATATAGAGGATGCTAGTAAATAAGAGAACCAATCTCTTGCATCTCCTCTTAAGGACTAAACAAGTAACCTCATGATCACATCCTTGTGACCTACCTCATAGTCATCCATCACATTATTAAATTCTTGCAGATGTTTATTCGCTGATTCAGACTTATCACCAATGAATTTTGGTAACTTATCTCTGACTTTAGCTGAAATGTCATTTGGGTAACCATTGACCTCAGTGAAATTGATGGCTATGTACCTTTCAGTGCTGAACTTTATTTGACAACTTGGTTGGAGCTGATCACAATCCATGGTTGCACCAAGAACCATACAAGGGTGCATACATTGATGCATTTTGACATGCCTTTTCGAAAATTAAAATATCAAATCTACAATTGATCATTCACTGCCCTATTTCTAACTTTCATCATGACCTTAGAATATCACAATGCATAACTCATATGTATCTAAGCCTAAGATCCTTTTAGTGGGCAGATTTTAAAAAAAGAGTATACTTTCACCATAATACAATAGCTACAAATTATAATTCAGAAGTATGCAAACTCAATATTACTATCATTTCCCTTTCTTAGTGCTATTTCACCTAATAGGGAACCACATTTCTTTTCAAGACTTTCAAACATGGTTTTCATACAAGTTTCTTGAGAACCAAAAGTGAAGAATACCTAGAAATGTTGTAGCTGCTGCAAATTTTCTTCCTTGATGGAAATATTGTAGATCTGGAACTTTTCTTCACATCTTCATTAGGTTATTTTAATAGAGTCTCCACCTCTCTTCACAAAGGATTGAGCTTCAAACAATATGCAGCCCTTTCATAGATAAATTTCTTTCTGAGTTCCTTTCACTAGCAAAGCACCATAGATCATGTAACTTTCAGGTTCACTGCAACAACTTCTCCTCCAGGTTTGAATTCCTCCAATATTTGAACCAATTGTTCAAATTAGCAAATGAATTGACTCTGTGAATTATCAACCTACATTTGGAGATTCAAATTTTCTCCCCAATAGAGTCACCATTATGTTGGTTCTCAAATCGATAGAACCACTAAATCCTAGAACTAAGCCACACATCATGTTCATAACTAGCTGGAGATTGAATGAGGAATCAATAAGTTTGAAAAATGGCTAAGTTTAGGAGAAAAATCAACCTTGAAGGCTAGGGGTGCCCAAGTTTTTCGCCTATCAGATGAGGGTTTTAGGGTTTATGCTCTCCAAAAGATCATGTTCAGAATTGAGCTAGCCCCGCAGTGAGCCTGTTAGCCATCTTTGAATTCTTTTCAAGTGTTGAAAGTTGTAGAATGAAGGGAGGTGAAAATCAAGTTCAAAATGATGAAAATGCTTGAATTTTGACTGTCTGATGAGAAAAAGCATTGGTGGCCAGGGGCGCCCAAAATTTTGAAGGCTTAGAATTCAAAATTAGGGTTTGCAATCTCAAGGAGCTCCTATTTAGTTTTGATCCCGCTCTTCAATGAAACTGTTAGCCAATCTACTAGATACATCAGTTAATCAAAATTAGTGATCAAACATAGGCTTCGGTGATTTTTGCAAATGAAATTTTCAAAAAAGTTTCTAAGTCTGGAGAGTTGGCACCCAAGTCAAACTTTGAATTTTGAATTGAAGTGCATTGGCCACCCTATAATGGAGGAGTTTTTGAACTTAACTTGAAATAATATTAAAACTCTAGTTTCACTTCTAAGTCGACCTCAAAATGACTTAGTTTTTCTTGCATATGGAAAATTCATCTATGCATGATTGGGCAGCACCCAATTTAGGGTTTTATTTCATTCAGTTAACTGAAAATAGGGTCCAATAATATTATGACATCCCAATTTAGGGGTTTTCATGTATATTGATGCCTTAATTCATGAAATTTATTTATTAAGGAATTTGGGCATCCATTATTCTCATCACAAGTTGAAGAAAAAAATAGATTTTCTCGTGCAAGCAAGATCTGAAGGTGCTACAGGTGACATTTTTTAGTGTTCTTCATAGTGCCAAGTCCAAATTTTTCAGAGGAATTATTTTCCAGATTTCATCTTTTGAGTGCATGCATATTAGACTTCATCAAACCTCATTCAAGGCATAGGTGTCATTTTCAAAGGTAGAATATAACTTTTATTTTCTCTCTCGAATTCTTCTATCCTTGTCTTAGGTTTTCTCTCACATGTCAAATCAAATGCCATTGTTTTTATCTCAAAGAAAGCTCGCACAAAGGTGGCTAAAAGATCATAAAACCAACTTGCCAAAGAAGGTTGGGCATGGACTAGAGTTCAAGGATGAGAATGCTATCTTGATCACCTTGCTCAACTAGGTTATAGGTCAAGAGGAAGCTCATGTTTTTTGACCATGTATGTTCTATGTTATCTCCCAGATTATCAATAATAAGGAACACTTTGACTAGGCTATGTTGATCAGTGAAGTTCTTCATCAACATATCACATGATTCCTTAAAATTCACGAGTTTCATATAGTTTCTTATCTTGTCTATTTAATTGCATTCCAAGGCAATTTTAGAACTTTGAAAACCAATGAAACTCTTGGCATTCAGCATGTGCATGCATACTTCCCATAGTCGGAGTTCTCAAAATCTGAACAAGATTTCAAGTAGGTGAATGATCACTTCTTGATGAAGAAAGTCAGAGACCTTGATAATGAGATGCACATCAAAATTTTGGTAGAGGCTAAATCAAAAATGGAGAGTTGGGTAGATTGGTATATCTAGTTTCCCACATTCACCTATATTCGAGAGTATGGTTACTTAAGAGAACCTTTGATGCTACCAAGATACCCTTCTAATAAGGTTTTGTTCTTGGAGTTCTTGAGACAAGTTCACAAGGTTCATACTTGTCTTCGCAATCGAAACAAGCAAGCATCACTTTTCCATGTGGATTGGGAATTTTCAAATGCAAATCAAAATTTGATTGCAAGTTGATGAGCAACGAGTTATCAAAACTTCATATCAGGTATCTTAGTGAGAAGCGCTCCTATGATCCTTTGGGTCACTATGCAACTTGGTTGGAGCGAATTCATTCACATAGGCCAACACTTGAATATTTTTGGGTCAATTGTGAAGATGAATTTGAAGTACGCTGGTGTCAATATTGTAGACTCACTCTTCCTCAACTTTTTGATTTCTTATCAGAAGATAAAGGTTTGTTAGATAATGATGGAGAGGTGTTACTTAGCACATTCATCAAGGATCAAGTTTCTTGCTAGCTGCTTTGACAACTGGATTGGTATGCTAGAGAGAGTACTTCAGTTGAGGACTTGTCAAGAATAGCATGTATTTCTTGGACAAGAAAAGAAGGTGAAAGGTAGTTCTAGTTGTAGAGTCACTAGTAGTGTTTTCTTTGCTACCTTTGACATCATGATCAAGACCCAAAGTAAAGAAATGGAGAAATTCACCTAAATGTGCTAGAGTTAGTGGAAGAACAAGGAAATGAATTTTTGTTTAACAAGAATATATTGAGAAGGTGTCAAAAGTTCCAATAGAGCTAGTGGTACAAGCTAAATCTGGGTCTTCATCTCCTGGTCCAAACTAGCCTAAGCAACAACCTTAACATGAAATATATTTCCAAAGAATTGCCTATTCCACCTCTTGAGTTGATACTTCACAAACTACAGTTGCTTGAAAAATTAATACATTACAATGCCAAAAGAAGGTCTACCCAATGCTACCACTCATCCATATGATCCTACAAAGAGGTTTCCCATAGCCACATAATTTGAAACTTGAAAGAGGGAGTTTTAGCAACATGAGCCAATGAAGTTGATAGCTTAATTGGCCAATGATCTGATCCCATCCAATGCAATGTCTTAGAGATGGTAGTAGAAGATCTACCAATTCAAAAGCAAGAGACCAATAGCCTATCAAGGCTCTCAATAATACAATCCTTACCACAACTCATGTTATTCCAAGTATATTGACCATTACTAGGTTTTATATCCACTACATTTAAGGAAGACATATTTTTTCTAATAAGAAAAGCTGACGGTTTCAATATCAACATTCCTCCCCTCTTTTCCTCTAGATTAGTAATAACATTAAAATATCCAACAATAATCCAATGATATAGAGGAGCAGTACTCTGAATAAACTGAATATGAGACCATCAGCGTAATTTTCCAGACATATCAATTATGGCATAAATATTAGATAATAGAATAGTCTCTCCAGACTCTAGACTCAGAGCAGCCATAGAGATAGAATACTTACTGAAAATCCACCAAAGAGGGTAGATATTCAATGGATTCCATACGAAAGCCACACCCCCAAGATTACCTTGAGCACCAATACACTGGCAGTGTCCCCACCACCAATTTTGGCACCAAAATACACATACTCTCCGCTAGAAGTTTAGTTTCCTAAATAAATGTCATATCTGGTGAATGATTTTATACCAAATCAAGAACAATTTTTTTGCAAGGGACACTATTCAATCCCCTCACATTCCATGAGAGAATAATCATCTCTAAGAGATGGAAAAGTGGGAGTCAAGAGTTTTGACAAACCTTGAATCCACCAACGTCTCACCCATTAGCTTAATTTTATCCAAATCCTTCTTTTCCTAGCCTTGGAGGGTTTCTTAGGAACCGCTTTCTTTGGATTCTTCTGAAGAAGCCCTAAGGTAGGAGAATCCTCATTTATTTTCTCTAAATCTGACACCATCTTCTCCAGAGGGGGTGTGTTCTCAAATAAGACCAGATCCTCAAGCCTTTCCATAGAAATAGAGGCAACAAGAGCTAAAAAAACCACTTGGTTTAGATCCGTATCCATCTGAGCTAATGTCATATTGATTGATGAGTCTAGTTTATGGTCTAATTATTGATAGGGTTGTTGTCCATTTCCTACAGTTGTCATAAGAATTTGATACTTGGGAGTTGATCTTTTCATAATATTTCCTTAAAACTAGACTTTGAACATGAACTTATTTTCATCTTTCAAATGATATAGACATGCTATATGAATTGACCACGTTAAATTTGCATGTGATTAATGAATGTCGATTCAAGATGATTATGGATGTGCAAATATTGAGCGTGCTAACATTTTCATGTAGATAATTAGAGGCTTGCAATTTAGGAAGATTCCGCCAGCTAGTTGTGTGCCATACCAGTCAACAAGATGGTCATTTAATGGAGAGAAGACTCTTGGTAGTTGGAGATTCCTCATGAAAATTGGATTGTAACTGCCTTGTAATGGTCTTAAATGTTTTTGAGCAAGCACTGGCATTACTTTTGTGCCAAACTCATGTTAAGGCAAACACGCCTGACAAATTTTGTGCATGCATAGCCACCTTTTCTCTTTTCGGTGTTTTCCCTAATGTGGCATCCTTTGCGTCTGCTGGAGTTGATCGCCTTGCTAAGTGTTTAAATAAGGCTTTGATGTTCCTTCATAGCTCTCTCTTTTTCCCAATGGAAGAATGTTAATTTGATGATGTAATCACACTCTTGAGATTTTCAGTAACATAGTCATGTTGCTCATTTGTACTCATGTTTTCCAATAAATGAAATGAAGTTATTTGTTTGTGCATCTAAGTTTATCTCATTTAATACTTATCCAAGGGGGCCCACTTGGTGAGTATTCCTTCTCGTACCTTAGTTTAGTTTAGTTGTTATTTTTTGTTCATTAATTAGTATAGAATATGGAACTGACTATTCCTGCAGCCACTAGAATTCCATTTTGTGACTGTTCCTGCAACCAAAGAAGAAAAAAGTAGTTTCTTGTTTGTTCGCTCAGATTTTCATTTCTATCATGCATTTTAGTTTATTCTAGTTATTTGTTGATGTGAAAAATTTATGTTATTTCCTTCCAAGAAATTTACTTTTAGTATTGTGTCTTTCTTAGCTGTAGGATGAATGTGCCTATTTTGGATTCCTAGTGCCCATACAGTGCTGACCCATTTCAAGTTTATGTCCTTGGGTTGACAATTTAAATGCACCTTCATGATGATTGAGATAGCTATTTAGGTTAGATGTTAATCTCTGAATCATAGCTGTAAAGGCTTAGTTGTTAAAAAATTATACAAGGTTGACATTTTTGGCGCCATTGCCAGGGATGGTGTTAAACTAGGAAGTTATTTGGAGTCATTGATAGTTTTTCTTGCTGCAGTATTTCTGGGAGTTTGTTCTTAATATATCCCTATTGTTTAGAAGAGTTATGACCCCCCTATTCTTTTTCCAATTCTTTGTGTGAGCTGGCTGTGAGTAAGTTGATATTGTATGCATAGAGAAAGGAGAAGAGATGCTCGTGGAAGATTTCTTCCTAAAAATCTTGATCTATTCCAAATAGTTGATTATCATAACCCACCAAGAAAGGAAGAAGAAGAAGAGACACACCTCTTTGCTGATACATTTCCAGATCTAACCAGTTCTGAAGTTTCCTCTAAAGATCAAAATCTAATTGAAGACCCCTTTGCTTTGGAACTACATCAAGCAAGCATGGGTGATGCAAATGGAAACATACCTAACAGACCTAACAAACCAACTTTTCCTTTCCCAATTGCTCATCAGAATGAAGTAGAAAACCTTAAAAATATCCTTGCTTCAGTCCTTCCTAAGTTCTATGGACTTGTCACAAAAGATCTTGATACATTCTTGTTTGAGTTTGATATACTTTGCAGGAGTTATGACTATGCCATTGATGCCCATAGGCTTAAGCTATTTCCTACCACTTTGAAATAAGTTGCATTAAGATAGTTTATGAGCCTAGGAAAAGATATTGTGGAGAATTGGGAGGACATGAAGACAAAGTTCCTTGAGAAATACAAAGAGTATTGCAGAGGCCGTGACATGAGAGGAGATGACATTTTTAGAATGTAGCAAAAGGAGGATGAGAGCTTGGAGGATTACATTTCAAGGTTTCTATTTTTCCTACAAAAATCTCCACACCATACACTCAATGAAAAATCATAGAAGCTGATTTTCTTGAGAGGAATTAATGAGAGTTGCATAGATGCTTTGGACTTGATGGGAGGAGGAGATATCACCCAAGTTCTTTGGGAGGATATCAAGAAGATATTGTTACCTATTTTTTGCCACCAGCTCAAACAGGTGGAGCTGAATTGCAAATTTAGGCTAAAAGGTATACAAGATGTTTTAAAAATTTCTGCTGAAGTATTCATATTGTGCATTACTTCATAACAATGTATATTTCAATGATATTATGCAAAAACACTTCAAAATGATATCATAAGTTTGCATAATTTTTGCTGTTTCTATTCATAATTTACAAACCAAAATCCCACACAAGCCATGGGAGTAGCAGATTTTGATTAACATAATCAAACGATAGGTACAAAAGTAGTTTGTATACTATACAACTATTGACAAAATAAATATAGAAGGGAGAGTGGTTCATCATTGCCTGTAATGATGGAACCCGTGATGCTCGATGTCTTTCATTGGTGTTGTTGAAGCTTTCCAGGTTCTGCAATTTCGCTCTCTTTGAGTTGTCCTGCAGCATGAACGAAAATGATGTTAGAGATTAAATCTATGCAACGATGAATCAAAATCAGTCCTACGCTTACATTACGAGTAGAAATATAATTTACATCTATTCAAGCACCCATCAGATGATTACAGAAAAATTCAACAATATAAAGAAAGAGGAAGCTTTCAACTTCTTTTATTTTGCTAACATGTTTGTTCATTGTGCAGGAATAGGTGCATTGTGTACATGATCATCTTATCAGATATGTGGAGTAAAACGGGCTCCCACAAGGGTTGAGCCCGGTATATCAAAAGGACACACCCTCAAGTCACATATGAGAGTTCATTGATATTGTCAGAACAGTCATTAACAAGGCTACTGAAACTAAAGAATATAATAAGCAACCTTATTCCAAAGAGACTCAGAAAAGTAAGTAAAGGACTCATCAATTTCGTTAATTTTTGTTTCAGCTCTACTTAACATTTTCATATTACAATCCAAATGAGGTATCAAGCCTCTTTACACTAAAGAGAACAAAAATAGAATAGCAAGCATGGAGCTCTTTCATGGAGCTTTAGAATTGTTTTCACATGAGGCAATGAGTGTTTACCATCCTAGCCCAAGATAAGCATTTTTGTTTTCAATACATTTTTTATCATGCTGAAAGAGGTAAAAGAGAAAACATCATGTATTTTACGGAGGAGAAAACATCCAGGTTCCATTATTGTGATAAGTTTCAGCAGCAAATATTAAGTGCAACAAAAGCTGATTAAATTGTGAAAATAGCGGCGAAGTATGCAAGGTGTTTTAAGGAGGCAATTTGCAGCGGAAGAAGGACAGTCAAATATAAAAGAAAATCGACACTAAGGCAACTATCATGCCTGCCCAGAGGAGTATCTTTCAACATCACAATGAACTTGAATCAGCACAATGGAAAGTATAAATACACGGCAATCAAATTACAACAACCTTGCCCAACAATGATTACCGAAATAAGTAAAGAGGTAAGCCAGTCATAGACCAAGAGTAGAATATGGAGGACATGCTTTCATCATCTTTTATAGCTTTTAATCAACAAAGGTAGAAATACAAAATGATACAATCAACATAAGAGGAATTTATCGATACAAATTTGAATGACATTTACTAATAGGAGTTTCATTTTCAAAATTACTTGGACTGTCTTGAGCCACTATATTACAATGAAGTTCAAAGAAGGCCACTAGTCTATCCACATAACTTCAATGCTATCATTGGAAAAGTGACTGTAATAAAGGCATCATAACAGAAAAATGAAGAGAAATGCCATTATAATAGTTATACAATTTACATGATACAACAGATTTGTTTTCCTTTTCTTTTCTCAGAAATCAGATACCAACTGTTGGCCACAAAGATGCTGCTATCTTTTTCTATATTAGTAGTCACCACCAATCTATACATTGTGCATACGGTACCTAAAGAACACATTGGCACCTATAGGAGGGGTGGTGCTCTTTTGAAAACAATCACTTATCCAAGTTTCCATCTTAAGATTCCCTAGACTCAATATAAGCAAATGTAAGAGGAACAGAGAAAGGCTTTGTTAAAAACTTATACAATGAAAGACAGTTTGATGAAGCAAAGAAAATCAAAGTAAGGAGATGATCAAGCATGGCCGTAGCCTGAGGGAATCATTTTCTCCAAAATACAAAATACCCACTTTGGGGATTGGAGATTCATTAAAATTTTTACAAAATACATCAATACTCTGAGTTTTAAATCATGGGTCAAGCTAAAAATGGGAGAGGAGCAAGAAGAGACTACCAAATGCCAATCCTCAAGAATAGAGAAAATGATAGTTGTAATGGTGATGCCAATAAAAGCCTGCGACTATGAGGAAGTGAAGAGATACCCATAAATTCATGATTGCCATTACTGCAAAGAGTTACGGAGGAAAGAAATAGACAATGGATACCAAGTCTTTTTCATGGTGGCCTGAGAAACAAGCAATACCCAAAATACATAGCGGCCGGTTTTCAAAAAAACTCAAAATTCGAGTCTACAAAGAGGAAGCCGCAGCCAAATATCATATTGCAAGAACTTGTAAACTCAAAAATTTGAGACTCATACTCACACTGTGGTGGCTAGAACAAAATACAAAAGAGATACAGAGAATACAATGGAGTTAGAAGCTTACCAAGTCACACCTGTAGGAGAAGAATAGCCACGACCAAGCACTCACAGAGTTACCAGATAAATAGCCCGAGTTCACACCATGGCAGCCATAAGTGGATACAAAGTTTAGAGAAGCTAAACATCCAGTTTTCTTCATATTCTTCAAACCCCAATCTCTCTACTATGGCGGCGCAACAGGAAGCTTCTCCAAGTGGCCAAAGTGCAAAATGATTAAGTGTTTAGGGTTCACTCATTTTAGGTTTTTTGTTTCCCTTTATCATCTCTTTTGAATGGTGAATATTGACTTCCAAAGTCAATTAAAAAATCATATAGATATTGAAGGGTCCGAATTAATATGTGAGGAAAAATATATGTTAATCATATAACATATGTTATGCATGGATTTCCTATGAGGTGCACAACCATATGAAAGCACTTAAGTCTTCTTTACCAATAACCGACATTGTTTATACCTTGAGATATTGATACATGCTAAGAGTGATGGCAGTTCTTTATAAGTCTTTATTTTTTATTTTTTATTTTTGCATGACATATTGTAAAGTTAAATAATTAAATGATAATTATAAGTCATTTAATTATTTTAACTTTTTTAGTGCAAAATAAAACTTTAAGCAAGGTGGAGTTTTCATTTTGCATGGGCGGATTGATACAAACGAGGTGAATTTTGCATGCTTGGGCCCACCTTTTATGGGATTTGCAATTCAGTTGGAATAGTGCATGTATCAGTTATGACTTGGGAGTGAGTTTGAGCTTGAGTGGACTTATTTTTAAATGGTTTTGGGCCTCCTTTTTAGAGATATTTTCTTCTATTCGGAATTGGCCTTGGAGTTATCACCCTTTCTTGGAGTTGGACTTTTAGTTCTTTTTACATGCCTTTTGGAAAGGCTTTTGTATATATTGAAAAAACTTAACTATTTTTCATTTAGTTCTTATTTTTCTCCTTTGCACTCTGCAAGGTGAATGATTTGTAACTCAACATTTTTTTTCAGATTAATGCAGTGCAGAGTTTTTCCTTCTGTTATCATTGTGAATCAAGTATTTGCCTTCTTGGATTCGGGTGTTGTGTCTTATTAATGTTTTGGATGCAAATTTATTGTGTTTCATATTGAAACCTTTATATTTCTGTCACATTCATGAATGCATGTGCACAGAAAAACATACTTAGTTGCAGGTCAAATATTGTGCTCATAGTATATTCATTTCTTTAAATTGTGAAAGTATGTTTCCTTAATAAAGAATGAATTGTCGAGCCTTTTTCTGAATCATTTATGCTCTTGAGTTGTTCAATCTGAGTTGTGAAAATAGGCTCATGAAGAATCATTTGTGAAGTAAATCTATTGTCTTAAATTTCCATTTAGGTGTATCAGCGCAGTTAAAGTTTTACAACTTAGGTTTCAAATTTAGCTTTTCTCCCTTTTCCTAGCATTTTACTCAAGTATTAATCAAAAAATTCATAGGAACCAGCCTAGAATCTGGAGGTTTAATTCCTGATAGGATACCCACAACCTAGAATTAGTTCCATTGTGTCAATAGATTGCTAAAATTCAATATTTCAGCATATGGGTGCAATCTGTTTGACAACATATATGTCAAAACTATTCTAGGGAAGCTTCAAAGAAGGGGAGAGCTTACCAATCTTATATGGGTAAGTAATCTATCAGTGGAGTTTCAAGGATGGAGATTACTCACTTACTGGCATAATTCAAGCAAGACATCATAAACAATCTGGCTACTTAACTAGATTCACTTCAAGCCAAAAAGAAACAAGAGGAGGCAGAAGCAATGTTGGCAGAATATTGCCCCCATTATAGACAAAATAAGGACTACAGATGCAAAATGATAGCTAATATTGATAGCAAACAAATGACACCTGAGTTCAAGCCAATCCAGGGTAAAGATGATCAAGTCTACTATGTTGCACAAAGGAGGCCATGGGCTCCAAGACATGGTATGCCACCAGATCCACTATCTTTTGTTGGGCCATATTTTAATTCTTATTCATCTAGTAATCAATGGAAACCACCATATCCATCCAATTATGGAGGATATCCATCACAACCTTGGAGTAACCCTCCAAATTCTTGGTGCAACCACCAAAAATATTTGCCCCCATGGTAGAAACCTTAGGGGAATTGGAAACAATTTCAAGGAAATTGGCAGCCACCTCTAGGAAACTAGCAACAAACATCTCAATGGAGGGGAGGACAACAATGGCCAAACTAGTCAACCAATTACATGCATCCACCTTCTCAGCCCCAACAACCTGCTATAATGCCTCCTCCTGCTAACTCAATTTCAAATGCACCTAAACCTACTTAGCTACCTGCCCAACCCACACCTAACCCAAATAATAAACCACAACAGTAGCCGGTATACTCTGTTGATCCAAATCAATTCCCTGTATATGCTGTGAGTGTAAGTGACATTTGTTTGCATTCAGGAACTACTTTTCCAGCTCTTTCCACACCCATTATCACTAAGATTCTTGTGGAAGAAGAGGAGCCTCTGAATGTCCCCATTCAGCCTTATGCACCTAAAAATCTTGAACTAGTCTCAACCAAGCATACTGAACTTGAATCGCCATTTCCCCAGAGGTTGGAAACTGTGAAAGAAAAGGACACAAATTTTGACATTCTAGATCAGTTGAAGCATATATGTGTTGAGATACCTCTATTTTAGGCCATAAAAGATGTTCCCATATATGGAAAAACAATCAAGGAAGAATGCCTTAAGAAGCCAGGCAGGAAGAAGAAAGACCCCACTACAGTTCATGTGGTGGGACAACTTGCTGACATCATGCTTGGGAAAGTGATTGTTCCCAAGTATAATGACCACGAGAGTCTTGTGGTAGGAGTTGTTATAAATGGGATGTAGATAAAGAATTCTCTGATTGATTTGGGAGCAACAATAAATGTGATGACTAAGGATATCCTGCAACAACTAAATATTTTAAGCATGAGACCTACTCCTATTGTCCTGCAACTTGTTGATAGTTCTACTAATGGTATAGTGGAAGACCTAGTTATAAATTTAGACTCCTGGGAGTACCCAACATATTTTATGATTCCTTCTCCTAAAGCCACACTAGGTGGGTACCCCATTATTCTTGGAAGACCATGGTTAGCAACAACAAATGCTTATATTGGATGCCGAACTAGAGGCATCACCATTTATGATGGAAAGAGCACCAAAAATCTTGTTCTCTACCCTCCCACACAACCATCCCATGATAAGGATGATCCAGTATGGCCACATGTTGGTGAAGAGGCCGAAGAAGTTAATTCTGTTACACATCTTATGATGTTAAGAAAAAATCATTTCTTGTAGATTCAAGATGAAGATGAAGTATTGTCTCACACACTAACTCATTTGACCCCAATTTTTCGATGAAACCTTCTGATGAAAGCTATATAATTAGATGTTTCATCAGGCACTTGTGCGAATTTTCATTTTTTAAAAATTTTTATCCCCGACGTTTGTTAGAATTTCGACGAACCGTTTTTTTCATCTACATTTCGACAAAGATCTTTCGTTGAAATTGCGACGGACCTGTAAAGTTAAATTGTGGCGGGCATAAATTGAAATGAGCTTGACCATTTATTGCGATAGTGTTTTGCTCGATGATTTTCTTGGGGAAAATCAGAAGAAACTCAAGAAGATATCGCTAGGTTGAGGGTAGTCATTGTCTTTTTCTAGAATTCATTTGTGAAGTTAGATTTGTACTTCCAAGTTTGAAAATCATATTTTAAAGCAACATCTCATCAGATTTCATTTTTAGTCTTGTGCATTTTTAGAATTTCATTTCCAGATTTTAGACCTGGCTTCACAAATTCTTTATAAGGGAATTGTTTATAACTGATGGAAAATTCTTGATGGATTTGGACAAATATTTTATTTGCAAGGTTTCAATTTTAACCCTAATGATCATTTTGCAATAGATTTGGGAGCCATAGCTAGATAATATCAAAGGTGTTGGTTGTTTTTTTACTGTAACCAAGTTTATCTTCTAGACACATAGCATATAAAATCTCAGATAATACTGCCTTACAATACCATCAATCTATATTCTAACCCAATACTACTTATCAAATCCTTATATGAACATAGTCACCTATAACCTCACTCAAGCATTTTAATTAATTCCTTGAATTAAAGCCAAAATGAGAATTACACACACCATAATAGTGAGATGAACAAAATAACCCTTGATCATTTTATTCAAGATAATAATATATTCATACAATGGAGATACATGACCTTGAAATGAGTAATTTTCATTCAGATGCTAGTACTGTCTTGAAAATTAAGTTCCCATGAAACTAAAACCTACAATAGAATGACACCAAACCTAAGAATAGTATCTTCACTATAATATCAGGGTCTTTACAAATTCACTCTACAACTTTAGTTAGACTCGACCTAAAGATATCTAACTTGCTAATTTGTATTTCTGGTCCTAAAATCCTTCTTATAGGGAAAATGAAGGAGCAACAAGCATCAGACCAGAAATACACATGTTACTGGTCACTTGGACCACCTTAGGAAATTTCAAAAATTGGTTACAACAACTAAGTCTTTGGAGAATCTTCTTGTTCATCCCGCCCACTGGAGAATAACTGTTGCATTTGCCAAACTTTGAAAACTTGCACCAAAACTGTCACCAAGACATAGCCAGAATTTGTTATAACCATAACCGCTGATCTGTTAACTACCAGTTGTAGACTTTGTCCTATTCTTGTTCAGTTAAGTACTTTTCTACCCATCCTTGATATTCCTCATCTGTTGGCTAATTAAAATTTACCACCTAATTTACCTTGGCACTGTAAGGTGTATACTTTACTGCTACTTGATTCGCCTCCCTTTCAAAAGATTCCAAAAATGTGCTAGTGTTAATGATTTTATCCATACTACTCATCAACATGTCATAATATGAGTCATCACAAATCAATTTGATTTGTGCATTGATGATTTCATCTACCCTATCCTTCCATTGCTGCAGTGATCTAACATTTCCTTGGGCATCTACAATATATGGTAAAGATGTGTCACTCCAGTCATCAAAACTCTTTACCAACTCTTTAATCCTCTTGTTGAAATCATCAGGTAAGGCCTAGAAACCTTGCAGTCACTTCACAAAGTCTTGATTAGGCCTTAATTATTGAGGCCTATTAGCTGTATTTTGAGAATTTCATTTCCAGATTTTGTTGTGCAAGTTCAATATTCTGATTTTAGGAGTCTAACAGTTGGAAATCATAGTAAAATCAGAATTTAATAATTTCTGGAATTAACATTTGTAAGTGTTTTTTGGGGTCATTAACTTCAGACTATCTTATCTTTTGTAGGGGTGGTTGCATGCCGAATTTTTTTGGTGTAAAATATCATAATTATTGGAGTGTGAGTTTGATATTTTTTGAAGATCTAAATATTCAAGCTTGGTAAAGAAAAATCATGTCAGATAATATTAGTCCAGAACAAAATGAAGAGACAATTGCTAAATTGTGGGCTATATTGAAAAGAAAGGGTGATGGGAAATGTTATTGTCCTTGCAATAATTGCAAGGGCTTAAAGACGAGAATAATTTTAATCACAACAATGGAGAAAAATTGTAGGCAGCATGGTCACATTGAAGGGGGGCATGATTATCGTCCATTGGTAAGTTGTTCATTATATGTGTTTATATTGATTGAATTTGTAAATGTTTATATTGTTTTAACATTTGATATATATATATATATAAAATCGCTTGATCATGATCATGGTTTATTTGTGTCTGTCACTATTATAAAGGTGGGGCACCCTAGGGCACACAATATGAATTATCATGGCCCGAAGAATGTGGTTTTGCAAGCGGAGGAACATGGAGCTGTGAATATCGAAGATGAAGTTAATGATCCTATGGAAGAAGATGATCATGCACCAGAAAACACAATAGAAGATGATGGTACAAATACATTGATCCATGACACATGTAGTGGCACATCTGATCATGTTGATTGAGATGACATTGATGATGTTCATGATTTACTTGTACTTGAGAAGGCATACAAGCCCCTTTATGAAGGCTCCCAAACAACTCTTCTCTCTGTTGTATTGTTGCTGGTGAACTTGAAGGTTATGAATAGTTTATCCAACATAGCAATCTCATGGATGTTAAGGTATGTCATATATGTTATCTTTCTTCATCTATTTTAATTGTTGTTAGTTCATCGCTAGTAAATAAAGGATGAAGTATGTACCATTAATATTCTTTATATTAAGAAATTATTTTTTGTTGTAGATTGATTGGTGAATTTTTGTTACCACCATCAAATATTTTACCTCGCTCATACCGAGATTTATCTAGCATTATGAAAGATATTGGAATGGAGTATCAAGCAATAGATGCATGTCCCAATGATCATATTATATATCATAAACAACATGAATTTTCAACAGAATGCCCAGAATTTCATATTAGTAGATATCAAACATATCAACTAACAAAAAAGGTGCCTCGCAAGGTTCTTCATTATATTCCCATTATTCCACATATGCAACAATTATTTAGGTGCGAAAGCTTAGCACAATTTATGGATTACCATGCATGTAATAGAAGTGGAGATGAGATTCTTCGAATGCCTACAGATGGTTTTGCATTTAGGGACATGGAGGGAAAATGACAACACTTTAAAGAAGAACCTCGTAATCTCAGGCTTTCATTGGCAGCAGACAATGTCAATCCATTTGGAGAGCTGAGATCTATTTACTCGGTGTGGCCTATTTTTGTTATCAACAATAACATTCCTCCATGGATGTCAATAAAGAGGGAGCACATAATGTTGGCAATGATTGTTCTAGGTATTTGTTTACATCAATTTTTTTTAACGTAGAAGCATCTCATTTGTCTTATTTGTTGCGTAATGACTTATGTGTTTTTTCATTTAATAGTCATATACATGAATTTATATATATTGCAGCAAAATGGTTATAATAATTATGTAATGTTTATGTTCATTCAACTAGGTAAGTACCAAGTTAAAGATATGAATGTATATGTTGAGCCTCTTATCGACGAGTTACTAAAGTTATGGAATGGCGTCACTATGTATGACATATCTAGACCAATAGGACAAAGACAATTTCAATTCCATGCAATGCTTGTATGGACAATTCATGATGCCCCAGGGCTAACACATTTTTCTGGTATGTTATAACGTTCGACTGCATGACTTTAATGATATTTAATTTTATGAAGTAGATATCATGCATGTTTTTTAAATAATCTATTCATTATATATAATTATAAAAATTGACATATTTAATCCAATTATATATGATTTGCAGGTCTTCAAACAAAGGGAAAATTTGCATGTCCAATTTGTGGTCCAAAGATGAAATCTCATCGTTCAACAAGTTTAGGAAAGCAGGTGTTTGATGAGTATAGGCACTTCCTCCACAGAAATCATAAGTATCGAACTACTGAAAAACATATTTTCAATGGGAAAGAAAAGACTACATCAAAACCATGAAGAATGACACCTCGCCTATGGAAGTTGGAATATAATAGAATTAATCGCCAAGGTTATACATCAGATCAAATTGTTTACCTATCATTTATGATATGTTTTGAATTTATATTTTTATATTGCGTTGTGTTTACTCATGCTGTAATTGACAATGATTGTCGTTGTTAATTTGTTTAACTTATATGCTTCATGAAGGTCATCAAGGCATTAATTGTTGGCTTCCACAGGGACTGAAAAGTTATCCCAGACAATTTAGTAGGTTGCCCTACTATGAGTAGCTACAAATTTTGCATTTGTTTGATACAATGCATATCGGAAAGAATATGACAAAAACGTTATGGAAAATATTGGATGGAAGGCATGACAAAGAAAAAATTGTCAAAATTTGTAGTGACATTCAGGAAGCCAGTCATGCAATGAAAAATTTCATTCAATTAAATAGCGATGGAGACCAAATTAATATAAGTGCCCTTCCTTGGTTATTAACGAAGCAGCAGAGCAATGCTATAAAACAAGTCATATGAAAAATTTGATTTCCCACAGGATTTGTTGTGAACATAAACAATATCATAACAAAGAAAGATGAATTTGGGCCAGGGATGAAAATGCATGATTGGCATACCTTCATTAAGGTAATTATTCTGGTATATTATACATATATATATTTGTATACTACATGTACTTTTCAGTATATTATGTTTACTAATTTTGGAAAAATATTAATGAAAAGATCATTTTATAATTGTTGCAGTACATTCTACCTCCATCTCTCCCAGGCAACTTAAAAAAAAATATCAAGCAAGTTATATATGATCTTGGAAAATACATGAGGTAAGTAGCAATATTTGTTCAATTCATTGTATATTTTTGTTAAATCTCGTTAATATATTTGTGCCTTGAATCACTTGTAGATGGCTGTCATCTAAAGCAATCCATAAAGAAGATATAAATTATTGGAAGAGAAGAATTCCTCGTCTAATGTGTGAAATGAAAAAGTGTCTACCTTCGACATTTTTCAATGCACAAGAACACTACCTCATACACCAAGTTGAGGAGATTGAATTGTGTGGACCTGTACACACAAGGTCAATGTGAATGGTTGAGAGACACTGAAATTTTTGAAGGCTTTGGTTAGACAAAGAGCACATCTCGAGGGTTCTATGGTAGAGGAATACATGGTATACCAAACCATGGTGTACATTACTGAATATATTCCTAAGTTTGCAAAGATCCATGTAGATCGCATTTGGGATCCCAACTCCATTAACAAATTCGAAGGGGAGTACCTGATGGGGAAAGGTAGATTGAGGAAAGAGACAAGTAATTATAAGATGGTCATGGAGATTAATTAGAATACATTTTACATTTGGTTTTTATGTATATTATACTTATTTAATTATTAATCTTCAATATTGATCAATTATAAATTAAGGTCGTATACCATGGTAATTAACTAATTATACGTCATTTGTGAATTTCAATTTTTTTTGATACAGTTGGTCGAGAGTGGGATGCACTACATTTGTACGTTGCAAATAATCTTGATTGGATGACAGTATGGATTGAACGATGTCAACAATCTGGTCGCGCATTAACATGGGAAGGTGTGGCTTCATTGGTTAAAGAAGCTCATCGTAATGGAGATTCCAATGTTACACCAAGGGAAATTGATTTAGCATATGGTTTAAGAGATAAAAATGTATGTATAAATATATTAATCACCCATATTATTTAATTATTTTGAATTATATTGATGTATATATATGTTGAGATTTTTTTTTCTTTGCATACATTTGGCCAAGAATAAATATGTTTATCAACTGACGATATTGTAATAAGTTTTGCATGTTTGACATATTGCAGGTGAAACACCACAAGACTATGTGTTGCAATGGTCATAAATTTTAAATCAAAAAGTTGGATGACATGAAGAAAACTTGTGATTCTGGGATAACTGCAGTCTTCCAGGTGACTAATGTTTCATCTAGAAGCGACATACATTCAAAAGTCTCAGAAAATCAATACTATGGGATTTTGGATGATATACTTGAGTGTGAATTTAAGTCCTTCAAATTAGTTCTATTTTTCGTCCTATGGTATAGGCTACGATTGAATGAAAATGATCCTGAGAGAACTATTATTGAACATGATAATGGATTTACCATGGTTAATACAAGGTATTTTGAGTGAGCTGGAAATGAGCCCTATGTTCTTCCAAGCCAATGTGAGCAGGTATTTTACTCAGAGGTTCCAAGTAAAGCGGGTTGGTTATATGTTGTTAGACATGATCCAAGAGGAAGGCTGGTAAAGTATAATGTGGTGGAAGAAGAAGATACTGAAGAAATAGAAGATGATGTAGATGATGATAAGGATCAACAGTTAGTTGATGATGTTCCCGACAAAGATGTCGAAGAGGAGGAACTAGATCATGATGATGTAGGAGTTAATGATCATGAAGATGATATCCATGTGGATGATGACATTATCGAAACTGATATCAATGATGATGACGATGATATGACCAATCCTTACAATGTTGAATCTGGATCGAATGATACAGACAAAGAGTTGGATGAAGAAGAAGATCAATGACATTGAAATGTATGAGTTATGTGATTGTATTATCTATTTGATATTAATTTCTTGATAGAATTATATTTGACTTATGTGGTTACATAATTAATTTATGATGTTTTTAATTTTAATTATATTTTAATTATATTAGAATATATTCAGTTAATAGATGTAAAAAATAAAATGGATAAACCAAAAGATGAAAGCGTGAGACCACTACCTTGCTGGGTGTATGGAGTCTAATGAAGATATATAAAAGTGTAATCTATGATAGCAATAATTCAAAGTGTTTGACACACAGATGTAGTTTATAACTTGTATAAGTGTGCAAGTAAATGACTGACAAACTCTACTTGAGATAGAATGACAATCCTAGTTATGTGATTCTTCTTATTGATCCAATTAATAATCTTCATTTACTGTGATTGAATAGAAGGGTTTAATATTTACTTGAAAGAACCAAATAATCGCATCACACAAATACAACAAATGTGTATCGGTAAACTGAATAAATATATATATGCTTGATATATCAATTTAAACAACAAAAAAGCATCAAAATGGAGACAACCAAATAACTATATAATTCCACAAACAAATGATACCAAGATTAAGCCACAAGTTCAGACATCTTCATTAAATTCATCAAAATTCATACATACATATGAGTCTTTTAAAGGAAAGTTTCATTGCAAACTATCTACTGTATCTTTCTCCTATCTGCCTATATCTATTTTACATTATGAAATAGATATAAATATATCAAAATTGTGAAAGGGTGTGTCCTTTGAGAAATGTATTTTTCTTAACAACAATAACAAACTATAAATTATGCTCTATTAAGCCATAAATAGATGTTTGACAGATAATCTCGGTAAGTTGGTCGCTTGTGTGTATTAGCATCCTCCAGTGCATTCCTTATGGCTATCTCCATTTTGAATGATACAGATTTTGAATTATGTTTCCTACTTGACCTACTTATCCACAAATGGCAATTTGATAGTGGAAAGATATGATCCTAATTTGGTAAAAAATGTATATGCAATATCAAGGTATGAATTAATATGTTCAATTAAGAGATGCCAAATGAAATGGATAATACTAATGTAATGAAAATAAGGGAGAGCAGTGCCTTATTGGGTAAAACGGAGTCAAATGAAAGCCTTCAATGAATGGTTCCTATCTAGCAAGTTCTCTAATTATTTGGCATATAATTATGAGTTTATAACTGGTATAAACATGCAAGTATGTAATTGATAAACCCTACTTGAGGCAGAATATCAAATCTGATAATCTGATTCTTCTTACTGATCCAAATGAAATTCCTAGATTATTGTACTTGATTGAAAGAGATTTAATTCTTCATTAAAGAATCCAATAAATCAAATCACACAGAAACAACAAATGTGCACTGATAAATCGAATATATACTTGATACTTCAATTTAAATAATCAAGAAACATCAAATTGGAGACAATCAAATAATTGCAAGAATCCAACAAACAATTGATACCAGAATGAAGCCACTAAATCAACAGTCTTTCATTATCTTCTTCAAAATTCATACATGCAACATAGTCTCCTCGAATGTCATCATTTTGAAAATGTAGTGCTTACAAAAGTCTATCTTATCCTAATTCTACTATCTTCTACCTTCTTTTAATTATCCAACAACGGATATTTATACATCAGTTTGCAAAAGGACGTGCCTTTTCGAAAAATTTTAAAGCATAAAATTTTTAACAAATTCCCTATTAATTAATTTCTATTTAGCCATAAATGGATTGCAAACATATGCTCTGTATAATCCTCGCACTCATGAGTATCAACATCTCCCAATGCATCGCAGATCACAATCTCCATCATTATCATTCACTCATTCTGCTCACATGCTTCATCCAATGTCACATCCTTCATAGTGGTTGTCTTCAACATCTCTTGGAGTATTGTTTCACATTCATTTTTCCATGTAGTCACTTCTTTCGGTTTCTCTTCATCATCATATAACTTGGTCAATCTATCTTCGGCAACCTCTTTCAATCCTTGCACATCTCCTTGTAACTCCTCAAAGAAATCCCTGTGCCTATCCATGATACAATTAGCATTTTCAATCTCTGTATTACTAGGAGTATCCTTTTGCTCTATTTCCTTAAATTTTTCCTAGATTCTGCTATCCACTCTCTTGTGTTCCTTTATTGCATCCACGTATTGTGAATGTTTTCCCTAGAGTTTGTTTAACCAAGTGGTCAAAATGATGCCTTCTTTTGATTATTGCAGCGAGTGCATCCATTTTCCCTGGAGAGTATGTAGTTGATCCTTCCTAATGGTCCTTTTTCTGTGAACTCTCACCTTGGGTGAGCATCTTTGTTGGCTCTGTTACAACACCTACCAAGTCTTTCAGGTGTTCATTCTCTCTCAACATCCTCTCATTATTGGTTTTATACATCTCCCTTTCCCTGATCAATGCTTGGATTTGGGCTTTATTCAACTTGGCTATATTTATCCCAATAACTGAAGTTGCTACAGGATCAACCTCCCCAACCTTCAGGGTCATGATATGTTTGAATGCCTTCTTAGTATTGATAACAATTGATTTCTTGTGAGGAGGATACAAGGCCCAAATCATCAATGTTTCATCATCAAGATTGTATCTTGATCCTGTGTATACCTTCGTCACCTTCTCTATGCTGAGCTTGTGGGTAGCATTGTTATCTTTTAAGAAACTATCAAAGACTAATGCATAATTCATATCCAAACCTGGAAAAATCATAACACCTGCCTTTTCTAGAATCTCCCTTCCCTTTTCAGGGGTCATATTAATCATCTCTTTGTCTACCTCATCCTTTAGGCTTTTTAACAGTTGATCTTCATTTCCTAAAGTGACATTGTCAACCTGTCCCCTTATTTATTTCCCTTTTTGATTATATAAAAATGTCTTAAACTCTGAGGTCTTTATAAATTCATCATCTGATATAAAGGACCTATAGTCTTCATGTCTTGTATCTACATCCATGGTTTCCTCAACATCTATTTCTCTGGCAACATAGGCATAATCCCGAGTCTTCATTCTTGATACCTTCCTAGATGAGCTTTGTGGCCTATCTACATCAGATATCCCTTTAATGGAGGATAACAATTCAACATCCATCAACTCCTGATCATGTTTCTCATTCACCATTTCTGCTTCCTCTGCCTCCAGGTTCCTGATTATGTCATCATATGGATAGGGTATATGGTGATACCCTCCAAAATTTATTCTTTGTCTGGCAGAGTGGATATATCCCTCTGGATCAAAGTTTTTTCTTGATGGTGCCCTTCTCATGTTGTAGTGCAATAATTTATCTAGAATCAAATTGTAACCCTCTTTGGACAATATAGTAAAATAACTAAAGCATAGTGTACTAGGCATGAAGGCCTATTTTCCATATGAACTTAAGTTCATGACACTGGAGAAATCCATTTGCCTAACAATTTCTAAGTATGCAATTCTATCTGGGACTGTTCTAGGCAAAATGAATGGTGTATCCTCAAAACCATAAACCCTAATCATTGTACCATTCTCCAAGCAATACCAATCCCCCCAAGTGTGGTTGATCGGTACATTATAATCCCTAGGCCTAAGAAACCTTTTTACTTCTTCAGATAAAGAGTAATCACAAGGATGATTGAAAAATCTATACAAGGGTTTCACAAAGAATTCTTCAAAATGCAGGAAATTTGAATTGGCAAACCTGTTGTCCCAAACAACAATCCATAATTGAACACGCAATGACTTACCTTCCTTGTCAGATTGAGAAATCATCAACTCCTAGGGCCATAATCCTATCTCTTGTCCAAAATACAACACTAAGTGCATCAACAATGAATAATTCCTAAGATGGAGAATAGAGGCACCATTCTTTATTGCCATCAAACCTGCATCCAACTCCTTAAAAACATGTGCAACATAATCAAATGATTTGGAATTGTGATATTGAATGTCTACAGAAATCACCATGGGCACAACCGCCATATGCTCAGGTACCTCCATCCCCAATACTTGCTCCAATGAATAGTAAGTATATTTTAGGTATGGTTCGAAAATATCTACATGAAAGGGTGGTCCCTCACTGTCTTCCATCGGAATAGGCTTGCCATGACACCTAATTCTATGCAAAGGTAACCTCCACCCTTTATAAATGGTGTCCATCCTTCTGAACTCACTATCGAGCTCCTCACTTATTATTTTCTCACTGCATATTCCCTCTATCTTGAAAACCTCAACAATTGCATTCTCAGATACATGTATCAACGGATTCCTTGACAAATCACATATAGCCTTATTTTTTGAGTCATAATGTCTAGCCAATAATTTTACCAATTTGACATCAATAAAAACATTAGGGCACACCAATTTCCCTAAATTGAGCCTCCATGGATTGCATACTGGCTCAAAGCGATTTCTCCTATGATAATGTAAATTGAATAAATCATACCCTCTTATTGGAGCCCAAACATCTCTCGTGAATTTGCACTTGTCATCTAATTTTTCAACTTTCGCTTTGAGCTGTGCAAAACGCCTAGCCTTAGGCCCAAAACTAGGTAACTAGTCTATGAGGTCTTGATTCAACTTTCTTTTCAGTGCCACCCAGTTGCAATTTAATCTTTTGCCTCTTTGTTTTTGATTGACTACTCTCTCCGGATCCTTTTCCCTTTGTTTTTCTGAACTAGTGCCCTCCATATTAAAATTCACAAATTCTGAGAAGATGAGAAAATTATTGTATTTTTCTGCAAATCCAAGCCAAACGAATGCCTTTATCGTTCTGCTCGTTCCCTTGCTCTCCTTTTCTATCAATTCCTTGAAACAATTATTTCAATTGAGAATATCTTGATATGCAAAATCTTTATGCTTCATGGCACCATTAATGTCTTTACTGAGACATGAATGCTGCAATTTTTTTGAAACTCTCGCTGTCACATCAAAAATCATATCAGCAAGACAATTCAAATCTTTGGCTGATCCGTCTATTCAACGTTCACCTATTTGCCAAGACATCTTGTAGTTTCCCCGATATCACAAGTCTCTCCGACAACTTCTTTCCTTTCACTTCTTATATCGCCATGACCTTTACCAAAACAACTATCACCCAGACTTAATGAATTGGGCCAACGGTTCTTCACCTTACTCCAAAAGCTCTTCGTCTCACCGAGATGTTTGCGTTATCGCCTTATGTCATCGAGACCAATCATTCATCTTGTCGACAAAATGATACTTGCCGTGATGTCTCCTAGATCTCCCCACGGTGACATGTCTCACCGATACACTTTTTCTTCAGTAAGACAATGTGCATCGTCTCCTCGACACCTTTTATCTCTGCATGCTTGGTTCTATCAGTGTAACCTGAGGGGTTGGTAAGACTTTCTAAACTCTCCTATACATCACTTGTCCCACTGAGTGAGTCCTCCCTTTTCCTTATCGACAAGACCAATAGAACTTTAGGAAGTGTTTTGAAATCTCTCTTCGATGACCAAAGTCTCTCTAATAGACTTTACCTTTCTCCAATCGGCAAAAGGTAACTTAGCTTGATATGACCTCTCATTGTCACGCCAATATCTTTTGTCTTGCCGATAAGAAATACAAACCCGCATTCTTTTGGTATATAATTTTATCAGTGTGACCCTTCTTATGTCCTGCCAATATACCGAAGATATGTATATTGTCATCGATAAGACTTGCATCAACTTATGCCAATATTTTTATATGTTAGAGATTTAGTGCCAAATGAATTTTATGGGGTTTTATGGCGAAATATAAATTGGAATTTGGTAAAAAATGTTATATAAGGTAGTTTAAAAGGAATATACTTATCTTTGATGTGGTTAATGAAGCCTTTGCATAGTCTATTAGATTCCAAATTTAATTCTTAAAGGTCTACTTCTGATTCCAAGTGAAACTCTAAGTTAACCTAGGCATCACTATCCATATTAGTTTACTAGGCATCACTATCCATATTTGTAAACTATTGTGTTACACTGTATGGATAAATTATTTCTAAGATATCTTAAGCAAATACAACAGATTTAACAATAAATAGTGAGGTGTCTTATTAAACTATGCCAAATCCCCACTTTATCCCAATAATTGCAAAAGATAAATCGACTTGGTTATTTTTATATATAAAATGGGAAACCAAGGTCCCAACCCTATTACATAGCAAGCTTGAAGGATATGAAAAGAAAAACCAAAAAATAACTAACTATAAATAATTAATAGAAGAACAAAGAAAAATAGAACATAAATAACTAACAAACAACAAGAAAAAACTACAAGTTGTAGCATGTCTTTTGGGGAGTCAGATATCCCCAATCTTCAAAAAGGAAAGAAAAAATATCATCCTTAGGGTATTTCTTTCTATCCTTCTTTAAAACAAGACTATCAAGATTACCCTTCAACCTTCTTTTCTAGAACTCCGACACAACATTCTGGAGTAGAAGCATAGAAGTAACCTATGGATCACCTTATTACTAAAATTAAGCACATTATTGACTCTTTCCTCCAAAGTTTCTAGAATTTGCTCCAAATAAATTAAGAGATTTGGTGTTATGGCCACAATGAGAATATAAATGCACAAGATCAAACTTATTGTCCACCTAAATTCCTTTACCCTTGACATCATCCATGGCCACCATATCATTTCTAGGGACAAAATTCATATCGTTTTCAGCCTCTCAATCATCCCCTATGTTAGAAGACTTAGTGTCATAAAGAACATTCATTTCATAAAGAACCTTCCTACCCTCAATATTCAACCTAGTAGCATCTCTAATGGTTTCCTTTGAAACAAGAAATCTAACACCGCCCACAATAACCTTTTTATCCTTTCATGAAGCAGCAAATTATTTTGAAAGGACTTGACCAGAGCAACATAGGGACTTAAAGTAGGGAGCAATTCTACCCTCTTTAAAAATGTCATAGCATGGCATTATTTCTCACCTCCTTAGGGGATGTGAGTTTAGTGTGGCATCATATATCCCCTGTAGTATCTAAACCCTTGCAAAAAATATTAAACTAAGAAATATACATTTGGAACTTAGTAGGAATAAAACAAAAGCATTCACCTAAGAGAATAGGCTTCGCAAAAATTTGAGGCTTATTCACTGTCATGCAAAACTAACCTGTTCATACAATTATACCATGGAGAAGCCTCCCAACCATAAGTGACTTGATTGAAGTGACTATATCATTATTTGTTAAGTAAATGCATATTTATGGAAGCTTGGGCATAATAATTAGAAGGACCAGAATTACCAATACTAACATTATCCAAGCAACCTGCAAGGGGTTCATAACAAGACTATTTAATGACATCAATTTGGTTGAAGGAAATAACATCCATTTGAAGACTTCCTTTGAATACTTCCTCAAACATAATCACAAGGGATAACAATACCCCTCTTGAGCCAAAGAAATATGTTAACATAGACACCAACAATTATCACTAGGGTAAAACTCAATACCCTTCCCCAAGCACCCATTAAATGAAAATGTCATTATTTTCATTATTAAGGTTATTGATAATACTTTGAGAAGTATGATAATACTTTGAGAAGTAAAGCAACTTCCTATAGACTGATATGGCCCAATGACATTAAAGATATGATCTATGCAATCATATAATAAGTCATTAATAGAAAAAGGAAATTATAAAATCCAAGAACTAATTAAGCAAGGATCATATAGAGATGTCATATTAGGAAACCTCTAACAAGTTCTATGGTGCAACGAGCCATAGTATTATTAAACTCACCTCAACAACAAAGTGTTAGAAATGGGAGATCTTCCTTTGACGACATACCCTTTAGGTTCTAATTCATAAGCTCATATGCATGCCCAAGTTTTTCCACTTGTTTAATCCATTTCCAAATGAGCAATTTTCCAAGTGTGAAGAATGAAAGAATAAACCCAAAAAAATGTATGATAGTAGAGAGAGTAGTTTATTTTGCATCTACTCTTCATTACAATTCAAAATATCATGTATTCCTTCTCCCATAAAAGTTTTCATGGGAGAAAGGGGAGAATATTTCTAGTATTAGACACATCTAGCCTATCACCATTTTTGTTAGAAGAAAAGAGTAAATGCCAATGCCAAATCCAACACCATTTCTCATAGTGACCCTTTGTTGGACAAGGAAACACCAATGTCAATATTCACTACTCCAATCAATGGATTCTATCCTTCTTTTTTTCCAAATATAGCTTGTAGGCCACCTCTATGACCACTCATCTCACTATCAACATTGCCATCAGTAGCCCAACTATTCAATGTTCATTTTTCTAATGACTCCTTTCTCACTCTCTTGGAGGAAAAACATGACATTATTTAGGATATTCAATGCCTAGATATTTTCTGGAAAGCTTTAAGGTCAAATATATAGTGGCATAAAACTCAATGTTATAGGAAATCATTCTTAGCCAAGCCCAATTGGATCAATTCCTATGGATAGAAGGGGGTTGATCATAATGAAGTGTTGAGATTCCTAAGCATCTCTTTTACCTTTTAGGTTTCTCCTTCCTCTTTAAGGAAACATATCATTTCTAAAGCTGAGAAAAATTATCATATTAAATTATGAAGCCCCTTTCTTTGGCAAGGAGATTCTATGTGTGTTTAAAAATTCTTGTTGCACACGTTTCCATTACTCATGTTGCTAAGAACCTTGCAAATCCTCATATTTGAAGATTGAAAAAATCTAAAGGTATATTTTATGGCCTCCCGTTAACCAAGGAAAATGGTTTCACAAAATATCCTAGGAGTTTATTATTTCCCTCATGACTATAATAGACTTGGATTAATTTATATTCACTACTCTAAATGGCACCATAATAGGCTTTGCTTGCTTTATATTCACTACTCTCAATGGCACCATAATTTTAAATTTAATTTACATACTCTAAAATCTAACTAAACCAGGTTGTAGCTCGTCAAATTGGACAAGTGAAAGGTCAATACCAGCGCTGAGGAAGAGTTTGGAGGAGTGAAAACAATGTCAATACTAACGTCGACGAAGAGTTTGGAGCTAAAACAAGGTCAATACCAGCACCGAGGATGAGGTTGAGGGCACTCAAGGAAAATCGATGACCAAGAGATAATGAGTACTGTAAGTTTGGAACCCCCATTCTCTTTAACTTGCAATTTTCATGCCTAGTTTCCAAATATCTTCTCATGCATTGGCACCCCAATTCTTGTAAAATGGTATAAGATAAGACAAAAAATAAAATAGCTTAGTCTTTCACCTTTTTATAGTGATTACTAGAGGCACATAGACCAATTCTTCATAATAGAAGAATTTGATCATACTTTTCCAATGATGGCATTATGAGAAAACCTTAGGTTAAATGAATAATTCCTAGCTAATTTCTTGAAATCATGTCCAAGCGTATAAGAGAAGACCACTGCTATGTGTACTTGGATAACATGGGGAAAGGCTCTTTGGGCTCTTCCATCAATCTACGTATTGTTAAATTTTAACACCTAAAAGTGAGAATGAAGAATCTTTCCTAGGATGGTGGCCAATTATGCTTCTCAACACCTAGATTACAAAATCCTTGTCAATATCATTGCCATCACAATTAAACCTATTGCTTGAGATATAGTCATAGAGGTAAAAAAATTGGCTTTCTTGATAGTAGATACATTCTAGACAATTCAATCCTTGCATCGGAGATTGTTGAATTGGCCCAACAAACTACTCATGATGACCTTACTATTAAGTTAAAATTTTGACAAGGCATATGATTGCATCAAATGTGCTTTCATTTATAAAAGGCTCAAATGGATTTATTTTCAACCCTAAATTATTATCACACATTCAAAATTACAAAATACCAGTTAATGAAGAACCTTCATTTGAAGGTGATGTCATCATGACCTTTGAATGAAGAACCTTCATTCAAAAATGATGCCATGTCAAGACTTTCAAATGAAGGTATTTTTTATTTTAAATATTTCATGTCCAAAATGCTTTATAAAAGGAACCTTGGCATGAAGGACCTTCAAATGAAGACCTTAATTCAAAGGTCCTTCATTAGAAGATCCTTCATATGAAGGTTCCTTTAATGCCATCCCATTATAGCTCTTAGAGTTGTTAGAGATATTTTTGTTTCAAAGTAGAGATTGGACCATCAAATAGTGTCACCATGACTCTACCAAGATATCCATTAAATTGATAAACCCTGACTTAACAACCACAAATTCACAAGAAAATTGCCCATGTCAGCCCTAGGGCATCAATTCAATGCCAAGTTTCTTGCTTTAAAAGACCCCTAAATGCAATGAACCTCTATCATACCATGATGCACACCAATCCACCGAGTTATAGTTCCAAGACAGTGGGTGGATTGGTGGATGTCATTTCTATTTAGCCCTCAAACCCTTACACAGGGACAACAGAGCAGTCCTTATATTTGATTGTTTAATCCCACAAAACAGTGATTGAGAACTTCAAAACAAATGAAAATGAAAGGGAACACATATATTTATCTACACCAATGATCTCAGAGCATTTCAAGCTTGTATGGATCCATACAACACAAAAGAACTTCAGAAAAATTGTAAAAACACAAAAAATTGCTTCAAGAACGCGGTATTTGATATGTAGGAAGATTTAAGATGACTTAAACATTTTTTATTGCCAAAGCATAAACTTATGATGAATTACTAGGCCTAGTACACACTCCCTCCTTGTTAACCACTTAGACATATGGAAATTAAATGTAAATTTGCTGCTATTTTTAGTCATGTAGGTATCCAATAAACCACTTGGTGGTGTTTCCTTTCAAGTTTATTTACTTGAATGAAGAGAAAAAGTTGTTTGATTACAATTAGAGAATAAATTTGACACCTTGGTTGTGTAACCGGTAGAACATAGTCACATTTAACACTTATTACAAAGTTTGGGAGTTAAAACATTAAGTAGATTTGATTTGTGATGGACACATTTGGACGGTAGTAACAATAACTTGCAATCTATCAAGACTTGATTACCTTATAACCTGTCAAATTCTAGCGATGAAATAATAGATTAATCATAATGTCACCTTCAGATCACATCACCATGAAAGAACTTCATCCAACATCCTTATGAGTGCAGGTACCACCAAATAGGTCTTTGTCAGATTTGTCTTCCTCGAGCGAGGGAAATTCAGGAAGAGAAGAGGAAAGCGAGACATGTAGTAGGTCTAAAAGAGGGAGATCAACTAGAGGTCAAAATATTAGAAGAAAATTTCGTAAACGCATGGAATTTTTTCTTCCTGAAGGGGGGTCATGTTCTTATGATGATGAGAGCATAGGTGACATCGAGGCTCCCTTGAGCTACAAACATCTATAGAAACAATGGGTACCCAAGGAACTTCCTCCAATAAACACTGATCTTTGTGTCAACGAGAGGATATATCGTATAGCACCATCGTCATTACATGGTTTGGACCTATTTTGCATGGATGACATAAAGGTATGTTACGACAAAGTTACTAAGTTGATGGAGTATGTTGGACCCTGTTACAGTTACAAATATTGGATGCAACTAGTTTGATATACACGAAGTATGTGTAGGTATGCACTATCAGCAAATTATATACAACTAAAACATAAGGATCAAAATAAAGGAGTGGCTAGGTACATTGACGGGAGGCCAAAAGCATCAGGGAATATTGTAGGGTTTATAAATAGTACACAACCTGGGTCAACAAATAAGCAACCCAATTGTATATTTGAGGCGCGAGAGGGAAATCGTGTATTCATATGTGCGATAAAATCAATAACTGCAGGGGAAGAGTTGCTAATCGATTACAATTTGAAATGCTTAGATACAAACACAATTACTATGGGGGTGGTATGTACTATATACCATTTTACCCAACTTCCAATTAATGACTCCAATATACCATTTTATTATTATGTTTTTTTTCGTAAGTCTATTGGTTTCATTTCGGTAATGTTTTTTATATTTAATTTTTGTCACAGTGGGACATTGATCATATGAGGAAGGCTCTGGCCCAGAGCAGAGATCGTGATCCATCTTCAGGTGCTTCTATTTGATAGGTTTACCTTATTGTAATTGTACAAATTAGATACGAGCAAAATATTTTATTATTATGTTTTTTTCATGAGTTTATTGGGTTAATTTTGATAATGTTTTTAATATTCTTGTTGTAGTTGGCTGATTGGGGAAAGGCACCAGCAGTACAAGAGAGCATCCATATGGAGGTGCAGTCACTATTATGCGATGATGACATCACATTTTCCACAAACCCTATGGATATGATGAGGAAGGCCCAAAAAAAATGCAATCAAGAAATCTTTTAGTTGGTATTCGTAGTGCCTCAAACAGATGAGATAAGAGAGGGTTAAAATATTGTCTGAGAGAGCACATAACTTGGAAGTAAGCTATCATGAGATCTTTAATTATAACATAAGTTCATTCATGGTTTTATATTTTGTACTCTTTTATGTCATGAACTAAAATATGTGTTGTTTTTACAGGATTATTTACGTCCTCATCATGCTGTTGGCCATGATCAAGGTATTGCAAGTGTTTCCCGGGAAGTAGGGGATGGTACAAGTGTCAATCCTGATCTTCCTATGCATAAAACACATCATCCGACTCCATCATCCGTGCCTATATTGTCGACTGAAATATCAGCAACACATACCATGCAGGAATTCGGTCGTCCACCCTCTGGCAGCGAACACATGCCACTACATGTGTTAGTACTTGTGGATGCAGAGGCCACTACTACTAGTGATGTTTTAGCAGTATTTCCCGGATCTTCCCGTATTACTAGTACGAGAACATTGCCGGTCACATTTGTGGTGACCAAGGATTTCCTTCCCATAAAGATAGAGAAGGTCCTAGGTACTTTAAAATGTTTTTTTTTTTTTTTAAGTAAGTGCTATTAGTGGGGATAGCGCCTTATTATATTAATTTACAAAATGGAAATATTTGCCTATATTATAATTGCCTGTTTATAGCCACTATATATCTGACTGTATGCTTATCATGCTTTATGCTACTACATAGCTATATACTACTTCTAGTGCATACCCCGGCTTTACTGCATGTTTCATTCTCCTTTTATTGAACCAATCCTCATTTTGAACAAACCTTGCAAAGACATTCATGTCATTGTTGATTATGCCTGCTCGATATACATCCCATGCATTGCCTAGGAAGTAGCTCATTGCCTTGGTCTGGTGCTGTGAGCTGCTAGTGCCTTCCTCCCCAGCTTCAACCTCCACTTCTTTCCCGTCTCCCCCTGCACCATTTTCTCCAAAGATGTATTTCAGGGAGCTCACTATACCTTCCGCAGGCAGTTCCAAGATAACATTTTCCACCGGTTCAATGTTGATTAGCGTAAAAAAACCCCCAAGCTTCTCCACCAGTACTTCTCTAGTGCCTAGAACATCTATTAATAGGCTTAGGACTACCTCATAGATTCTACCATCGCACTAGTGGTTCCCCTCCTATAGGATCTCTTGGGTTATTTTCTCTATTACTTCGATCACTTGTAGGGAACTGACTAAGAAAATTCTTTTGCATTGGGCTCTCAACATCTCGTTCGAGCAGATATAGTGCACACCGAACTTATACACCATTGTCCTTCTGAAGTTTGAGTTTGGAGTAGTGCCTTAATACCTTTTATCCCCTAGCTTCCAATAACTGCTTGTGCTTGTCCTGTGAGTCTGGCACAACTTCCTAATGCTTTGGCTAAATGTTGCTCAAGTCTTATCTGTTATCCCATCTTATTGTCCCAGCTCACTGCTTTTTAGAGATTTCGGAGATCTTTCATCCGCCCAAACTATCAGTGAATAGAAGTGTTGGCAGTCCTGACCACTGCTCCATGCAGTTGTCAACTTTTACTACCTTTCCTTGATTTACTCCGCAGTTTGCCAGGAGGTCCGCAACCTTGTTAGCTTCCCTATAGACATGTGATAGGGTATATTCATTTAACTTCCGAAGAAGGGATTTGATTGCTCCTATCCAATTGTCTAGTTTCTAGTTTGGTGTTTTCCCCAATGTGATTGCCTGAATGCAGATTTGAGAATCACCTTCTATTTCTACCAAAGCAATTCCTTTCTTTATACAGACTTCCAATCCCAATGTGAGCACCTCCATTTTTGCTATATTATTCATGCACATACCTAAGTTTTTGGAAGCAACCCAAACACCTTGCCCTTCTGAGTTTCTAATTATACATCCTACTCCTGTAGGAAATGATGTTTTTTATAAACATCTAAGTGATATTTCATTGGAGCTCTTTGGGCCCACCATACGTACACAGTGGAATGCCCAAAATCAAGATTTAAAAGATGAGCTCATTAACCATTTAGTTGTGTTGTTCGGTGATAAAACATTCAACCAAACCAAGGTCCTTAAGAAAGCTGGTACCTATCTAAAGTATGTGAGGGACCAATATAGGTCATATTTAGAGAAGAATAGAAAGTACGAGCATCCCCCCATGATTCCAGAAAGGGAGTGGAAGGACTTGGTGTCAGATGGAAAGGAGAAGGCTGAAAAGAAGAAAGGAAAGATACCACCGGGCCAAGGAAGGTATGTGATAATATCAACAATTTAATTATATACTGATTAATCTTTCTTTTTACATAATCTAACATATTTCAAATTTTTCATAGGCTTCCCGACACATCAAAGGCAACAAAGGAAAGACTAGAAAAACACGGGCAACACAAACTTGGCTCTGGTGGCTATATGAAAGTAGCCACATGATTTGTAAGTATCAATAAATGAAATATTGCATCCAAATAATAAATTTCAAACAATTTTGGTTTTATCACACCATAGAAGCAAAATTCATGATCGCATGCAAAAATGTAGGGCTTTGATTTCAACAGAGTGCCCACAGAAGAGGACCTGAAGATTGCCTTCGACCAAGGTTATGGAGCCTTGTCTGAACAACTAAGAGTCTCAACGGGGAAAACACAATCTTCCACTACATCCAACACGCAGGTAAATAAACTCAATAAATTTTATTTTAAATTGAATACTTGTGCAATCTATTCAATATTAATTTCCACCATAATAATGTGCCTATTTGTTTTACACAGATAAGCAATGATAATACTGCACATGACATTGGAATGTAGCTTGGTGAGGGTGGAACACAACCTACTGATGAAGTCCATGGTGTGCATCCCGGTACTAGATGTATTCACGTGCTATACAAAACACAGTATGGATTTATACAATTAAACATCTTTAATTGCATTTGGTGTATTAATCAATGTAACCTTTCGTGTTTCAACTTTAGAGAATGTAGAGCATGATCAACATGTTGAGCATGATCAGGCTAGACAAGATCAGGAACATGATGTGGCTCCATCAGGTAAAGAGGACCACTCTAATGTTCTTTTAAACACATTTAATTGCAATTGGTGTATTAATTAATGTAATCTTTCGTGTTTCAACTCCAGATCAAGATTTAGAGGGTGTTCAACGTGTTGAGCATGAGGCTATAAGACAATATCAGGAACATGATGTGGCCCAATCAGGTAAAGAACACCACTCTGATGTTCTTTTAATTAATGAAATACATGTAATAATAATAATAAAACATATCAATTTAAAATTTCTTTGCTATTGCAGCAGACCCCCCCTTGCAGTCGCGTCCACATTGTGAGTACACAACTAGGTATACATTAAGATCATGAGAAGAGCTCAGAAAAAATCAAGGGGGGACAGGTGATTTTGAAAATGATACTCCACTTTAGCTTTTTTTAGCTGCAAAAAAGAAACAAAAAAAGAAGTGATTGTAATCATATTATGATAACCATATTTTTGATATATGTAAAAATTGAAAAAATAAAATATGTTAATGAATGAATGTGAATATGTTAATGAATAAATGTTATATGTTATCTGATCGGGAATTGAGAGTGATTGGAGGGGGGGAGGGGCCAAATGAGCTTCCACCTTCATGTGGTTGGCCCTGTTAAGTAGAGAATATTAAACTATTCTCAAAACAAAGAGAAGCTCAATAAGGTAAGTAATGCACTTTTCAATATAAGAAATGCATCGTTTGAAGCATCAAACCAATATGTAAAGATGAAAGAAAGTGCCAACTTTTCACTATGAACATTGTGTTGTATGTGGATTTGGTTTCAAAGCTCTGTTTTTTATTTTTATTTTAGTGGTCTCTAAAATTTGACTTTTGTGCATAACAGGTTAGTGGAGAATTTGACAACTCTGAAGGGTTTAAAGGCTCGATTGAGATAGATACAAGGGTATTTGGATCTTGTTGTTGATGGGAGGCTTCCACTTGACCATGAAATTTTGTACCACCTGCAGGTATGCTAAAATATCTCTACTTACATTCATTCAACTTACTATAATATAATATATGACAAAAATCTCTTTTTCATTATACTTAGATGGATTTTCATGCCCTGTTCCAAAGCACATGTTTTAAAACAGGCAAGAAGGATGCTGGAAAGGGTTAAGGAATTTGGCTTTACACCTGCCAATTGCATAGTTTACTTCATTCATCCAACATATTGCCAATGCATTTCACAATTGTTGGAATCATATCCTATAATTACAGAACTAATAAAATTAAAATATGTAAGTTTAAAATATGGCATTACATATCTTTCTATGAAGTTTTGAAAGAAAATATCAAAATGGAGAAGAATTAAAAAAATAATCTGCATAATTTCTAAGAGATCAGGGAATTTTTTTGCAAAGTTATCTTGAATATATTTAGGATAAAAGTAACTTATATAGATTGAAGCAGAATATTGGTAGTCTAAAATCACCAATCAACACATCTTAGTAGTATCTCAATTGAAGAGAACTAGGTCCACTATCCATTAGCTAGTAAAAAAAATAAAATCAATCGATAAGATTATTCTGTTCTAATAGGGTTGACTGGTTGCTTGTTTCTTTTTGATTGTCAGGAAGTCTTCAATATACATGGTTTTCCCGCCTTCTCTTGCCTAGTGGCTAGAGAGTTTCTGCAGAAGGCATCAAAGTAACCTTCAAGATTGACAATGGCAATGAGTACAAGGTTAGTATAACTTAATGCTAATTGGGTATGATTTTATTTGTTCAAGACAAATTTAGATTCATTTTCTGTTCACACTACTTTTATTTACATTTATGTTTTGCTAATATCCATTTTCCTTTACATTCATATTCTTCTATACATATTGTGTTTACAATAATGTTTTCCTTAATTTAATCTAGGGGAGAGGACCTAGTACCTCAACAACTTTCAATGTCATGCTGTTAGGATTTAATGTGAAGCTAATCCAAAGTTTTTCATTGCTGCTCGAGGCCATATTGCAATTCTTTCTCTAGGAAGCCCACATGATCCCCCTCAAGTATCTTCTTTTTGTAGTCTCTAAATTTCTTAGAAGAAATCAACAATCAGTTTGTCTAAATGTGGCTCCTTGTTTACACATTAATATCTCTTTTGGCAGCAATGGATCATAGTGGATTCATGGGGTCTTAAAGAGAAGGATCTCAAACATGGAGATTAAGAGTGGGACCAGGTAAAACCATTCATAATCATGCTCATATTGTTTTATTGGCTGTCTAAGAGCTAAGTATCCAAGATAACATTCTGTATTTTTCTATTGAATTTCCAGAGTGAATAATTTTCGGTTTGCAATCCTATTTTTTAGTACACTAGCTAAGTATCCAAGACGCACTGTAGGTACTTTTTCTCACCAAATTGCTCATTTTCCACAAATTTAGATTCTAGTGTGTAGTTTAATATTCACTAGTTTAATTTTTTCTTTTTTAGCAAAATTAGAATCCAGTTCGTAGGTTGTGCTTGTTGTCCATGACAATCCCCTTGATCTCATGACTCATCATAGGTTTTATATTTTTCTCCAATTGTTGATCAACATCAAATGTGGCCATCATAATATCATCCATAGCCTCCATATTCTACAATTATTCATTGCTCATTTCCCATACATAGTAACCAAATAATGCAGTCCTAGAGCTTGGACTGTAGATGTATGCAAAAAATGATAAATCCCTACCTCTGTAAGCCTAATTAAACACAACAACTGACATGTTGTTTGATATTTTAAACAATCATATGATTTTCCTTTTTCTACCTTGTAAACACTTACTCAATGAATACAATAATTTATTGAAATGCAAAGTTGAATGGCCTCTTAACTCTTGACACTAATGTCATTGCATTTGTCCAAACAGGGTTAATCATATTTTCTAAATCTATTTTCATAATGAAGTCTTCCAATCTATCCTTTAAATCTGAGCATTGATGACAATCCATCTTGTCTTTTACTACCCTTATTAAATGCTCATGGTCTTGGCACATCAACTTTCTCTCTTTGATTGACCTATCCTTATGTCCTGTCACTATCCCTATGGATGCACTTTGGAGCCTCCTACTACTTTTATATATCGCCCAGAGTCACCCTGATAAGTATTTTGATCCATTTGTATCTTCATCGATAAGAGATCATGTATCGCTAAGATATTCTATAGTTTCCCCAACGTGGTGAGTCTCCTCGATGATTATTCTTTTGATCTCAACTATGTCACCGAGATTCCTGCTGATGTAACCTTATCAACGTCACATAGCGGGTCGGGTAGACATTCAAAACTTACTTCGATGGTATATGTCTTGCCGATATGCTTCCCTCGTGCTTCGTCGGTGAGACAAGATGTGTATCTCGCTGATGAAATGTCATCACTGAGACCAAAATCCAGTCCTCCCGATATATCTTCTCAGGAAATTTGATCGCTGTAATAGTCTTGATCTTTCACCGATATGCCTACATTTCAATGAATAGTTTTTTTTTTTTTTTAAATTGCATTTTTCCGTTGAAATTTCGACGAACCGCAAAAAGCGTCCGACGAGTCTGCAATGTATCCGATGAACTTTCACCATAATGAGTTGCGTATTTTGTCATGAGTTCGATGAACTTATGTTGTTAATCTGACGGTTTGGCAAAGGTATGCTGCTCGTGCTCTGGGCATTTTTCATCGCTAGAGTGACGAAACTGTCGTCTCGGTTCCGATGAATGTATGTCACTACTCCGACGCTTCAACGAAGGTATGTCGCCCATGCTCCAAGTAATGTTCATCGCTAGACTGACGACACTGTCATCTTAGTTCCAATGAATGTATGTCACTGCTTTGACACTTCAATGATAGTATGCCGCCCCTAGTCCGGCCATTGTTCGTCGTGCGATTGATGAAGAGGGCGTCACGGGTCTGATGAGCTTGTGTCGTGAGGTTGACATTTTTCAGTCTGTTGGGATATAGACAAAAAGTGAGCGATGACGCTGATTTCTGTGATTCGTCTGTCGATCGACAATAGATCGTCGAGATTTAGACAAACGACCATCAGAAATTGGGGTCAAATCCTGTAGTGACATAATTCAGAACCATTATGAGGTAGAGGAAGCATTTTCCTCTCATGTATCTGATTTTTCTGCTCTAGTGAAAACACTCCTGCCCGCTTTTCCTGCAGCCTCTCGTCCTGCAACTGCTCATCATGTAGTCACTCTTCCTGCAACTGCTTGTCCTACAGATGTCTTTCCTGTAGCCACTTGTACTACAGACGCTTTTACTGCAGCCAAATTTCCTACAGCAATAGTTATGTTTCATGCATTACTGCCACATGAACTCAAGGTACCAAGCATTAGTGAAGCAGTTATGGTAGAATTAACTACACAAGTGAAGTATCAAAAGAGAAAAAATTGAATATCAACAGTAAATTGAGTGAAGAACAACAATTGTCATTGGCCAACTTACTAAGGACCCACCAAAATGCATTTGCATGGGACTATCATGATATGAAGGGATTGGATCATAAAATTTGCACTCATAGGATATACATAAGAAATGATTGTACACCAATAAGGTAGCCACAAAGAAGAATTAACCCTGCATTGACAGAAATAGTAAAAGGGGAACTGCAAAAATGTAGGATTTATCTAGCCCATTTTGGATAGCCAGTGGGTGTCCCCATTGGTGATTATGCCCAAAAAAGGAGGGAAGTGGTGAGTTTGTATTGATTATAGGGAACTTAGCTCTACCACCAAAAAGGACCATTTCCCCTTATCGTTCATAGATCAAGTTCCGGACTGACTTGCAAAAAAGCAATACTTTTCTTTTCTTGATGGATTCAATGGCTATAACTAGATCCAAATTGCACCAGAGGACCAAGAGAAGACCACCTTTACCTATCCATGGGGAACGTATGCTTACTCAGTACTTCCATTTGGCTTATGTAATACACCTGCAACTTTTTAGAGGGAAGTCATTAGCATGTTTTCAAACATCTCTCATGATTGCATGGAAATTTATATGGATGATTTCACTACTTATGGTGCTGATTTCAATGAAGCATTGGAAAATCTTAAGAGAGTCCTAAAAATATGTGAAGAACACAATCTATCCTTAAGTAAAGATACATGCTTCATGAGGATGTAGGAAGGTGTAGTTCTTGGCCATGACATCTCTCACAAAGGAATTCAAGTAGATCCTGTAAAGATTGAGGTGATTACCAATCTACCTAACCCTGTAAAACAAAAAGATGTTAGGAGTTTGTTAGGGCATGTAGGTTATTACAGAAGGTTCATCAAAGACTTCAGAAAAATGGAAACACCATTGTATAATCTCCTAACTAAAGATGTTGAGTTCCAATGGACAATAGACTGTGACAATGAATTTTCTGATTTGAAAGAAGATTTAAATCATGCTCCTATGCTCAAGGGACCTAATTGGGAGTTTACTTTTCACATCCATACAGATGCATCAGACTATGCTATAGGAGCATTCCTAGGACATAAATAAGGAGCTATTGAAAATGCCATTTACTTTGTCAACAAAAATATGCAAGGAGCTGAATTCAACTATACAGTGACAAAAAAATAAATGTTAGTAGTGATCTATGCTTTAAACAAATTCAGACATTACATAATAGGCTACCAAATCTTTGTGCACACCAATCATGCAACCATTAGATACCTCATGAATAAACCTATGATTTCAGGAAGGCTAGCAAGATGGTTATTGCTGATGCAGGAGTTTGAAATAACCATTTTGGATAAACCAGGGAAGGCCAATGTTGTTGCATATTTTATTTCAAGGTTGACCACATCAGATGACAATCAATTCATAGATGATTCTTTCCTTGATGAACAATTATTTTCCATCAGTGTTCAGACACCCTAGTATTCTGACAGAGCTAATTTTTTGGTCACATGGAGAGTCCCTCCTCACTTCTCTCCAAAAGGGAGGATAGTGCTGATTGAAAAATATTTTCCTTTCTCATGGATTGCTGGATGTTTTTTATACACTGGACCTGACCAGGTCATGAGGAGATGTGTGAGGGAAGATGAGACATATGATATTTTTCATGCATGCCACAATGAATCGTGTGGAGGACATTTTGTAGCCACGAGGACAATAATGAAGATTTTGAACATAGGATATTACTAGCCAACACTCCACAAGGATGTAGGGAGATATGCAAGGAAGTGTGATAAATGCCAAAGGATGGGCCAACCAACCAAATCTAATGAGATTCCACTTTTTCCCCAGGTAGTACTCAGTCCATTTGATAAGTGGGGACTAGATTTTGTAGGATCCATTGATCCTCCATCAAAAGGTAAATATATTTTGGTATGCACTAATTATGTGACTAAATTGGTAGACGTTAAGGCCATGAAGTATGCAATAGATAATAAGGTTGCATAATTTCTATATGAAGAAAATTTCACATGGTATGGGGTTCCAAGAGAAATAGTGACTGATCAAGGAACTCAATTCACTTCAACCCTTGTTACATCACTAGTCAATGAGTACAACATTAGGCATAGGAAGTCTACTCCTTATCACCCCTAGGCCAATGGCCAATTTGAGGTGACCAATAGATAAATTGAGGCCATTTTGACCAAAATAGTGGATATCCATAAAAAGGAATGAGCAAGCAAGCTACCAGAAGTTATTTGGGCTTACAGAACCACCTGGAAAACAACTACGAGATTCACTCCATTTCAGCTACTGTATGGAAAGACATCCATGATGCCCATTGAATTTGAGCATAAGACTCTTAGGAATACAATATAATTGGGAATGGATATTTCTAAAGCACAAAAAGATTGAATCATGCAACTGAATGCTTTGGATGAGATGAGAAAGAAAAATTTGCATCACATAGAGGTAGTGAAGACTCAATGAATAAAGTGGCATGATAAATTCATCAAGGATAAGAAATTTCAGCCTGGAGATTGGACACTGCTCTATGACTCAAGATATTAGGATAATGTAGGAAAATTATAGACAAGGTGGCTCAGACCTTATGAGGTGGTTGAAGTATTTTCCAATGGAGTTGTTCCGCTTACTACCATTGACCCTATCAGGTTTAAGCTGCTGGTAAATGGTCATCGCCTGAGATTGTATCCCAAGCCAACTTCTAAGGAAGAGTTCCTGCAACAATTCACTTAGCATGCAACACCTAAACTTCCTACAACTAAAGGAAATGGACCTAGTGTCCCTTCTTCCTACTAATTAAGGTATGTGACTTCTCATAATAAAGATTCCCAATTTGTGGGGGTCCATTTCTTCACCCATCCACCCATTCATTCCACCTTTCTCTCTCTTCCACCTCGCCACCATAATTTCACTTCACTTCATTTCATTCCACCTCATTCCGCTCCACTTTCATTAATTGCTCAACTGATTTATCGAAAAGTGACCGATAATTTCTCCATGATCTTTGCAATAAATATTCCATGAATTAAGGTACGTGCACATCAATTTTTATATCTTAATTGTCTTTTAGTGCATTTATTTAATTGCTGTGAATTAATATGGAACGTTCACCATAGCATGCAATTATTCCCTATCCTTGTCAAATCGACATTCCACCTCACATGTGAGGATACATGTGCAAATTTAGGTGGGGGGGCATTTCAATGCCATGTCTACATGTCTATCCGTACTGGTTCATGTCAGAAAAATTTAAGTTATTGAGCCAATTCAAATTTTGAGTGAGATGAAGGCTCGTGTGTGCGAAATGCAAGTCCTTCACCACCATTTTCCTTAATCATAGCCTACATTTATTACTCTATTTATTTAATTGCTCTAATCATAATCTTAAGCCAAAAAAGTAAAATTCAGATGACACTAGCATTAGAAATTTAGTAGAGTTGCAAGAAGGAGAAGTTTGGTGTTCAAACAAGGATTGCAAGAAGAAAAAAATTGCAGAGTGACTATTTGATTGTAGACAATGGGAGGTGGGTTGATTCAAAATGAACCCATAGTTCACTATGTATTACTACATGATGCACCTTGCCTGGACAAGTTTAGAAATTGTGGATTGCTATATTATTTCTTAAAGCTGAATGGTTTTGATGAAGATGTTGAATTAGAATTTTCCCAGACATTGTCTAAAGGAAAGGCCACGGTAAAAGGGTTGGAAGTCATAGCTACAGAGGAAATAATTGTAGAAGTTATAGGGTTGCCTACCGATGGTGAAAATCACCCTGCTGCCATGGATGCCAGGTTGGCTAGGGCCAAATTTATAGAACCTAATGACCCTCCATTGAGCGTGGAAAAACAAGGAGTGAAGAGGACTTCTCTGCCCAAGCTATGGAAGCAGGTTATGCTATCAAGTATATCACTTGCGAAGGTCACCAGTCAAATTTACATTCCGTGCATTTTAAGCTCCTGAACCACATGAGGCAGGGAAGGAGAATGAATGTGCCCAATGTGCTATACCACCTTCTTTCGATCATGGAAGTTGAGACCTAAAAAGGTAGGGACAATTCTGTTTCCCATTATTGTCTGATCAAATTATTAGGTTAAAAGTATTTGCATCATGTGTCTGATATTTCTTGGGAAGAATTTTTAAGTATTGATCAAATTAGACCAAAGCATTTCAGACCTAGGGTTTTTCCTCAACCTTGTAGGTTTGGGAGGAGAAGGAGCAATGTTGGGGCCACTCCTAATGCCTCAACTTATGATGCAAGCCCTAGTGGAAATCCTCTTGCAGGAAAATAAACTATTGAGATTAGTTCTTCTAAGGCAGAGCATTTCGATAAAGAGAGTTCCTCTCCTGATTTTGAGGATGGTGTCCCTCTAAGCACCCTAATGAAAACTAGGGCACAAAAGAAGAAGGCATAACTAAAGAAGGGAAAAGCTAGAAAGAAAATGGTAGAAAAAGAAGTGCCAAGCTCAAAGAAATGGAAGGCTGGCACTATTCTTCTTGCAACAAAAGAAAAAATGGATGCCCTCCCAAAAAATCAAGATTAGCTGGGCCAACCTTCAGTGTGCCTCTAGAGGAAAGCCCTAAACTTGGAAAAATTCCATGGGAGGATGCAAAAGCTCCAATATAGAAGGTAAATTTTGAATAAAAGTACGTGTTTGAGGAAGCATCAAATTTAACACTGACAGATCTTGCTAATATTATAGAGAAAGTTGAAAACCAGGTGTGTGAGGAAAATGAAGAACTCTTGCAGCAAGAGTTCCTATAGTATGAGAAATAACAAGAACACAAGGCCCTACATATTGAAATGAGAGAACATGTATCACCCCTGCAACCAAAATTGGTTGAGAAAACAAAATCCTTGCAACTGGTACTCTACCAAGAGAAAGCACAAGTTCCAAGTAAAATGATGGTAGGAGGACATAGGCCCTTTGATTTTTCAATGAACACAATAATCCTAAATTTATGGAAATAAATATAAAGAAGGGAAGAAGAATGGAAATAAAAAAAATGTAGGCTAAAGAAGGGAATTGAACAAAAAGATGAGGAAATTGAGGATAAGAATGCATAAATTGCTGTTTTGCAGAAGAAGGTGGATGACATGACAACTTTAGTACCACATATATTGGAATGAAGGGATCCTCTGAGGATCTATGCCCTATATTTAAAGGACAGGCGTATTTCTTTCAAGCTAGCAAGAATTGTTTCAGGTTTGAACCCTTCCATTAAGACCGCTACTGAATTTTTCAATGCTTTTTGAATTGCTCCCCCTGAGATGAAAAATTTGTTGTGTGAATTTTATTTAAATAATTTTGTTGTGACCAAAGACCATGAGTGGAATCCACTGTTATATGTTTGGGATGTCCAATTAAGGGAATTCATGTCCTGGATACATAACGAAGCAAGTTGGGGAAAGCAACATAGGGCTTATAGGAAAATTGAATCAAACATTCCCCTGCCCATTATGGCTGAATCTAGACATCCAAGAGATATTTTTAAGGATTGGCACAAAATTTTATACCAACCAAGCTATAGTTATAGGATCTTGCCTAAGAGAGAGGTAGTTTATAAAGAATATGAGGAGATGGAAAGAAACATAGGAGACTCTGTAATGGGATACCTATCCTAGAGGTGGAAAAACCTATTTGATGATTTGAAGCAAGTAGAGCCTCATTCCACACACAACTATGCTGCAACACTTAAAAGAGATGATAGCTATATGCAGCTTGGAAGAACAAAGGGGAAATTCTGGCTTCCACTAATTTTTCAGTCACCTATCCTACTGTGGCCTATGCCAAAATTTAGATATTACAGGTATCAAATAGCTAATGAAAGATAAAGATGGAGAAAAATAGATAGACAACAAGGGTTCTATTGGGATCCTAATTCAGACACAATAGAAACTGATGTGGGATAACTTGCAATTGCCAACTTTAGGGCATTGACCAAACAAAATCACAACTCTTCCTCTTTTGGAGGACCAACAAGACATTAGGTTGGGGGGGATGGTGAGTCTAGTTTATGGTCTAATTATTTATAGGGTTTTTGTCCATTTCCTATGGTTTTCATAAGACTTTGATACTTGGGAATTGATATTTTCATAATATTTCCTTAAAACTATAGACTTTGACCATGAACTTATTTTCATAACTTTCAAATTATATTGACATACTATATGAACTGACTGTGTTAATTTTGCATGTGATTAATGAATGTCACTTCAAGATGATTATGGATGTGCAGTTGTTACGCATGCTAACATTGTCATGTAGATAATTAGAGGCCCGCAATTCAAGAAGATTCCACTAGCTGGTCGTGTGCCATACCAATCAACAAGGTGGTCATTTAATGGAGAGAAGAATCTTGGCGGATGGAGATTCCTCATACAAATCAGATTGTAACCACCTTGTAATGGTCTTAAATGTCGTTGAGCAAGTGCTGGTGTTACTATTGTTCTAGACTCGCGTTAAGGAAAACATGCCTGACAGATTTTGTGCATGCATAGCCGCCTCTACTCTTTTTTGTGTTTTCCATAATGTGGCATCCTCCGTGTCTGCTGGAGTTGACCACCTTGCTAAATGTTTAAATAAGGCTCTAATATTCCTTTAGAGCTCTCTCTTTTTCCCAGTGGAAGAATGTTAATTTGATGTTGTAATCACACTCTTGAGCTTTTCAGTAATATAGTCATGTTGCTCATTTGTACTCATGTTTTCCAATAAATGAAATAAAGTTATAAGTTCATGCATATGAGTTTATCTTAGTTTTAGGGAATACTTATCAAAGGAGCCCACTTGGTGAGTATTCCATCATGTACGTTAGTTTAGTTTAGTTGTTATTTTCTATTCAGTAATTAGTGAAGAATTTGGCACTGACTGTTCCTGCATCCACTAGAATTCCATTATGTGACTATTCCTGCCCAAAGCAAAACATAGTAGTTTCCTATTTGTTCGCTCAAATTTTCATTTCTATCATGCATTTTAGTTTAGTCTAGTTATTGGTTGATGTTCAAAATTTATGTTATTTCCTTCCAAGCAATTTACTTTCAGTATTGTGTCTTTCTTAGCTGTAGGATGAATGTGGCTACTTTGGATTCCTAGTGCACATACAGTGTTGACCCATTTCAAGTTTACATCCTTGGATTTCCAATTTAAATGCACCTTCATGATGATTGAGATAGATATTTAGGTTAGATGTCTAATCTCTGAATCACAACTGTAAATGCTTAGTTGTTAAAAAATTATAGAAGGTCGACACTGCCCTCTTGAATTTTCTAAAAATTAACGAACTTAGTACCCTCTTGATCCACCTCCAAGACATGATTCCAGAACCATCATATCAAGCTTCACCTCCCTTTGGCTAAGGTCATCCAACACATCAAAGTGATTGAAAAATTCCTCCTCTTGTCTCTGCTTGAAGGTTCTTTTCTATCCTTTATTCCTATTACAAGACTTGATAGGAATACAACCTTGTTTATCTGCCACTTCACTCAAAATAGGAGCCTTTCCTTTATCCTCCTTGGAAGGATGACGTGCTGGTTGGTGAAGATGGGGCTTTGAAGAGTAGATCCTAAGACATATTTTCTATAGTTGACCATACTTATGACAACCAAAATTGAAAGGGGAGAGACTCATAGTCAAGTGGTTGCACCCGTGAAGACGAACCCACATGAATTTCTAAAGAATCTAGAAGAGGGTTACTCAAACCAATTTCAACCCAAATGTGTGCAAAAGTAAGTACCTTTTTGTCCAAAGTTTGTTGAGAAGAACCCACTGGATTTCCCAACAATACAAAAAACATATGCAAAATTTTATTATTCCAAAATTTAAATGGGAACCAAGAGATGTGCACCCAAATAGGAACTTGATTTGGGAGCTCCTTCAAAGGGTTAAAACCAACATGCCATGGCTTTATTAACAAACCAATTTAGCTATGAAAATAAGGATCCCAATAAAAACTTTATTATGATCAACCATGCAATTAAAAACCACTTAAAAATTTATTGGCCATTAGCATTACCTCCATTTCATCCTCAAGGTTCCATGTTCAGCTATCCCAAGACTACAAAAATGGAAGAGATACTTGTATCCCCATGAATTTCATATTAAATCATGTTTCAAAAAATAATCCACAATTGAGTGAGTTGAATCACCAGGATTTTCCTATCCTAGCTACTCTCCAAAAATCCATTATTTTTTGGAATATGAGGGCCCCTAGATGAAGCCATTCCCTCCACCCTCGAAGCCTTATTTGGGAAATTACTGGTAGCAACAAGCTTTGATGAACACAAGCTATTCACACCCAAAGGTTCCCTAAAATATATATTTTGATTAAAGCCAAAGGCTTGAACTTGTTTGGTGTGGAGCTTGATCGGTCTCCAAGTGGGAGATTCTTGGTATGTGGTGACTAATCATGTGAATACTATACACTCATAACGCATCCTCACTGGGGTTCAGGGATGGGCCAGGCCCCAAGTGGGGGTTTGGGGGCTGTAGCCCTTGACAACAAGGGTTCAAGGGTGACAATCCCCAATAGCAAGAGTTTGGGGGCCCAACCCGTAATTTTTTTGCAATAACATGTCAAATTTTTCCCGTTAACACGTCAAATGAAAAAAACTTTGTAAAACCCTAATTCTAAAAGCTTCCTAAAAGATTGTTATAAGCGACCGAGATGTAAGTTATAGTGGGTGTGATTCGCGAGATTGTAATATGTTTTACACTAGATAATAAAATCATTGGGTGGATGAGTTTATGTGGATGTAGCCCATATTGGGTGAACCCTGTTGAAATTCTGTGTTGATCTCTTTTGTGTTATTCTTGATTGTTATTTTTGGGTTATTTAATCTGCTTATAATTGTTAACGTTTATTACTCTGATCTGGTTGAAATATAACACACCTAAAGCCATAGATAGAAAAATGGGGCCAAGGAACGCCTCCTTATATCTCCCCAAAACCCCTACACCTCACGCAAGAAGTAAACAATAAAAACTTCACAAAAAATCCCTAAAAAAGATCCCACCTTGAAAAACAAAGAAAAACCCACCCCTTGCTGGAAAAATACTCTTGATTGCTAAACCCAACCACAACTCATGCATGCAAAAAAAAAAATGAAAACATATAGGCTGCAGCCTACTACAAGTCAAAAACCTGCATCCTCCTTGCCCACGCTCTCCAAAATGCCATCTAAATATTAAGATGGAAAATAATGTGTAAACTAAATAAATAATTTATTTAATTTTGGAGGAATAAATAATTAAGAAATTATTTAATTATGGGAGATAAGAAATAATACATGATTTAATTAAATAATAATAAAATATTTAATTATGTGGATAAGAGGATAATGAAAGATTTAATTAAATAATTAAAATTATTTAATTATGTGGATAAGAATAATATTTGGAAATAAATAAAATATTTAATTAAAGCACACGAGGGAAAATGATTTAATTAATAAAATAATTAAAAATTATTTAATTGGAGGTGATGGAGGGAAAATGATGAAATAATTAAATAATTAAAATTTATTTAATTAATGAAGGGAAATGGATTAATCAAGTAATTAGAAATTATTTAATTAACAGTGATGAAAGGGGTGATGAGTGATAATGATTAAAAATGATGAATTAGAAGAATGTGTGATGCATGATGATGATGGGAAATTATGAATTAGAAGAATGTGTTAGACATTTATAGGTGTCTACATTTTTCCCCTCTTTGAGACAATGTACCTTGTTGTGTTGTTTCAGACACACCGATGATTTGGAAAAAATTGGTTATAATGTGTAGTGTAGAAAATTGTACTCCTATGTGATAGTACAATTTCACACTTAATGTGGACCTATTTTAGTGACCTCAATTTTATGCATTTTATCCTTCATAAATAGGCCTCTAAACCCCTTTATTATGCACCCAAGGCCTATTTTTTGAAACTACAAAAAGCATTGAATATGTGCATTTAATAAAATTAATGCCTTGAGATTAATGGATCCTAATTATGTAGGTCAGACCTCATTCACCCTTGGGAAAATGGGTCCCCTTTAGGATCCAAAATTCAAATTTTAAACATGTTTTTGGTAGCATTTCAAGGTCCTACATTCAATATTTAAGTGTCAGCTTTCAAGATTTAATAATTGGGAAATTAGAAGGGAAGCCTATAAAGCCTAGTCTTTTCACCATTTTACATTAGATTGAGAAAGAGATCAAGAAGTTATTTATGAGATTTGCATTCAATTCCAAGGATAACATCAAGCAAGCAAAGTTGATGTCTTGGACCAACATTTCAAATGTTTTTGCAAGTCTTCAAACTCGTTTTGTGAAGATTAATCAAGCATTATTCATGATTGAATATTGATGCCTATGGTGGATCATGATGGAATCTAGGTTTTGATACATGCATCCAACCATTTCCCTTGATCTAATGACTTGTTTCTTATTGATCCCACCTTCTATCTTCATTCTACTATCTACCTAAAGCAAGGAATAATCAATTTTTTTTATCTATTAGGGGATTTGACTTCTCCTAACTAGGTCTTGTGTTCATCATTAAAGTTCATTTAGGGATCTTATTCTAACACACTTGGATAGGATTTCTTTGCATGTTAGATCTTAATAATTTTAGACACTTAAGATTAGGGCTCACACACATTTTTTAGATTCTAGATCTATATTTTTCATCAAGGCTTAATTACCAAACTTGGGGTTTGACCAAGGAAAACCCCCATACAAACAAACCAAAATTTTCAATTTTTGATGTAGGTACAAATCCAAAAGTTGGAGTTGAAAGGTACAAGCTGGAAGAGCAGATTAGGAGTTACAAACCCATATTTTGATTTTTTAGAAATCCTTACAAAGACCCGTTTTCCCTTGGGTGAATGAATCTTAGAGGACACTCAACAACAACATTTTGATCATAGGTGCAAAAATACTTAACCTTCTCGGATCTGTCTAAAATTTGTAGGTTCCATTAGATTAAAGTTTAATCTTCTGATCTTGAGTGTTACTTTGTATTTTTTGTTTTATTTACTATTTTTAGTTTTTCTCCCAAAAGTGATGTTTCAGCTGATCTTCCCCATCCTAGTTCATAAGGAAAACAACAAGATCTCCTTCAAGGTTGACTCAACTAAGGGTTGAAAGTCAACCTTGGCTTAAGGGATCTCTTTTTCCTAATGAGATAGAGGGAGATTGGTGCATTATACCCCATTTTCCCTTTCTATTTATAGTAAATTATTGGTGAACCCTCGTTTGAATAGAAAGTACCCAAATCCCTCTATTTCATTTTGGTGAACATGAAATTCTTGCACTATAATTTTCTTGATTTGGAGTCCATTCAAACCCTAGATCTAGGATTTGCATTACTTTGCATCACATTGCATTGATTTGCATCTCATTTAGGGTTGTTAAATTTGCATTAGTTTTTGTTTCATTTAGGTTTTTAGGTTTGAAATTTGCATGCTTTAAAATATGAAAAATTCAAAAATCTATATTAATTTTTCATAGTATTTTCCTATTAGTGTATGTTCAAGCATTCATAATCAAAAATTGAGTAAATATTGCATTTCAAAAAGTGTCATATTGTCCATTATTTTTCATTCATTTAACTTGCATTTAGACATCCAATTATGGAAAAATTAGTCACTAAACATATAGTTTGCCACCAGAAATAGGAAACCCTAGTTGTAGGCTTCAAACTCAAATTCAAAATTTTCAAAACCCTGTGTTGGGACCCGTTCGCCCTAGAGAAAATCTATCCCTATATAGGTGGATGACTAGATTTATGGGAGCATTTTTAGATCTATTTCTACATTCTATTTCTGCTGTTACATCTGCATTCTAAAAATCTGGACAAGTCTGATTTAAAATATTGGAAAAGTTGTTCTTTTATTGCAAATTTGAGGATAATTGAAAAAGTCATTTTATGTTTCAGTATTAGATTATTGTAGATCTATGGTTGTTTATTTCATCATTTCATTGCATTAGATAAATTAGTTTTCATTTTTCTAACATTAGAAACCATCAACCATAAAAACATTAAACAAGAAATTACACATTAAATGGTAAACCTTGGAGAAAGCATACTTATTTGACAATGTTAGATCTCTTTCAACAAGCTAACATATCCCTCAAGCCCTTTAGTAGTGATGAATTTGAAATGTTAGATGAAGCTCTTGAGGATTTGATTTCACAAGGATCATCCACTATGGCTTGTTTTGACAAACCAAAACCAAGAGAAGTTAATGCAATCACACCTCAACTTACCATTTACCCACCCTCACATCAAAAAATGAAAGTTCAAATGCAACCCATTCTTATCATAGAACCACCTAAAAACAAACCATTACCTCAAGGAACCATTTTGAATTATGCAAGGCAACTTACTAGTAATAGTGTTTCACAACAACCAAGCTACAACATCATTACTCATATATATAACACAAGGAATAATAGGAAACCTCAAACAATACCTACTTCAATAACATTTCCTCAACCAATATTTCCTAGTACTCCTCAATTTCCCTTGCACATTGGAAAGGAGTATGATCTTTTGGAACAACTTAAGAATACTCCCGCTAAGATTTCCCTATGGGACCTTATTTAAGCTTCACCTAACTACCATAGCATGCTTCAAAGTGCTTTACAACAAGTTGTTATCCCTCCTAGTGCACAACCAAATGATGTGGCAACCCTTATTCAAGGTATGAATTTAGTTAACATTGAAATTATCTTTCACCAAGATGAGTTACCTACAATGGAGATACAAAAACAAAATGAAGCCTTCATGGTAATGGCTATCATTAACAAATATGGAATAAAAAGGACTCTAATTGAAAATGTTTTGGGTCTTAATTTTTGTAGTGTGAACCTCTTAGATAATATTGGAGTGGACAAGTCTATGATTGAACCTGATTCCTTAGTTATTCATGGATTTGAAAATATAGGAAAACAACCTTTGGATGTGATAACATTTCCTATTAGAGTGGGAAAGGTTTACAAAATATTATCCATGTGATACCTCAAGATCTCTCATATAATCTTCTTTTGGGTAGACCATGGATCCATGATAAGGTCTACACAATCAAATATGACCCCCACCTAAAAATTTGTTTGCAAATTGAGAAAGACAAGAAAAGTCCTTTGAAAATATTGATACCAACTTCAAAATTAGAGGCTATGCGAGAGGAAGAGAAAGAAAAGAATATCGAGGAAGTCACAAAGTTATTGGAAGATGACTAGGGTTCCTTGGATTTTACACCTATGTTCGTGGGAGAATATAAGATCATAACAAAATATCCTGAAAAAGAGAAAGAAACAATGGTAATGACAAATTTTTTTTGGATGAACCTTCAAAATAATCTACTTCAACTACTTTAGAATAAGAGAAAAGTTACATAACAAACTTTGATGAAGTTGATTAGGAAAAATCTCCAAATCCGAAAGAAATGGAAAATATTTATGGATGAGGTTATGAGCTCTTGAAACAACTTGGTTATAGTGGAAAAGGATGTGTGTGAAAGAACAAGGCATCCATGTCCCTATAGAGCGTAATGTACAAGAAACAAAAAAATGGTATGGATTGCCCTTCTAAGATAATGAAAGCAACAAAAGACCTTCACTTAATGTCAAAACTTTTATGTGTGGTTCTTCTAAGACAACTCTCAATCTAAAGAATCCTGAATTAATTGATATAATTGTTGGTCTAACTGCCAGCATCTCCCTTCGGGTTCATGACATGGTTTAACCGCTTCCCGTGGATCTTAACTGACACTTGTATCGAGCATTGACAGGTTGATCTTTTGGTGCAACAACAAGGCCAACAATTGGTATTAGATCTAGTCATGGGTTCGAACCCCTCGAGTGACGCTAAGGGGGGATTGTTGGACTAACTGCCAGCATCTCCCTTTGGGTTCGCGACATGGTTTAACCACCTCCCATGGATCATAACTGACATTTTTATCGGGCATTGACAAGTCAAAATTTTGGTGCAACCGAAAGGCCAACAATAACAAGTGATGAATCATTATAATACTTTGAACATGATGAAGCCTTGGTGAAAATTTTAGGAGTTTATGATAAATCACCAACTCCCCTTCACAAGAAAGGATTCACTTGTGTTGTAGTTATTATGAAATATGTTGATGAAGAAAAGAAAACAAGTGATATTGAGCAAGACAAAGAAGAACATATTCCTGAAGTTCCAAGTCAAAGTGAACTACCTATGGGAGATACAATTAACATACTGATGGGTACATCTAATGAAGAGAGAGTGATTCAAATAGGAAAGTTCCTTGATGAGGATGGACAAGAATACCATGCAACCTTATTACATGAATTTTATGAACTCTTTTCTTGGACTTATTCATATATGCTGAGTATTGATGCTAAGATAGTTACACACAACATTGTCCTTGTGCAAGATGCTAAACCAATAGAACAAAAGATATGTAAGATGAATCCTAAGATAGTTTTATTGGTTAAAGATGAAATTGAAAAACTCCTTGAAGCTGGCTTTATCCATCCTATTGATTATTCTCCATGGATCTCAAACATCATAGCAGTCGCAAAACTTGATAATCATATTAGGATATGTATGGAATTTCGTAATATTAATAAAGCATCATTAAAATATTTTTTTCCCCTTCCTAATAATGACATGATCATGGATTCAACTTCATGCCATTCTTTGTTGTCATTCATGGATGGATTTTCAGGATATAATCGAATCTTTATCAACCCTCAAGATCAATAGAAGACAAAATTTACTACACCTTGGGGGACATTCTATTGGGTTATCATTCCTTTTAGATTAAATAATGTGGGCACAACATAACAATGAGCTATTCCATTGATATTTCATGACTACATACACAAGATTATCAAAGATTGTGTTAATTACATTTTAGCCAAATCCTTAACTCATCAAGACAATGTTAAAATCCTTCAAAAAATATTTGAAAGAATGCACAAGTACAACATGAGACTGAATCCAAAAAATGTGTCTTTGGTGTGGATAGTGGAAAACTCCTAGGTTTTATAGTATCCCACAAAGGCATTGAGGTGGAAATGAAGAAAAATGATGCTATCATTGACATGCCACCTCTAAAGAACATTTCTTAGTTACGTACTTTACAAGGAAGGATTCAGGCTATCCACCATTTTGTGGCATCTTTGGTGGATTAGACATTACCTTTTACACAAATTCTTAAGAAGGAAGAAAAAATTAAGTGGAATGAGGATTGTAAACCAGATTTTGAGAGTTTGAAAGAGTACCTTGCTACCCCTCTTGTTTTACAACCTACCATGCAAGAAAAAACATTTATCCTTTATACAACAACATTATCCCATGCTTTAGCAAAATTGTTGGCTCAACAAGATGATAATGGTAAAGAAAATACTATTTATTACATTAGCCAAACCCTTATTGATTATGAAACTCGATACACAATGATAGAAAAACAATGTTTGGCTCTTGTTTTTGCTACTAGTAAATTGAGACATTACTTACTAAACACAAAATTTCATGTGATTACAAAGTTTGATCCTCTAAAACATCTTTTTTCCAAAATAGACTTATCAGGATGCTTAGCTAAATGGGTTATGTTGTTAACTGAGTTTGATCTTAAGTTTGTCTCTCAAAAGGAAATCAAAGAAAAATCCTTAATTAACCATTTAGCTGATGCTCCTTCTCCATTAACGTTACCTAATATGGACTCATTCCCTAATGAAAGTGTGTTGATTATTGAAAAGGAAACATGGGAATTGTACTTTGATGGTTCTAAGTGCTAAACTGGCTCTAGAGTGGGGGTATTCCCTTATCTTTTTGATTAAACTTCCCATGTACAAATAAAACTACATACTACGAGCCTTAATTGCTGAATTACATGCAACATTATCCTTAGGTGTTCAACACATTTCCATATTTGGTGATTCTCAATTAGTCATTAAACAAATAAATGGATCCTACCAAGAAAAACATGACAAACTAATTAAGTATAAAAACCTCATGATGACATTGTTGGAACGCTTTGAATCCTATACCATTGATAATATTCCTTAAAAGGATAATCAGCATGTAGATGTAATGGAAAGTGCCACTTCCATTGTATCTCTCGGTGATCCTTCTATGGATTTTACATTTTCCATCCACACAATTCTAATCAATAGAGGATAAATTGAAAGAAGTATTAGTAACAACTATTGAAGACCCTCTCGAATGGTACACACAAATATTCAACTACTTAAAATAAGGTACCTTTCCTGAACCAACCACTAAGAACACTAGAGCTCAAATTCAAAAACTTGCCACTTGATATGTCATCTTAGCAGATGTTTTATATAGAGGATACTTTGATGGTATTTTTCTTAGATGTCTAAAACAATCAAAAATCCCTATAGCCCTTGAGGAAGCTCATGCTGGTGCTTGTGGGGGACATTTTAGAGGAAGATCATTAGTTCAAAAATTAATCCGCATGGGATATTATTGGGGACATATGGATCAATATAGCTCCTCCCTGTTCTTTGGGACACACATTCATAATTACCACAACCAATTATTTCATGAAATGGGTAGAATTCATTCTTCTTCGCTCGACAACAACTAATGCAATTTTTCATTTAATATTGGAACACATCATTTCTCGCTTTGTCCTTCCTTCCATATTGGTTTTAGATAATGGAACTCCATTCAAGAATAATGATGTGAAGAGTTTTTTAGAAACATTCCACATTCAACACCATTTCTCAATGCCTTACTACTCACAATCTAATGGTCAATCCGAATCAACTAATAAAACTATCAATTTTTTTTTGAGAAAAATAGTAAGCAAGAATAATAAGGATTAGAACACACAATTATCTTATGCATTGTGAGATTATCACACTAGTATTCTAACACCTATAGGAAACACACCTTATAACCTTTTTTATGGTGTTGATGCAATACTGCCTTTAGAGTTAAAAATCCCTTCACTAAGGATCGCTCTTAGAGGGCTTATTGATGATACTATGTATAAATAAAGATGATTACAACAACTTGAAATGCTTGATGAACAATGTATCAATGCTCTTGAGAATATTCAAGCCTATTCCAAAAGAATGCAATGTAGTTACAATAATAATGTCATTCCCCGCTCATTTAACAAAGGTGATTTGGTGTTATATGAGAATCAACACAATGTTAATGTTGCCCCAGGTGAAAAAGGAAAATTTAGTCCAAATTGGTTAGGACCCTACGTAATCAATGAGAGTTATGGATCTGGTGCATATTCATTAACAAAAATAGATGGAACACCTCTGAAATAACCTATTACCACTATGCATCTATGTAGATATTACATATAGCATTTCATTTGAATAGTATGTATTGAAGCATGATTTTAGATTTAGTAGATAGTTTTCTATTTTTTCTTGCCTTGCTTCTTTCTTGACAAACATATCTTGTTTGTGTGTCTTGAATTATGTAGAGTAATTTTTCATTATTTTGAATTATTACTCTATTATTGCATACTATTCAAATCTCATGTGTGTTTAGTTAAATTAGATCATAACATGTATTTAATGTCTTAATTAGATCTTAAGTGCATTTTAGTTTAACATATATGACTTAATAAAAAAGGTAGTATCTAATATAAACTTAGATGTTTAGGTTAGATCACATTAAAAATTAGATCATGGGGACATTTATTAAATACTCTTGCAAAATATTATTTAATAGATCACATTACCATCTAAGTCAAAACAAATATAAAATGATCATATATATAATATATATTATGAAAAGTTTATATACATCCATCTCAAATACAATAATGCTAGTGAGGCCTATGGCTCCTAGACTCCTTAGGGCCTAGTGGCGGTTCCTTTCATGAGATGGTCGATCATGATCTAATACTGTAACTCATCTACTCTCGTAAGGGCTATGCCTCACCCTATGCAATTCCCTCAAATACCATGGCCGTGACATGCTCCTGATTGATACAATCTCTCTCAACCTACAATCTAGTGATCTCCCCTTGTAACTTGATGAGTTTTGACTGCATGAAGGCCTACGCCTCACCATTGGCTGAAACTTAGGAAGCCTGAAGCTCCTCGTATATAGTCTATAGTTGAGAAATCTCACCTCTCAATCGCTCCTCCCCCACAATAGATAGATTAGTGCAACTTGTGGGCACCTCATACACAATCCTCAATCTAGAAAAAGACTTGTAAAGGTTAGCATGATGCCCCACACTAGATGGTGGCATATGCTCTACCTCTATGTCCAAATTTGGGGGCAAGGTAGGGGACATCTCTGTAATGACTTGGAGATAGAAGTCTCACCACTCTCGAGTGCACACTAGAAGATGAAAATAATATAGAATATCAGAAAATGCCATGATATATATACATAAAATTAAAAAAATAGTAAACACATAATAAAAAATCATTACCTAGATCCCTAGACCACCACTCAGGGTCTCGATGTGGGATGATGGGACCCTTGTGTGCTAGAAGTGCGAAATGTGCAATACCAATAGACTCTCCATTCTCATGAATGTTGATGCCTATAGTAGTTATTGACTGTGCTTGAGTGACTCATGATGGAGGTACATACATCTCCTTAGGTGCATTTGTGGCCTCATCTAGCTCATCAAAATCATTACTCATCAGCTTAGGATCCTCCTCATCCTCATCCTCTATGTCATTTTATTTATCCTCCACCTCTACATATCCATCAACTACCTCCTCTCTCTCATATATTCAACTTGGAAGAGGTCCAATGTCACTTGCAAGATGATCCTGAGGGAACATGTGCATTGGTTGAAATATCACCCACCATTGCTCGTAGGCTATAGTGATGCCTACATTATCCAAGTTTGATGTTGGGGGCACATCATGGTCCTCATCATATGAGTTGTTGAATTACATGTCATTCATCGTGGGATGTCGAATGTCTCTAGGTCTGGGGACACTATGTGCTGATCTCAAGTAGGTGGGTTGAGGCCTTGGTGTACCTAGATCTATCTAAACTATCTCATCACCCAATCATAGTAAAATGGAATAACTATGTAGTCATGTTGACCTAGTAAGATCCTATCGTGTTGCATCTGAACAAGCTATTGTGTGTCATATGGACATTAGGGTATACTGAGGTAGGGCCTCCATACTACCTCCTCCTCTAGATCATAGTAGAGGTGAACTAGCATACTATGACCCCATGCATACATGGTCCAATGCCACTCCATATCTTGGATAGTGTGGACGAGGTCACCATCTAGGTGTGCACCTCACCCATTAGGAACAAGTGCCAATTCCATGGTAACAACCATGATCCACTGCATCAGTGGTGAGTATGCATGTAGGATCCATTTCAGCTCCACACATGGCTCTATCTTGGTTGGCCTAATGGGATAACCAGTGTAGTACTTGATATATCAATGAATCTATGTGTGTGAATGATCCTCCTTAATATGGACTATCTCACCCTAGATGGGTAGTTTGAATAAATGATAAACATCCTCAATTATCACCATCATCTCTCCAAACGGTAGATAAAATGTAGAGGTACTTGCATCCCATCTCTCTGCCAATGCCATCAACATGGCATCATGGTATCTCATTGATGAAATATTATACATATAGAATAATCCTATCTCACACAATTTATCATTCTCCTCTGTAGTTAGCTAGGTAACTTGCTCTCGGAGAAACAAAAAAAATCTACCCTTGGCCACTATTGTGCGCAAGGTGGAACTTGGAAAAGAAGAAATAAATCATCAATAACAAGAATTAAAATAATAATCAATCGATTAAAAATAGCCTAAGTTTTCTCTAGGAAACTTTAGCTAAAAATGGACACTTGGGCCAATTTTGGATGGGGGGTCCTAGACACTTTAGCCATTCTGGGATGCTTTGTGAAAAATCAAGACGCTTTGCAACATTTTTGGACAGGATCCTAAAACCTCCTAGAAATGCAAATAAAAATAAAATGTGAAGATCAAATAGAGAAAAATGGACTCATTGTATCCTAGAGCACATCATATGCCACCTCTTCCCTCAAAACAGTAAACCTAGGAGGCTGGTACAGTCGTTGGCTGGACATTTTCACTCACTCTGCAAAAAGGTAAATGTCAATATGATAGTTAGAAATGTAATTTTCAATCACATATAAAAAATTATATTAAAAGAATCATCTTTTACTATAAGTGAATTTCATTCAAAACAACATATTGCGGGCTAGCAAACTCTATTTTTGATGTGGTTTGTTGTGTTGGACTTGTGGTTCCGTCCTTGATCTTATTAAATATTTTTCATTATGTGGTGTTGTAGACTCAATACCATATTTTAAGCATTTACATAATCAAAAAAATAAATTCAATGTGGCCATATTTCTACCCTTATTCCACTTCCATAAAGCAAGAAGAATCAGGGGGCCATACATCTACCCTAGAGTCTGATTCTCTATAGAAGTTTGATTTTGAACGACTAACAAATCGATGTTATAGGATGCAGTTCCTAACCTTATGGTTTTACAAATGGCTACAGTGGGGGCTTCATTCTCCTTGTTTATGAAAAATAAATATGAGTATCCTTTTTATAGTATGATCTAAGTCCTTTATCTTGCATATGAACATAGTGTCATATGGCTGCTAAAGTGGGGGCTAAATGTAGTGTTGAAAATTGAACTCCTTCTATGTGATAGTAAAAATTTACACTTAATTTGGACCTATTTTAGTGACCTCAATTTTATGCATTTTATCCTTCTCCCTAAACCTTTTTATTATGTATCCCAAGGCCTATTTTAAATATTTTCTGAAACTACAAAAGGTATTGAATAAATACATTTAATTAAATTAATACCTCAAAATTAATAGATCTTGATTATTTAGGTCAGGACCCATTCACCCTTGGGTGAATAGGCCCCCTTTAGGATCCCAAATTCAAAATTTAAATATGTTTTTGGCAGCATTTCAAGGTCCTAAATTCAAATTTTAAGTGTCGGCTTTCAAGATTAAATAATTGAGAAATTAGAAGGGAGTTCTATAAAGCCTAGTCTTTTCACCATTTTACACTAGGCTAAGAAAGAGATCAAGAAGTTATTTACAAGATTTGCATTCAAGGCCAAGGATAAAATTCAAGAAAGAAAAGTTGAAGTCTTGGAGCAACATTTCAAGTATTTTTTCAAGTCTTCAAACTGATTTTGTGAAGATTGATCAAGCATTGTTCATGATTGAAGATTGATGCCTATGATGGATCATGATGGATTCTAGGTTTTGGGACATACAACCAGCCATTTCCCTTGATCTAATGACTTGTTTTTTTATTGATCCCATATTTTATCTTCATTATACCAGTTTCCTAAAGCAAGGTATAATCAATTTTTTGATCTATTAGGGGATTTGAATTCTCCTAACTAGGTCTTGTGCTCATCATTCAAGTTCATTTACGGATCTTATTATAATACAATTGAATAGGATTTATTTGCATGTTAGCTCTTAAAAATCTTAGACACACTTAAGATTGGGGCTCACACACATTTTCAAATTCTAGATCTATTATTTTTGTTAAGGTTTAATTACTCTACTTGGGATTTGACTGAGGCAAATCTCCATACAAACAAACCAATTTTTTTAGTTTTTGATGTAGGTATAAATCTAAAAGTGGGAGTTGAAAGGTACAAGATGGAAGAGAAAATTAGGAGCCACACACATAGATTTTGAATTTTTAGAAAGCCCTAGAAGGACCCATTCACCCTTGGGAAAATGAGTCCTAGAGGACACTCAACAACAACATTTTGATGATAGGTTCAAAAATACTTAACCTTCTTAGATCCTTTTGAAAGTTGTAGGTTCTATTAGATAAAGGTGTAATCTCTTCATTTCAAGTGTTACTTTGCATTTTTGGGTTTATTTACTATTTTTAGTCTTTCTCCCAAATTTCCCAAAAGTGATGTTTCAATAGATCTTCCTCGTCCTAGATCATAAGGAAAACAACAAGACCTCCTTAAAGGTTGACTTACCTAAGGGTTGAAATTCAACCTTGGCTTAAGGGATATCTTTTTCCTAATGAGATAGATGGAGATTGTTGCATTATACCACATTTTCCCCTTTCTATTTATAATAAATTATTGTTGAACCCTATTTGAATAGAAAGAACCCAAATCCCTCCATTTCATAACAATGCCCCACTATCATCCAACAAATGAAGGGATGATGGAAAAATGGTAGGTTTTCCCCCTCTCAAGATCAACTGAAAAAATATAATTTTCAGTCAGTTTCACAATAGGTAAATGAGATAGGTTCATTGAAAATGGGGAAAAAATTCAAATTTAGGATTTAGATTTTTAGTTGTTAGTTTGAGTGCAATGAATGATAGATCAAGGGAGCCCATCAAATGCATCAAATTAGGAATAATGCCTTTGAAACTAGAAATTATGCTTTTGCTACCTAATGCAATACTTTTGAATGTGTAGAGTTATATTTGAAGGTGTCGAGTCACATTTGAGACTATGCGACACATTTGTTTCTTGGTTCACACATGACATGGAGGTTGCAACACGTGATTTTTTTAAAGAGACACTTTTGAAAAGGAACTAAAAAATGATTAGGTAACGTGACACTTTTTCTTTCTAACTCGCATATGGCTGGAAAAAACTCTATCAGGTTGCATTTGAAATAGAGAGATACAAATTTTAGACTTTTTAGGTTGAAGATGAGTTAGTATGGAAGAAAAAATGAGATAGAAGAAATAATTTTGGGAAATGATGAATAGATGGATATAATTTAGATGATGATGAATAAATAATATATGGACAGATGGATAAATGATTGATGTCAATAAAATATCAATGAAAGCTATAGTTATTGAGATGATTTTGGATCTTATTGAAAAATAAGATGAGAAGAATGATTTTTCTTTTTCTTTGGTTATGATAAAAAAATGTAGAGAGAAATCCTTATTTTGATATAACAAGTACACAATATGAACCAAGGTATGAAGAACTAGGGTGGTGTCATATCTAATGCATTGAATTTGACTTTTCAAGCAAATAGGAGTATCCTTATTCATACTTGACATACAAAAAATCTTAATTGATCATGCGAGAGAATAAAGCTCAAATAAAGTAAGGCCTATGCATAAAAGGTATAAGAAACCTAATATACAATGGTTGTTTTATTGCCTGAAACTACCTCTATATACACAAGGAAATTATTCACCATGGTAGTATTAACGCATCATACAAAAGCAATGAATATGCACCATTTTGTACTCCCGTAGACACCAAGATATTGAAGATCATAGTGTCTTCGAGTAAGCAATGAAAAGAGACAAGATAAATCAAAAGAAAAGACCGATTGAAAAAACACATCAAAGTTGTTCTATCAATTTTTAGAGAGATTGTTGTTATTTGAGATGATACCTATTGTAGGAACAACATATCTATTAAGGTAGTTGTTTGGATGTTGATTTAGATAACAATTTAAGAAATTGGCATGGAGGTATTGAGTTTGTTTTGCCAATGATCAATGCTTGTAATATTTTGTGAATGTTCTAGGTTTTGATGATTGTCGTATGTGCTTCTACTTCATCAAATACAAGTGTGATGATAGGTTTATTATGGATGGGTGAGTTGTGTTCATTTATTTTTGATGAATTTTTTGGGATTTTTGAATGTTGAACTTTTCTTGGATGTATTTGAGACTATTTTTGAACATTTTTGGAATATTTAAATATTTTTAGATTTTTAGATTATCTATTATTTTTGGAGTTTTTCAACATTTGGATCTTTTTGAATTTTTTTGATATTTGGATGTTTTTTGGATTTTTTTTCGATATTTGGATGTTTTTGGGTTTTGTTCGATATTTAGATTTTTTTTGTTGGATGTTTTAGAAGGCATACAAATCACTAAGTGACCTAGAAGACATATACCAAGATTTATTCCAAAACAAGATGTAAGAACCTACCCCTAGTGTTTAGCAATGTATGGGACACTATAAGTGGACAAATGGACTAGCGCGATGGATGAATATGTGATGGATGGGGAGCATAGGCATTGTGAAAATAGATATAGGATAAGGGATTTTACTTCCAAGGACTATCTCATAATAGGATAACATATTCTACCCAGTATGACTATTTGGATGGGGCTAGTTATAGGTGATATTATGGCATGGGATAGTATATGATGAAAGGGAATGACCATGTCAAGATTTTTCTGAAAGTATGTTTTGAAGTATACGCCCCTAATTTTTATCAAGATCAAGCTAGATAGGGAGGATGAATAGTGGTGTTAGGATAAAATAACATGATGTATGAGATAAGATGCTCCCACATAGAGTGGTGCACATAGATAATCAATTTTAAACATGATGCCTTTTGCTAGGTTCTCACCATGGTACTTTCCCAAGGCCCAATTAAAGTTATTTTAACAAAAGGATATTTTTAGCTTTAATTTTTTCCTTTTTTTGCTACACATGACACATGTTTTCCAATTTTTCACCATGGTACTTGCCCAAGGCAGAACCAAAGTGGTTTTCACCAGAGGATCATTTTTATCTTTACTATTTTAAAATTTTTTTTTGAATGATTATCAACTATGTGGAACTACTTGGTGGCATTGACGTAGATGCTACTATCATATTGTACCAATAATTTCCTACCTTGAGGAGTCACTTTTCCAAGATAAGGGAACTTGGATATAGCCCATGAATGTTCTTGTGATCTTTTTTGATACTACGGTTAGCCTTTTCTAAATACACATTGTGATAGAGTGCTATTAGAGTTTGTATGATAAACTGTTGCTGCCAAGACATGGTGAATATGGGATTTGGGATTTTTGGATTTTAGGTGGTGTAATGTCCTCTTCTCACACTTGAGTAGTGGGATATTCAATTATCCTATTCCATAGTTCCTGTAGGTTAGTTAGAGTTAGTTAGGGGACTCAGTGCTAGCATTGGGCTTAGTGTTGGTTTTTGGCAAGAGTTTCTATTTATAGCAGTGGCTAGTTTGCAGTGCTTACTATTCATAGTAAGCCACAAGGCATCTAATTGATCTTCAATTTTTGTGCTAGTTGGTGTTTTGGTGAGTACTTACCATTTTTAGTAGTTTCTATTTATAGTGAGTCTATTTCAGGTAACTGGTCCTAGACCTGTATCACTTCAATGATGTTATTCCTAAGGTGGTGTTAGAGAGTCTAAGGTTGGATTATTTAATATTTTCTTTTTATCAGTCACTTAAGTTATTTTTATAAAATAAACATATAACTTAAGTGAAGAGGTTGGTGGTCATCGTAAAATTACCTTGGAGCCTAATGTTATAACTTAATGTTGTTTTAGAAGGAAACAAAAGTGCAATAGTTTCCTTATGAGAATTTGGATGCCCAAGGGAGGTATAACGTGTTAAAAATTAATTAAATTTTAAAAGCCTCATAAAGAGGGTGTTGAAATTGGAGGGAAAAGTATTTCAAACCTAAATTTTCCCTAATTTCCTTCTCACTTTCTATAAAGTTTCATTTTGGCTCTCATTTTCTTATCTTCAAATTGGAAACTTAACAAGATGTTCCTGGAATGACTCCAGAGTGCTTTGGCTGCATGTTGAGGATGAAAAACCTTAACACATCGAGTTGGTTTTAGTGTTGAAAGATCCACTCTAGCTAGATTTGAGTGGTTTCATTCAAGGATCAAACTGTGCTACAATAGAGGTCTAATTTATTGAGTTTTGGCTTTAAAAGATGAAGATTTTATGGTATTTTGATTTGGGTTTGTAGGTGTGAGCATGGTTTGAAGTTTGAAACATTTTGGAAGTGTTTGGTAGGAATTTTGGTGTATTTTTGAGGTTTGATATACTTTATCAAAAGTTTTGGAAACTCAGATATTACCAATGCTAAAGGACAAATCTATTCATATCTCAGTTTGTGTTTGGCTCCTTGTTTTGGGTGTTAGTTCTTTGGGTACCTCATGCCTTGGTGCTATCTTTGAAGTCATCATTTGAGGGTTTCAGTGAAGGACTAATTTTTAGAGCAAAATCACCCTCTCTAGGGTTCACACCATTTTTTAGCATTACTGGATAGGGGTATGTTGTTGTATAAACCTCATTGTCAGTTCATTTCCAACATTTGAGTTGCTATTTAGAGGTGTTGGAACTCATAAGGTTCTTGGAACATCATCATTGAGGACCTTGGAGGAGATAGATGTTTTCTTTCTATTGTTATAAGTCATTTACCAAGTCTGAAACTTCATATTTCAGGTCTAATATAACATTGTACTCATCTGATTTCAATATGAAAATGAATGCTCTTAGTATTTGTTACTATCTCTATTGAAAGGAATTGTTATCTATTGGTTTCCCTCTTTATTTAAAAATAATTTCTATGTTGTTATGCTTCATTAAAAAAAAAAGATTTGAAACACTCACAAACACATCAACAAAACAAACAAATAACATATAGTGAAATTCAAAAAAAAATTAGGGGTGTATGTTGTAGTGGTATTAGAGCCCCTTTTTCTTGCCAGCCTATGTAGTCACATGCAATCAACACCTTCTATTCTATGAGTGAGAGAGCTCAGAGGTATTTTTGAGAGGGAGTTAAAGAAAGGACAGTGAAAACCCCCACCACTCCTAAAGGTCAAAAAATCTCAGGGGTTCTTAAGGCTCATTGGTAGTCTTCATAGGGAACAAAGATGAAACATGATCCACCAGGTGAAGGGGAAAGAACTATAGGTAACATGGATGATAGGGGAAAAGGTAGACCAAGGTCAATGAGTCTAGGAGCTAGGATGGAGAAGAAGTTTGACACTATATGTCTTCGCTTTTGGGGAAGATTGGGTAGAACGTTATGGTTCATGATACTCCTAACACTACATAGGGTAACCAAATGCCAAATGGGGACAATAGTTCCACATATTAGCAGGGGAACAATGGTGGACATCGTACTATAGTGGTATCAATTTTTTTTTGTAGACCTTTCCAGTCCTCTTTCTTACCTAAGGTGACACCACAGCCTAACCAAGATTCTTCCTTACCTTTTTTGGACAACGTAAGGGAAGGATATGTAGAATATGCCACTATTCCTTAAGATATTAAGGAAAATTCATCTTGCAATTATTTATTGGATTTGAAGAGGAAAAGAAGTGGTGGTAGAGTTGATCACAAAGGACCAAAAGTGTAGAGAGACTTACAATAGGACATTGGAAAGGTAATAATTGCCCACTTTGATGGGAGTGATAAGTGCACAATGATGGATTTGGTACAGAAGCTTGAAAATTACTTGGCCCTTAGACTGATGGTGGAGGATGAGGCAATTAGGTTTTCCACTCTACATATTAATGGGGTAGCACATGAGTGGTGGTACCATGGCCTTGTTACCTTGGGTCATAGGTATATCACTTCGTATAATGAGTTTATCACTAAGCTCATTGGGAGATTTGATAAGAAATACCTTGAGATACATTTCAGAGAGCTAGCCTAGCTGAAGAAATATGGAATTGTGGAGGTTTACATAGCAGAATTTTAGAGGCTCTCAATGATGGTTTTAGGGATTACAAAGAGAAGATTGGTGGTTTTATTTATTGAGGGACTTATGGAGCCACTTAGAGGCTCGATTAATGCTTTTGAACCTCCAACCTTGTAGAAGGCTATGAAGAAAGAGAGAAGTATGGAGTGAGTTGTCCCTAAGAATTTTTTTTAGTCTGCCATTTATACACAAGAAGGATAAGAAACCATTCACTAAGGACACCAATCAATAGATAAAATCAGTCACTAGGATTGATGGAGACACCTTAAATTACATTAGGAGGAATAATTTGTGCTTCAATTGTAAAGAGACTTGGTTTAGGGATCATATGTGTGCCACAAAGGGGAAGATGCATCATATAGAGTATTATTTAGTAGAGGAAAGTTCAGACCAACAATCTGATTTTGATGAGAAAGAAGAGGAAGAGCCTCCTAAAGAGGATGGAAAAGAGGAGACAAAAGAGGGGAAGCTAACCCAACTTTATAGCTTCTAGAAGAATGAGTCTTTGTGCATTAGAGGGGTCTTTAAGGGGTAGCGATTGGTAGCCTTGATTGATTCAAGGGCTACACATAATTTTATTGATGAGGGACTCGTAGCATGTAGGGGACTCCAAACATAGGAGGTTGATGGTTTTAGAGTGATGGTTGCAGATGGTTTCACCATTACTTGTACTAGGATGATTCCTTAGCTCAACCTTCAGTTGGGTAATTATGATGTCAAGGATGATTTCTATGTGGTTAGCATTGGGGATGCAGATGCAGTGATAGGTATTCAGTGTTTATGTTCCCTAGGTGAGATCATTCTCAATTTTTCAGACTTTGGAGTTGAAGTTTAAATTAGAGGGTAAGAATGTTGTATTGAGAGTGATATCTAATGGTGGGCCTCATGTGGTTTCCTTCAAGCGTATGGAGAGGATTTTCAAACATGATCAAGTGGAGTGGGAAACATAATGCATAGTCATGCCCATAATTACAGAGGAGAAGAAGTGTTCCTATCCACCTAACATATAGGATTTTCTATCCAAGTGAAGCAAGATTTTTGATAGTATACCTATAGGAAGGCCTCCTAATAGAGGTATAGAGAATATAATTGAGTTATAGGAAGGGACTAAGCCTATTATCACTACACCGTAAAGGCACCCTACGAGACATAAGGATGAGATAGAGAAAGCAATCAAGGAGCTTCTAGACATGGGACATATTAGGTTGAGTAAGAGTTTGTTTTCTTCTTTAATGGTGCTAGTGAAGAAGGATAAAACTATTCACATGTGTAGATTACATGGCACATAACAAGAAGACTATCAAAAATAGGTACCCCATTGCACAGATTAATTCTCTCATTGATGAGCTACATGGAGCAATCTATTTTTCCAAAATAGATTCAAGGTCTAGTTATCATAAGATTAGAGTTAGAGAGGAGGACATTGAGAAAACAACGTCTAGATGCCACTTTGGTCACTTTGAGTTCCTTGTTATGCCCTTCAAATTGACTAATACTCCTAACACATTTCGGTCTTGCATGAACATAATTTTTAGTAAGCAATTGCATAAGTTTGTATTGATATTATTTGATGAAATTATTATTTATAAAAGATCATGGGAGGAGAACTTGAGGCATTTGGATGAGGTTTTGAGTATATTGGAGAGTGAGTCCCTATTTGCAAAGGAGTCAAAGTGTGAGTTTGGCATGATATAGTTGTTGTATCTTGGGAACATTATTAGTTCAAAGGTAGTTAGCATTGATATCTTGAAAAGATCAAGGCTATTCTTGATTGGCCTCCACTTACAAACCTCACATAGTTGAATGAGTTCTTTGGGATTTTTGGTTTCTATAGGAGGTTCATCAAAGGATTTTCATAGTTGGATGCCCCATTCTTTGATTTGACCAAAAAGGGGGAATTATTTTGGTCTAAAACAACACAACAGTCCTTTGATAGGTTTAAACAATTGATGAGTTCATTCCTAGTTTTAGCCATTCTTGATTTATCCAAGCCTTTTGAGCTTGAGTGTGATGCCTCGAGTGAAGGCATATGAGCCATCCTCATGCAAAGTAAAAATCCTATAGCCTTCAAGATCAGGGAGTTAAGAGGTGGTGAGAGATATTATTCTATTTATGATAAGCAGATGTTGGAAATCATGCATTCTCTTACCTAGTTTAGATAGTACCTGGTTGGGGGCATGTTTGTAGTGAAAATTGATCATAACAGCCTTAAGTACTTTCTTAATCAAAAGGATCTTAATGAGAGGCACTAGAAATGGGTGAGTAAAATTCATGGGTATGACTTTGACATTGAATATGTCAAAGGAAAGAAGAATGTAGTGGTTGATGCTTTGTCTAGAAGGTCACATTTGTATCCCATTTCAGTCATATTAGCAGATTGGAAGGATAAAATAGTGGTTGATTATGCAAATAATGCACTAACCAAAAACATTCTTGATGGGTCATTACAAGATGATATGTACCAGTTAAGGGATGGTCTCATTTATTGCAAGGATAAAATATGGTTAGATCTTGAATCTAAGGTGAAAGTGCACATATTTAAGGATTTTCATGACATTCCTATGGCTGGTCATCCTGGATATTATAAGACATACAAGAAAATCCATGAGAGATTTGTTGAATATCAAGATACTGAGAGGGGAGGGGGTGAATCAATATATTCTTAAACTTATTGAACAAACACTATCCAATTACTTCAATACATCAAACAATAAAGATGAGAAAAAGCAATAATAAACATGAAACCACACAACACATGAACACCAAAATTTTTACGTGGAAAAACCAATGAAGGAAAAACCATAGTGAGGATTAACTCACTATATGTATAGCAGTGAATTTGCACCCCTTAGGAAAATTTCCCTTTTACCTTCCCTCACCTTAGAAAACTAAATGCGAAGGCTTAATTCCATATAAACCCACTGTTTCCATCACACTTGGCAATTGTTTTGTGTGTCAATAGAGGAATAACTATCGGAGACGCCCATGTGGTGCAGAGACGTTTGTTTAACATGCTAATGTCTCTAAAAGATTCTTGTGTCTGGAGCTTGCAGAGGCATTACCATTCCCATTGGGAGTCAATTTGTAACACCCTCTTTGGATGACCGACCTGAATATGGTCGTTTCTTCATCTTCCTTCTTCATATTCACTATTCTTGCTTCCATTTTACATCTCTTGGATCTTTAGACCTCTCCATCCTTTCTAGTTCTCTCGTCACTCTCTAGATCTCCACAAGCTCCAAGCAGCTTCTTCACCATGTCTCCACTCTTAAGTAACAGTTTACATTTCATAGCAACAACATCAACACTCCATCACTTCAGAAGAGCAAGTGTGGAATGAAAAACCACAGCACCAGAGGCTTGAGTTCCTCTCATTTTCTCCCCCACAAGCCTTGAACACTTTGGACAGAGGTGGTAAAATTTCACTCCTCTCATCTATTATTTGGTTGAGTAGCATAACACTATTTTGTAGTGTCTTTGTGTACTTTACTTCATTTCATACTTTTCTCTCTATCTATCTGGTTGTTCATGGAGGTGGGAACGCAAAAATGGGGGTTTGACTGAGGCAAACCCCTATACAACCCCAACACACACACACACACACACACACACACACTCTGTCTCTCTCTCCTATGTGCAAGTATTGAAGACATTCACATACTGGAGGCTTCATCAATTATACGGTTGTAAGCATTTCCTTTCCCTTCTTCTCATTCTCTTTATCATTTCTATTACATTTTGTTTCTTTATCACATTCTAGAAGTTCTTAGCAATTGGGTTGTCAGTAGTCACTCTATCATATTTTGTGATAAAATCACTCTCTAGCTCATATGAGATGCCAGCGCACCTCTAAGATGCTAGCATGCCGTGCTGTCATCCATATTCTACGTTGATGTCCTTTGGCCAAAATCTTGTCAGTTTGTCTAGAGAATCTGTGTGACCTGCTCTTTTAGATTCTAGAACTCTCACCATTGTCCTTTGAGGTAGTTTAGGGCAGTTCACTCCCTAACGCTCTTTGAGTGAAGAGAACTCATGAGTAGCGAATCCCCCTTCTCTACACTATATAATGTAGTTCCCAAATCGGATACAAAAGAGGCTTACTGCCAAATACAAAAGCTCACTACTTACAAGCATGACTCATTGTCCAAACAAGGAGGCTCACTGCCTACAAAATATTACAATAACAAAATGGCTTACAACCAGAATATAAATTGATTAAGTTACACTTCACAAGTGTAGATTTAGTTCCTTTGATGCTCAGAGAATTTTCATGCCAGTAGACTAATATTCGCTCTTATTGGCATTCAAATTTTTTCCACACACTCCATTCTCTAAACTACCCAATATATATATCTGATACATCTACAAGCATCAATTAGGTCGGCCTAATTAGATGCAATCTTTATTCACCAAAGAAGGTTAACCGTCAGCTCCAAGATAGTACAAAACTTCTCCAAAATTAATTCAACCGTGTATTATGCTATATCATGTCAGCATGGACCAAAGATAGGTCACTCATATAACAAAAATTAGTCCATTATACTACCAACTATTTATTAGGTCGGCCATGGATAGACCTAATAATAAAAAGCAACACCAAATTAATGCCAACATGCCATACAAGCATATGAGCACACACGAATGTATACTTACAAGATTCCAATATTCAAAAACCATTTCCCAAAGCCACAAACAAAAAATGATCACCGGAGGGGAATTGTGGACCAAAATACTAGACAAAAAACACCAAAGGGTGTAAACTGGTTATTCATACTAGTTTAGAGTACCAAATAAACATGACACCTTAATCAACATGGTGACATCAATGACAACACAAAGTCTGATCTTCTTCATCTTCTAACAGTCTCCCTCTTTTTCATTGATGGCAACATGTGCCAAAATAATGTATAAACTTTTACTTCGCACTTCCCTTTCTACATGACAGTTTCTCCAAATCTCTCCAAATCTCTCCCCCTTCGACATCAATGGAAAAGGGAGACCAAAAAAAATAGGATGTAAACTCATGTACATGGGGACATTGCATATACAAAGAAATTCTAACTCCAAAAACTTCCAAAACTCCCCCTTATTTCAGCAATTCAATTCTTCTCTTCTTATTTTTGTTCATTTTTCTCCCTTTTATTTCCTTTTCTCTCCCCCTTTTATAAAAAAAGTAGGAATTTGAATATTCAAAAACTCAAGTAAAAGTAACACTTTTCACCTGAAATAATTTCTAGTATCTCTCTTTCATAGTTGGAAGAACCTACTTCCAAGCTAACACATCAGAATCCATTCTGGTACACATGTTGTCCAACAAAGCCAACAACATGAATGAGGATGGCCAATCCACAGATGAGCATTATCGTTCACAATCTTCTACATTATAGAGTATTCCAAAGAGATGATCTAACCAGACCTCAAAAATTTCTTTAACAAGCCAGAAAGTTCTCACCACATCTTCCCTCTATCTTTGAACAACCAAAACTCCACTTGTAATTCTCCAACTCTTATTTTTTTTTCCTTCTTTGTCTTTAAAGAAATCAAAATTCTTTCCAATACTATTCATTTCAAATTCAATGACTTCAATTTTGCTTCTAAAATTATCAACTGCATCGGGCCATCAAATAAAATACTTGTAGATTTCCAATAGTTCTTTAATGGATTTCCTTGTCTCATTAATGCATTCAAATAACTTATACTTATCTTTAACACATCTTTTCTCAACCATAGATTCAAACTTATGTCCTTTAGGACCTTCCAACAACATTCTTTCTTCAACCACTTCTATTAAATTATTTGGTAATGAATCAGAAACACTTGAAATATCAATACCTTTCTTGAGTAGATACTCAACCAAAGCATCATCAATTTTAATTCTATCTACCAGAGGGCAGGAACTCCACAATACACCAATCTTCTTCATCTCACCTTTATCTAACATCGTTCGAATATCAATTGGATCAAAAGATTCAGATCCAAGTAGGGATTCTTCTTCATTCTCCTTTTCTTCCAGAATAGTGATGATATCTTCTGTGATAACTTTTCTCTTTTTAGATTCTAGAGGGGAATCACCAATAACAACTTCCAATTCCTTTTTACTGGAGGAAGAGCCCTCCTCAAACCGACTAGACACAGACATACAAGAGCACAAATTCTTCTGCAAGGATTAAGAAAAATATTTTGCAAGCACTTGCATTGTCCTCCATACCTTCCAAATGCCTGTAAATGTGTTTTCCAATAGGGACCCCAGATTCCCACTTAACATTTTCTTTTCTCCATAGCAAGCTCAGAAAGTGAAATACCAGACATGTAAACAAAGACCCAAACTAGAAAGGGTAACCCTCAACCAAAGACATTCATACATTTTCAGTTAGGTTTTCCAAAATTAAGCTACGCAGATCAAATTGCTTATTTTCCTTCACCATTTTGTGTGCAAGATATACAACAATAGCCAAAGTGGAACCTTCATGATTTTTGAAATAGATTTTGTAAGAAATACCATATGCAACATACCTTACAATGGGGTCAACAATAGTATTTATCAATAGGGCCTAGGGGTCTTTGTCGATACTAGTTAGTTCCTCCATCTCTTTGTATTTTACTGTCTTCTTTCCAAGGAGGTCACCAACACTGCACAATCTAGTAATAGCTTCAATTTATTCCTTTGTGATAGGGTAGGGTTTGTCCAAAATAATGGTACCATCCTTGAATTTACTTAATAGGAACAAGATGGATTCTCTATCTATAAACCAAGGAAATTCTCCCCATAAATCCATGCTTAGGGTTTTTATGTTCTGCAAGTCGTTTATCTTTAACTCTAGTTCCATTTCCTTTATTTTTTGATGATCAAATTCTTCAAATTCAACCCCCTTCAGCCTTAGTGGAACATTACCACTTGATTCCTTGTTAATAGATTCCATTGTCATACTTCACTTCTTCAAATTCTTTCTTGCACAACAAAACTTCTTCTTTTACCTTCCTTTTGTAGCCATGAGAGAAAAAGATGCCATCACTTGTTCTTGATTGTTCATAATGATTTCTCCAGATTACCCTAGGATTGCTCCAAATCTCTTCAGGATTGCTTCAAGATTACTCCAAGTCATTCTTCAAATTATTCAAATGCATAGGTGATCCAAATGACTTATGAATTTTTCTTTATACACAATCGTACTACCCTAATTCGTATTAAATGCAATGAGCTTCAAAAAGTTGAATAAAAACCTTCTTTCACTACATTGAGAAACCCTAATTTTCTCCATAAATGAACATGCTTGCACTTTTTCTTCATAACCTCTACCCATTCATTCCTTACAACATATTCTCATGCCAACATCTGACATTCCATATTTCCAAGGGGTTCAAACAATTTTCTGTTAAAGCTCCCCCTAAGACCATGCTAGGTCTAATTCCCAGATGAATTATTTGTAGTGGATGAGGACATAGACACATTTTTCATCTCTGGTTCTTCTTTCTTCTTCCATATCTTGTTAATTTATTTCTTAATATCATCTTTGTCATTCTTCTTCATAGTTTCATTCTCCTTCATCGAAGCAGACTGCTTTCCCTTTTTACTTTTGCACACTTTTGAAATATGTCTCGATTTGTTGTAATTGTAGTAGACAACATTTCTCTGGTTTGTTTGACTTCCATTAACCACTAATTTTCTTTGTGTCCAAATTTTTTATAGGTATAGCAGTAGCCAACAAAGGATTGATTCATTCTACATACATTAAACCATTTCATCATCCGAGTTCTACATTCACTAGCTCTATGTCCAAATTTCTTGCATGCATAACATTATCAGGAGAAGGAACCAAAAAATAGATTCATCCTACTTCTGCACTCAGTTGCCCTATGACCAAATTTATTACATAAAAAACAAACACCATTGAAGGATGGGTACCTTTGAGCATTTGGTTGTTTGATAGGCAGTTTTCTTCTTGGATTTTTTTATCTATTTCCCTTTATCTTGAGTCTTTTGATTGCCAACTAGATTTGAGTTCTACACATTCTTAGAGTTTTCATCAAATTCATTTCCCAAACCACATTTGTGTTTAGAAGGTCTCTGTCTTGATATGAATTCATCAAGCTTGGTGGAGCTTGTCTTGAAATTATCTTCATAGAGTTTTTCTTTCTCCAGATATTATTTTAGGTTTATCACTTCTTGTTCAAGCCTTGAGCATACATCAGACTTACTTTGCACCACTATATTCAAAAAATCTTCAATTCTCTTCTTTTATTCCATTTGCACCTTTAATTCAGTAATCTCTTCATTTTCTTGTTTCAATTACTCACTCACTTCTCTATGTCTTTCTTTGAATTTCTTCAATTTATCTTTCAATTTTTGGATGCATTCATTTTCGTCATCAAGATTTTCTTTCAGATCTCTATTTTCATTTTCAGCCTTGTCAAGGTCTTCAAGAGCAACACAAAGCTCTTCTTTATCCATTTGTTCAATCTGCAAGATATTCCTCAAGTTTTTAGGCTTCCTCCGAGGAACCAGACTCTAATACCTATTGTTGAATATCAAGATACTAAGAGGGGGGGTGAATCGGTATATTCTTAAACTTATTAAACAAACACCATCCAATTACTTCAATGCATCAAACAGTAAAGATGAGCAAAAGCAATAACAAAACATGAAACCACACAACACATGAACACCAAAAATTTTATGTGGAAAACCCAATGAGGGAAAAACCATGGTGAGGATTAACTCACTATATAATATAGTTCCAAAACCAAATATAAAAGAGGCTCACTTCCAAATACAAAATCTCACTGCTTACAAGTAGGACTCACTATCCAAACAAGGAGGCTCATTTCCTACAAAAGATTACTGTAAAAAATGAATTACAACCAAAATAGGAACTAATGAAGTTACACCTCACAAGTGCAGATTCAGTTCCTTTGATGCTCAAAGAATTCACATGCTAGTAGACTAATATTCTCTCTTATTCACACTCAAATTCAATCTACACACTTCAATCTCCAAACTACTTAATATATATCTCTAATACATCTACAAGCATCAATTAGGTCAGCCTAATTAGATGCAATTTTTATTCACCAAAGAAGAATAATTTCCGACTCCAAGATAGTACAAAAATTCTCCAAAAGTAATTCAACTGTGTAGTATGCTAGATCATGTCGGCATGGACCAAAGATATGTCACTCATATAACAAAAATTAATCCATTATACTACCAACTATTTATTAGGTCGGCCATGTATAGACCTAATAACAAAAAGCAACACCAGACCAATTCCAACATGCCATATGAGCATATGAGCACACAATAATGTATAGTTACAAGCTTCCAATATTCAAAAGCCATTTCCCAAAGCCGTGGACAACAATGATCACTGGAGGGGAATTGTGGACCAAAATACAAGGCCAAAAACATCGGAGGGTGTAAACTGGTTCAAAGTATCAGATGAACCTGACACCTTAATCAACATGGTGACATCAATGACAACACAAATTTTGATCTTCTTTATTCTTTCAAAAAGATTCTCATGGAAGGGGATGAAGGATGACAATCTTATTTTTTTTGAGTTCCAAGTATGCCAACACAAAAAAAATGAGCATACTTATCTTGTTGGTTTATTGCAGCCCCATCCTATTCCTACTAAAAAATAGAAAAGTATTTAAATGGACTTCATCACAGGGCTTCCTAAGTTGTAGGGAAAGGATAATATTTATGTGGTAGTGGATAATTGACTAATTTTTCTCACTTTTTTGCCATATCAGCAAGGTTTACAATAGTAAAAGTGGTAGATTTATTTTTTAGGGAGGTGTTTAGGCTTCATGGAACACCTAAGACCATCATAAGTGACAAAGACAAAACGTTCATGAGTTTGTTTTGGTAGGAATTATTTTGATTATGTGGTACGAAGCCGACCCCTAACACTAGTTACTACCCTCAAATGGATGGGAAAACTGAGGTGGTAAACAAATGAGTGGAAGGTTACCTATACAATTATTTTTCTAGGAAACATAAGGCATGGGTTAAGTGGTTACACTTAGGAGAGTATTTCTACAAATCTACCTTCCATATGTCTATTCAGATGTCTCCATTCATGGAATTATATGGTTACGAAGCTCCCAACTTTGTTGATTTACTTTTTGGAGATTATAGGGTGCCCAAAACTAGACATCTTCTTTTGGAGATTCAATACATCATGAGGTCTCTGAGAGATAACATACAACATTCTTAGAATCAGTAGAAGTTGTATGTTGATCAACATCATATTGAGCAAGTTTTCAAGGTTGGGGACATGGTATACTTGAGGTTGTAGCCCTACAAGTAGTCCAAACTCAAGAAGAGTGGGTCAGATAAGCTTAAGTCTCATTTTTATGGTCTATTCAAAGTCACCAGGAGGATTGGAGAGGTGGCCTATGAGTTGGAGCTACTCGAGAGTAGAAAGGTACAAAAAATCTTCCATGTTTCTTGCCTTAAGAAGGAACTGGGTCAGAATGTGGCCCCTTCTATAGAATTTCCTCCTTTGGATGAGGAAGGAAATTTTATTTTGATTACAAAGGCTATATTGGAGGTTAGGGAGTTTAATCTAGAGAGAAGGGTGATTAAGGATTATTTGGTTAAGTGGAAGAATTTTCTAGTGGAGGATGCTTCTTGGGAGATAGCGGATTTTAAAACATCTTGAGTTGCGATTGCTTGAGGGAAAGAAATCTTGGGGAGGTAGGAATGTAGTGTCCCATTCTCACACTTGAGTAGTGGGGTATTCAGTTAGCCTATTCTAGAGTTCCATAGGCTAGTTGGAGTTGGTTATGGGACTCAATGCCAACATTGGGCTCACTATTGGTTTTTCGTAGGACTTTTTATTTATAGTAGTGACTAGTTTGTAGTGCTTACTATTTATAGTAAGCCACAAGGCATCTTAGTGATCTTTAATTTTTTTGTCAGTTGATGTTTTGGTGAGTAATTACTATTTTTAGTAGTTGCTATTTATGGTAAGTCTATTTTGGGTAAATAGTCCTAGGTCCATATCGAATTAGCAATGTTATTCCCAAGGTGGTGTTGGAGAATCTAAGGTTGGATTATTTAATATTTTCTTTTTATCATCCACTTAAGTTATTTTTATAAAATAACTTTATAACTTAAGTGAAGGAGTTGGTGGTCATTGTAAAAAGCACCTTGGAGCCTAATGTTATAACTTAACATTGTTTTAGAAGGTAGCATAACAAAAATAGTTTCCTTATGAGAATTTGGATGCTCAAGGGAGGTATAAGGTGTTAAAAGTTAATTAAATTTTAAAAGGCTCATAAGGAGGGCATTGGAATTGGAGGGAAAAGTATTTCAAACCTAAATTTTCCCTAATTTCCCTCTCACTTTCTATGAAGTTTCATTTTGGCTCTCATTTTCTCATCTTTGAATTGGCAACTTAACAAGATGCTGTCGGAATGACTCTAGAGTTCTTTGGCTAAACCATCACTATATCAAGCTAGTTTTGATGGTGAAAGATCCACCATAGCCAAATTTGAGTGGTTCCATTCAGGAATCACGCTGTGCTACAACAAAGGTCTGATTTATTGAGTTTTGGGATATGAAAGATGAAATTTTTTGTGGTATTTTAATTTGGGTTTGTAGGTGTGAATGTGGTTTGAAGTTTGAATTTTTTAAAAAGTGCTTGGTAAGAATTTTGGTGTGTTTTCTAAGGTTTGATATACTTTATGAAAAGTTCTAGAAACTCAAATTTTACAAGTGGTTGAAGGAAAAATCTATTCATAGCTCAATTTGTATTTGGTTCCTCATTCTAGGTGTTGATACTTTGGGTACCTTATACCTTATACCTAAGGGTTTAAGTGAAGGATCAATTTTTAGAGAAAAATCACCCTCTCTAGGGGCCATAACATTTTTGAGCATTACTAGACAGGGATTATTTGTTGTATAAAACTCAATGTTAGTTCATTTCCAATATTTGAGTTGTTGTTTGGAGGAATTGGAACTGATAGGGGTCTTGGCACATCATCATTAAGGAATTTGGAGGAGATATATGTTGTATTTCTACTATTATAAGTCATTTACTAGGTTTGAAACTTCATATTTCAGGTCTGCTATAACATTGTACTCATCTGATTTTAATATGAAAATGAATGCTCTTAATATTTGTTGCTATCTCTATTGAAAGGCATTGATATCTATTGGTTTCCATATTTATTTGAAAATATTCTCTATGTTGTTATGCTTCATTGAAAAAGTGCATTTGAAACATTCACAAACACATCAATAAAACAAAAAAACAACAAATAGTGAAATCAAAAAAATAAAATCAAGGGTGTATGTTACAAGTGAGATGTTGGATGTTGATGGGAGATATGTGATGTGGAAAAATTATTTGGTAGATTGGATTTTGGATTTTTTGTTTTCCAATCTTGGGATGGTGGATGATGGAGTGTGGATATGAATTTTGAGTGTGTTTGGGACCAACTTTTTCATACACTTTGCATGTCAATATCGAAGAAATTTTTGAAATAGGTGGACACTTTTGATATATAGAAGGCCTCTTTTGATTTAGATCCATATTTTCATTGACTATTGGATTTTGATTTGGATTGTATGCTTTACATGATCCAATTTTCTTTGGGATCCATTTTGACTTTATGTGTCCATTTTGACTTTTGGATTCATTAGCTTCAACAAATTGACCTTGATCTTTTTCTTTTCAAGGATTTTTCTTTTGTTGGTCATAATTAGTGGGTGGAGGGATTTTGGAATGATGGTTTATGATGTGTATGGTTGGAGTGATAGCAAAAACCTCATTATAAGCACTATTCATGACTACTATGTTGATATTCACATTAGATAAAGTTACCCCCAGTATCATGGAGTTACCACTAACACCACTAGATTTATTGATTGATGAATAAACAAGACCCTAATATATAGGATTGTTGAAAAATTGTACTAGCTCCAAAATACCCTGTTCATGTAGACCTAAACCTTTTCCTTGATACCACATTTGTTGAAAAAATTGGTTGACAATAAGATATGTGTTGTTGGGAACCATAAATGATGGTTATCTTCTCATTAGTAAGAAATCTTGCTTTGTCAAGAGTAAGTTATCCGGTTTGAGAGGCTACTAGTGTTTCATCATTCTATAGGATATTGATAGGATCTATAGTAATTTGTTTATCAATATTTTTGATATGAGTTTGAGGTCTAAGGAATTTTGACTGTTCTTCAAAATGTGTTGTTGCCTCAAAGTTGATATAAAACCCATCTTCATGGCCATTTGTTATTGTATTTGATAGTATAATCCTAATTTATTCCTATTCACATTCTGGGACACCGAGTGGGACCCACATCCCTATCTATAACGTTCAATTGAGTTTCTTAGAAAATTTTAGGTTATAGGTTACAATGGTGCAATTGAACACAAAACTGTGCTTTTAACAACATTTTTATGCATTTGAAACATAGATCAACACTTATAACAAGTTTTGGGATTTACAATGACACTTTTGACATTTTTTGACGCCTTTATTATAATGAGACTCTAGAAATCTATAGTGACACCTTTGATTGCACAATGACGCTTTTGAGGTAATGAGATCAATGGTGGTTGTAATGTCATTAGTAGGAACACTTGATCTAACAAAAGTAAGTGATATTTGTTGATAGGTTGTTGGTGTTTCATCATTCTATGAGATGTTGATTGGATCTATAGTATTTTTTTGATGAAAGTTTTTGATATGAGTTTGAGGACTAAGGAATTTTGACTATTCTTGAAATTTTTTTGTTGCCTCAAAGTTGATATAAACCCCTCTTCATGTTCATTTGTTTGGTTTCTAAATTAAGGATTTGGAAGAATAAAGATAGGACATGCTATTATTAGGAAATAAACAAAATAAGTATTTTATTTATTTTTAGAGGAATACACAAACTAAATAAATTAAATAATAATTAAATTTTGGAGGAATAATTAGCTAATTAAATAATTAATAAATTATTTAATTATGGGAGATAAGAAAGAATGCTTGATTTTTTTTTTTAGACTACAGGAATTGGTTAGGTATTTGTCCCCCTATAAACTGTAGTGTGCCTGGTAAACTTTTTTCACGTGATCGGTGGCGTTGGCATGACCCGCTCTCCAGTACCACTGGTTTGGGAGGAGACTAGACCTTGTGACCTCTTTCCTAAAACATGATGCTTTAGCCAATCAATTTATCCCCCCGCCCCAATGCATGATTTAATTAAATAACTAAAAATATTTAATTAAAGTGCATGAGGGAAAATTATTTAATTAATTAAATAATTGAAAAAGAGGCAATGAAGGAAAAAATGATGAAATAATTAAATAATAATAATTTTTTAATTAATGAAGTGAAATGGGTTAGTTTAATCAAATAATTGGAAATTATTTAATCAACAATGATGAAAGGGGTGATGAGTGATAATGAATGGAAATGATAAATTATAAGAATGTGTGATGTGTGATGATAATATGAAATTGTGAATTAGAATAATGTGTTAGAAATTTTTAGGTGTTTACAATTGAAAACTAAAAATAAACTACAATCTTCATTGCATGACTATAATTCTTAGGTGAAACCACCTCAAAGAACAAAAATTTTTTGTCCTCTGCTCTTTCCTAGAAAGCAAGAGGGTTTTCATCCTTTGAATTTGTGAAGGAGGGGATTCACTATTCCCAAGTCCTAAGACAAATAGGGTTTAAAGGGAATGAATTACCCTTTCTCACCTCAATGGAAAGACTCAAGTGATGAAGGTTCAAGATGAAAGAGATTGCAAACATGTATTGAAATATAGTTTTTGATATGATAAAAAATAAAGGCCTTGAGGAACTAAAAGAGAAGATTGTAGATATTTTTGGGAGAAGAGGATAAGCTCTCGAATAAAGGTTGTCATCATGAGAGTAGGATGACAACATGCCACATTTTCATCTCAAGGACGTGCTAGCATCTTGTATAGACAAAGAGTTAAACCCATGTAAAAAACTCAAAGAATCTATTAACTACTTAGAATCCAAGGCGTGGTTACTCTATTGATTTAATAGAAAGAAAAGATGAAAGTAAATGAAAAAGGAGGTGAGATATTAACTCACAAAAGGTCCTGCATTTTGAAGCCTTCCATAAATCTTCACACAAACAACCTGCACACATGACAAACAATGAAAAATGTTGGGGTTGTTTTGGGGCTTGCCTCAATCAAACCCCATTTTGGTTTTTCCACCTCCACAGACAACCAGATAGATAGAGAATAGAAAATACACAAAGTAAAGTAGACACAATGAGTGATAAAAGAGAACCCTGTGATGGAGGAGAACTCATGTCATGAAATAGATAGCTAAGTATAAAAGTAAACCTTGCTATGGAGGAGAACCCATATCATGGTATATAGACACAATAAAATATGCTAGAAAAATAGAAAATAAAGCAAGAGAGAATTACCAATAGTTTATGGCTCCCTCTTGGCTTGAAAAATTTGGTGGTTTAGAAGAAAAATATGATGAAGAGGTGAGTATATACCTCCTCCTATTTTTTACCACCAGTGAGGTGGGGTGTAAATAGGAAGAATGGAAGAACAATGTGTGTTGGAAAAAATGGACTAAAAATGACCTATATATACTTGGGAGGCCCCATAGAAGGGTCATTTTCACTATTCACTGTGAGTAAATTGAAACTTTTGTGAGAGAAAAATCAACAAAATGTCTTGTAGATGTGATTACATGGACACCAAGATCAAGAACTTGCATAGGGTCATACTTGAGGGTGACATGGTTGATGAGGTACACAGAATTTGACCCTTGATGTTCATTTTTAGGCATTTTTTTTAGTTTTTCCAATTCAAGAGAAACATAGATGTCTAATCGGTGCAAAGGCGTCTGACCAAAATGTTGTAATCCTGATGGTGCATTGGCGACATCTAGCCATGTTGGTGTCCACCATGTGCACTTTCATCCAGGTAGAATTCATTGCGGTCATCCTCAAATTCCAATGCATTGTGTAGATGTCTACATGGCGCACCTCCATCCTAGAGGCCAACTTAGAATTTTTTTGATGTAGAAGTTAGAATTTCATGATTTAGCTCAATTTGATGTGAATATTATTTTCTTTGCAAGATTAGCTAGAGATGTGAGAACACATAGGCAAAAATGTGCTTACTACACTTCAGGATCAAGCCACATAGATGCATCCTAATGAATAGGACTATATTCGACATGTGGGCTTATGGTGGGCGTATACCCTCCTAGAGATTCTATATCACCCATCTATGCTCATGACACTCATAGAGTGGAATCATGTGACTACCTCCTAGTTCTACCTGCCCACAAGAGAGATGAAATTCACTCTCAAGGACGTGTACCAAATCATCGGCCTACCCATCCATTGACGATTGATGGATTACAATGATACACAGTCAACTCAAGAGGACCTAGAGGGCCAATGATATTACATCAGATGCACAAAGGCCAATGATATAATTGACCACATCTACATATAGTGTTTTGAGAAGGGATGAGTGGTAGTCCCACTTATTTGAAGGGCGATGCTAGTCACAGTCACCCTCTGAGCTATTATGGAAGGTTGAGGCTCTCACCTACATAGGGGCCTTACCCATGATATTTATGAGATGGGGTGGTAGAACATTTTTGCTTGGGGCCATAGCATGCTCGCCCATTTATACTATGAGTTAGGGTAATATGTACATTATGAGTTTTCTAGCCTCACAACCTACACACTCCTATAGGTGTGGGCTTTTCCACACATTATAGCCACCTGAACGGTTAGGTTTCCATAGGGTGTAGCCCTATTACCCCAATGGCATATATGTACCCATTAGTATGTGATTAGAGGAACACAAATCTACATTTTTGGTGGCTTCAGATGGATTCTTTGTGGTTGCATGAGGTGAGATGGTGACCACATAGAGGCATGGGTGGCCCACAAATAGGTGGTAGTTGTTATAATGCAACATGATCTTCTCCTAGTGGGGAATATTGATTATATTATTGTTCCTTATTATTGGCATAGTGTCACTCAATAGTTCAAGATTTTGTAGACCATTCCCCTGACTCCTCCCTCATTCATCTAATCAATGAGGAGCACCATGAGATTGGGAAATCATCATCATTCAACCATAGTAGACGTTGTTGTCAGTGATGATGGGTTAGATAATGCTGATCATCCTACGATGTTGATGATCAATGATGTCAGGGTAACGTATGGGTACACAATATGGTGTGTGATAACAAGTCCCTCCCTAATTTTCTTAGCACATACTAGTACATAGGAGAAAGGAGGAAAAGGAGGGGGAGAGGATCACAGTGGTGGAGGTGACAAAGAGGAGGGCGAGGCAATGGGTAAAGCGACAAAGAGGATGAGACAATGGTAGAGGCTTTCATCCCCCAATAGCTATCCTAGTCTCATTGACACCTCCTTCAACAACTAGAATCCCACCTATAATGGCATCAATAGCAATAACATGCATAGGTCCTAGTGTTCCACCTCCTCTAGGTCCACACTGGCAAGTGGAGGATCTAGGTATGAGAGTGATTTGTGCTAGTTCCTTTTAGTACTTTATGTTTTAGTTTCATCTCATATATATCTGATCATGTTTTATATGTATATCATTTGGTATTGATAGATTCTACTACTTCGTGGTTGCAACGAACACACAAGAGTGGATCAATTTTATCAAGTAGTGTGTCTCTGAGGTGGCCCCAATTGTGCCAATATAGGGGAGCTTCCTTGATGTGTACAATTTCACATCATCAAGGTGAGATACCCACTTATTTGAGTGTGTTGCACAATTGAGGACCACATACAAGGAGACACATGTAGAGGTTGTGTAGAGGATCGTTGATGTCACCATTGTGTTTGAGCAGTAGGATCAACATGTGACCGAGATTTGCACTGCCCTTATCGAGTGAGATTAGGCTAGAATATGGAGAAAGAGTTTTGAGAGGGCATGTGATGCCTTGCAAAGACAACTCGATGACCTCAGAGGACAGGCAACAACCGTGAGGCCAGGTGTAGATCCCTAGGTGAAGCAACTTTACGAGGAGCTATGACATACTTTGGAGTGAGAGGAACTACTCCAAATGGAGGCTATGAAGCTATACAAAGTGGTACGAGGATTGTGTATGAGCCTATCAATTTTATGGTCACATCGATTGTGCTCCATCACATTTTTTCAACATTGACCTTTATTTCCACCAAGACCAAAGGGCTCAAGTAGCCATACACTAAAGGGCTAGATGCCAATTTTGGATGTGACATATTTTGTATATCGATGATATTATTTTATACAATATTATTTTGATGTATATGCACATACAAATATACAATCATCACATTTTGATACAATGGTGTGATACATGTACATGACACACACACACATATATATGAGATTTTTGGTTTGACATCATGGTGTTCTTTATGTGTACGATTTTTACTTTCATGTATGATTATGTGATGGATTTTATATTTATGAATGTATGTTTAGATTAGATGTTATAATGATTTAAAACACACACATGGATGTATGTTAATTAAATAAAATGATGATCTAATTGTCCAACCAAAAGATTTAATCAAATGCAATGCACAAATACACAACATAAAAAAACACATGTATATTTATAATTCCTAATAAAATAAATTAATTCATATACATATGCTCACATCATAACACAAAATACAAGGATAATGTGTTAATGAAGGAATGCCACAACATAACAAACTAAAATTCGTGAGGGACAAGCATCATGCATATGCCACATAAAAAATATGCATAGTATTAATGAAGATGCATTGCATTGATGAGTTATTTTGGAGGCGTTCCATCCATAGATGACAATCTATAGGAACAAAAACCATACACATAGATGATAATGTAAGGACTTATAAGTTGGGGCTAAACTTCCCCTTTTGATTAGGTGACACATTTACATTTCTCTGATTCTCATAGAGAACCAGATCACCTACCTTGAAAGTCCTAGAAAGAACACCTTGATTATAATGTTTGGAGATTGATCATTGATAAGCTTGAAGATGATCAAGGGCCTGCAATCAATGCTCATCGATCAACTCAAGTTGATGCAATTGATTAGCATGGTAAGTTTCATCATCAATTAATCCTTTAAGGTAAACTCACAAGGATATAATTTCCAACTCTAAAGGCATGATATCCTTGGAACCATACACAAGGTTATACGACATTGTGCCAGTCATTGTACAAACACTCATGCGATATGTGCATAGGGTGTATGATAAATGAGTATACCAATCTTTACATATTTATTCATCATTTACAAATAATTAGCTTAATATTTTTATTAGATGATTCAACTTGGCCATTAGATTGAGGATAGTATGGTGTACAAAAGTGATGTTGAATGTGAAAATTTTCCAAGAATTTATTTACCTCTTTATTCTTGAATGATATACCATTATCAGAAACAAGGGTAGAAGGCAATCCAAAATGAGTAATAATATTATTTAGAAGAAAGCTATAGATTGCTTCAACGTTCATGGATTGAAGTGGAATAGCTTTGATCCATTTCGTAAATTAATCAATAGCAGTAATTATGAAGACATGTCCTTAGAAGATGGAGGTGATATTTTTTTGATAATATCCAATCCCCATTTTGTGAATGACCAAGGAGAGGTTTGATTTTGAAGCTCTTGAGTAGGAGCACGAATAATATTGCTATGATGTTGACACTACAGATACTTCTTGATAAAGGAGAAAGAGTCTTGTTCCATTGTTTTCCAAAAGTATCCCATGTGAATCAATTTTTGTACGAAGGATTTAACACCAAAATGTCCACCCCCAGAGCTTGAATAGGCCTCTTGACAAGAAAGGAGTTTCCGCATTAGTGAGAAATCAAAGAAGAAGACCATTATAATATTTTTGATAAAGAACATTAGACAACATAATGTATCAGATTGAAAGTTTTCATATCTAAGTGCGAGCATTTTTCATCATGTCATTGGGAAAATTTACAGTCTTCAGATAATTATAAATGTGAGAGTACCATTCCCCAAGTCTATGTGAGTGCACACTAGAGCATCAGATTCAGGTTGGTTTGAGATAAAAAGAGAGTGGAGAATGTAAAGCACAAAGTGGCATTCTTCTATGCCATCGTCCAGAGACACAAGGGAGCCTACACTCGCCATTGCATCTACGTGTCAATTTTCTCTTTGAGGAACATTTCTATGGTGAAAGAAGAGAAACTATCAAGAAAGGATAAGGCTAGATCCTAATACTAAGATAGCTTATTCTTTTTGGCTTGATACGTTCTTGTAATTTGATTTATGACAAGCTCAAAATCACCATGTATACACAAATGTTTAATATTTAAAGCTATCATGGCATGCAAGCCATCTATAAGGGATTCATACTCAATGGTGTTAGTGAAATAAAATTCTAAACGAAAGGATAAATGAACTAGCTTACCTTTCGATGAGACTAAAACTACACTTGCTTTGGAGCCAAATTGACATCTCGATCCATCAAAATACATCTCCCACATAGGTTCATGGTTTACTACAAAAAAGTATTCATACAGAAATGATCTAGATTAGGGAAGGAGTGAGATGAGAGAGATTCTTCCAATTTATTGGCAAGAACTTGACCCTTAATTGATTTTTGTGTTATAAAATTGATTTCAAACTTAACGAGCAACAATACCCATTTTTCCAATCTTCCTGAAAGATCGTTTCTAGTGAATAGATGCTTTAGGAGATCAATTTTTACAATAACATGAGTTTCAACATGAAGAACATAATGGCCTAAATTTTATGTTGCACAAAGGAGAGCCAAAACATTTTTCTCCATGGTGGAATAGCAAGTTTCATAATCAACGAGAATACAAATAATGTAGTGGACTGCTCTTTCTTTACCATCATTATTATGTTGAGCTAACAAAGTTGCTAAAACATGAGGTGATGCAAAGATATAAAGAAAAAAGGATCTATCTTACATAGCCAACACTAAGATAGGAGGATTGGATAAATAACTTTTGATGGAGTCAAAATCTTTTTCATATTCATCATCCCATAGAAAGTGAACATCTTTCTTCAACAAATACGTGAAGGGAAGGGTATGATCAACCAATTAAGATAAGAATCTAAGAATTTTTTGAATATTCCCATGCAAACTATGTAGCTAAGAGATGTTTCTAGGTGGAGGCATGTTAATAATTACATCAATTTTATTTGTGTCAACTTCGACTCCATGATGAGAAACAATAAATCCTAAAAGTTTACTGGCATTGACATTGAAAACACACTTAAGAGGATTTAGTGTCATCTTATAGAGTTGAAGCCTCTCAAAAATAAGAAAAATATTTACAACATGATCTTGACGAGTTATAGACTTAGCCAAGATGTCATCAATGTAATCTTCTAGAATTTTATGAATGAAGTCATGAAAGATACGGGTCATCGCCCATTGGTAAGTTGCTCCTACATTCTTTAACCCAAAAGGCATGACCACATAATAGAAAGTACCCTAGGGGTTAGTGAAGGTTGTCTTATATTGATCTTTTGGGTTAAAAAAAATCTGATTATAGCCCAAGAAGCCATCCATGAAGGAAAAAAATGCATGGCCTACAATTGAGTCTACAAACATATCTGTTATACCCAAAATAATTTTTTGCTTTTAAGAGAATTTTTTGTTAAAATGATCCAGGTCATGTAAAAATGTTGCCAAAAGTATGTTTTAGGTCAAACAAAAGGTAATTTTTTTGCGAGTTTATGTCAAGGAACATGTGTGCAAAATTCTAGAAAAATGAAAATTAGGGTTTCGTGCCCCTATTTTTAGGGAAACCCCTGAAAATAGGACCTTGCAAGAATTCATTGAAAATGATTTTGATAGGATGAATTGAATTCATGATCACACTAGTCAAGTCAAAATCACCAAAAAATTAGTTTTACTTTGGTGGGTCTATTTTCATTTTTTTAAGAATAAAGTTAGGAGCTCTACAACCATTAATGGCAGATTGGCCAATATCGGGTGTTGAAAGCTAAGCTTCAAAAGCTTCAATGGAGAAACCATGGTGAAAATATTTTGAAAAGATGTTATCTCATGGAGGGGATTCCCAAAATTAGAAAATGTCAAAAATGACTAACTCTGGAAAAACCAACGCCTTGCTACCAAGGAGGACATGCAGTTACACTTGGGAAAAGTGCCCCTACTAAAGAAAGGCATCCTTGAACAAGAAGATCCTAATGTAACTTTCAAGAAGAATTGTCTTCATATGATCTCTTCAACAACAAATCAACCTCACAAAAAACCTATAAGCTAGCTTGCAAGGCATATCAAATGACAACAACTATTGATCATCAGAGCATGCATAGTTAGTGGAAAATCAATGCATAACAAAGCAAAGGCACCCTTGCTGGCTAGGGGTGCCCTTGAATCTGAGACCCCTGATGAAGTTTCCAACCATTGTTGTATACATGGCATATGCTCAGCTCTTTGTCAACTTCACAATCAATCTAACTATGTGTCCATATGACCTGTTAAGCAATTAGAGGCAAAGATCAAGTAGAAAACACCTAATGGTGAAAGCTGAAGGAAGAATGCCAAGAAATTGGCTAAGTGTTGGTCAAAAGAGTCCCTGCTGAAGAAAGACACCCACCTTTTTGGGTAGTCAGATGCAACTTATGAGCTTAGTTACCTCGAGGATAATCTTCTCCATTATGATTGATCTCAACAAAGACACCGTCAACAAAGACAACAAACTAATCTAACACCTGACAACAAAGATCAAACTAGGGCCACTCTCGAAGGTTGAAAACATGAAAATCATAAGTCAAAAAGCTAAAGGAACCCCTGTTGGCCAAGGGCACCCAAGATTTTGAAGAACCTAAACTAACCTTCCAAAGCTGAGATACCAATCATCCTTTCTAGGACTAAGCTGGTTATCCACCCCATGTTTTGGTGAGATCATCAGGCTCACTAATCAATAGTGATCTTGACTAAGTCTGGAGCTAAAAGCTCCCCTGTTGAGGAAAGGCACCCCTGATTTGAAGGCATCAGATTCAGTCTTTGAACTTTTCATCTCCTAGGCACATTTAACTAGGGTTGTTCCATCTTAGCAGTGAATCTATCAACATTAACTAAAGATCAATTGAATGACATAAAGCAAGGATCAAATAGAGGCACTTGAACATAAAAAATGATGAAAAAGTGTTCAAACTCAAAAAGGATGCCTAAAAGGGAAAATCTAGATTTTTTGACAAGAGTTAGAGATTTTGAAGGCTTGTCATGTCCAAAACATCCCACAATCAGTGGAAATTAGGGTTGAGAACTCTAGATTAGGCATATTAACTCCCCAATCAGGTTTTGGATGCCCAATTGATGCTTGTGACCCCAAATTGACATATCAAAGCATCTAGGAATCCATTCTTCATTATTTCTTTGTAGGTTGAGGAGCCAAGAACAATATTTTCTTCTCCAAAATTTCTTTTCAAGATCAAACAGGGAGGTTTTCACCGTTTTTCATATTTTTGAAGATCAGTTGGACAGAGGGACAATATATCAGAGGTTGCATCTATAGGCATAATTTTCCAACAAATCCAAAGAGGTAGTTGATAAATTCCAAAATTCTTCATCTTTTTCCTCTTTTCTTGTCTTAGATATTCTTGCATGTATAAGAAAACAACAAATAATCACAGATCTGACCAACTGGGTATGATCAACATAACTTTTTCAACAAACCCACATGTTATATTTTTCCAGAAAAAGTAGCCCTACTGCCCCTATTTTTTAGGCTTTCAAAAAAAGGTCATAATTTTAAAAAACAAACAGACTCAGTTTGTTCAGCTCTCAAGCACTAACAAAACCCATGTGTTGGATTTTTCCAAGAAAAATCATTTTTTGGTGCCTCCCTGCCTCTACCATCAAAGGGCTCTTGCATGCCATAGAAAAATTTGTATTTTTGAATTTATGATGATCTAGGTTTGTTTAGAAAATCATTCTCAACAAAACCCACGTCTTAAAAAATTTCGTAAAAAATTGCCCCGATAGGGCTATTTTAAGCAGCTCCAGAAAAAGTTGTTCGAACAGTATTGTGTGTATGTCAATCTTCAAGGTTATTGTTGTGCCTATAACACACACGCCCCATTCGGAATGGGGACCCTCTCTTTTTTGTTGCATTATCGGGTCATTTTTGCTTCACCTCATTTTGCGTGCCCCTTTTTGACATCATTGATGGTCAACACATTCTCAAAAGTCCCATTTTAGGGTTGACCTAGTTTTGCCCCTTTGAAAATGCTAAGTTTTGAGCCCTTTCGGGTTTTTTCTGTTAGTCAGTTTTTCTAACATCCATGGCGCCTTACGGGCCCATATCTTCGGGTTTCCCCTTTCAAGTTTCCCCTTGCGGGTTTCCTTCTCGGCTTTACTGATTCACATGACCAACAGTCAACATCTTCTCAGCCTCCGGACCTCGATGCTTTCCTGGATCATTTGAATCACTTGTTAAACTTGGCAGTTGTGACCTTTCGTCTTTCGGGCCTTCAGACCCTGGCCCCCGGACTTCTGTCCCCATGCCACCATCTTTGCCTCACCATTGCTGATGGCCCTCGAGCTTCGTCTTTCTGGTCCCTAGACCCCAGAGTTTGTTTTGTCGTTTGGGGTTTCACTTTGTAGAATGTTTTGAATAGCTGTTGTTGGATGTCTTCCTGATTGTCGGACCCTGAACCTCCCACTGCCGTCCAAGAAATTTGAAACCACCTACTTGACCTGCCACCGTACCAAGCATTTACTAAGCTATTAATGGCATTGGGGGCTATTTAAGCGAGTTTTGACCAGTCATTTTCACATGACAGGAAGGAATTCAAAGTGCTCACCGACCCCAACATCCTCTATCTCTGCGCTTGAGATCCAGTTTCATTGTTCCTCATGAATTCGACATCAAACTTCTTTGGGCCTTCGAGGTAGGCTCACCACCCACCTACCCTTTCCTTATTCATGAAACCATGAGCTTAAAATGAAATAAAAATAAAAAATGAAATAGAAATATGGTAGGATAGTGCCCCTAACCTAAAACCCATAAATTAGAAAATTGAAAATCAATAGATTGGTGGCTAAAAATCATAACTGGAATCTGACCTCCCCATCATTGTTCTTAGGAGCAGGCGACCACCTCTTTTAGGCCCAGACCTCTCTACGGTCGTGCGTGAACAGTTAAAAACTTAGAGAAAAATATCAGGTAGCCAAACTTCCCTCGGGTCTCGGCCTCCGGACTTCCCCTCCCGGGTTTCCATTGTGCCTCTATCGTTCCTAATGGATTTCCTCCCACGTCCTTCCAAACCTCGAACACTGAACACATGAAGTCCATCACAAATGTGCAAACAAAATCAAACTGCAAAGTTATCCTTGGACTCCGACCCCCGGACTTCTGTCCCCGCATCGCCGTCTCTGCTTCGCCATTTCAAATGGCTGCCCCTGGGCGTCTTTTCAGCTCTCGGGCTTCGGTCGTCCTTTTTCTCAACACAATTTAAACTAGGAAATTGAAATGTGCAAACTTCATCTAGACCCAAACCTTCAGAATTTTGTCTTCAAAATTCCATGCCGCTTTCACCGTCCTGAACGACCAAGCTAGTCTGCCTTTTCGGACACCGAACCCCGACCCTCAATCTACCGCTGGGATTTTTATACCAACTGTTAATCTGCCTCAAGTATAATCTTCCGAACTTTCATCCATGTTTCACCATTTTTGCATGGCTATTTCATAGCAGCTTCCCAACCTAGGCAACCTAGACTCCGAAACCTGACTCCTGGAATGTTGTTTGCCCTGCACCGTTGCAAACAACTTGCCTACAACTAAAGCCTGAATGCTAGAATGTTGGCTCAATCGGCCTCCAAATCGAAAATGGACTTTGACCCACTTCCTAAAAATGAACTTTCTTTCACATCAACCCTTTATTGAACAAATCTAGGATCGAGAAATGTCTTCGGGAATGACTTGCCTCATTTTCCCTTTCAAACGACATTCTAACAGAGGAAGTCTGACCCTTGGGGCCTGAGTCACTTGTCTGACTTCCAATGGTATTATTATCAAATGTTAGGATTTTCTTAAATGAATGTTGTGGATCTAACCTTGATTTGCAGGGATTTGTTCAAGGCCATGTTCTCATGTTAATGTTGCTGACTCTTGTCTTTCTTTGCAAGATTTATGGAATCTGGTGTAGAGACCTCTGTGACGGACAAGGACAAAGGGAAAAGAACCACCAAAGCCCCTCAAGGCAAAGAAGATAAGGATAAAATGAAATATCAATTCCAGGGGGCACCCTTGCATTCCAAGGTCACAACCAGTTGGAAGAACATCACAAAAAAAAATATCAGGAAAGTCGATATTGATGAGTTTATGTGAAGAGTTAGGATTGATCCAAAGATAGACAATGCAAAGTTGATCAAAAGCAGCGGACTTTCCAAAGCTGCAGGTTTCACACCCGCATTGGTGGCCCCCGAGCTGGTAATGGCATGCCGGGAGGCATACCAAATTGAAACAAGAATCATTGTGGACAAAGATGGCAACATCTTGGCTGATGTGTCCCCTCTTAGGGTATCTCAAACCTTCCACATCCCCGCCTTCGAAAGCATGGAGACCCCAACCATAGAGGAGTGCAAAGCATTATGGGATCAAGATCCTATAAAATGCAAAAAATTGATCAACTAATATTGGTTGAAGGACAGGCGGGCCAATGCTGGCAAAGTCCCTCAAGAGCTCTACTGCAGCGATTTCTTTGAAGACTATCACAACCTGGTCACACTACTAAGCTGCATAATGGGCCTTCCTGCTATGACCTTCTTCCAAGAATGGATGCTATATTTTGTTGAACAGATTCTCCATGGGGGTGAAGCTGCATTCTATTGGGGAGAAATAATCAGCAATTGCTTTCATGAGCAATTCGTCAATGTGAAGAAGACATCCAAATTCTACATGACGTCCTACCTGGTCTATTCACTTGCCAATAGACGACATTATAATGTATTGTCTACAATTCCTAATGAGGCATCAGGAAGAGAGCTCAAACCCTATGACAAATACCTACAGCTGTAGTATAGGAATTTCAAGAGGGACAACTGTAGGGTAAATGATGCTTTTACTACCTACATCATTCGGTCTCTTGGAGGTGATTTTGAGAGAAGAGTCTCTCATAGTGCTAGGGCCCTTCTCAAGCATTATTCCTTCCTGTTCATACAATTCCCCAAGTTCACCTACATTCGTGCCCAAGGATTCACATAAAGGCCGAATAAGTTGCCCCGGTACCGTAATGACCATATTATACTATTGGAACTAACTTGGCAGATGTGACATATACACCACATTCTGAGTAGTAAACATCTGGAAGGAAACCCCTATCCCGTTGGACTTGGCCAGGGGTTGTATCAAATTCATACTTCCTAATGTGCGGGAAACTCAGAGAAGGAGTTGGCCGAATACCACTTTAGGCAGCATAAAACCAGGCCGCAGATGGACCCATACAGTCATATTAGAAAGGCACTTGGACCAGAGTATGCCCACCTCCATCATGTTGAGGATTTTTGGAGTAATTGCAAGGATGGCTTTGGGGTGCAGGTACAAAATTATATGCGTATGATGACATACTTTGTGAGGAGGGTGAACCTGTGTCCACTTCCAGATTAGTTTGAAGAAGATGAGAGCACAGTGATCGATCCAAGGTATAGTTCCATTACAAATCTATTGTTGCCTTTAATTGATTGGGACGAGCAAGAGGTTGATGACCTCAACATTCTCACGAAGCCTATAGAGGCTCAAAAAAAGGAATGGATTGACAGGCAGGTCGCTCGACTAAAACAACAAGGAGTCGCCTTAACATTCAAGGGGCTCAAAAGTGAGCCAAGTGTTTCTGATGGTGGGGCGGTTTCCACTACAACTCGAAAAACATCCAAATCCATGCCATCTATCAAGTTGAGAAAGAGAAAGGAGGTTGATTAGCCACAACTTAACCCAAAGGTGTATGCCAGAAAGGTCTCGGAGGGTGAACCTCCTAAGAAACATAGAAGAATAGGCAGTGTTTTGGAGATGCCTGTAATACCTGAAGATCCACTCCATGAGGGTGAGGAGGTGGAGACTGACCCACCAAGGTCTCCACTTGTTTCATTTGCTGCTACAATTTCCACTACTATTTCCACCATCCCACCACTTCACTTGCAATAGTTGCTTCCTCTCCACCTACAATGGACATTTTTTCTACCTCACCTCCACTTCTCTAATCGTGCAGGTCATATCGGTGGATTCATCCTCCATCACTACCTCACCAATCTCATCATCCTCCATGTATCCTTCCCTTCCACCCACTTCATCCATTATTGCAATTCCTACCCTCACTCTCCCTGAGTCCTTTGTTAAGTATATGCAAAATGTGTCATTTGAACTTTCAGGAATGCTTGCAAATCCAAAGGTGCAAGTTGCAATTGCCCAAGCAATGGTTAACACCCCAAATCTCCCTCATCCTACGGAACCACCTAGAATGGAGGCTACAATGCAAATCTCAGATGACCTCAAACAATGCCAACTAGAAGTAGCCAAGAGGCTGGAAGATGAGGAGTTTGAATATCATGAGCATCCAATATAAGAGCATTTAGTGATCGATGAGGTGGCCTATGAATCTTCTAGTGAGGACAATGAGGATCAAGGGACAAACATAAGGCAAGAAATAGCTGATCTAGAGCTAGATTCAGAGTGGAACAAGCATCTCAAGGAGATTAAGGACAAAGAGGTTGAAGGACAACTTACGATTGAAAGAATTGTTGCTTCAGAGACATAAGGCATAAGGTCTCCTATAGAGGGACATGATCAAGCCCCAGAGCATGATGAAGAAATTTCCATCTACGAAGATGAACAAGAGGGTAAGCCCGAGGAGCATGAACATGACTTAGAGGAAAAAGAAAAGTATGTTGAAAGGGAAGACCACTCCGACAAACAACTACTCACCAAATTTCCTACCAAACTTATAATGCTGGTGCAAGATTTCGATGAGAAGAAGGAAGATATAAGAATTGAGCAGGAAGCTCTCAGTGAAAAAGCCATTGTAATTAGGGTGGAGGACAAAAAAGATCAACATGAATCACCCAAGGAAGGGCCCCAAATTCTCGACTGGCTAGAGGATCAGCTTAAAAAGAAGACTCCCGACCTAAAGGATCTGAAGACAAGATTGGAGGCAATAGTGGCTAGAGATCAGATTAGTACTAAGAAGGAGAAGAAGACAAGAATCAGATCAAAGGTAGCGATGGATGCTTCCAGATCCAGCACAGTGCAAATAGCTATGCCGATGGTTGGAGAACAAGGAATAAGCTACAATGTCTCCACCATTGACTTGGGAGTGCCCACCAGGGAGCAAAAGGTTGACCACCTCTGGGAATCAGTCACCATAGTGGTGCACCTTATCCAGTAGGATAAGGTTTTGAAGGAAGAGATCAAGGCACAGGTGGCTGATTTGATGGCCTACATCCAACAATGGTCATCTCGAGATGAACAACCTACCACATCATTAGCCCCGCCGTAGTTGTTGTCCCATGAACAAATTAGTAAGCTGGAAAGAAGGAGGAACTTGGATAAGACTACAAAAAACTTGTTCCGGCACGTCTTAGACATTGGGAATACGGGCATCAATTTGGTTGTCCAAACAACAAACAAGTTCCTAGAACTGCAAACATCTCTTTAAGGCATGAGACGAATCTATGAGGAGTTCCCAAAGAATTATAAGGGTGCCTACCCAAAAAATTGAGGCTATCCTGGCACTGTCGAGTGAAGTTTGGGAAAAGGACCTTTCCTTCAAGGATGATGACCATTGGTTAATGGATGTGTGGAAGGGGGACTTTGATCACTGAAAGGGAAGGCTGGAATAGATCCTAGAACGAGTGATTCTAGATATTGAATGGGCCAAGGAGGCTAGAGGAGATTGTGCTAGATTTCTCAAGTTGGTGACAGGGTACAAGGTGCCCACTGCCAAGATCAATTCAAAGAGCATAAAGCTTCACTTCCAAAAGAAAATGGAAGATGGGATGTCGACTGAAGTTACCATAGAATTTATGAGCTTTGCTACTCGAGATTTCACCTAGTTTGAGCTTTTCAGGGAAAACGCTGCCAAGTATGACAAAGACTAGGAAAAGCTCATTAAATAAAAGATTCCATTAGATTTTCTTTATTGTTCTAGTTTCCTTTTAGTTAGCTTTGTTAGATTTATTAATGTTGTTTGTGATTGTGGATATCCCTACTGTGTTGATGCTTTTCGTGTCCATACTTTTATTCATTTGCTGCTGGTAGATGGCTGTGCAAATTTAGTCTAGACTTAGATTTTAAAAGTTGCCTCTAAAACTTTGTCATTATTCATACGTGTGTGTGGCTGAGTGATGAATGATCTGCAGTCCTTAGAAGATAGCATAGATTTCATGATACTGTGAAACTTCTGGTTAAGTGAAATTATATTTTAAGAAAATTGTCCACAATAGGAACCTCCATGATAATTGTTCATTGGTAGTTGTAGGTCTAGGAACTTTCTCTCTTCCCTGCCTTTTTCCTTTTTTTTAGAAATAACCTATGCTAAGGTTCATGGCACATTGTGAATCCAAATTCAACGATAAGATGGAGTTTAAGACTTCTATTTCAACCTCAACAAAACTGCAATAATTTCCCATTCAAAGATCTCTATTCACAGACTCGATTCTACTACAACTTTATCCATGTAAGACCGTCTTTTGATTCTAGAAAATCACATCATAAATCAACTGATCTATCCCAAGCACCATCATGACCTGACATCCAAGAGACCTTGGGATAGTGTTTTGCAATTTGATTGTGGAAAATTTTCTTTCAAGAGAGGTAATGCACTTGTGCGTTGCCTATGTTGAGAAGTGCATAAAAACACCATCAACAAAACTGGTGCTAGGAGGGATTTTTGGAGATAAAGCTGGATTGAATCGAGTCTTTCTCCCCTGAGTAATTTCATCGAGTCTTGAGGTATACACCGAATAAAGGGGAGTTTCAGGAATTACAACCCCTTGTCCGAGCTAAAAGAGCTAAATGAAGGGAACCATCCATCTCCAATTCACCAGACCAACTCAATTCTCTTTCACCGTCATCTTGTCCATTATTATTGGCAGTACTGCCTTCCACTCATATGCTCCAAATAGCCTTCTAGGCTACTGCTCCATCTGGGCTGAATGTTGCCTTTTAGCCGAATACAGTCTCAAACCCTATGATGTACCGTTAAGCGCTGCTATCACTTCACAATTACCAATCTATATGGAACAACCACCTCCACCACCTCCTCCCATGGCATGGTTGGCCAATAAACCATCTCCTTTGGCCTTCAATCTCTACCATGACATGCCAAAGAACCCCGAAAGTTTCTGCATGAAATTCAATGCCTGAGACCCGCATAGGACAGCTAAGGAGCATGTCAAGATTTATGAGATTGATTTGAAGACTATGTAGATTATATATGAGGATGTGGCTTTCTAGCTCTTTCCCTACTCCTTAGGGGAGGAGGCCTTTTATTGGTATGTTAATTTTCCAACAGGAACTATCAATACATGGGACCTTCAAAAGAATGTGTTCCTATAGAAATTCAAGACACCGATCAACCTTGTGGACTTGTATCGACACTTCATGTCGGTTCAAAGGGAGATCAATGAATTGATCAACTCATTTAATGATCACTTCCATAGAGCATACACACGGCTGCAAGCCCTGTACGTCTTCAATGATGTTGATGTTTTGCCTATTTACTATGCAACATTGGATAACCTTACTTCAGCTCTAGTAAAAAGGATGCGACCACCGCCCGCCAGGTTGGTCAATGCATATGCTGAGGCCATTATTGCTAGCATATATTTGGGGTAGAATATTTCTGATCCATTGCCATCTCTTGAAAAAATTGCACACCCCACTTAGATTCAAGGGCTTACCCAAACCTTGCAGCATCAAACACCCCTACTGAATCCAGTACCACAACTACCTATGGTTCTGCACCCTGGGTAGCCAATGAATCAGGTGCCTCTGGTTCCTCATTATTTGTTGCCCCAGTAGTAGCAAATGCATCCTTAGCCACTCCAAGTGTCGGTGTATCTCTAGATGTCCAAATTTCCACTGACTCACCACAATCAACCAATGGCTTGGTCGGCATTCCTTCAGAATGCCACATCATAGCCCAACAATTCGAAGAAAGAACGGATCGATGAGCTCACTAAAATGATTAGGAAGATGTCCACAAAAATGACACACTTGAGGAATTAGAATAACCAGCTACAAGCATCACAAAAGAGCATCCAAGCTAAACTTAATCATGATAATCGAGATCATCGTGAAGCCCGGGACAGTTGGGATGCTAGCACATCATCTAGGAAAAATTATGACAGAAATCATAATTCAAGTCAAAACTTTGACAAAAGGCCTTTCCAAAGGAAAAACCGGACGTGGAACACAAGACCCAACAATGGTGGAATTCCCACACCCCTTGATCAACCTAATAGCAATGAGAACACTACAAGCAAAGTTTACTTGGCTGAGGCTACTTTATCAGGTTGGTGTATCTTGATCCGTGGACATTTTTTGTGAAAATTGAAGTGTTCCATTTCTCTCCAAAATCAGCACCATCAGAAAGAGGTCGATGTCCTGGTTCCAACGCAACTCGAACGGAGCGAAAAGGAGTCCGTTTGCACGAGTTATAGCCAGTCAAACCTTTGGTCAAACTGGAATCAGAGGGCGTCCAGGAAGCGAAAAAAATGGTGTCATCAAAATTTGTCGAAATTGGCATCATCGCGAAGAGCTCATCGCAAGCTTTCCAACGCAACTCGTTTCGTCAAAATCCGACATCGGAGGCTCAAGATACAGCTAGTCAAAGTTCGGTTGACTTGAAGGTACTGATGATGATGTCATCATGCTGACGTGTCAGTCCGTACAGTACGGAAGCCAAATGGACGAATTCGGATGAAACACGTGGCAGATGAGTCAGATTGTATGGACCAATGGGAGTGCGACACGTGGCATCCGTACGACACGTCATCGGACAGGTGGCAGTCCAGTCAGGTCATCGGCTTTGTCAGCGTACGAGCTTGCCTTGTCAGCGGACACATCTGCAGATTCTGGCGAATCACGTTTCGACACGTGTCATGTCTTGGCATTCGGGTGTTAAACAAAGTGCTAAATTAGGCGGACGGGTTTGAACCCGCGATCTCCGCCCAAACGGCCGGCCGTTAGCCGTTGCACCAAACGCAGCGGTCGATATTATATATGGAGTTATTTGTTTTTGTTGTTTAAAAATTATGGGCTATGTGATAAAAGCGAGGCCGGCGGGGTTGGAACCGCCGACCCCGTGGCCACCAAAATAGTTAAAAGCCATTGCGCCACCGAATCACCCACAAACATATATGGAGGTCGGTTGGTATTGACATGTCTCTGTGCCCGAAAATATAACAAATGGCTTGTTAAAGCCAAAACAAACTAAACCCACCTAACCAAATGCCAAAAGGGGGTTAGGGAAAAATAAACAAGCTTTGTTACGAATTGTTAGACAGTGGTTAGGCAATTAATGGATTTGTTAAGCCTAATTAGGCTAATTTTATGTATAAAAGGGGGTGTGAGGTGAGAGTTGATTCAAGTTTCTTTCAGGTGATGAAGTCTTGACGCTGAGGCAACACGGAAGAGAGGGGTCTTGTTGAAGAATTTTCAAGCCATTGTTGAATATCGGAGCCCTGTTATGCTGCCGAACTGATGGTCTTGGTGCATCATTTGTATTTGATTTTTGGAGTTAATCGGATCGGTCTCTCTATTGGAGTGGACCCGGAGACGTAGTCACTTTCGTGACGAACTCCGTTATCAACTGTTTGCACTTCTCTTCTTCTCTCTCTTTTTGTCTCTCATTTCCTTCCTTTCTGTTAAATCACCTTGTTATTACTTTCATTCTGTTATTTCCTTAAGTTAATTTCGATTTAATTAACTTGAAATAATCATTGTAAAAGCATTGTAAAAGTTAAGCATTTAAATACTGCAATCTAGTCTAGATCCTATACAGATCAAGTGGTATCAGAGCTCAGTTGACTATTATTGCAGTTATTTGTTTTCTTGAATGCTAACGAGATCCAGGATTCAGAAGGGCGAAGGCAAGCTTGAAGACTTTGATCCTGAGATCGGGAAGCGTAGAACATTTCCGAAGATGTCTGTTTCTGGAATGGAGGTTCCTGAAGAAATCAGTGAGCAGGAATTTCGAAGAGCATTCCTTGAGATGAAGGCTAAGGTGGACATTCTTTTTCAAGAGAGACAAGAGCGGAAAGGACATGAAGGAGGTTCGTCAAAGCAAGAAGATCGCAAAGACAAGAAAGGGAAACATCATGGAGATGGTGACAAGCAACCAGATCCACCCTCTTCTTCTTCTCCTCCCTCTTCTCCTTCTTCTCCATCTTCTCCTCATTCTATTTCTTCTAATCCTTTCAAGAGTGGGTATAAGCCTAAAATTAAATTGGATGTAAAATTTGATTTACCAAAGTATTGTGGTGAACTTAATGCTGAAAAATTGGATGATTGGATTCAGCAAGTAGAAGTCTACTGTAGAGTCCAGAACCTATTAGATGATGTTGATAGGATCCAATTAGCTACTCTTCGGTTAGGAGGTACAACTTTAACCTGGTGGGAGAGTAAGACTAAGGCAGAAATTTCACAACATGGTAGAGTCAGTTTAACTTGGGCAGAATTTATTAATGCTCTTAAAAAGCAATTCTATCCCTTAGGCCATATGCAACAGTTAATGATGGACTGGCAAATGTTTAGGCAAGGGAAAGGTCAATCTGTCCAGGAGTACACCCATGAATTTAGAAAAAGGGCTATTGCATTAAATGTTCCTTTGTACACCCAGGACACTTTGTTGAAGTACATAGGAGGTCTGCATTCCTACCTTAGGCATTCTATTTTGGTTTTGAATCCTAACAACTTGGATGAAGTTTGTGTTCAAGCTACACACTTAGAGTCAAGGGGTAAAGGATCTTTTATTGATAAGTTTGATAATGATAATTCTGTAAAGAAATCTTCTAAGGTTGCAGAGACAGGGAAAGGAAAGAAGGCAGCTACAGTTAAGAAGGATGACAAGCTTTCTTGCTCTCATTGTGACAGGAAGGGTCATGATGAAGATCATTGTTGGAAGTTGCATCCCGAATTGAAGCCTAAGTGGGCTCAAAGACAGAATTAGAAACAGAAGGGTAAGGAGAAATCCACAAATGTTGTTATGGATCTTGGTTCCGATTCAGATGATGAAACTAAGATAACAGCTATGGGTATGAAAGGTAAAGCTCCTACTTTCAGTGTTTCCTTTGATAGTTGTGCTTCTACTTCTAAAGTTAATGATTTCTCTGAAGATGTGAAAAGGAATGAGCTTTTTCATTTAAGGGTTGTTGCTAAGAATAGTAAAATTGATGCACTCATAGATAGTGGTTCTCAAGTTAATCTGATTTCAGAAAGTGTTGTAAAGAACTTGGGATTAAAAACTACATTGCATAAGAAACCTTATCCACTAGGTTGGATTTGTGAAAATGATAAGTTGCAAGTAACAAGACAATGCACCTTAAGATTCACAATCACTAGTAAGTTTGTGGATGAAGTACAGTTTGATGTGGTTCCACTGGATATCTGTGGGATAGTGCTTGGTAGCCCTTATTTATATGACAGGAAAGCTATTTTCTACAGGGAAAAGAATCATTATCACTTGTTTAAAGATGGCATTCAGTATATTGTACATTCTCACAGGATTAAGACTGATCGTTCTTTTGCAAACACAGGGCAGTTAAAGAGGGTAATTAATGCAAGTAAAGAGTTAACTCTTATGTCTGTCAGTACAGGTGGTTCTACACTTGAACTTGGAGTAGCTAACCAGGGTCAGATGTTGCAGGATGCACTTGCAGTACAACATGAGAAAAGGATGCTTGAAAGCATTGATGGATCCTTGGGTAAAAATGTTCCTGTTGTGAAGGATCGATATGTTGTCGACTTATTCTCTTTCATTTCTGCATTGTTGTTCAGCTTGATGCTAGTCAATTTTTGTTGGTTAGTGGCTACGACAATTGATGTAGATGCTTATGGAAGTGATAAAGTTATGTTTATGTTCAACAATATTGTTGCAGTCTTGATTATGCTTGTGAGTCAGGTATTCAGATGTACAGAGGATACAGGACAAGTGGGGAGGCCAAGTCCTCACTTAATGTCAGATTAAATGCCACTTTTGGAGGTCCAAAAGGTCTTTAGTGGGGAGGCCTGATCCGGTGGACATTTTTCAGTGAAAATTGAAGTGTTCCATTTCTCTCCAAAATCAGCACCATCAGAAAGAGGTCGACGTCCTGGTTCCAACGCAACTCGAACGGAGCGAAAAGGAGTCCGTTTGCACGAGTTATAGCCAGTCAAACCTTTGGTCAAACTGGAATCAGAGGGCGTCCAGGAAGCGAAAAAAATGGTGTCATCAAAATTTTCGAAATTGGCATCATCGCGAAGAGCTCATCGCAAGCTTTCCAACGCAACTCGTTTCGTCAAAATCCGACATCGGAGGCTCAAGATACAGCTAGTCAAAGTTCGGTTGACTTGAAGGTACTGATGATGACGTCATCATGCTGACGTGTCAGTCCGTACAGTACGGAAGCCAAATGGACGAATTCGGATGAAACACGTGGCAGATGAGTCAGATTGTACGGACCAATGGGAGTGCGACACGTGGCATCCGTACGACACGTCATCGGACAGGTGGCAGTCCAGTCAGCACACGTCATCGGCTTTGTCAGCGTACGAGCTTGCCTTGTCAGCGGACACATCTGCAGATTCTGGCGAATCACGTTTCGACACATGTCATGTCTTTGGCATTCGGGTGTTAAACAAAGTGCTAAATTAGGCGGACGGGTTTGAACCCGCGATCTCCGCCCAAACGGCCGGGCCGTTAGCCGTTGCACCAAACGCAGCGGTCGATATTATATATGGAGTTATTTGTTTTTGTTGTTTAAAAATTATGGGCTATGTGATAAAAGCGAGGCCGGCGGGGTTGGAACCGCCGACCCCGTGGCCACCAAAACAATTAAAAGCCGTTGCGCCACCGAATCACCCACAAACATATATGGAGGTCGGTTGGTATTGACATGTCTCTGTGCCCGAAAATATAACAAATGGCTTGTTAAAGCCAAAACAAACTAAACCCACCTAACCAAATGCCAAAAGGGGGTTAGGGAAAAATAAACAAGCTTTGTTACGAATTGTTAGACAGTGGTTAGGCAATTAATGGATTTGTTAAGCCTAATTAGGCTAATTTTATGTATAAAAGGGGGTGTGAGGTGAGAGTTGATATTCAAGTTTCTTTCAGGTGATGAAGTCTTGACGCTGAGGCAACACGGAAGAGAGGGGTCTTGTTGAAGAATTTTCAAGCCATTGTTGAATATCGGAGCCCTGTTATGCTGCCGAACTGATGGTCTTGGTGCATCATTTGTATTTGATTTTTGGAGTTAATCGGATCGGTCTCTAAGACAATAGTGCCTTAGTGATTTTCATTTTTATCACTTCAAAGACACAAACAACTATGCCATAAAGCGAAAATAGGCATAATAGATCCCCCATTGATCCTTTGAGAAAAGTAAATGCTTGAAAAATAATAGATTCAACACAAGCATAGATTCAAGATACAAAATCAAGCAACATGAAAGAAAAAACTGTGGACACACAGATTTAAGTGGGGAAAACCTTGTTAGGTAAAAAACCCCACCCTCCAAACACTCAAATCACTTTGTATTATTCAACAACAATGGTTACAATACAAATACAGAGCTATGCTCTTCAGGAGATTATATCTTGTCCATCTGGATAAATATAGGAAACATAAATATAGAATCCTCACACTGTTCCAACACCCTCACAACACATAGTGTAGATTCCCTTCAGCTCCTTAGTTGACTATCTCAGCTAGCCTCACGACCAACCCAGTCACTTGGCTTTCACAGGTTCACATCTTTATAGAACTGAGAGACAAAGTGTTCATGGTAAAGACCACTCAAACAGTCTCTCTTCCTCTCTCTCTATTTGCTCATCCAACTTATTGAACTGCACACAAGATTAATTATAATCTTACATCATGTGCTTACTTGTCCAGCTCATCAATGGTCATCAGGATAATTTATTATCCACCTGCAAGCTTTAACCATCCCTGATAACATGCACCACTCTTGAAAATGCATTGAGCCACACATAACATTAAATTGGTCTCAGACATAGCTGTCAACCTCCATTTAATAGTGCAGCATAATTGTAATTAAGAAATAAAGCATCTGGCCAAACAAATCTTTAAGATCTGCCACATGTCACCATTGGATTCACCTGTCACTTCTGAAAACTGGTCCAACTCGGTCAACCGAGCTCCAAGCTCATCTAATCTCTTACCACACTACCGCTATGTCCAACTTACTAGGTCATCGTGCGGTGAGCTTGTTCAAGTTCACCACAAACGCTACCGTTTCCTAGACCAAAAAACCTTGTGGTATGGTGATAATCCATCCAAGCTCACTGCTTGACTCCATTGAACTACTATGCCCCTGTTCGAGTTGCCTCGCGGTATGGTGATGAGCTCTCCCGAGCTCACCCTCAGCCATCTCGCACTACCACTGAGCAGTTGAGGTCTAACCACGGTGTGGCGGTAGCCACCGACCAAATTGACAATGGTCTCACCACATTACTACAGAGATCTCTAGGTCTCACCATGGTAGAGCACTGACCACACAGGCAGACCACCAGTGGTCTCACTGCAACCACTGTGGTGAGAAAACTCACTGCTCGCAGTGGAGCGGTAACCGTCGAGACAAGCTGCAGGCGGCCTTACCACACCACTGTAGTGAGTGAACTCACTACGCATGGTAAGGCAATAACCATCCTTTGCCAAATTGCCACCTCTGCACCACTCACCATGATAGCTCACCACCAACAAGCAACCTCCATGGTAAGGAGGTAAGCCTCTTCTCTGCCACCCTGTCGCCAACCGTGCAACCATACCACCAACTGGACCACCTTGTGGTAAGGTGGTAACCGCCACACCCACGACCATTGCTTACCATGCCACCGCCAGACTTGAAGAATACTGTCATGGTAAGGTGGTAACACTGTCCAACAACCAGACTGAGCAAGGTGGCCCACAGTAAAGCTGTAAAACACACAATGGCGCCACCAAGGAAAGCTTGCAATAGTATGGCGGTAAAGGCCAGAATCAAGAAGAAAATGACCAATTCTTCAAGGAAAACCAGAATGTTGAGGCATAAATTTTGCAACAATCTCCCACATGACGAAGAAATTTAGGCTTCCTCCAAACTCGAACAAGGACCAACACCAGCTTCCACGCTCCAACCTAGACACTTGCAACGAAATCCAAAAATGTCCACCATATGAGGCAACAACTCCCAACACAGGAACACGCCAAGGAAAAAATACACCAGTCTGAGGAATGAAAACATTTGATCCTTCAGGTGGCAAAGGCACAACAATAGCAACAAAGCACAATGTGAACATATTATGAGAAACAATCAGCTAGAACTACAACCAAAAAACTGACTACTCTTTCCAACTGATCAAACCCACATGACTGAAAAACAGCACACATAGCTTGTGCTAATTCATCCAACCACACATACCTCAAAGGTATGAACATCAGTAAACTCATGCCATCACATAACCACCCATCAACAACAAAAAACAAGCACCGTGTGTCAACAAACCAAAAGACCAAAGACGTCCAGGTACTCTCACTGCAAGGGTACTATCCAAATGAATGCAAACAAAGCATCATCACATGTGATTCAAGTATACCAAGTCCACCAATCCTGCACATAGAAAAATGTAACCATGTAGTTCCAAGGAACATCCACACTGATATGCACAACCTGCAACCACCTGCTACAAGAAACATTTCTCTCAACAGTCTTCCACATTCTTCCAAGGTTCCATATCTGACTGAAGAAGGAAACACAGATGGCTTCATATACATCTAAAGTCAATAACATTCTGGAAGAGAAAACCAAAATAGAGAGAAACAACAAATCATAAAATGTAGTATCCTCCTACATACACTTCTAAATTTCAGTTGTGTCAAGAAAGATCTTCTTCACATCCCAAAGGGAAAGGCCATAACAACACCTAACAATTCCATGGATGTAAGCACCTCAAAGAAGATCAGACTAACCCATATAACCGTCTCATATCAGTCCTCAAAAGCACAAGGAGATACACTATGTTGTCCACCTTTCATTATGAATCCTCCAAAATTTTAAAACAACTCAAGTTTCATATCCATGAAAAATAAAGCATATCACATATTTGAAAGCTATAATGGGAAAATACCTTTCAAATAAACTTCACTACCGAGCAAACCAAGAGGAAAGAGATGCTCCTCCAAGATATACAAGTCACTGTAACTTACCCAAGAGAAATTTCCTTCATGGTCTCTGTTGTACTCACATTCAACCAAGGTGCAGGCTACTCAAAATTTCAGCTCTAACAACATTATTCTCAAAAGAATTCCAGCCTCACCTTATACTCCATGCATCCATGAGCACCAACAACCTGACATCTCATGCTAACTCCAAACTTGATCACTGCAATACACATGAAGTCCTCTAGCATATGCCCAAAGTACTCAAGACACAGAGAAAAACCAGACGAATATCAAAGCTTCAAACTAGTTGAACCAGGAACTTATCATGACACCATGATCTACACATCCCCCTTAGGAGATACCATGCTTCAAGTAAACAAGTTATGGTCTCAAGAGCAAAGCAACATGGCAAAAAATCTAATGCACAAGCAAGAGTATACCATGACATAAAGCAAACAAACTCTAAACCAACATCACTTGTCAAGCACTACCGACATCTCAACCAAAGACTACCAATGTCCTCCATGGCTCCAAGATGTTGTACATCTTCAAATAGTGACCATGCAGATATGAAAGAACTCTTCTACAACAACAAGACCTAACAGTCATCAAGAAGCGTTTGCAACACCAAGGAAGATCATTCATCACCAAGTGATGAATCCATAGTCACTACTAAAGCTCCCACTGAAACATGACACCATGCTCTCCAAGCATCATGACCGACCACACCATCACTATCAAAAGCTTACACTCGTCAGTGTAATAATCTTTCCATGACATCATGATACACAAATGCTACTGGTCCAAAACTGACTATTTAGGTACTCAAACACCATTCCTCCTCTCATCTCAAAACAACCATGCCGATGCACAAGTGACCATAGACAAGGCCAACTAATAGATTTGCACCACACTGTTACAACCTCATGGATATTGATAGTCCACTTCTGAATTGTCTCACAACAAACATGTAGGTAAGGCCAACCCACAACATTGCACAAATCATGGATGCAACCAATGAAACCTGAAAATCTATCATCGCACTAGAAACTGCAAAACTGAGATCATCAAAGAGAACAACCAAAGAAGACAAACATGACTCAAACACTAGATCAACAATAGATCCGATTCTCCAATAACATCCACAAGTCAAACACCATAGTCTAAGAAACCAACAAGAAACACCACAAGAATGTTGAATGAAAAACACATACCAACACTCTCATGCAGAGAAGACATCACACCTCCTCAAAACATGTCGAACTGCAACTATCTCATCCAATCACACCTTAGAAGCCAAGGTCTAGAAAATAGATGAACAACAGCTCCACACACCACAAGTTTTTCTTGACCGTGTAAAACCTGCAAAACCACAGTGTTTATAAAACACCCATGCACCTCCATATTCACTACTCATTTGGACGACTCGGGAGTCTACACACAACCATCATAGTTAGCCAGAACAATGAAAAACATGAATATACACAGCCATAAGTATACCTCATGCCCTTTGCACCAGGAATTATTCTGTGAGCCAGGAGCTTCAGACCACATTGCCACAATATGGTCAACTCTAGTCATCTCTAGCATCTTTCAAACTATGTGTTGAATCAGAAAAGCATGAAATTTCACTCATCGAAGGATCAATCACCAACCGATTTCTCCAGATTTCCTCAAGCTTGCCAGGCTAAGAAACCATCACAAGAGAAATACCCAAAACTTCAGTAACTAGGGGAAGGCTTTGACACCACTTGTTGGTATCATCAAGCCTCGACCTCCTTCAACTAGCTTTGATACCACTTGTTGGGGATACAGATTCGGGTCTGTCATCATAGATCAACATCTAAGATAGTAGTGCCTTAGTGATTTTCATTTTTATCACTTTAAAGACACAAACAACTATGCCATAAAGCAAAAACAGACACAATAGATCCCCCATTGATCCTCTGAGAAAATTAAATGCTTGACAAATAACAGATTCAACACAAGCACAGATATAAGATACATAATCAAGCAACATGAAAGAAAAAACTATGGACACATAGATTTACGTGGGGAAAAAAATTTCAAGTACAAAACCCCACCCTCCAAAACACTCAACTCACTTTGTATTATTCAACAACAATGGTTATAATACAAATACAGAGCTATGCTCTTCAGGAGATTATATCTTGTCCATCTAAAGAAATAAAGGCAACACAGATACAAAATCCTCACACTATTCCAACACCCTCATAGGACATAGTGTAGATTCCCTTTAGCTCGTTAGTTGACTATCTCAGCCAGCCTCATGGCTAGCCTCACAACTAGCCCAGTCACTTGGCCTTCGCAGGTTCACATCTTTGCAAAACTGAGAGACAAAGAGTTCACGGTAAAGACCACTCCAACACTCTCTCTACCTCTCTCTATTCGCTCATCCAACTTATCAAATTGCACACAAGATTACTTATAATCTTACACTGTGTGCTTACTTGTCCAACTCATCAATGGTCATCAGGATAATTTATTATCCACCTACAAGATTTAACCATCCCTGATAATGTGCACCACTCTTGCAAATGCATCAAGCCACACACAACATTAAATTGGTCTCAGACATATCCGTCAACCTCCATTTAATAGTGTAGCCTAATTGCAATCAGTAAAATATAAAGTATCTAGCCAAACAGATCTTAAAGATCTACCACATGTCACCATTGGATTCGCTTGTCACTTCTGACAACTAGTCCAACTCGGTCAACCGAGCTCCGAACTCATCCAAGTTGTTACTGCACTACCATTGCATCTAACTTACTAGGCTATGGTATGGCAGTGAGCTCATCCGAGCTCACCTCGACCATACCCGTGCTACCGCTCTCTAGACCAAAACACCTCGCGGTATGGCATAAGCCATCTGGGCTCGCTCCTTGACTCCACCGCACTACTATTCCCCTATCTGAGTCACCTCGCGGTATGGCAGTGAGCTCGCCCGAAATCACCCTAAGCTATCCCATGCTACTACTAAGCAGTTGAGGTCTAACCACAGTGTGGCGGTAGCCACCGGATAGACCGATAGCGGTATCACCATGGTAGAGTGTTGATCGCATAGGTAGCCCACCAGCGGTCTCATTGCAACCACCATGGTGAGTGAACTCACCACCCGTGGTGGAGCAGTAACCGCCGAGACAAGCCACAAGCGGCCTTACTTCGCCACCGCGGTGAGTGAACTCACCGTACGCAGTAAGGTGGTAACCATCCTCCACCATCTTGCCACTCATTGTGATATCTCACCACCAATGAGCAACCTCCATGGTAAGGAGGTAAGCCTCTGCTCTGCCACCCCGCTGCCAACTATGCAACCATGCCACAACCCGGACCACCCTACGGTAAGGCAGTAACCACCACGCCCATGGTTGCTAGTTACCATGCCACCTCTAGACTTGAAGAAGACTGTCACGGTAAGCTGGTAACACCACCCAACTGCCAAACCAAGAAAGGTGGCTTGCGGTAAAGCAGTAAACCGCACAACCGTGCCTACAAGGAAAGCTTACAGTGGTATGGCAATAAAGGCTAGAATCAAGAAGAAAATGATCAAGTCTTCAAGGAAAACTAGAATTTTGAGGCATGAATTTCCCAACACTATTCCCCAATATTGTATCTAAATAAATAGGAATGCCTTGAAGAAGAGGGAACAAGTGAGGTATTCCTCGTACTATGAAGCCCTCGGCTAATCTAACTGATACCTCTCAGAGAACTGAAGTGTTGATAGAGTTAGATGATGAGAAATCAGGAGAGGATGGTAATCTTGGACTGCTCGATGGTTTCCAAGATTTCATGACAAAATCTGCCTAGGACCAACTCAGTCTAGGAGATAGAATGAACTTTCAAGAACTCTTGTTGCCTAATTGGTGGAGGGTACATAATGCTGTCCATTCAAAGTTTGAGTGTTGTTTATGCCAGATGGCGATTGAGCATGTTATAAAACAAGTCACTCCGAAGGGAGAGGCTAAATCAACACCACCAGAATGAACACCCCCACCTCCTACATTTCCTCAGAAGGCCACTGCAGTGACCCCTCCGTCACAATCAAGAGATGGAACTATTTGCTCTACTTTGAAAGATTCTCCTAGATTTTGGATTCTGCGCTTTGATGGGTCCAAGTCCAAGCACGGGGCCAGAGCGGGCTTTGAGCTAATTAGTCCCAAAGGTAGGTCATACTTTTCTACCCATAGACTTCAATTTTATTGCACAAACAATGTAGCAGAATATGAGGCCTTGGTCTTGGGACTCTTGATGGCATTAAGAAAAGGTGTCAAAATGCTCCAAGTGTTTGGGGATTCAGAGTTAGTAATTAAGCAAGTAAGGAAGCTTTATTCCTACTATGACCGAGGACTTATAAACTACAGGCACCGGGTATGGGACCTATTGGAGGGATTGGATGCATTCAATATCCAATTAATCCTACACTCCCGGAATCATAATACCAATGCCCTAGCGCAGGCGACCAACATGCTACAACCGTTGTCCTTGTTAGGCCTCAGGAGATTCACTATGGAACTCACTTTTGTTCCTTCCATGCTGGATAATGTAGAAAATTTTTAGGTATTCAATGATGATAAACACATCGTGGATTTGATCACCCGTTCAGATGTGTTTGCTACCCAGATAATCAAGGAGGTTGAACCTAAAGAGGTTGACTTGGATATAGAGGGAATCATCAACCTGAAGACCAATACCATCCCTAGGGGAATGGTCCAATTAGAGTGAATCTTTGACTTGGGTTAGATCAGAGATCAGTATCAGTAGGCTAAGAAGGATACCATCAGTGGCTAGTGCGACACCTACAACCTCAGAACAACCGGGAATGCTAAGAACGTGTTTATTGGTAAGGTGTGTACAACCGAGGAAAGAAAAGGTATAATTGAGGCTTTGCGGAAGTATCATGATGTCGTGGCTTGGAGCTATGAGGATCTCAAAATGTATGATACATCAATTATCACCCACACCATCCCTCTCAGACCAAATACGAAGCCATTTCAATAGTGGCAATGCCTATCAATGCATTGCTAGAACCAATAATATACAAAGAAGTACAAAAGTTTCTATCGGCTAGGATAATCTTTCCAATTAGACATGCCACATGGGTGGCAAATTTGGTTCCTGTTAGAAATAAAAATGGGGAAATCAGATTGTGCGTCAACTTTTGACACCTGAATCGAGCCCCAAAAAAGGATAACTATCATGTACCTTCATTAGATGAGGTGTTGCAGGTAGTAAATGAATCTCAGATGATGTCCTTTCTGGATGGGTATTCAGGATACAGTCAAGTCATGGTCCAATACGAAGATCGACACAAAATGACGTTCACCACAAAATGGGGGACCTTCGCTTATAGACGGATGTTGTTTGGACTAATCAATGTCGGTGCTACTTTCCAACATGCCATGGATATTGCTTTCAAAGACTTGATTGGCAAGTGCATAATCATCTACATGGATGATTTAATAGTTTTCTCAAAGCAATGAGGTAATCATGTCGCTGACTTATGCAAAGTATTTCAGAGATGTCACGAATTCGGGGTTTCCCTTAATCCGAAGAAGTGTATATTTGGTGTCACTGAAGTGAAGCTCCTTGGAAATGTCCTCTTAGAGAGGGGAATTTCTATCGACCCTGAGCATATCCAATCAATCATGAAGATTCAGCTACCAGGCAGCAAAAAGGAATTAAAATATTTTTTCAGAAATATCAACTTTGTTCGCAAGTTCATCACAGGCTTCATGAAAATTGTCAAACCACTCAATGCCATGTTGAAGCAAGATGCCAAAGTTGAGTGGACTCTGGAAGCAAAGCAGGCCTTCAAGGAAATCAAGAAAGAAATCATTGATGCACCTGTGCTAGTCAGCCCCAACTATCTGAAGCCCTTCTACGTATATTCATTTGCTTCAGACCATTCGTGTGCTAGTATCTTGACATAGAAGGATGACGAGGGGAGCGAAAATATGATCACCTTCATGAGCACCCCTTTGAAAGATGTTGAGCTACAATATCACAATGTTGAAAAACAAGCCTATGCCTAGGTTAAGGGGGTCAAGAAGTTCAGGCATTATATCTTGCACAATAAAGTGTTTTCTATAGTTCTCGACCCCATGGTGAAGACATTGCTCATGCAGAATGAGCTGGGAGAACATAGGGGAAAATGGATCACATTGTTGTAGGAGTACGATATGGAAAGCCAGCCAATGAGGCTGGTGAGAGGTTTGGCACTTGCCAAAACAATGGCAGAAGTGGTTATTGAGGTTGGGTCTGAACTCACAGTGCAGCAGTACCAGCTAGAGGATGTCTCTCTAGGAGAATGGTACAATGACAGTGTATTATCTATTGAATCATAAATGTCTACCCCGTCTGTAGGGAGTCCAAAGGTGAGCCCTTATATTGAAAACCAACAGTTACATGTTGCAAGGGGGAATTTTATACAAGAGAAACCACAAAGGTATCTACCTAAGATTCCTTGGTAAAGAGGAAGCTGATCATGTCCTTAGGGAGTTCCATGATAGGTTTGGGATTGGTCAAGGTTCCAGCCTATCTACTGCACATCAAATACTAAGAGCTAGGTACTATTGGCCCACATTTTTCAAGGAGGCCCATAGTCACGTCCGTACCTATCACATATGCCAAACTACAACCGCCCGAGAAAGGAATGATGTTGTCCCATTGCAACCTATTTTGGAGGTAAGGTCATTCACATAGTGGGGTCCTGACTTCATTGGTTCGATAAGCCCTCCATCATCTCCTAGACATAGGTACATTCTAACCACCTCTGATTACTATAATAGATGGATGAAATCAATTGCATGTAGGCAATGTACAATTGAAGTAGTTACTAATTTCCTAGAAAGTTTCATTTTAAATCACTTCGGTTGTCCTTATTGTTTGGTATGCGATAATGGCCTTGCGTTTGCTTCATTGAAATTTGTGGGTTGGGCAATTGATTATGGTATCGCCCTTAAGTTTTTCTCCAATTACTATCCTCAAGGAAAAGGTCTTGCTAAGTCAACCAACAAGAACTTGATCATTGTGATCAAGAAGTAACTAGATAGGAATCCCAAAGACTGGCATACCCAGCTTTGTTTCGCCCTATAGGAAGATTGTACCCATCACAAGGCTGCCCTCAAGGATTCCTCGTATCATCTTGTTTATGGATTGGAGCCCATTTTCCCCATACATTTGAAAATCCCTACCCTCCAGGTCATCAACGATTTTTATGAAGGGGGAGACCGTAGAGAAGCTCGCCTCACCGAGCTATTACACGTAGAAGTACAAGACCGTGCAATAGAAAATTTCTCCAAACATCAAGGTGTAGTCAAAAGATGGTTCGACCATCGAGCCAAATTTAAGGCCTTCCGCATTTCCGATCTGGTCCTTTATTGGGACAAGGCCCACGAAAAGAAAGGGGGACATAACAAATTCAACAAGCTTTGGCTTGGCCCCTTTCAGATTGCTGAAATCCTTGGAGATAATGCTTTTCGTTTAAAGAATTTGACTAGTGAAGATGTCTCATTGCCTGTCAACGGGCAGCACCTAAATCATTACTTCCAAGCCTAAGCTCTTCTAGAGTTTTTTGTGTAAATACCTGTACATAGGTTAGGATAGGTTTCCTTGCTTTGTTGTCTTGTTTCGTTCGGTTTTTCTCATTTCCTGGTAGTTTTGTTTTGATCTTGGGAGAGTCTCCCTGTTATGCGGTGGCCATGCTTGGTTTGACGAATGGTTTTCCCTGCTGCCCGCTCTTTTTTATTCTCCAGATAAGCCTTCATTCCCTATTAATAGTCTCTGAAAGCCCCTAAGCCGTGGTTTTCCCCGTTGAGCTCCGAGCTAATCTAGGATGGTGTCTCGTTTGAATTGCTTGCATTTATAATGGAACAAACACACTTTTAAATTTTTCCAAAGAATCATACAGTGATTACTGAAAGGGTTGGATAAGTGAAAAATCTAAAGTATGCTCCAGTGAACAATGAGATTTCCAAGCCCATAGCGAGCTTCAGTGCTTACACGATTGAATGAAAGAAAAGAAAATGTACTGCAAAGAAAATATAAAATGAAAAGAACAAAAAATAAAAACTAAAACAACCGCATGGGTATGCGAATATCTCTACCAGGGCTATGGACGTCTGGCTAGTAGTAGAGCGATGTTCATGGGGTCACAATGACAACTCCATTGGGGCTATGTACGCCTGACTGGCAGTGGGGCAATGTCTAGGTTACTTTTGGGGTTAGACAAACTACGTAGCTTGTCCTTCCCGATCGGTGGTTATCCGTGCTATCTCTGAGGAAAGGAAATGAACTCACCATGCACACACTTCCATGATGGTATCGCAACATGGTTCAAATTCACCCTACTTAACTTGCTCTTATTTCAACCCTGGAAATTGGCTTTTGGTCTACTAAACCAAAGATCATGGGTTCGGAATGAACATTTATCTTCAGAACATCGAGAGTGTTCTCCCAGCAGAGTCACCATTTGTTGTGCCTATAGCACACATGCCCTGTTCAAACCTTGAATGCGTGAAGTCTGTCACAAATGTGTAAACAAAATCAAACTATGAAGTTATCCTCTAGCTCCGGCCCCTGGACTTCTATCACCACGGTGCCGTCTCTACTTCGCTGTTTCAAATTGCTGCCCTCGGGCGTCTTTCCAACTCCCGAGCTCTGGTCGCCCTTTCACTCCACACAATTTGAACCAGGAAACTCAAATGTCCAAACTTCGTGTAGACCCTGACCTCTGGAATTCCATCTCTAAAATTCCATGTCGCTTCCACCGTCCTGGACAGCCAAGCCTATCCACCTTTCCAGACACTGGACCCCGACCCTCAATCTGCCGCTAGGTTTTTTTTACCAACTGTTAATCTACCTCGGGTATAATCTTCCGAACTTCCATCTGTGTTTCATCATTTTTGCACGAATATCCCGTAGCAACTTCCCGACCCTGGTAACCTGGACTCCGAAACCCGACTCTCAGAATGTTGTTTGCCCTGCGCCATTGCAAACAACTTTCCTACAGCTAAAGCTCGAATGCCAGAATGTTGGCTCAAATGGTCTCCAAATCGAAATGTACTGCGACCAACTTCCTAAAAATGGACCTTCTTTCACATCAACCCTTTATTGAACAAATCTAGGATTGTGAAAGGTCATCAGGAATGAATTGCCTCATTTTTCCCTTTCAAACGACATTCTACCAAAGGAAGTCCGACCCTTTGGGCCCGGGTCACCTGTCTGACTTCCAATGGTATTATTTAAATGTTAGGATTTTCTTAAATAAATATTGTGGATATAACCTTGATTTGCAGGGATTTTTTCGAGGCCACGTTCTCAGGTTAATGTTACTGACTCTTGTCTTTTTGTGCAAGATTTATGGAATCTAGTACAGAGACCTCTACAATGGCCAAGGACAAAGGGAAAAGGACCACCAAAGTACCTCCAAGCAAAGAAGATAAGGATCAAATGAAATATAAATTCCAGGCGGCACCCTTGCATTCTAGGGTCACAACTAGCTGGAAGAACATCACAAACAACAATATCGGGCAAGTCGATATTGATGAGTTTACATGAAGAGTCAGGATTGACCCAAAGATATACAATGCAAAGTTGATCAAAAGCAGCAGACTTGCCAAAGCTATAGGTCTCCCGCCTGAGCTGGTAATGGCATGTCGGGAGGCATACCAAATTGAAACAAGAACCATTGTGGATAGAGATGGCAACATCCTGGCTGATATGTCCCCTCTTAGGATAACTAAAATGTTCCACATCCCCACCTTCAAAAGCATGGAGACCCCAACCATAGAGGAGTAGAAAGCATTATGGGATCAAGATCTTATAAAATGCAAGAAACTGATCAATCAATATTGGTTGAAGGACAGGTGGGCCAGTGCTGGCAAAGTCCCTCAAGAGCTCTAAAGCAATGATTTCTTTGAAGACTATCATGACCTAGTCACCCTACTAAGCAGATTAATGGGCCTTCCTACTGCGAACTTCTTCCAAGAATGGATGCTATATTTTTTTGAATAGATTCTTCATGGGGATGAAGCTGCATTCTATTAGGGAGAAATAATCAACAATTTCTTTCATGAGCAATTCGTCAATGTGAAGAAGACATCCAAATTCTACATGATGTCCTACCTAGTCTATTCACTTTCTGATCGACGTCATTATAATGGATTGTCTGCAATGCCTAATGAGGCATCGGGAAGAGAGCTCAAATCCTATGACAAATACCCGCAGCTGCAGTATAGGAATTTCAAGAGGGACTATTGTAGGGTAAACGATGCTTTTACTACCTACATCATTCGGTCTCTTGGAGGTGATTTTGAGAGAAGAGTCTCTCATAGTGCTAAAGACCTTCTCAAGAATTATTCCTTCCTGTTCAGACAATTCCCCAAGTTCACCTACATTCGTGCCCAAGGATTCAAAGAAAGGTTGAATAAGCTGCCCCAGTACCCTAATGACAAGAACTTGGCAGCTATGACATATACACCACATTCTGAGTAGTAAACATCTAGAAGGGACCCCCTATCCCCTCAAAATTGGCTAGGGGTTGTATCAAATTCATACTTCCTAATGCGTGGGCAACTCAGAGGAGTTGGTCAAATACCACTTCAGGCAACATACAACCAGGCCATAGATGGACCCATACAGTCATATTAGAAAGGCACTTGCACTAGAGTATGCTCACCTCCATCATGGTGAGGAGTTTTTGGGTAATTGCAAGGATGACTTCGAGGTGCAAATAGAACATTATATGTGTATGACGACATACTTCATTAGGAGGGTGAACCTGTGCCCACTTCTAGATCAGCTTGAAGAAGATGAGAGCACAACGATCAACCCAAGGTATAGTGCCATTGCAAATATGTTGTTGCCTTTAATTGATTGGGACGAGCAAGAGATTGATGACCTCGACATTCTCACCAAGCCTGTAGAGGCTCGAACAAAGGCATGGATTGATGGGAAAGTCTCTCGACTAAAACAACAAGGAGTCACCTTGACATTCATGAGGCTCGAAAGTGAGCCAAGTATTTCTGATGGTGGTGCGACTACCACTACAATTGCAGGAACATCCAAATCCCTACCATCTGTGAACTCGAGAAAGAGAAAGGAGGTTGATGAGCCACAACTTAACCCAAAGGTGTACGCCAAAAAGGCCTCAGAGGGTGAACCTCCTAAGAAACATACAAGAACGAGCAGCATTATGGATATGCCTGTAATACCTGAAGATCCAATCCACGAGGGTGAGGAGGTGGAGACTAACCCACTTGGTCTCCACCTATTTCATCTGTTGTTGCAACTGTCACTGCTATTGCAACCATCCCACCCACTTCACTTGCAATAGTTGCTTCCTCTCCGCCTACGGTGGAAATTTATATCCACCTCGCCTCCATTTCTCCGATCGTGCAGGTCATATTGGTGGATTCATCCTCCACCACTACCTCACCAATCTCATCATCCTCCATGTCTCCTTCCCTTCCACCCACTTCATCTCTTATTGCAATACCTACCTTCACTCTCCCCGAGTCCTTTGTTAAGTATATGCAAAATGTGTCATCTGAACTTTCGAGAATGCTTGCAAATCCAATGGTGCAAGCTGCAATTGCCCAGGAAATGGTTAACACCCCAACTCTCCCTCCTCCTGCAAAACCACCTAGAATGGAGGCTACAATGCAAATCTTAAATGACCTCGAACGATGACAACTAGAAGTAGCCAAGAGGCTGGAAGATGAGGAGTTTGAATATCATGAGCATCCAATATATGAGCATCGGGTGATCGATGAGGTGGCCTATGAATCTTCTAGTGAGGACAATAAGGATCAAGGGACAAACATAATCCAAGAAATAAATGATCTAGAGCTCGACGTAGAGTGGAACAAGCAACTCAAGGAGATTGAGGACAAAGAGGCTGAAGGACAACTTACGATTGAAAGAATTGCTACTCTGGAGACTGAAGGTAGTAGATCTCCTATGGAGGGACATGATCAAGCCCCGGAGCATGATGAAGAAACTTCCTTCCATGAAGATGAACAAGAGGGTAAGCCCGAGGAGCATGAACATGACTCAAAGGAAAAAGAGAAGGATGTTGAAAGGGAAGACCACTCCGACAAATAATTGCTCACGAAATCTCCTACCAAACGTATAACGTTGGTGCAAGATTTCGACAAGGAGAAGGAAGATATAAGAATTGAGCAATAGGCTCTCAGTGACAAAGCCATTGTACTTAGGGTGGAGGAAGACAAAGATCAACCTGAATCACCCAAGGAAGGGCCCCAAATGCTTGACTGGTTAGAGAATCAGCTTAAAAAGAAGTCTCCCGCCCTAAAGGATCCAAAGACAAGATTGGAGGCAATACTAGCTAGAGCTTAGATTAGTACAAAGAAGGAAAAGAAGCCAAGAATTAGATCAAAGGTAATAATGGATGCTTCTAGATCCAAGGCATTGCAAATAGCTAAGTCGGTGGTTGGAGAACAAGGAATAAGCTACAACATCTGCACCATTGACTTGGGAGTGACCACCAAGGAGCAGAAGGTTGACCACCTCTGGAAATCAGTCACCACAATGGTGCACCTTATCCAATACGATAAGGTTTCAAAGGAAGAGCTCAAGGCACAAGTGGCTGATCTGATGACCTACATCCAATAATGCTCATCAGTGAATGAACAACCTACCACATCATCAGCCTCACCACAGTTGCTATCCCATGAACAAATCAGCAAGCTAGAAAGAAGGAGGAACTTGGATAAGACTACGAAAAACTATTTTTGGCAAGTCTTAGACATTGGGAATACGGGCATCAATTTGGTTGTCTGGACAACAAACAAGTTCCTAGAAGTGTAAACTTCTCTTGAAGGAACGAGACGAATTTGTGAGGAGTTCCCAAAGAAGTATAAGGTTGCCTACCCAAAAATCAAGGCTATCCTTGCACTACCGAGTGATGTTTGGGAAAAGGACCTTTCCTTCAAGGATGATGACCATTGGTTAATGGATGTGTGGAAGCAGGACTTCGATCACCGAAAGGGAAGGCTGGAACAGATCCTAGAACGAGTGATTCTGGATATCGAATGGGCCAAGGAGGCTAGAGGAGATTGTGCTAGATACCTCAAGTTGGTGATAAGGTACGAGGTGCTCAATGTCAAGATCAATCCAGAGAGCATAATGCTTCACTTCCAAAAGAAAATGGAAGATGGGATGTCAACTGAAGTTACCATAGAATTTATGAGCTTTTCTTCTTGAGTTTTCGCCCATTCTGAGCTTTTCAGGGACAACACTACCAAGTATGATGAAGACTGGGAAAAGATCGTTAACAATTCCAAGGAATGGAACTACCAGATACTGAGGTGTGACATCATCGAGGTGGAAAAGTTTTGATTGATGATCTTGAGATTCATAGAGTATGCGGCTTTGAAGAAACAAGAAGGCAACCCTATCATTGATGAAGAATTTTTGAAAGAATAGCTGTAGCAAAGAGCAATCAACAAAAAGACAAAAATGTTACAGTGCTGCCACTAGAAGACAAAATAGGGAAAAGACAAAAGATGTTTTTAAAATGTAATATATTTGGGGGTAGGTGAGACCCTACTATAAAGTGAATCTTGGCCACACAATGGAATTGAATCTTGTCCACTTGTTTTTCTTTTTGAAAACTATAAAGAGGGGTCTCCTCTCATTTTAAAGGAGTTGAGTTGTTGTAAAGGTATGCTGCAAAAAATTTAATAGAAATACATTGACTTGGGTGCATTTCTGGATTTCTTCTCATGTTGCATGATTCTTCTTCCATAAGTAAAGGATTCCATTATATTTTATTTTCTGTTCTAGTTTCCTTTCAGTTAGCTTTGGTATATTTAGTAATGTTGTTTGTGATTTTTGATATCCCTGTTGTGTTGATGCTTTTATTGTCCATACTTTTAGTCATTTGCTGCTGGTAGATGGCTATGAAAAGTTAGTCTGGACTTAGATTTTAAAAGCTTCCTCTAAATTTTTGTCGTTATTCATATGTGTGTGTGGATGAGTGATGAAATATCTATAGTCCTTAGAAGATAGCATAGATTTCATGATATTGTGAAACTTCTAGTTAAGTGAAATTTTGTTTTAAGAAAAATGTCCACAATAGGAACCTCCATGATCACTGTTCATTGGTAGTTGCAGGTCTAGGAAATTTCTATCTTCCCTGCCTTTTTCCTTTTTTTTAGAAATAATCTATGCTAAGGTTCATGGCACATTGTACAACCAAATTCAATGATAAGATGGAGTTCAAGACTGTTGTTTGAACCTGCAAAAGAAGTGCAATAATTTCCCATTCAAAGAACTCTATTGGCAGACCCGATTCTTCTATAGCTTTATCCATGTAAGACCCCCTTTTGATTCCAAAAAATCACATCATAAATCAACTGATCTATACCAAGCACTATCATGACCTGACATCTGAGAGACCTTGGGGTAGTGTTCTGCAGTTTGATTGTGGAAAATTATCTTTCAAGAGAGGTAATGCACTTGTGCATTTCCTGTGTTGAGAAGTGCATAAAAACACCATCAACAGTTATCAGAATGCAGTTCTCCCAAGCCCAAGAACAAGGCCAAGATGGTCTTATTCCATAACTTCCTAAAAATGACTGACAACGATCTGCATCGGGCATACCTAGAGTTCAATTTGGACAGATTGACAAGCATAGATACACAAAGTCCATAGGTTCCATAATGGCTTCACCTCATATCTGATATCCTTGCAAGGCCAGTTTAGAGGATTGTAATCATTGGAATTTTAAGTGTGTAGCGAGTTCGTGTGCATTTCTCATGACCAGAGTGTCCGTAGTCAGACTTCATGGTTTCATCATACAACACTCTTCCATTGAGAAATATCAAGGAAAAAATCAGAAATGCAAAGTTGAAAAAGAATGCAGAAGGTAGTCATTCCCAATACATATCTACCACTGGTTAATACTACACTACCTTCCACATCAAAGTGGAAACACAAACAAAAATACAAGGAGTAACCCTCCTAAGGAAAAAAAATGAAGGAGATACATACATCAAGTTGCTAACGTTGACAGTTGAGGCATGTGGCGATCTTTGTATAAAGAAGTCAACGATTGGTTGGGAGAATTTTTGACTAGAATTGATGAGGTGTAAAGCACCCTAAAAGGATGTCCTACCCTTCAAAGTAACATTAAATGGTGACAAGAGTTAACTTGATGCCTCATTCCAAGTTAACTCCATGTCCCACTGATCATGCATGTCAGATCCCACCAATTATGGATGTCTATTTCTAAATCTCCACTAATTGTGAATCTCTATTTTTGAGGCACATTTTGTAATTATAGTTCACTTGTCATTTAGTTTCAGTCAACTGAAGTAGATTTCTAGTTGACTCTTTGTTTAGTTTCAGTTAACTAAAGTAGATTTCTAGTTAACTATTTTCTCACCTACTTTTTGACATAGGAATAAATATTGTAGATTGGCAAGAACTAAATGTTAACTCAAGGAGCTTTTACGATTGCCTCCTCCTTTGAGTCTCTATAAATAAGATCCTTTGCTCATAATTTTGTAACTTTACTTCACAATAAAGAAACGTTGAACTAAAAAGACTGCATATCGTTAGCCTAATATATGTTCTTGGATTGTATTTGTGATAGGAAAATGTTAAGCACAAACTTGCATTCTTCTTATTTAGATAGGTGTTGTAGACATGGAAAATATACATATTGATCCTATACACTTGATCCTGATCTTACTAACACTAGTTCATCCTGAATCATCTCCTCTACTAGTCATTTAATAAAATAATCTTTATTTAATTAAATTCATCATATTTCCTCGCTTAATTAAAGAAGTCAAATTTATTTGATTAAGTCATCAACTTCTATTAATTCAATAAATCATTTTATTTAGTTAATCCTGTAGTCCCTCTTTTAATTAAATAATTCATTTTATTTAATTAATCTCTAAACTCATCTCATTTGAATTAAAAATAATAATCTTTATTTGATTTAAAACTAACACCATTCTCTTTAATTAAATAAATAAAAATTTATTTAATTAGTCTAAATCCATATTCCTCTCAACTTTGATTTAAATTAATCAAAAATCTAAATCAAGTTGTCACATCATCTAATCTCTTCTTAAATTAATCAAATCCTGATTAATCTTAATCTTAAACACTCAAATCCTCTAGATTTTGCAACTTGCACAAGTAAATCAATTTAATTGATTTATAAATTCTTCAATTTTCTCTCAACATGGCGTCAAAGAGGGAATATTCCTCAAATTAAAAAATCCCTCCAAAAGGGATTAGTACATCCAACAAGGCATTAAACGCCTCTTACATGTCCTTTGCCTTGAGCCAAGTGACATTTACTCCATTTCTTTCTCCCTCCAACTTATCATTTCAACAATTTCAAATATCCACCTAACTACATTTATTTGCACATTCATCAAAATGTGCTCATTCCTCCTCCACTCACATGTTGACAAGTGGCCTCTTCCTATTGGTTGGTATTTTTTCCCAAATTCATCCCTTTTCCCTCTTTCTCCATCATTCTCTTCTATTTATAGAAGGCTCTCATTTGAATTTTGGATCCACAATCTCATCCACAACTTCATGCAACATCATTATCTTCAAGCTTTTGAGCAATTTTCATCCATTTTCACATTATTATAGCGAGGTTATCGAGAAATTTCACCAAGGAGCATCCAATATTCATCATTGATCATCAAGCTTGCAAGGAATTGGGAAAGGGCCATTTTTCACATCAAAATGACACCAATTCCTCCATGGGATGTTGGTTTGATTGCTTAGAATAAGATTTTATAGCTTTCATTTGTTATTTTACCTTGTTTTCTTGTTCTTCACATTCAAATGAGTTTCATGGGGAATGTTTGTTTTAGATTTGTTTCTTGACTAACATTGTGTTGTTTTGTCATTTTGGTGCAGGTCTAAGATATCCATTCACATTTTGGTGCTAGAAGGAGGGCGAATCTGAAGAATCTAACACATTTTTTTGAAAAATTATGTGGTTTTTTGAAGTTTTTTGTGTCTATAGGAAAACTACACCATTGGTTGTCAAAATCCATTGCTATCAGTCCAATAATGCCATATAGCGACGCTAACAAACTCCAAATTGCACTGCTAAGTCAATCTCGCCAAAGAAATTTGAATTTCAAACTCCAAAGTCCACCACTACCAAAATAATGTCACATTTGTGCTCACTGGTTTTGCATAGTCCATCATTGTCAGTCCCCAGTGACACTATATAGCACCACTGACTTCCTTAAACTATGTTGCAATTGTAGACTACACCACTAGAGTTGGGTAAAAGGTAGTTTTCAAATTAATTTCAACATGTGATTTTTCATTTTGATTGCTTTTGACTTCTAACTGGTTTTTGGCCTATGGTTCTGTAGTATTAACTAGTTTTTATAGGTTGGCTTGTTCAAAGTGAAGGAAGGAAACAAAGACAAATAATTCTCTATGGCATCATCATTTCATTGTATCAAGTGTATTTAAACACTTTGGGATAAATTATAATCCCTTTTCTAAGGACTTGTCATCTTCATGCTTTTTAGGACTCAATAATTTTCATTTGGACTTAAAAAGAACAAAATAAAGGGATTAAAAAGAACCATAGGCAACTTACTAGATCTTGTTTTGGGACTAAAAAATTGAACAAACAAATCTCACACTTCAAAGTTGGTGCTTAAAAAGAATTCATATTTTTGCTTTCGAAGGATTAAAATGAACACATGTCTTTTATGTTTTGTAATCCCTTATATCATTTAAAAAGATGTATGTGCTTCTCTTGCACCTCAAGACGATCTTGAGAATCAAAAGGATTTTTGTGATATTGAGTTGTATAAGTGATTACCCCTACATTTCAATTTGGGTTCCTAAAAATTGAAAAAAATCTTGTTAGTGTGAGTGGAGTATATCATGAGTGTTTTCTCTTTGTTTCTCAACAAAGATTGATCAAACTACGGATGTGCTTACTCACTTGTTTTTATCCTTAGAGGGCCTGCCTGGTGGGAAAAATTAATCACCCTAGGGAACTACCCAACTAGTAACACACTAAAGCCAAGCGACTTCCAACCGATATATAAGTGTGGGTACTTGAGAAAAGTTCAAGTATCACGAGGATTGTTTTGACAAGAAGGGAAACAATGGTCTCTTGCCAAATGGATGATCCCCCACAAATGAAATTCCTATATTAAAACCTTTTGTATAGAAGGCCCAAATCCTTAAATCTATTTGTTGATGCAAGAACTATCATTCTAAAGCCATCCCACATTTTTATGGCTCTCGGTAGAGATGAGATGTATTCCATGGGAGTTTCATGGATAATGATGCTTGGATGACTTGAGAAGTATGTGTCATGGAGGGGAGCTAGTGTGGTCAAGCATCTAATCATCCGCTAAGGGTAAGCGTAGCTAGATTTATCCAAGTGAGAACTCAACAAATATTGTCTCATTTTATCCTAGGATTGTGTATCACTTTGGAATCAAAATAATTTTTTTGGATCTAAAACACTTGAAAAAAAACATCCACCAAATCCTCAAAATTTCAAACCCTTTAGGAGGAACAAATACCTTTGACAAATCCAAGTGCTCTTTCTTGCCCTAGGTATTTTATCCTTAGAGGCTTCTAATTATTTGGATTCATATCATAATTTGTTCTCACTAAAGTCAACATTAGGAAAATATTTCCTTGATTTCCTTAGATCCCACATGATGGACTTTGTGGGATGAGAAGTTATGAAAGTAGACATCTAGTTTGAAAAACTTAATCAAGAATTGTTTTTGATAAAAGGAAGTCATTAAGAAAATTTAAGAAACAATTGAACCCCACGCATGTGCTCTTCCAAATGATTTCTCAAAAGATCAAAATCCGAAAACCAAAGTCCAAAGGTCTTATTCAAAAAGACCACAAGAAACTTTTGTCTATGCTTTACAAATTTAGAGAAAGATTGACCTTGAAATTTTACAAACATGCATAAAAGAACAATATTAATTTGTATGAATTTTATTACCAGCAAAATCTAAGTCTCTTTCAAAAGTTTTCATTTCTCACATAGGAAGTACAAGCATGCTCTTCAACACTGAGGTCTTGTAAACAAAGTTATTTCTAGGTTCATTTAGGATCAAACCAATCCCTCTCATCCATCCCTCAAACATCAATGAAAAATCATCTCACCAACAACTCTTGGAAATCTTGAAAAAATTATTCATGCTAGAGTTTTGGCAAATCCAAATCGTCTTGTTTGATTAGATGTGTGTAGATGAATCCTTCTCCACATATTTAGTCAAATTATCAATCCTTGTGAACAATTCTACCCCTTTATAACATCCAACATCTTGAGGTTTATAAGTTCATTATCCGAAATCCAAAAATAAAAATCAAACCCAAAATCATCTTTTTTGGCTAGGGGTGTATAGATGAATCCTTCTTTACACACAGTCAAATTATCATCTTGTGTACAAATTTACTCTAGGGCAACTTCCAATCTCTTAGAGTTTATGAGTTCACTATCCAAACCAAATACAATCAAGCCAAAGTCAAAATCAAACCAAACCAAACCAAATCAAATGAAATCAAAATCTAAGAAAAAAAGTCCCAAAGTCTAGTATCTCCTTCAAAGATTTCTCAAGAGTTCAATAATTCACATCATCCATCTTCCATTTATCCCATCATCACACTTTGATCCTTAAATCATCCTAGATTTTCTCTTTTGTGCCTAAAAATAGGTCAATCTAAAGAATTAGAGGTTCATCTCACACATTCTTGAAAATTGATCCCTATTTTATGGTGCAAACTAGATCGCAACATAAGACAAACATGAAAACCAACAAAGAAACATCAACTTCGAGTGACTTAAACCAAATCGCTCCTGAAATGAATGCCATTGGATCAAGAAATCCCCTAACCAATACTACTATATCATCACAAAATCCTCAAGAGGAAGGTCAAGTGGAAGACATCACCAATAATGTCTTAGGGATGGCACAAGATGAAATCCTTGAAATGGTTCAAAATCTTGAAACTCATAGAATTTTCAATACCATGATGAGGCTCAATCCCTCCAAATACATGCTTGAATTGGCAAAAGAAGGGGCTAAAATCCCTTCCGATTATGACATAAGCACTATTGTGGAGAAGCCTCTTGGGATCATGCCCCCAATCTCACCCACACCTCCATTTCAAAGCATCACCCAAAGCATCCCACACATCACATCATCCATTGCTCCAACTCAACCAATTGTCAACAAGGGAAGATCATTGCTTCATGCACTTCAAACACATCCCCTTGTCAAGAACCAAGATTTGGATGTAAATACCATACTGGTTCAATCTGTCCCATTGAATCCATTACACTCGTATGCTCCACTCATATTTCATGATCCCCCCAATTCAGACTCTTTTCACACAACACCAAGATATCCTCTCAATGCACAAACCTATCTCCCCATGACCTCACAAAGAGAAGGTTGATTATTTGGACTAGGGGGAATCTTTGATCCCTCATCAGAATCATCATTTTTCCAAGGGAATAAACAACCCATTTTTCCACCACTTCCACCATTGCCATTAACATCCACACCACACCTTGGGTCGGGCCTTCCCCCTTTACCAACCATCAATCAAAAAAATCTGAACAACCCTCTAATCACAAATCAAAACATCATACCAAATCCTCCAATCTTTCCATCAATATCGCAACAACAGGTGGCAACCATTCAAGCAACCTCAACAATCAACACATCATTTTCCATCCCCCAAGTATCTCAAAACATGGTCTCCCAAGGGCCAAGCATATCAATCGAGCCATCCATCACACAAACCCCAATTATCAATACAACAATACCTCTCATCACAACAATAAACACTATTCCTAATCCACCACCTCCACCACCAAAACCCAACATGGAAAAATCATTTAGCATCACATTGCAAACAACTCAACAAGCCACCTATCAAAAGGCACTTCAACAAATTCAAAATCAACAAGCTGCACAACTAGTTGCCCAAAAAGCGCAAGCCCAATTAGCGGCACAACAAGCACAACAGGCTACACAAGCTCAAGCTTTACTACAACAACAACAAGCCACCCAAGCTGCCCAATTTGCACAAGTAGCTCAAGCTGCACAAGACACATAGGCTACCTAGGCTACACAAGAAGCCCAACATGCAAAGGCTCAAGCTCAGCAAATGCAAGCGCAAGCTCAATACCAAGCACAACTACAGAGAGCTCAACAACAAGCATATCAACAAGCCTTGTAGTAGTATCAAGCACAACAGGAAGCAACCCAATTACTAGCTCAACAACAAGATTTGTTGGCACAGTAGTAGAAAGACCAACAATAAGCATTGTTGGCACAACAACAACAAGACCAACACCAAGCATTGTTGGCACAACAACAAATGCAGGCATATTAGCAAGCCTTAATCACACAATAGAGCTTGCAACAAACTCCCACCAACATACTCGACACTCTACCCATCACTCAAACGGCTCGGCCACTTTAGAACACATTCACTCCACTTCCTAATTCGTAAGACAATGTGGTAAAACAAATCAAATTTCTCTCACAACAAGTGCTTGATCTCCACTCAGGGAAAACAAAAAAGACACCAAGCAATTTGTGCCCTTATCCTTTCAACATGAGTCTAGAAATGGTACCATTCCGAAAGGGATTTGAAATCCCTAAATTTGAAAAATATTGTGGGATCGGAAACCCTGAAGATCATGTCATGGAATTTCAAGTACATTGCATGAAGGTCGCATAGGATGATACATATTTGATGCACCTATTTTCACAAATTTTGGCTGGCCCTGCCATGTAGTGGTTCTCTCACTTTCCTACTAGCATCAAAAGGTTCCAAGAGATCATAGACGCATTCATAAAGAACTACACATTCAACATTGGCATGGATGTTAGCCTAGAGGAACTATCTACACTCAAACAAGGTAAGGGGGAATCATTTGCTTGCTTCCTGCAATGATGGTGATCCAAAGCCAATAGGAGCAAGTGGTCCATGTCAGAAGAGCAAAAAATTTGCACCATCATTTCCAATCTTGAGAAAAACTTGGAATTTCTTCTAAAAATGCACTGCATCAACACTTACAACCAATTGATCCCCAAGGCGCTCAACATCGAACGAGCCCTTATTGCACAAGGAGGGACAACCACATATCCAAAACATCAAGATAATCACCCTTCCACCAGCTATAATGAAAAACCTCACACATGGGCGAAAAACAAGAAAGTCACTAATGACGGTGTGGTAAATGCTAAGATCGTAATCAGTGCTCCAAAATAGAACACACAAACATATCAACAACCACAAAAAAGAAATCACAAAAACATGCAAACCAATGTGGTATCAGAACAACCATCGAATAATCAAATCAACAATCTAAATAATCAAGGGGGACCACCTCCGTGAAACAAATATCCCCCCAAGAGAAAGTTTACAACCCTTGGGGAATCAGTTGAATCTGTCATGAAGAAACTGGTAAATGAGAATCTCATTAAAATCTCCACTTATGAGAATTATCAAGAGTCCCGACTGAAACCACCATGGTACAATGAAAACTACCTTTGTGATTTTCATAAAATCAAGGGGCACACAATAGCTAGTTGCATGAAGCTGAAAAATCTAATCCAATACCTCATCGATGACAAGATTATAAATGTGGAACAACCAGCTGCAAATCAAGACCTTAAGATATACACGAATCCAATGCCGGATCATAACAAAGGAAAACAAAATTATGCCAATGTGAACCATGTGTACGACCATGTTGTCACATCCCTAGATGAAGGGGTCACTGTTGTTAACATCAAGGGAGCCAAAGCTAATTGTGGAGTCACCACATGAGGTAGAAAAGTCACCATTGTTGGGTCATCACTACCACCTAGGGAATCAACCTCAAATCCAAAAACCGCTCCTAATGACTACAATGTATTGGACTAACTAAAAAGAACTCCCGCTCAGATCTCCATCATGGAGTTACTAAAGATCTCATCCGCCCATAGAGAAATTCTTGAGGAAGCATTGGCTTCATCTATCGTCTCTGCTAATCTTGATAATAAACAATTACGAGCTATGGTCGAAAACATTACCACCTCAAATCTCCTCACATTTTTTGATCAGGACTTCCCGACCCAACCATCTCACAATCGCATACTCCACCTTGAATTCTTGGTTCATAAAAACAAAGTCAAAAGATTTTTGGTGGATGGGGGTGTAGGTTTAAACATCTATTCTCTCAAGATCATAAAGAATTTGGGATTCTCGGAAGAATCCATTGAAAAAGGGAAGGGCATCATGATCAAAGCTTATGATGACCAGGAAAGAGTGTCTCAGGGCACTATCCAACTCCATATTCAAGTAGGACCAACCATAATGGAAACCACTTGCCAGGTCCTAGACCTTGATTTACCTTGTAATATCCTCCTGGGGCATCTATGGATCCATGATATGAAAGAAGTTGTGTCAAGTTCTCATATCAAAATCAAGAGGTCACAATCTACAGTGATCCTAAGCCCTTTGCTTACTACAAAAACTTGGAAGAAAAATACTATAAAATCCCCCGAGTCCCAAAGAATGATGAAGACCCTTCAACTCCGTATGTAGACCTAACTACCATTTCCACCACTCTAGGAAAAAGACACCCACCATTCCTAATGTATTTGAAATAAAGGTCATTATCCAAGACAAGGAATGTGGGGACTAAAAAATGAAGAAAATTTCCTTTGTACTAGGAGAGTTACCTCAATCTCCTAGGTCACATGGACAAGCCCAACCAGCTGAAACCTCATCCCAAACCTTCAGGGGAAATCCTTCTAGATTCGGATGTTGGGGGGATGTAAGTAGGGAAATAGTAGATGAAAGAGACATATCAAGCTTGCTATACCAAGATGAAAGGCTCATGCCTAATCTTCCCATGGATGAAAGTAACAAACGATTACAAATGATGCTTGGTATGGGCTATAGTAGAAACAAGAAGCTTGGACATAATCAAAAAGGTCTTCTAGTGCCTCTCGTTCCTGAGATGTGTATGAGAAATCTTGGCCTTAGATTTACCCCTCTGAAGGTGACCATACTTGGTAGAGGTGCCTTGGTTAAAAAGGTCAAAGCTCCCCCTCAACTATCGGTAGCCACCCTTCAGTTACATCTATCCACATGTCGAGTCCTACAAAATTTTACCTTTGACATAACTGATGTGTGTAGTAGTGATGAGGATCCCATAACTGACTTGGCTATGGTTTTCAAAGATTCCTCCCTATTCATGATCAACACCTTGTCTTTTGAGTCAAACCATCAAACCCATGCAATAAACCTAGTCTATCCCCAACTCATTAATTACAACCAACGATGACCACCAATTCTGGACACATTCTAAAATGATGAGGCACTCTCAGAATTCATTGGATTGTGTGATATGATACCATATGGAGATCACAAAGTTGGGTTCGACATCATACTAGATACACAAGCCTATTATGGGGAAACGATTGAATCCTTCGGTCACAAAAGTGAAAAATTGAGAATGATCTCTAGGTCTTTGAGTGAAAACCACACTGTGGAATTCTTTGACTCGAAAAAAGTAAAAATAAAGGACACATCCAATGTTGGAAACTTCTCTGAGGCACTGAAAGATAAAGGATTCAATCTTCCTCTCAGTGTCATTCATCAGGAGATGTAAGCAGTTTTGGCAGAACAATGCAATCCAATTAATTTGGGAATAGAAGAATTACCACACATAACATTCTATGCCAAGTCACTTCTCATAGAAGAACAAGAACTCCTAGTTGTGTTCCTAAAGGAAAGAAAGTAAAATTTGCATGGACTTATGCCGACATGCATGGGCTTGATCCAGAGGTTGTGGTTCATCCCTTAGCTTTATATATCCTGAGGCAAAGCTACTAAGACAAAAGCTAAGGAAAATGCATCCCCAAATAGAATTGTTGGTCAAAATGGAATTACAGAAGATCCTAGATGTAGGGTTCATATGGTTGATCGATTATCCAGGGTGGGTTTCAAACCTTGTACCTATTTCAAAGCCCACTAGGGGCATCCACATCTACATGAATTTTAGAGATTTGAACAAAGCATGTCCCAAAGATGATTTTCCACTTCTAAACATTGATATGATCATGAATATGATGACAAGATATGAGATTCTATCACTAATGGATAGATTCTAAGGATACAATCAGATCATGATAACTAAAGAAGACCAACACAAAACAATGTTCATTTTCCCATGGGTCACATATTGTTGGAACATGATGTCGTTTGGGCTAAAGAATGTAGGAGAAACCTATCAAAGGGCCATGATATTGATCCTTCATTAAATGATTCACAAAATTGTGGAAGATTATGTGGACAACATATTGTCCAAGTCAAGAAAAAGACGGGATCATATATCAGCTCTAAGCTCCATTTTTGACATACTAGAAAAGTACAAGGTTTGACTTAATCCAAAGAAGTGTGTCTTTAGGGTACAATCAGGAAAGCTCCTAGGTTACACCGAATCTATGAGATGAATTGAGTTAGACCCTGCCAAAGTCAAAGAAATCCTTGAAATGGAGGCACCAAAGACATTGAAATAAGAGGCCTACAAGGGAGACTCCAATCCATCTATTGATTCATAGTGCAACTAGCAGACAAGGAAATACTATATTCTCATCTACTCCACAAGGGGGTAGCATAAAATAGGATGAGAAATGTGACCAAGCATTTAAAAATATCAAATATACTTTCTCACACCACCAATCCTTATGCCACCAAATCTAGGCAAAGCCTTGATCTTATATATATCAGCAACAACAATGGCCCTCGGTGCTCTCTTAGCACAACATGACAAAAATGAGAAGGAGAGAGCTATTTACTACATCAGAAGGACCATGGTGTGAAACAAGATGAACTACATACCCATTGAGAAATCCTGCCTAGCAGTCATATTTGTAACACAAAAATTCAGACATTACATGCTAGCACATCAGATCAAGCTCATTAAAAAAATAGACCCACTCAAGTATCTGCTTTCAAAAGAAAGTATCACATGATGAATGATGAAGTGGGTTATGATTTTGATAGAGAATAACATTGTGTATGTAGAACACAAGGCTATTAAAGGACAAGAAATCGTGGATCAACTGGAAAAAGCACCAATATATGAAGAAAATCCACTTGTTTTAGAGTTCCTCGATGAATCAATCTTCAACCTTAGAGTAGCAGAACACTGGAAAATGTACTTTGATGGGTCTACACACAACAGGGGTCAGGAGCAAGAATCTTCTTCATCACTCTGCAAGGAGATTGTATACCTAAATGATACAAGTTGTCATTCCCGTGCACAAACAACATCGCAAAATATGAGGCTCTTGTCATAGGGCTGAGAATTAAAGTGTAGTGGTAGATCATGGCGCTTAAGGTCTACGAAGACTCACAACTCATAATAAACTAGGTAAATAATGAATATCAAACAAAGGATGATAGGTTGACTCCATACAAGAAGTTGGTGGAAAGCCTTAAGGAGTCCTTCATTGATATCACATTTGAATAGCTACCAAGAGAAAATAACAGAGTAGTGGATATAGTGGCTACGATCGGATCACTCCGAGAGATCTCGCACAACGTCCCAAAGCAAGAATTCCTCATAGAGTAGCTTCTCGTACCAACATTTGAGGCACCAGAGTCTGAATTTGTGTGTGAAATCATTGGTCCCGGTGATCCCTGGTACCATGATATATACAGTTACCTAAGAATAGGAGTACTCCCCACCGACATAACCCCGAACCTCAAAAGAGCCTTTGTCAAAAATTCATCCCATTTTGTCATCCGAGGAGATACCTTGTATCGTAGAAGCATTGAATGGACCCTTTTACGTTGCCTAAACACTGAGGAATCCTTGACTTCTTTAACCGAGGTACATAACGACACTTGTGGTTCACATTCGAGTGGTATGACTTTGGCCAAGAAACTATTGAGGATAGGGTACTATTGGCCTACAATTGAAAGATAAGCACATGATTATGTCGAAAGATGTTTGCAGTGTGAGCAGCATCGGGACCTCATCCATGCACCAAATTAGGAGCTCAACCCAATTATCACACGTTGGCCCTTTTCACAGTGGGGACTTGATCTCATTGGTAAAATCACCCCCAACTCATCCAGTGGGCATAAGTTTATCATCACCACCACAAATTACTTCACAAAGTGGGTGGAGGCGATTCCCATGACCTACATCACAGGAAAGCAGATATCCAAGTTCATCCTGAATTACCTTATTTTTTGATACGGTGTCCCTCAAGCCATTATCTCAGATAATGGGACACCTTTCAAAAAATAGGATTTTTGTGACCTATTCCAAAAGTTCAATATCCAAAATTGCTTTTCTACTTCATATTATCCCCAAGGAAATGGCCAAGCAGAAGCTACCAATAAAACCATTCTGAAAATCCTCAAGAAAATAGTCAATGATGTTGGTCATGACTGGCATTTGTAGTTGAATCCAACCTTATGGGCCTACCACACAATAATATGCACACCAATAGGTGCCAGCCCTTCTCCCTGGTCTACAGATCAAAAGACATACTCCCCATTGAGATCAAGCTCCCATCCCTGAGAAAATCATTGTAGAATCTCATCACAAATGAAGAATACAGAGTGTCACAATTGAATGATCTAGAACTATTGGATGAGCAATGTATGGATGCCTTAAACCATTTTTAAGTCTATTAGAACCAACTCAAGTGAAGCTACAACAAGAAGATCAGGAGGCGAACCTTCCAAGTCGGCAAGCTAGTACTGAAGGAGAAATGGAAAAACAAGCCAAATCCTAATATCAAGGGAAAGTTTGAACCCAATTGGTTGGGACCATTTATCATCACAACAAGCTACAAGTTAGGAGCATATCAACTATCAATGCCAGAAGGCGAACCCCTGTAGGAGCCCATGAACAGCTCCCATCTCAAAAAAAAAGTATGCTTGATCTCTTAAGGGTAAAACCAAAAATACAAAAAATATAAAAATCGGAAAAAGTCAGAAAAAGGATTAGAAAATGGTAAAGATAAAAATTGTCCTCTAGTGAAAACCACTTCGGTGGCACTTTGGGCAAGTACCTTGGTGAAAACCTAGCAAACAGGCACCTTGTGTAAATAAAACACTCTCCATCCACGAAGATCTTCGTGGCTTATTCTGCACACTTTCCATCATCCATCGCATCTGATATCTCCTTTCATCACTCATCCATGTCTGCATAATGGCTTGGTCCTATGTTTGTATCATGCTCCACCCTAGTACTACTTGACACATTCCTAAGGTCAGTTTGTCCTACCTATATTGGAGTAGTCTATCGCATCACACTGGGGGAAAGTTCTTTTACTTGCATCGGATCAGATTCGGGTATATCCTTGGAGTTTTCCTTAAAATAAAAAAATCCAAAAACAATCTTAAAATCCTTCAAAAAATACAAAAGCATTCATAAAAAAGAAAAATCCAAAAATATGTCAAATTTAAAAAAAAAAAAATCCAAAATAGAGTCATCTTGATGAACTACGTCGTCTCTAAGCTTGAATATAGGCAAGGTTGATCTATGATTAGCCCCCAAGACACCCTAGATAAGTCCTTTAGGAGGCTATCATAGTAAGCTAGCAATCCATTTTTTCATATCTCATCAATAGATCAAGTTTGTGTTAGTCAAACTAAGTCATCTCTGTGTGTATAATGTAGGCAAGGCTAATTGGTTGATCAGCTCCCGAGACCCCTAGGATAGGTCTTTAGGTTAGGTTCTTGGTAAAAATATCAGAAAATACCAAAAAAAATAGAAAATTCAAAAATCAAAAAATTTGTAAAACATCTTAAAAAACCCAAAAACAGCCTCAAAACATTCAGAAAAAACCAAAAAAATCCAAATATTTGAAAAAAAAATTCATGCATCTCATCTCGCTTTCACCTAAAATAAGCATCACTCATAATAAATCAATCATCGCTTTCACCCTTTGGTAAAACAGTCGGAAGCAAGTCTAGCAGGTTCAAAAGTGAAAGCCCAATCATCAAGGTCTCAAGTCTAGGTCAGTAAGTAAGCAAGTTAGTCAACTTAGAGTATCAATAGCCTATCATCTAGTCAATCCTAAATCATCTGATAACATCATGTCCTAGGATGCATCCTTCCTACAATGGACATCAACATCAGGCATCACCGTAGTTTAGTCTTGGCTAGCGGTATGAAGAACATTAGCTTGTTTGTTTACTTTATCTTTATCTTTTTGACTTATCTTTTTGCATGCATTTTGATGACCTCTTGATGATGTGCAAACAAAAGGATTTAGAGAGAAAGAAATGGGTCAATGATCATTATCTTTTTTATCTGTTGTGCTTGTGGGATATTCTTGTAATATAACCTGGTCATGCATAATTTGTTTGGGTATAGGGAAGATATTTTAGGTGTCTTGTTGACCACATAGGAAGGCTCGCCTTCTTATGTTTTGGTCTAAGATGTTTGAAATATCTGAACTATATTTTAGATAAGGTTTCATATGCTAGGTGTGAACAGGATTAATCCTATTTGATTGTCAGTTCAAACTCCATCACACTAGGTATAACGCCATCTTGGCTCTTTATACCTTGATGCATCGTACCTATGTGTATTATCAAACATAAGGTAAATGGCCCTTTTAAAATCCCAATTCCTGATAAGAAAATCATCATCATCATCATCATCATCATTAATAATGTAGGCTTGTTGGATCCTCTTTTTATTTTCCTATTTCTTCTATCTTCTCTCCATGCTAACATGGTACCATGATAGATAATCAAAAACATTGCTAATGCATCCACCGTGCATCCACAAACCATCAACATAATGCATATCATATCATATCATCTCACATGCATTGCATTTCATCATTAACATAGATCAGTTATTCAAAATATCTCATACACCATAAATTTGCATTCATCATCACATAGGAATTATTAAATCATATTATATACAAATATCCATTTCATAATCACATATGCATCATTATATCATCGCATAAGCATGTCATAATCATTACACACCATAAATTATTATGTACCAATAGGCATATCACATCACAATAATATCATTACATACCATAATCATTTACATTTCATAAATCATGTCATAATCATTTCACTTTATCATATCATTACAAATCATTTCATGTCATAGTACATTATGTCATATCATAACACTACGTCCTCAAATCAGTGAAAAACATGAATCATTGCATAGGCATATCATATCACATTTTCATACCACAATCACATTACATATCACATCATTTTTTGAAGTTACGAAGACTAATAGAGATTTATTATTCTTAGTATCTTAAGAATAAATTGCATCCATATCATTGCATTTATACCATTACATTCAAAAATCATAAATTGCGATGCATAATGATAACCATTTCATGCCATCATAGGCCATCTCATATCATAACATCATCATAATCACTTTGCATCATTGCATTGCATTTTTACATCATGATTACATCACTATCTATCACATAAATATTTAAACAACATCATGACATCCATATATTACCATCATAAATGCATAAGAAAAAATATAAAAACATTGCATATCATATTTGTCATATCATTTGCATCATCACATCATAGGAGAAAAGGATATAAAAACATTTGCATCATATCAGAGCATCATACATCACATAAAATAAATGCATGCATAAGATAGAGTCATATCATTGCATATAGGAAATTAAATACATCCATCCATCATGCATGCATTAATAAAATATGACACATCTCATAAATAAATCGATCAATCATATATATCATCAAATATGTAACTATCATGGTACAAATATTAGGATCAAATGTGTGCATAAATCAAGTATACAATGCCCATGGGGCTATAAAAAATGGAGCTCGTGGAGTAAAAGTAATCAAGGCCCCTCTGTATCACCAAACTATAGGATCATCTGGCTCTAGGACAATCAGTGTTACCCATGGGCAAAGCACTACAATGTGCTCTGAGGCCCAATGTGTAAGAGTGTAACCCAACCCCGATAGCTCTGTTGTCAAAATATGCAAACTCATGAAGATCATGGTGGAGTGAGGCCAGCATAACTGGCCCCCATGCAAAACCCCATCCTAGACTAAAATATCGATTGCCCCGATTTGGTGACAAGAGGCCTGAAATGATAGCAACAAAAATAAGCTCATCAAGCCCCATAACCTCGTAGTAGGCATCTCTCTCAGCATCCACATCATATATGACCTACTCTACATGGATCAGTGATTGAAGGATATGCCAGACATCCTCTAGAGTAACCGTCACCTTGCCTATGGGTAGGTGAAATGAAGATGTCTCATTGTGCCATCACTTTGTCAAGGTTGTCATTATGCTCGGATGTGTCTAGACAAGAGGTGCGTAGACAACATACCACATACCTATCGCCCCAAGGTGCTCTTGGAGTAGCTCATGCATACCAACCAGTTGGCTAAGAACTAGGGACCTGTGCTCTCATGAATGAAGAATCCCTAGGTCCTCCTAAACAAGTAAAGCCACAACGTCAAGCTTCCTAAAAAATCAGGATCTTGTTTTGAGTCTTCGCAACTAAAACAACAAATACGTCATTGTTTTCAATTGTGTCACTATTTGGAAGTTCCAAACTGCATCGTTGGGACCCCCTAAATTCCAAACTACGCTACCACCTCACAGTTTGACCATGGACCACTTTAACCCCTAAACCTAATTCCAAAGTGCACAAAAGTGACACAATTTGCAAATGCAGTAGACTTTTCCAACTAAACCCTAATTGCTAAACTTGACCGCAGTAGCACAAAAATCGATAGCGACACCAAACAACGTCGCTTCACTTTGTTTAACCTTTGACCCTATTTAATGCGCACAAAAATTGAAATGAAAAGTAGGGTAAGGGTCACATACCGATGGTCCTACGCCGGTTGGCCGCTGGTGTACTTGCACTTGTTGCGCCATCTCGAACAATGGTCATAGCTCTAAAATGCAAAATCTCTTAAGGCTGAATGTGCAAATGAATTGGAAGTGGCCCCTCGAGGCCTACTTAAGCTTGAAAGTTAGGGTTTTTTGACCTTGTTTAGCCATCCAACTAGGGTTTTGGACCCCTAATCCCACTTTCGCCCAACCAAGGGTCGCTTTGCATCATTTCTTCGCATTTTGGCACATTTTTTTTGGCATCCTAGACCTTTTTTGGATCCATCAAGCGGCTTTTCCTCTTTTTTCATGAGATCACCCAAAAATCCAAATTTTTGTTTGATCTCTCGAGGGGGTAGTATACCAGCATAATCCTTCTCACTGGGGCAAGAGTGAGGCATTTGAAAAAAATGAATTTTGATCTTGAAAGTTTATTCGACCAACCAACGCAACAGGTACATTGCTTCAAAGAGGGGAAAAATATAGACATGGAAAATATACAGATTGATCCTATACACTTGATCCTGATCTTACTAACACCAGTTCATCCTGAATCATCTCCTTTGCTAGTCATTTAATTAAATAATATTTATTTAATTAAATTCATCATATTTCCTCGCTTAATTAAATAAATCAAATTTATTTGATTAATTCATCAACTTCTATTAATTAAATAAATCATTTTGTTTAGTTAATCCTATAGTCCCTCTTTTAATTAAGCAAGGAAATATCCATTTCTTTCTCCCTCCAACTTGTCATTTCAAAATTTTCAAATATCCACCTAACTACATTTATTTGCACATTCATCAAAATGTGCTCATTCCTCCTCCACTCACATGCTAACAAGTGGCCTCTTATTATTGGTTGGTCTTTTGTCCCACATTCATCCCTTTTGTCTCTTTCTCCATCATTCTCTTCTATTTATAGAAGGCTCTCATTTGAATTTTGGATCCACAATCTCATCCACAACTTCATGCAACATCATTATCTTCAAGTTTTTGAGCAATTTTCATCCATCCTTATCCATTTTCATCTATTTTCACATTATTATAACTAGGTTATGGAGAAATTTCACCAAGGAGTATCCAATATTCATCATTGATCATCAAGCTTGCAAGGAATTGGGAAAGGGCCATTTTCCACATCAAAATGATACCAATTTCCCCATGGGATGCTGGTTTGATTATTTAGAATAAGATTTCATAGCTTTCATTTGTTATTTTACCTTGTTTTCTTGTTCTTCACATTCAAATGAATTTCATGGGGAACTTTTGTTTTAGATTTGTTTATTGACTAACATTGTGTTTTTTTGTCATTTTGGTGCAATTCTAATATATCCATTCACAAGTGTATCCAATATTTTTAATGTACTCTTGGTTTGATCACATCATGTGTGAATTTCTCTTTGACACATGTTGTTGTCCCAAAGTGTAATCTTAAGAAGATTGAGATAATAAATTAGGAGAGATACCTTGTGTTTGATCCAAAAGTCTCAAAATTTATCATTGAGTGCTGTTCTAATAATTTGTCTTTCGATGTACACCTCAGAAAGGTCTTGGTACCTCCTTGGGAATTTATTGAGTTAGATTATAGTATCTTTGTTGTTTCTAGTAGATTATCTTTCAGCCTACACCTCGGAAAGGTCTTGGTACCTCCTTGGTAATCCTGAGATCTATTCTACCGTACGAAGATTGCTTGCATGGATTCTATTTTGGAATAAGTTTGGGAGTTCAGAGCCTTTAGATGCATCCTAGGAGAAATATTTGTCCAAGTGGTTGAACCATCCATTCTACATCCTATGCCCTCATGATCTATTTATCTTGAGGAGATAGGATAGGTTAGAAGCTAGTTTAGTTGTAGTTAAGATCTGAAAAAACTAGAGAAAACCTTAGCTATGACGCATTGTGTTTATGCACCCTTGTGTCATGTTGTTGAGTAAAAATATAGGAATAGTAGTTTACTTTTATTTTTATGAAAAATATCCGCAAAGAGAGATCTTCCTCTCTATAATTCAAAGAGTAGTGACTAACACTTGCAATAGCTTCCATTTTCCAATAAGCACTCCAGAGGTGCTAATTGAAATGCCAACAGTTTTTTGATGCCCATCGTGGGGCACGAGGCATAAAACTTCAAGAAAAGCTAACACTTTTATTTCATGAGAATGATCCTCTAGCATCCAATTGCATGATCCATACAAGAAACAATGGATGGTAACAACACTAATGTTGGCAAGATACGTCCACCTTCATTACCTCGGGGTAATAAAATTGGACCTTTGGCTTTTTAGGTAAATCATGAGTTAAAGGGTCAAGGAAGCACTTTCCCCAATTTCACGGTGATGGAAGTCGAAACCTAGATGAACATTTTGCTGCATTCACAATGGCCTATTCCATCTTGCATGTGCCACATGAAGACATCACAGTGCATCTCTTTGTGGAGACTCTTGTTGGGAATGCTATAGACTAGTTTAATCACCTAAAGTTGGGCATTATTACAAGTTGGGAAACTATGAGAGAATTTTTTGGTCAGATTCAAGCTCGTCGAAGACAATCATTTGTTGTTTTCCCAACATGTAATTTCAAAGATGGAGCACAACGAACACATGAGGGAGCTTGTGGCAATATTTAATCATCTTGTTACATTAATTTCTTCTACATTTGATCCATTGCTGAAGATTCTAATGAGTTGTTGCATAAACACTCTTCCATCAGAGATAGCCTTCTTCCTCAAGATGACAAAAGAAACAAAGTTGAAGAGTTCGCAAGAACACACCATCGAGTTGGAGGATAATATGATCACTTTTGACTTGATGAAAGAAGACTCTCTCAGATCTCCAGTTCAACAACTGTACCAACCAAAGAGAGATAGTCTTCAGCCATAGTTGCCAACACCTCCATAAAGACCAATGATTGAAGCTACATACAGTGCAATATTTTGTTGTTTCCATGAAACTGATGCACATACCAGATTCACGTATCCTAAGAATCTGAAAATAAACCAAATCATGGGATATGCTAAATCTGCTCCCAATTCTAGTTTTGTACGAAAACCAAGTTAGAATGTTGTCTTACCATAGATGGAAAAATTTGATGGTGACTCCACAACAGGATATTTTGAACCTGTTATTAAAGAATTAAAAGAGGCATACCATCATTATTCTCTTATAGTGAATCTATTGAGATTATGTGCCTCAAACTCACTGGAAGAGACCCCGGCTCTATCACCAAGCAACAAAGAGTTCATAAGAGTTTTGATTGTGCCTTTATTGCCATACGACTAGGTGCTTACTGAGAGGGCATGGTAGCGTGGGGTTACCACCATACCGTGGAAGCTTCTGACTAGTCTAGTAGTAGAGTAGTGACACCGCCATACCATGAGTATTATTTCCTTGGGTTGTGGTGGTGCAATTACTGCCATGCCGTAGGTGGCCATCGAGTGTGCGGTGGTAGCACGGTGAGCCATTTTAGTTTGGTGGTTGGTCATCTTACCATCATACTACAGAGTCTCTCTTTGATCGCAGCGATTGCATGGTGGAACTGCCATACCATGAAGGTGTTCAAAATATCGTGTGGTAGAGCGGTTATCGCCATACCATGAAAACTCTTAACTTGGGTTATAGTTGCCCGATCGCTGCCATACCATAGGCATCTCTCGACTGTGGAGCGGTAGAGCGATAGACACCGCCATACCATGAGAATGTCTCACCTATCCAACGGTAGCAAGGTAAACCGCCACACCATAGAGCTTGTGGAATGTGAAGCGGTAGCATGGTGTAAGGAGATCAGACGTACAAATTTTTTGACTCCTGAGGTGTATTTCGATCATTAGAGGTTGTTGTTGACTTGGAAGGTGGTCATTGGGATAACTAGGAAGTTCAACGGTTGGTTTGTCATGGTAGTTGAATGGATTATACATGGTTGTTGCTATATATTGCAACGTACAAGAACTATGTAGAGTTTGATGGTTAGTTGATCGGATGGTCTGTCTTGTGAGTATCATTATATGTTGTTATGAGAGCATTGTAATAGTTTTATTCTATGTGAGGCTAATCTAAGAAATGTTGCTGCTATAAATTGACATCTGAAAAGAAGAGTCTGTAACTTGTATGTAATTTGATTATTGTAATACAAGTGATATTCTTTGGTGTCATGGGTTTTTCTCCCGTAAGGGTTTTCCCACGTAAATCTGGTGTCAAGTATGTTTGAGTTTATTTCTCGTTATGTTATTTCTTTCATGTGCATCTTAATGAACTATAATTATAAACTTCACAAAGGCATATCTCTATTCTCCTCTGAGTCTTGGCATTAGGAAAATTTGTTTTGCAATCAAATTTTTCCTAACAAGTGGTATTAGAGCTTTGCCAGTTGTGTTATCCTTGTGGGTAGGTTGGTTTTTTGTGTCAATTTATGTTCAGTGGGAGTTTTGTAGAAGTCTTGAAATTTGTTAAATTATAGATTGAGATGGAAATGGCAAGTATGTCTAGAAGGACTGAAAATGAGAAATTCAATGGCAGCAATTTTGAGTTGTGGAAACTTAAAATGGAAGACTTGTTGGTGGATCGTGATCTTTGGCTTGTTGTGTCTGGAACGAAACCTTCTAGAATGAAGCAAGAGGATTGGGATCTCATAGACAAAAAAGTGAAAGGGTTGATAAGACTTTGTTTGGAAGACTCAGTTCTCCTAAATGTTGATGAAGAGAAGATTGCATCTTCGTTGTGGAAGAAGATTGGAGATATTTATCAAGGTAAATCCTTGGTAAATAATTTTTTCTTAAGGAAGAAGTTATACTCTTTGAAAATGTAGGAGGGGGAGTTTGTGGCTGATCATCTGAATATGTTTAACATGTTGATTGCTTAGTTAACATATGCGGGTTTGAAGATTGGTGATGAAGATCGTTGTATGTTATTGTTATGTTCTTTGCCAGATTCTTGGGATCATTTTGTGATGGCGATTGGGAGAACAAAAACCACTTTCAAGATGAAGGATGTGGTTGCTTCTTTTTTATCAGAAGAGATGAGAAGGAAATCTTTTGAGATGGCAAAGGAGGCTCTTGTTGTTAGAGGCAGATCAAAAGAAAAAAGAAAGAAAAAGGACAAGATGTCCAAATGGAAATTAGAAGGGAGATGAAAGTCTCCTAGAAAAAAGTACAAGGTGAAGTGTTGGAATTGTGGGCAGCCTAGTCATGTCCAAAATAATTGAAAAGAGGAGAAAAATAAGTAGAAGAGGAATTCTTCCGACAATGATTCTTCTTAGAGCGATGCAGATGCCTTTATTGCAACCTTGACAACTCATGCATCAGATGATTTTGGAGCATCATTCCACATGACATCTCATAGAGACTAGTTTTCAAAGTATGAAGAATGCAATGGTGGAAAGGTGTATCTGGCAAGTGATTCATCTCTAGAGATAGTTGGTCATGGAAGAGTCAGAATTCAGTTTCCTGATGGAAGAATTAAGGGAATTGATGGCATAATGCATATACCAAGTCTGGCTCAAAATTTACTTTCTATAAGCAAGTTGAACGATGTTTGAGTGCAAGTCTCATTCTCTAGCAATGGATATACAATGACTAGAGGCTCAATGGTGTTGGCTAGGGGTTCCCAGATTGGTACTCTGTTCAAGTTGGATGCACTGGTTGTTCAATGCAATAGTGTTTCTGCAAAGTCACAGAAGGTTGCTCGTAAAGAAAAGAATGACAATGTTCCTATTGGGGAAAATTCCTTGGAAGTTAAAATTCTAATAGAAAATAATATGCTCTGGCATCAAAGGCTTGGTCACATTGGTGAAAAAGGTTTGAAAGCCTTGAAAAATAAAAGCCTGGTTGAGGGGCTTGATGAGTGTAACCTTGAATTTGAATTCTATGAACATTGTATATATGGAAAACAGCACCATGTTTCATTTTACTCTAGTCCTCACAAATCTTCTAGTGTTCTATATTATATCCATTCTGATGTGTGTGGTCCAATGGATGTTCCTTCGTTATCGAAGTCTAAGTTTTATGTTTCTTTTATTGATGATTATTCGAGAAGGGCATTTGTGTACTTCAAAAAAAGTAAATCAAAAGTATTCAGTCATTTTAAGGAATTTAAAAACCTTGTGGAAAATTAGACTGGAAGGAAAATAAAGTGTCTAAGGATTGACAATGGCGGTGATTTTTGTTATGATGAGTTCGAAAGGTATTGCAAAGACCATGGGATTAAGAGGCATGAAACTACACCTTACACTCCACAACAAAATGGAGTTGCTAAAAGGTTGAACAGGACATTGATGGAGAAGGCTAGAAGTATATTGAGAAATGTTGGTCTTGAGCAGAAGTTCTAAACAAGAAGAACCACAACCTCAATCTCAGCCTATGAGGAGGTCTACACATGAGAAGAAATAGCCAGATAGGTATGGATTCTCTATGTTAGATTCTAGTTGTGCCTATGCTTTGATTACTAACACAGATGAGCCTAGGACTATAAAAGAGGCAACTGAAATGTCCTATTCAGATTCCTGGTTGGAAGCCATGAATGAAGAAATGGCATCATTAAGAAAAAATGATATTTGGGATCTGGTTCCATTGCATGAAGGTAGAAAGCCTATGGGCTGCAAATGGGTGTGTAAAAATAAAATTGGTCTAGATGGTTTTGTTGAAAAGTATAAAGTGAGGTTGGTTGTGAAAGGTTATTCCCAAGTAGAGGGAATTGATTATGTGGAATTTTTTTTGTCTTGTAGCAAAGCTGAAATCTATCAAATTTCTTTTGTCACTTGTAGTAGCATATGATTTGGAGATTGAGCAGATGGATGTGAAGATAGTTTTTCTTCATGGTGATCTTGAAGAAGAAATTTATATGTCCTAGTCTGAACACTTTGTGAAAAAAGTAAAGAAAATCTGGTTTGCAAGTTGAAAAAATCTTTGTATGGTTTGAAATAATCACCTAGAATGTGGTACCAAAAATTTTACACATTTTTTTTGTCATTGGGATTTTTAAGATCAAAATCAGATCATTGTGTATACTATAAGACTGAAAATGATCGGGTTCTTATTATTGCTCTTTATGTTGATGATATGTTGTTCATAGGAAATAGTAAGCTAATGATTTCTGATCTAAAGTCTCAGTTGTCTGCAAAGTTTGAAATGAAATATCTTGGTGCAACTAGGTATATTCCGAGGATGGAAATAAATAGGGACAGAAAAAACATAAAAATTTGGCTTAGCTAGAGTAAGTATATTAACACTGTTCTGGAGAGATTTGGTATGAATGATTGCAAGTAGCTAGTTGTTCCAGTTTTGCAGGGAAAGGAGCTATCTGTTGAAGATTGTCCAAAATATCCTATTGAGATGGAGGACATGACCAAAGTGTTGTATGCTAGTGCAGTTGGCAGTTTAATGTATAAAATGGTCTGTACAAGGCCAAACATTGCTCAAGCAGTGGGAGTTCTTAGCCTCTTTATGGAAAATCCAGGAAGGACACATTGGGATGTTGTGAAAAGAGTGTTTAGATATCTAAGGGGCACTTCAGAATATGCGTTGTGTTACCATGGAAATTTGGTTGGATCATAGAGGACTCTCAACATTCATGGATATGTGGATTCTGATTGGGTAGGGGACATCAACAACAGAAGGTTCACCAATGGATATATTTTCATGTTGAATGGTGGTGCAATTAGTTGGATGAGCAAGTGGTAGGCTGTAGTCACTTTGTCCACTACAGAGGCTAAGTACATGGTATCAACTCATGCTTGTAAGGAATCCATTTGGCTTAGAAGATTGTGTTTTGATATTGGTTTTGATTCAAGGCCGATTATTATTTGTTGTGATAGTCAGAGTGCCATTTGTCTAGCGAAAAATCCAACTTTCCATGCCAAGATGAAACATATCAATGTGTAGTATCACTTTGTTCGAGATGTTGTGGAGGATGGAATGGTCGGTTTAGATAAGGTTGATACTCTGAAGAATGTTGTTGATGCATTGACAAAGCCAGTGAGCATGGAAAAGTTCAGATGGTGTGTGAATTCGATGGGCCTTGGGGTCTAGAATATTCAATGACTCCAGGTATTGAAAAGGGTTTAGTGAGTTCTTTGTGAAGTGGAGATTGTTGAGATTATCTACCTCAAACTCACTGGAAGAGACCCTGCTTCTATCACCAAGAAGAAAAGAGTTCATAAGAGTTTTGATTGTGCCTTTACTACCATATCATCGGGTGCTTACTGAGAAGGCATGGTAGTGTGGGGTTACCACCATACCGCGGAAGCTTCTGACCAGTCTAGTGGTAGAGTGGTGACACCGCCATAACATGGGTATTATTTCCTTGGGCTGCGGTGGCATGGTTACCGCCATGCCGCAGGTGGTCATCGGGTGTGTGGTGGTAGCACAGTGAACCATTTCAATCTGGTGGTTGGGTAGCTTATCGTCATACCATGGAGTCTCTCTTCGATCGTAGCGGTTGCACGGTGGAATCACCATACCATGAAGGTGTTCAACATATGGCACGGTAGAGTGGTTACCACCATACCTCATAAGCTCTTAACTTGGGCTGCGGTGGTGTGGTCACTGCCATACTATAGGAATCTCTTCATTGTGGAGTGGTAGAGTGGTGGACACTGCCATACCATGGGAATGTATCGCCTATCCAATGGTAGCGAGGTAAAATTCCACACCATGGAGCTTGTGGAATGTGAAGTGGTAGCGCGGTGTAAGGAGATCAGATGTGTATATTTTTTGACTATTGAGGTGTATGTCAATCATTGGAGGATGTTGCTGACTTGGCAGGTGGCCATTGGGATAACTGGGAAGTTCAACAGTTGGTCTGTCATGGTAGTTGAATGGATCAGACATGGTTGTTGCTATAGATTGCAACGTACATGAACTATGTAGAGTTTGATGGTTAGTTGATCAGATGGTCTATCTTGTGAGTATCATTGTATGCTGGTATGAGATCATTGTAATAGTGGTATTCTGTGTGAGGCTAATCTAAGAAATGTTGCTCCTATAAATTGACATCTAAAAAGAAGAGTTTGTAACTTGTATGTAATTTGATGACTGTAATACAAGTGATATTCTTTGGTGTGGTGGGTTTTTCTCCCATAAAGGTTTTCCCACATAAATCTGGTGTCAATTGTGTTTGAGTTTATTTCTTGTTCTGTTATTTCTTTCATGTACATCTTAATTAACTATAATTCTAAACTTTAGAAAGGCATATCTCTATTCTCCTCCAAGTCTTAGCATTAGGAAAATTTGTTCCACAATTGAATTTTTCCTAACAAAATCATGAAAAAATTTCAACGCCTGTGTCTACACGTGTTCAACACTTCAAAGCACATAAAGAAGAGGAAGAAAGATGTAGATCAAATGAAAGGGGTGAAGAGGTGCCTTCCACTTCCAGTCCCAGGACGCTATGCTAGTTGCTCAAGATCTGTCTTTAGAAAATTTTGACATCTTGACTTCCATGATGAAGACCAAGGTACACATATATCAACTAGAGTATCTTCAGGGTCATCCAAAATAACTAGATTAGATTCTCAAAGTTGTAAAGAATTAGGTTGTGCTCAAGACATCTATTCGAATAGGAGCAAAGCCTGAAATGGGTCCCGATAATTATGTGACTCTGCCAGAGATAGAAACTATAGATTAGAACATTGCATGTTTTGAAAAGAGACTGGAAGAGTACACAATTTCATGGAGGTTGTTCAAATAAATTTTCAGAAGTAGGGGAAGTGATCATCTCCCCTAAAGGACAATTGCACCCATTTGTTCAATTATAATTCACTGAAGATGAAAAGGAGGTGTTTTCGTTAGGCCTCAAAGATGCCAAATACATGGGAATCAAACTCCTATGTCTTAAAGGTGATCTAGAGCTGATCCATAAACCAGTCAAAGGATATTTTTAGGTCAGCAAAGATCACCTATGACATTATAGAAATCGAGTTTGGAACTCGATCAATAGGTTTGAAGAATTCAACATCCCAAGGATGGACGATAGCATAACTAATGCCTCAGGGGTATCAACTTTCCCATTTGAATCATATTTTGACTTTTGTTAGAGTACTTTTTCTTGGATATATGAATACTTGACAATATTCATTCCAGAGGGATTGTCTCCTACAATTCCCATCAGAAGAGAAGTAAAGCCTTTCAAGCAGAAGCAACATTGATGGGAGGCTCTTCACGTTGCCATGAATCAGACAATAATTGGAAAATTTCATCCCTTCAAGGGTGGAGTGATTCTTTGTAAATAAATTTATTTTTCTTTAACGTTATGTAGTTATGTGTTTCCCCATTCTGTAAAGTATTGTTGTGTTCTATATGATTTCTTAGGTAGTCTTGTTTTAGGTGAATAAGTAGGAGAACTCCAATTGTTAGATAATTTAGGAAATAAGTCCTGACTCCAATGCCCAACTGATAAGAGTATTGGTCTACAAAACTTGAGATTCTCAGTTCTCCTATGTCGTAAGTATTCGACATGGTCACTAGACGGAGCCTAATGTTATACCCAAAATAATTTTTTTCTTTTATTACACATTTTTTAAAAAATGATCTAAGTCATGTAAAAATGTTTCCAAAAGTATGTGTTAGGTCAAACAGAAGGTAAAGTTTTTCTGGGTTTATGTCAAGAAACATGTGTGCAAAATTCTAAAAAATTGAAAATTAGGGTTTCGTGCCCCTATTTTTAGGGAAACCCCTGAAAATAGGACCTTTCCAAAATTCATTGAAAATGATTTTGATATGAATTGACTTCACGATCACACCGGTCAAGTCAAAATAACCAAAAATTTAGTTCTACTCTAGTGGGTGTATTTTCATTTTTCAAGAATAAAGTTTGGAGCTTCACAACCATTAATGGTAGATTAACAAGTACCAAGTGTTGAAAGCTAAGCTTCAAAATCTTCAATGGAGAAACCATGGCATAAATAATTCAAAAATATGCTATATCATGAAGGGGATTCCCAAAATTAGAAAATGCCAAAAATGACTAACTCTGGAAAAACCAATGCCTTGCTACTAAGGAGGACATGCAATTACACTTGGGAAAAGCGCCCCTACTAGAGAAAGGTACCCTTGAATCAAAAGATCCTGATGTCACTTTCAAGAAGACTTGTCTTTGGATGATCTCTTCAACAAAAAATCAACCTCACAATGAATGTGTTAGCTAGCCTGCAAGACATATCAAATGATAACAATGGTTGATTGTCAAAGCATGCACAGTTAGTGGAAAATCAATGCATAACAAAGAAAAGGCACCCTTGCTAGCCAGGGGAGCCGTTAAATCTAAGGCAACTAATGAAGTTTCCAACTACTGCTATATTTATGGCATGTGCTCAACTCTCTCTCAGCTTCACGATCAATCTAGCTATGCATCGACATGACCTGTCAAGCAATCAGAGGGAGATATCAAGCAAAAAACACCTAGCAATGAAAGTTGAAGGAAGAATTCCAAGAAATCAACTAAGTGTTGGTCAAAAGAGCCCCTATTGAAGAAAGGTGCCTAAATTTTTGGGAAGTCAGATGCAACTTATGAGCTTAGTTACCTCTAGGATGATCTTCTCAGTTATGATTGATCTCAACAATGACATCGTCAACAAAGACAACAGAGTAATCTGACACCAGACAATAGAGATCAAACTAGGACCACTCTCAAAGGTTGACAACATGAAAATCATAAGTCAAAAATCCAAAGGCACCCCTACTGGCCAAGGGCACCCAAGCTTTTGAAGAACCTAAACTGACCTAACAAAGTTGAGATATCAATCATCCTTTCCAGGACTGAGCTGGTTATCCACCCCACATTTTGATGAGATTGTCAGGCTCACCAATCAATAGTGATATCAAATTAGAACATGAAGGGTCAAAAATGATGAAATTGAAGAACAATCAAGAAATTGACTAAGTTTGAAGCCAAAAGCACCCCTACTAAGGAAAGGCTCCACTAATTAGAAGGCATCAGATTTAGTCTTTGAGATTTTCAGCTCCCACGCACATTTAATTAGGGTTGTTCCATCTCAGCAGTGAATCTGTCAACATCAACTAAAGATCAACTGAACGACAGAGAGCAAGGATCAAATAGAGGCACTTCAACATAAAAAATGATGAAAAAGTGTTCAAACTCAAAAAGTACGCCTAAAAGGTCAAAGCTAGATATGCTGACTTGAGTTAGAGATCTTGAAGGCTTCTCATGTCCAAACATCCCACAATTAGTGGAAATCAGGGTTGGGAACTCTAGATCAAGCATATTAACTCTCCAATCAAGTTTTAGATTCCTAATTGATGCTTGCAACCCAAAATTGACATATCAAAGCATCTAGGCATCCATTCTTCATTATTTCTTTGTAGGTTGAGGAGCCAAGAACAATATTTTCTTCTCCAAAACATCCTTTCAAGATCTGACAGAGGGGTTTTCACCATTCTTCATATTTTTGAAGATCAGTTGCATACAGGGACAACATATCAGAGGTTGCATCTATAGGAAAAATTTTCCAATAGATCCAGAGAGGCAGTTGATAACTTCCAAAATTCTTCTTGTCTTTTTCCTCTTTTCTTGTCTTAGATATTCTTGCATGTCCAAGAAAATAATAGATAATTACAAATCTGACCAACTGGGTATGAACAACACAACTTTTTCAACAAAACCCACATGTTAGATTTTTCCAGAAAAAGTAGCCTTGCTGCCCCTATTTTTTAAGGTTTTTTAAAAAAGTCGTAATTTTGAAAAACAAATAGACTGGGTTTGTTCAGCTTTGAAGCATGAACAAAACCCATGTGTTGGATTTTTTAGAGAAAATACATTTTGAGGTGCCTCGCTACCTCTGCTACTAAAGGGCTCTTGCATGCCATAGAAAAATTCATTTTTTTGAATTTCTGATGAAATGGGATTTTTTAGAAAAGCATTCTCAACAAAAGATGTCTTGGCAGGGCTATTTTTAGCAGCTCCAAAAAAAATTGTTAGAACACTATCGTGTGCATATTCAATCTTCAAGGTTCTCAAAATGCAGTTCTCCAAAGCCCAAGAACAAGGCCAAGATGACCTTATTCCATAACTTCCTAAAAATGGCTAACACCAATCTATGTCAAGCACACCCAGAGTTCAATTTGGATAGATTGACAAGCATAGATACACAAAGTCCATAGGTTCCATAATGGTTTCACCTCACATATATGATAGCCTTCCAAGGCCAGTTTAGAGGATTGTAATAATTAGAATTTTGTGTGTAGCGAGTTCATGTGCATTTCTCACGGTCAATGTGTTCAAAGTCAACCTTCGCAGTTTCATCATACAACACTCTTCCATTGAGAAAGATCAAGGAAAATGTCATAAACTTAAAGTTGCAAAAGAACGCAGAAGGTAGTCATTCCCAATATAGATCCGCCATGGGTTAATACTACACTACCTTCCACATCAAAGTGGAAACACAGATAGAAAGACAAGGAGTAACCCTCCTAAGGGAAACATAATGAAGGAGATACATAGATCAAGTTGCTAACGCTGACAATTGAGGCATGTGATGATCTCTGTATAAAGAAGTCAATGACTAGTTGGGAGAATTGTTGACTAGAATCGATGAGGTGTAAAGCACCCTAAAAGGATGTCCTACCTTTCAAAGTAGCATTAATGATGACAAGAGTTAACTTGATGCCTCATTCCAAGTTAACTCCATGTCCCACTGATCATGCATGTCAAATCCCACCAATTATGGATGTTTATTTCTAGATCTCCACTAATTGTGGATCTCTATTTTGGAGTCACATTTTGTAATTATAGTTCACTTGTAGTTCAGTTTCAATCAACTAAAGTAGATTTCTAGTTGACTCTTTTTTTAGTTTCAGTTAACTAAAGTAGATTTACAGTTAATTGTTTTCTCACCTACTTTTAGACATAGGAATAAATCTTGTAGATTGGCAAGAACTAAATGTTAACTCAAAGAGACTTTAGGGTTTCCTACTCCTTTGAGTCTCTATAAATAAGAGCCTTTGCTCATAATTTTGTAACTTTACTTCACAATAGCGAAACATTGAGCTAAAAATCCTTCATATCGTTAGCCTAGTATATGTTCTTGGATTGTATCTATGATAGGGAAATGCTAAGCACAAAATTGTATTATTCTTATTCAGATAGGTGTATCCAATTTTTTTTAATGTACTCTTGGTTTGATCGCATCATGTGTGAATGTCTCTTTAATACATGTTTCTGTCCCAAAGTGTAGTATTTGAAGAAGGTTGAGATAATAAATTAGGAGAGCTACCTTGCCTTTGATCCAAAAGTCTCAAAATTTATCATTGAGTTTTATTCTAATAATTTGTCTTTCGATCTACACCTCAGAAAGGTCTTGGTACCTCCTTGGGAATTTATTGTTAGATTATCGTATCTTTGTTGTTTCTAGTAGATTATATTTTAGCCTACACCTTAGAAAGGTCTTGGTACCTCCTTGGGAATCCTGAGATCTATTCTACCATATGAAGATTGCTTGTGTGGATTCTATTTTGGAATAAGTTTGGGAGTTCAGAGCTTTCAGATGCATCCTCAGAGAAATATTCATCCAAGTGATCGAACCATCCATTCTGGATCCTATACCCTCATGCTCAATTTATCTTGAGGAGATAGGATAGATTAGAAGCAAGTTTAGTCATAGTTAAGATCTATAGAAACTAGAGAAAACCTTATCTATAGTGCATCGTATTTATGCACCCTTGTGTGTTGTCATTGAGTAAAAAGATAGGAATAGTAGTTTACTTTTATTTTTATGTAAAACATCAGCAAAGAGAGATATTCCTCTCTATAGTTCGAAGAGAAGTGACTACACACTTGCAATAGCTTCCTTTTTCCAATAAGTACTCCAAAGGTTCTAATTGAAATTCCAACATTATCGATATTAGGAAATAAAAAATTATCCTTAAGAGAAGCCTTAATGAGATCACAAAATTCAATGCAAATATGAATATTACCATCATTCTTATTGACAACGATGATATTCGATATCCAAGGTGAATAGTCAATGGGAAAAATAAAGCCTAATTTTAGGAGCTTCTATATCTTAGTCTTAACTAACAATGCGACCTTGGGATTCATCTTTCAAATCCTTTGTTTAATGAGATTAGCATTGAGACATAAAATATTATTATGAACCACCACATATTCATCAATATTGGGCACATCCTCATATGACCAAGCAAAGATATCGGGATGAGAATGCAACAAATCAGAATGTTGCTTAGATTCTCCTAAAGAAAGGCACTTTCTAATATTAATCACCTTTTCAAAAGACATAAGGTCCATGAGAACATTATTAGTATCCCCTTTAAGGAGATAAATATGGTCTTTGGGATGGAGAATAGGAACATCATCTTCCACATTAGATAAAGGAGCCTCCTCATCAATACTCAAAATATATTCTCTAAAATATGCTTTTTTATTAAAGCGATATAGGAATTTCCATTTATAGTGATAATAAGGTAAATGAGAGTAGACACCTAAGAACTCTTCCAATTCTTCCTCTAAGGAGAAAAAATCTAGGGGGACTTCGTTAGATTCTACCTTACTCTCAATCAATTAAGGATGAACTAAAATGAGAGGTTCGACAAAAATCATATTGACACTCCACCATGGTTTCTACTTAGACTGTTCATGAGAGAAACAAATCCCCAATTTATGCTTATAAGGTACACATTCTATAGGTACTTGGATTCCTTGTTCATTATTCCCACAACCTTTACGTCCGTACCCATATTTAGAAACAAGCTTAAAGCCAAGGTCGTAATGCATTTGCAAGTCCTGAGAAGGAGGAGGATCCACATAAAGAGCATCATTCCACCAATAGGTATCATACTCATCCATGAGATCACGATAATTCTTCTTGATGGGACTACAAAAATTAGCCTCCATAATAAAAACATGGTTATCTTCCTTAGCAAGGGTACAATCATTCTCCTTAACAAGAACTTGATTGTTTTCCTCAGTTGGAGGACAATCAACCTTCTTGATAGAGGCATAAGAAACTATTGGAAGGTCAAGGTGGATAGGGTTAAGTTTTTATTCTTTGATGAAGAACTCAAAAAATTCCTAGGATCCCCAATCTTCACCAATATATGCATTTTATTTAGAGGATGATATAGAAGGGATAGACTTAGGGTTCACCACTTCAAGATGATCTTCTTTAGGGACATCCATCTCAAGACCAACCTTTGAAATAGGAACTGCTAAAGAGGACATCAATGCATTAAAAGATAACAAAAAAATGCAATTTTAATATTAGAAGCAATTGATGCTTGACCAATAGCTACCATCTCACAAAGGTGTATAACATCATGGTCAGCCTTGATCATAATGACCTCGTTATTGGAAAAAAAATTAATACAATGATGTGAAGTAGAGGTTACAACTACCAAAGTGTGAATTTAGGGTATTACCAAGAGAGTATTGTATGGTAAAGGACCCTACATAATATAAACCAAAGTGGGTATGGTAATGAGTCCCAACCTCAAAGGAAATATTATCATGCCTAAGGCTTGGTGACCAATGTTATTGAATCCATGAATGTACAAAGAAGAAGTAGCTAAATAAGATGAAACATTCTTAATCTTAGGTAATAGATCAATGCTACATATGTTGAGAGGGGAATTAGTGTCAATGAGAGCATTCTTAATACCAATGTTATTAATATTTGACTATAATCATTAGAGGATTTTCTTGCTTCTATACCTCCAAAGGTGAGATTTCTTGTGGATAGAATATGATATTTGGTGAATCTACATGAATATGAGACATCAATGCATTAACACCTATTAACCTAGCAGAGGAAGGCATGGGGATATTTTAAAAAAATTCCTAGATCATACCTATGTAAACCAGAGTAGACTGGAGAAAATTGCATAGTGATATATTGACAAGAGTAACACGAGGTTGCTTGACAAGATCATAATCACTAGGTGCTTTAGTTGTAGGTTTAGGTGTTGAAGGAAGATTTGGTTGAGAAGGTGGTAAAGAAGTAGGAACATAAGTAGGTTGATTCAAGTTTTTTTGATTCCTTATAGTGTTATACATATGACTTATGACATTATAAAAAGAGGTCGTAGATTTTTAGAATATCATGTAAAAGTCTGACAAGTCATCAGAGACTAGAACTCTATAGATTGAATGAATTCTCTTAGGAGAAGGGATAGCCAAAATCACATAAATGATGGATATCTTAGGCCTTTGAGGAGCCACAAATACTATCACTAAATTTATAGACTCTTCGACTTGTGAAGATGAAGTAGATGGTTGCGATGAAGAAGTTTGTTTGGGATATCTATTGATAGGAGAAGATTCCTCTAGGAAATCATTTAGGGCATCATCTAGCATATCAAAATATTCCTTAGAAAAATAATTGTCAAAAGCATTAAAACATTATAAAAAATATCTTCCAGGATTTCATCTTTCACGTCAAGTTCACCAAAATGTGAAGGAGGGGATTTGCTACTCCCAAGTCCCAAGAAAAATAGGGTCTAAAGGGAGTTAATTTCCCTTGGTCACATCAATGACACAGACTCAAGTGATAGAGGTTCAAGATGAAAGAGATTACAAAAATGTATTGAAATAGAGTTTCTAATATTATCATAGATAAAGACCTTAGGGAATCGAAAGAGCAATTTGCAGAGATTTATAGGAGAAGAGGATAAGATCTCATCCAAAGGATTTCAGTGTGGGAGTAGGAAAATAACACGATGCATTGTTGTATCAAGAATGGACTAGCATCTCATATAGAAAAAGAGTTAAACTCCTATACAAAACTCACATAATCTATTAACTACTCAGAACTCAAGTTCTGGTTACTCTATTGATTTAATAGAAAGAAATGATGAAAGTAAATGAAAAAGGATGTGAGATATTAACTCATTAAGGTCTCATACTTCGAAGCCTCAAGTGAAGCTTCACATGAACAACCTACACACAAGGAAAATGAGGAAAAATGTTGGGGCTGTTTTGGGGCTTGCCTTAGTCAAACCCCTATTTTGGTGTTTCTACCTCAATGGATAGCTAGATAGATAGATAATAGAAAAGAAACAAATTAAAGTAGACACAATGAGTGATAAAAGAAAACCCCATGATGGAGGAGAAATCATATCATGAAATAGATAACTAAGTGATAAAATAAAACCTTGTTATGGAGGAGATATCGTATCACAAGATATAGACACAATAAAACATGCTATCAAATATACAAGAAAGCAAGAGAGTACTACCAATAGTCCTTGGCTCCCTCTTAGCTTGATAGACATGAAATTGAGTGCTTGTAAGAGATCCTTGGTTGTTGATGAGACGTAAATATGGTAGAGCTTCATCGTAGAGACATGATGTAGAGGAGAGGAGAAAGGAGAGGGTAAGTTGGAGTGAGAGAGGGTGAGAATGAATGCAAATGAGAGTGAAAAAGAGGGTTTTGTGAAGTTACATGGGCGAGAAGAGCTGCTACACTCAAGATTTTGCAATGACAACACCTGTCACAGGAAAAGGTTCTCAAGATTCCTTCATTTGAACTCACAAAGTGTGGGGACTCTAGTGTTCCACACTCACATCCAATTCAAAACTTTGCAAGAAATGAGGTGGCAGACTATTGACACTTCATAGTTTCCCCTTATGGAGTTGAAGTAAAATTCTGACTCATAAGGTTGTTGCCATAAATGTTGGGGGCCAAATATGCAAATGTAAAATTGCCATGTGGTGCAATTTTACGACATTACAAAATCTTTGTACTCTAATAGTTTTTATCCTTAAGAGATAGAGATGAATGCATGTGCTCAATGTATTAGATAAAATGGGGTTTTTATTTTACAAATTGGATGATCTCCTTTGATAAAATGCCTCTCTTTTATAGACTTTGATTTGGCACCTAAATTTTGATTCCATTATCCTTCTAAAATTTTTCCTCTAAAATTTCTCACTTAAAAATATTTTAATAAAATATTACATAAGGTTTTATCATGTTCCATTTAGATGACACATTTTATTAAACTAATAATAATATTTAAGTTTTCTTTTTATAATGCTCTAAAATAATATTGATAGGATTAAATTATTATTTTTATTAAAATATCTCTCTATCTTTCTCCATACCCTATGGGAAATTAAAAAATAGGCTATGAACCTACCAATTATTCTATTTTAGAAAATGAGACATGAAAATAGGCTATTCTTATAACACTTTCCCTTGAAGCAACTGTAGACTTGGATTTTCAAGTAGCTTTTCTCCTTCCCATGTAACATATTTAGTTGGAAGATGCTTCTAGTGCACTAATTAATTATTTATGTCCCCATTCCTTAATTTATTTTATTTGATATCAATGATAGATTTTGGAAACAAGATCAAATTTTCCTCATCATTCATAGGAGGAAACTCTATTGAAGAAGTGATATGCTATCCAAGTATCCATTTGAGGAATGGAAGATGACAAACATTGTGAATCCTACTATGCTTTGGAAACTCAAGCTTATATAAAACCTCCTCAATCATTCATTTAATTCTGTATGACTCATAAAAGTGAGGCTTGATCTTCTCAATATTAGTTTTCTTGAGAGAACTGTAATGCCCCACCACGTAACCCTAGAGGAGGATGCAACTACAACGAAAGCGAACAATTTTTTTTTAAAAGTGTAATTAATAACATGTAAAGTGCACTACACTAATACATACATCCTCTAAGGTATGCGACAACGCTTACAAATGGATCACATAACATACAAAAGTAACTCATTCATAGCATGTAAAATATTACATCATAAAATAAAGACATACATCTAAAGCAATAAATACATCTCAGAAGATAAAAGCACATGAAAGATCCATAAATTGCGTTAATTCCAAATAATGTTTACAAAACTCATTTCCATAATGAGGAAGATCATATAATAATGTTACAATTACAAGAATCCTCGAATACCATTGAGGAGTGATACATATGTAAAGTATCCAACTGATTCAATAAATTATAATAATGGAACATAACAACTAGTACACACAAGCTCTCCAACTGGAAGATCCTACCATCATGAACATAAGTGGGAACCCAATGGAGTAAGGTGCACATTCCACCCAGCCAAGTGGTACCCAAAGGCCCACCCCCCATGCCAGGAGAGAGTAACAAGGATTCCTAGGAAAAACCAACAACCTCTAGACACAAGCTATCACATGACTGGACTAATCAAATACAAGTACAACACTAACATAATGGTTACATTTCTTCTAGAGTAAAATAATCAAGTATGTCATATGAACCATACACATGGACTAATGTCATAGGTGGAGTGTCATCACACAAGTTCGACATGGGTTACCCAATACGAATCTTCATAGGTTACCAGTCCCCTTCCTAGTTAAACCTTGGCAACCTGAACCAATCTTCGACCCCCATTCTCACTCATGCGGGGTCAACATACCTTCCAAAGGAACAAGGTACTTGATCTTTGCCATTCCAGGCCTTCCCAGTCATCCCAAGCCCAAACGAGCACTTGAGCCCTGAGTGAGGTTAACTTATCTGAATTAATATGAGATGCTACCCGAAACCCCTAATTACTTTAAAATTATTGTTTTCACTTGATTAGCTACTTTTGATAGGATACCCAGGTTACCTCTTTAGGGCTCTGGCCCCTAATGAAATCCACTCCCCTACTGACAACACAAAGATCAAATCCAAAACCCAAGGGTAACATAGTGCACAAAATCGAATAACAAATCCCACTCCTAAATATAGGAGGGAACACATCCCCATTCATGGTAACCGGGTGATTAATTGAATACAACCTAGTGCACTACCCAAGGGAAATCAAAGGGCTAACAATAAGCCGCAAGAACTCCAAATAATAACACCACATCTGGAAGACATACAAAATAACAACTAACACTTCTAACCAACTTCCCCCAAAAACATAAACAAAAGAAATCACATTCAAAAGGGAAATGAAGACAGGAAATAAATCTACTATTAGGATTTCCTAAATCCAATTTTCCTTCAGTGAAATACAATAATATATTGCCCAAATAGACTAACTTAATAAATTTCATATACATACCACAGAGGAAATCAAATCTATCTATTAATTTCAATTTCTCAATTACTTTTAAATAAAAATATCAATTTCCTCTACTAAAATATTACATTCTAAAATTATTTGATTATGCATTTGCATGAATCCATTTAAAAAAAACATTTAAATATTAAATTTATATATATATATATATATATGTTTACTATTTCAATCTTTATAACCCATTATAAAATATATAATTAAATATTTAAATATATATTCATAAATATACATATATATTTACATATAAATATATTTATATAAAATTAAATATATTTATATAAAATTAAATATATTATATTTTAATATTTGAAAAAGATTTAATAAAATCAAACATAGACGAGTTATATTTTTTTGGCAGACGAAGTTTACATAGGGCACGACACAAAAGAGAGTGGGGGGTGGGGGGGTTGTGATCCCACATAGCCGAACCCCCAATTTGAGCGGAGTTGTGGTTGGGAGGGCAGCGTTGGGCGCTACCTCCCAATTGCCTCCCTTTTTGGGGCAGCTGTGGGCAGCCCCGAGCCTTCCCCACGTGCAGACTACATACATACAAAATTTCAAATATAACTTGTGAATTTTAATAAAATTAACGTACGGGTTTTTCATTTTGTTCTATTTTAATATGAACATTCTTCAATTTGGTTTTCAAACAAGAAAATTTACAAAGGATTCCATAAAATATATGAATATATATACATATATGTGTATATATATATATCAAAACATATATATATATATCAAAACATATATATATATATATATATATACATATATATAAATTTTATTAGATCGATTGCTCTAGTTTGGCAATTAATTTTCACAAATAGTTTCCTATAGGAATTTTTCACAAATTCACCAGAAAAGCCAATTTACAAAGGTTTTCTACAAAAGGATTTCACAATTTCTACACAGAGGTTTTCAAAATTCTCTAGATAAAAAAATCTAATAGGAAGAAGAGCAATAATTTTCTATAGATAGCACTCACAAAAATTTCACAGAGGTTTTCTACAAAATTCTACATAAATTTATTTATGAACAACAACTCAAACAAAATATTATATCTTATCTCTCTTGAAAGGTAAATCTCTATCAGCAAGCCTCAAGAGATAACCCCAAGGTCTCTAATGTCAAGTCTTGACAATGCAATAAAACAACTCAGTGATAAAATGTGAAATGATGGTAATCACAAGGGGACCTTACAAATGAACAATTTTGGAAGTGTACTTTCATCAGATGCAACAATAAGGTGATGCTTTTAATCCTAAAACTAACCCAGATTCAAAATAAATAGCAAAAGAGATAAGGGTTTAAGAGAGATCCTAAGATTAAAATTACTCCTAAAATCAATCACAACAATGATGAATGTTGCAAATGGACAAATCTCCAACAAAACCAATCTCTGCTTAATCAAGGGCAAGCCTACAACTCCATAGAAATGGTGCAATCTTCTAAGGAAACTAAAGATTTTCAGACTATGAACATTCATCCACATACCTAGTAAATGGTGCAATGTAAACAAGCATCCATAGTTGAACTTGGCACAAAATAAGGCCCAGACTAACTTTACACAGCAACTTACAATCAAAAAATTGCTAAAAGTATGGACCAGAGATCGATCAACATCATCAACATTTCACCATTATCATGAAAGAACTCAAAACTAACACCTAACATCTAGCTTGCATTCAATATTTCAAAAGTAGTTTGGAAAGATAGAATAAAAAGAACCATGCAAGATAAATCGATCCAAGAGAGGCCACCAAAGCACAATGTCTTCAATTGTATTGAATTCATCCAACAGTAGCAACAATTCCAATATCATGTATTACAACACCTGCTTCGAAATAAAACAACTTCTAATTCTAACCTTCTACTTTATTGCCTAACTTTGCTTCAAAATCCAATCCTCTAGTCCTATCTCTATATCTTGAAATAAGGAAAAATGCCATACTTATAGAGATTACATCATATGTTGGCCCAAGTTAGGGTTACAAAGAAGGTCGGCCAAAAAATAGGTTAGCCTAGAAAGATCCTAAAATAAAACATGACATTGCATTAAATGCATGAGGCTCCTTCCCAAGTCGGCCTGGGATCTCTACATAACTCAATCCAATGCATGTGAAGGTGAAGGAAGAATAATGGGAAGCACAAATTCTAAGGCATTCACCCATTGGCCAACCCTTTATCTTTTTCTTGACCTAATTTATCCTGCACCCTTAAGGAAAATCGCCTCTAGGTCGGCTAAAGGTGGGATATTTTAATACTTTGAATCTTCTATCAAGAGATTTAATTTCTTCCCTTTCTTGCTGACAACTTCTTCAAAGCCTGTTTTATGGATCTGTAATCATTCATACCATTCCCAGGATTTTGAAACCTTTGAAGAAGGTAGGATCTCACCACTCACCAACTTCTCCTTTGTATAATCCATGATTATCTTCAACTCTGCAGGAGGGGGTCTGTATCAGTTTTATCTTGTCCCAACACATTCCATAGTCAGTCAAAGGATCAACGTGCATCACCACAAGTGGATAAAATGTCCTTAATCATTTTCAGCTAGATCCTCTCTGCCTCTGACATGGAAGATCCTTCCGCACCAGGATCCACCTGTTTAATCTTGGTATTACTAGAAACTACCTTACTTGATTTAGCCTACACTCAAAAGGCCACAATAAATATCCATTATAGCACAAAAATCCAAGTTAATCCATTACAAATGATATATCCATCCTTAACACAAATCCCATGATGAACAAAAAATCCCCATAATCTCATAAGAATTACTCATTTCAAAGTTCGGATTTTTAGTCCCCTCGCAGAATTCAAGCCAGAGGGGAATCCCAGGAAATTCCATACCAGACGGAATCCAACGAAACAAGCACAAAGAAACTTCCAACCACCATTTAATCAACCATATGAGACTAAGAAACAACATGACACATCCTAAAATAACTCAAATCGATCATAAAATGCATAGTCATCGGCCAATAGATCATGTTATCTCTTAATTCTTTATGTTCAACAAGATTTCGGGGAACTCCGCCAAGGATGGAAATCCGCAAAAAATTGCAATAGTTTACGAACTCGGGGAAAATGAAGAGACAAAGAAATTTCGGTAAAATCCCAAAGACACAGAATTTTGCGAAGTCAGCACAAGTTTTACATTTTAAGCACTCTTTCGGGAAAACGACCAAGCGATGGAAATCCGGGGAAATCCTAAGGCAAAGGAAATCCTTGAAATGATAGAAATCCAGAAATCTTTGACTTTGTCAAGATTTCACCCAAATTGATCGAACGATCACAAATTTGGGATTCAGACTCGGATTCCACTTACTTCAAACCGATCATCGACAAATTTAACTTTCAAACTCTCCCAAGGGTGATCTAATAATGTTGGTAATAAATTTGAGATCAATCCCTAGGGTTTCATGATGAACACGCAACTACAAACTCATTCCACTCACTTTATCAAATGTAGGGAGAACCAAGATCAAGACTCCAGGTAGACAAAATTATGCTCAAGACCAGGCTTAAGAAATTTAGAACTAGCAGAGAATGGGGGGCAAGCGGATCACCAACCCAACAAGGATGGCCCCATCAATTTCAGAGGAGGCATCATAAGAACAAAGGGCATAACCATAATTTAACCATAGACCATCAATACGCTAAAATCTAGATTCAAAGCACACTCGAGACACCCTAGAACTATTGATAATCAACAATTGAAAGAAAAGGGGTTGTAAACATACCATGAATGCAGAACAAGTTGAAATAGCAACAATAGGAAACCAAGACGCCAAGAAAATCACTACCAAATCCCAGAACCCACAGGTCCAATTGCCACACCAAGTCAAGCACTCAAGATCAAGCTCATCCGAATTCAATCAAAGAAAAAGAAATCAATCATAGCATAAAAACCTCCCTGGACTTCATTAAACCCAACTGCAGAACCCGTACATGAAACATAAATGCAATGAAATGAAAATCCAAAACAAGTTCGAGAATCTGAGGCAAAAAAGTAATTTTGGGAAAATTTGATTGACACAGAATTCCGTGAAGGATCGAAATCCCCGAAAATAGTGTGAAAATAGCCTTCGTCGGGTTTTCAAGGCAACCAGGGAAATCCGTCGGAGGAGTAAAATCCTGAAACCAAGGAAAAACCTGAAATTGACCCAAACTCAGGATTTTCAAAGTGTTTTCTCAGAGAGGGTATTTTCACAAGCAAGACAAGCATTTAGGAGCATGCAAGGTGACCAAAATTCCATGACCAAATCACCAAAGACCATAGACAAGGCCAGAGAGAAGAACCAAAAGACCAAGCAAAGAGGGTCCCTGCTCCAGTGGGGCATGTGTGCGAAAACTGCACAACAAGTTTCCTACAGGAATTTTTCACGAATTCACCAGAAAAGCCAATTTACAAAGATTTTCTACAAACGGATTTCACAATTTCTACACAGAGGTTTTCAAAATTCTCCAGTTAAAAAAATCTAATAGGAAGAAGGGCAATAATTTTCTACAGATAACACTTACAAAAATTTCCCAGAGGTTTTCTACAAAATTCTACAGAAATTTAATTCCATCCCAACAAAAGTTTTTTAGTTTCCTATTATTTTCCTTCTGGGTTCTCCATTGTTTAAAAACAATCTCTATAGGAATCTCCAAAGCTTCCCCAAGAATTTATAATTTCAAAACAAATAAAAACTTAAACAATTTCTACTTAAGCTTTCACGGTAAGTTCTAGACACGACATTCTTTCAATTTTACAAAAAACTCAAAAGCTTCTAATCTTCTACAGCCAATCTTTTTCCAAAACAACAAATTAATTTAATAGCCTTTACAAAATGAAATGAAATTAAATAATAAAGGAACCTGAATCCAAAACCTTGAGGAAATGAAGATTGATGTAGAGCTTCTTCCACAAAACAAATCTTCTTCCAGAAAACAAAACTTCTTCCAAAAAACAAAGCTTCTTCCAGAAAACAAAACAAATCCAGAGCCAAAGTCTTTTTCCCGAGATTATCCTTCCCCCAAATTTTCAACAACCAATTTCAATTTTTAACAAACTCTGCCAAAATATCTTCTCCTCTTCTGTGAAGTATCCTCTTACCTCTCTTTGTTAAAGAAAATATTCTCTCCGTGAAATAATTTTCCCAACAACTATAATTAAAATTTCCCAACACATGTCAAAAACTCAAATATCTTCTCAATCAATACTCAGATAATCCCTCTAGATATTTTCTAGATATTAATGCATTTTAATAATTCAAAATCACATAATATTTTCTAATTTAAATTAAATCTAATTAATTTAATTACTTAATAAAATAAATTTAATCATAAGATTAAATCATTTTACCAAATAAATTAAATTAAATTACAAATCTTCTAACACAATAATCAATATTAATTAAGTAATCACTTAAAACATTTAAAGCATTTATTTCCCTCAAACATACCTTGCAACATAAATAAACAAGGCAAAAATGGACAACATGCTAACAAAACATGACCAACTAAAACTAACAACACACTATGACTAGGGTTGTGGCTTGACAAGGGAAACCCAGTTACTATCTCCCAATCAACTAACCATTGGCCAATGGACACACTCAACCTTGTGAATCTAGGTGGAGTCGATGTCTTGTACTTGCAAACCTGCAATCAAAGCATATATCAAACAAGAATATATATCATAATCAATCACACCATGAAGAGACAATCGTGGAATCTCAGGGCGCTCGTAAGCGAGTGATGCAATCTCGTTCCCTTCACCAATACAATGTCACATCAAATTGATGAATCTAAAACATCAATAAAATATAGATAAGTATATAACAATATCAACTCAAATAAATAACTATGCTAATCAAAAAGCATGTCATAAATAATAAACATCAGAATAATGTTCTCTCACATCATAATATAAAAACCAACATCGCTCTAAAGTGAGCAATCAAATAATAGTATAGTATCATGGTCTATCAAAGTAAAGGTACTATAAAAAAACATAAACATATCAAAGAAACATATTTTCTGACAATATGAGAAAAATGGAGGGGTGTTACATCCTCCCCCCTAGGATCAGGCTTACTCTTGGAAGCCTGCAAACAAGCATCCAATGACATATTGGCCTAGGAGTGATTCAGAATCACTATCATTGCCCGTGATAGGTTCTTCTATCACTAAATTCAGAGGGGATGAGCCTAAAACAAAGATTCAGCACACAAACCTTCTTAGGAACTTTTGGTTCGCTCCTAACACTCACAAAATTCTATAGGTTAACTTTCTTCCTCCTTTGATAGGTAATCTAGATTTTCTTTTCCTTAGACAATAAAGGTGCATTTTTCCTAAACCCAAGAGGCCAATCCCTGATAGTAGAGGGCTTCTTACTCATAGAAGCTTGCTTCATATCCTTACTTTCCTTTCCCTTCTCCAACTTAAGATGAGTGAGGACTTGACCTAAAGAGTCATCGTAAGGATCCCCCACTAGATTAACCTAAGGTTCCAACTTCTCAACATGTTCGCTTTCATGCAAACTCTACAATAGAGTGTTTTGGTGATTAGCTGCACCACCATCACCATGGCCTCATCCACAACCTTGGCCTCTACCTCGATCTCGCCTAGGTGGCATGATCCTACATAGGCACACCAAGGTATTAGACATGGTACAAAACTTAAATCCTACGCAGCTAACAACTTAATGGGTTCATCATTATCCCAGAGTACCCAGTGTTTAAACCTAAGCTTTGATACCATGTGTAACTCCCCACCACGTAAACTTAGAGGAAGATACAACTACAATAGAAGTGAACGATTTTATTTTTAAGTGTAATTAATAACATGTAAAGTGCACTACACTAACACATACATCCTCTAAGGTACACGACAATGCTTACAATTGAATCCCATAACATATAAAAGTAACTCATTCATAGTATCTAAAATATTACATCGTAAAATAAATATCATACAACCAAAGCATTAAATACATTTCATAAGATAAAAGTACATGAAAGATCCATAAATTGCATTTAGTCCAACTAATGTTTACAAAACTCATTTCCACAATGAGGAAGATCATACAATAATGTTACAATTACAAGAATCCTCGAATACCATCGAGGAGTGATACATATACAAATTATCCAACTGATACAATACATCATAATAATGGAACATAACAACTGGTACACATGAGCTCTCCAACTGGAAGATACCACCATCAAGAACATAAGTGGGAACCCAACAAAGTAAGGTGCACGTTCCACCCAACCAAGTGGTACCCGAAGGCCCACCCCCCATGCTAGGAGATAGTAACAAGGCTTCCTAGGAAAAACCAACAACCTCTAGACATAGGCTATCACATGACTGGACTAATCAAATACAAGTACACCACTAACATAATGGTTACATTAGTTCCAGAGTAAAATAATCAAGTATGTCAACTGAACCATACACACATAATTATGTCATAGGTGGAGTGTCATCACACGAGTTCGACATGGGTTACCCAATGTAGATCTTCATAGGTTACCAACCCCCTTCCTAGTTAAACCCTAAAAACCTCAACTGATCCCTGGCCCCCATTCTCACTCATGCAGGATCAACATACCTTTCAAAGGAACAAGGCATTTGATCTTCGCCATTCCAGGCCTTCCCACTCATCCCAAGCCCAAACAAGCACTTGAGCCCTGAGTGAGGTTAACTTATCTGAATTAATATGAGATGCTACCTGAAACCCCTAATTACTTTAAAATTATTGTTTTCACTTGATTAACTACTTTCGATAGGTTACCCAGGTTACCTCTTTAGGGCTTTGGCCCCTAACAAAATCCACTCTCCTACTAACAACACAAAGAACAAATCCAACACCCAAGGGTAACATGGTGCACACAAATGAATAACAAATCTCACTCCTAAATATAGGAGGAAACACATCCTCATTTGTGGTAACCAGGTGATTAAATGAATACAACCTAGTGCACTACCCAAGGGAAATCAAAGGGCTAACAATAAACCGCAACAACTCCATATAAGAACACCACATCTGGAAGACTTATAAAATAACAACTAACACTTCTAACCAATTTCCCCCAAAAAAGTAAACAGAAAAAATCACATTCAAAAGGGCAATAAAGATAGGAAATAAATATACCATTAGGATTTCCTAAATCCAATTTCCCTTGAGTGAAATACAGTAATATATTTCCCAAATAGACTAACTTAATAAATTTCATATACAAACCACAAAGGAAATCAAATCTATTTGTTAATTTCAATTTCTCAATTACTTTTAAATAAAAATATCAATTTCTTCTATTAAAATATTACATTCTAAAATTATGTGATTATGTATTTGCATGCATCCATTTAAAAAAAACATTTAAATATTAATTATATATATATATATATTTACTATTTCAATCTTTACAACCCATTATAAAATATATAATTAAATATTAAAATATATATTCATAAATATACATATATATCTATACATATAAATATATATATAAATATATATACTTATATATATTTATATATATAATTAAATATATTATAGTTTAATATTCAAAAAATATTTAATAAAATCAAACATAGATGAGTTATATTTTTTTGGCGGATGAAGTTTACATAGGGCACAACACAAAAGAGAGTGGGGGGGAGTTGTGCTCCCACGCAGCCGAATGCCCAAATTTGATGGGAGTCGTGGCTAGGAGGGCAACATTAGGCACTACCTCCTAGTCACCTCCCTTTGGGGGTGGTTGTGTGTGGCCCCCAACTTTCCCCACATGTAGACTACATACATACAAAATTTCAAATATAACTTGCAAATTTTAATAAGATTCGCATACGGGTTTTTCATTCCATTCTATTTTAATATGAACATTCTTCAATTTGGTTTTCAAACAAGAAAATTTACAGAGGATTCCATAAAATATATGAATATATATATATATATGTGTGTGTGTGTGTGTGTGTGTGTGTGTGTGTGTGTGTGTGTATCAAAACATATATATATATATATATATATATATATATATATATATATATATACATATATATAAATTTTATCAAATCGATTGCTCTAGTCTAGCAATTAATTTTCACAAATAGTTTCCTATAGGAATTTTTCACGAATTCACCAGAAAATCCAATTTACAAATATTTTCTACAAAAGGATTTCAAAATTTCTGCATAGAGGTTTTCAAAATTCTTCAGATAAACAAATATAATAGGAAGAAGAGCAATAATTTTCTACAGATAACACTTACAAAAATTTCCCAAAGGTTTTCTACAAAATTCTATAGAGAAATTTAATTCCATCCCAACAATTTTTTTTTCCAGTTTCCTATTATTTTCCATTCGGGTTCTCCATTGTTTAAAAAATAATCCCTAAAGGAATCTCCAAAGCTTCCCTGACAATTTATAATTTCAAAAAAAATAAAAACTTAAACAATTTCTACAGAAGCTTTCACGGTAAGTTCCAGACACGACATTCTTTCAATTTTACAAAAAACTCAAAAGCTTTTAATCTTGTATAGGCAATATTTTTCCAAAAAAAAAAAAAATCTAATAGCCTTTACAAAATTAAATTAAATTAAATAATAAAGGAACTTGAATCCAGACGCTTGAGGAGATGAAGATTGTGTAGAGCTTCTTCCATGAAACAAAGCTTCTTCCAGAAAACGAAACAAATCCAGAGCCAAAGTCTTTTTCCCGAGATTATCCTTCCCCCAAATTTTCAACAACCAGATTCAACAACCAATTTCAATTTTTAACAATCTCTGCCAAAATATCTTCTCCTCTTCCGTGAAGTAACCTCTTACCTCTCTTTGTTAAAGCAAATATTCTCTAAGTGAAATAATTTTCCCAACAACTGTAATTAAAATTTCCCAACACATGTCAAAACTCAAATATCTTCTCAATCAATACTTAGATAATCCCTCTAGATATTAATGCATTTTAATAATTCAAAATCACATAATATTTTCTAATTTAAATTAAATCTAATTAATTTAATTACTTAATAAAATAAATTTAATCATAACATTAAATCATTTTACCAAATAAATTAAATTAAATTACAAATCTTCTAACACAATAATCAAGATTAATTAAATAATCACTTAAAACATTTAAAGCATTTATTTCCCTTAAACATACCTTGCAACATAAATAAACAACAAGGCAAAAAGGGACAGCATGATAACAAAACATGACCAACTAAAATTGATGACTCACTATGACTAGGGTTGTGGCTTGACAAGGGAAACCCAGTTACTATCTCCCAATCAACTAACCGTTGGCCAATGGACATGCTCAAACCTGTGAATCCGGGTGGATTCAATTTCCTGTACCTACAAGACTGCAATCAAAGCATATGTTGAACAAGCATATATATCATAATCAATCACACCATGAAGAGAAAATCATGGAATCGCAGGGTGCTCACAAGCGAGTGATGCAATCTTGTTCCCTTCACCAATACAATGTCACATCAAACTGATGAATCTAAAACACCAATAAAATACAGATGAGTATATAGAAATATCAACTCAAATAAATAACATGCTAATCAGAAAGCATGTCATAAAAAATAAGCATTAGAATAATGTTCTCTCACATCATAATATAAAAACCAACATCGCTCCAAAGTTAGCTATCAAATAATAGGATAGTATCATGGTCTATCAAAGTAAAGGTACTGTCAAAAAACATAAACATATCAGAGAAACACACTGTCTAAACATATGAGAAAAATGAAGGGGTGTTACAAGAAGATTGTTTTTATGGTTGTAGTGTTAGAAAAATCATGTCTCTAGCCTCAAATTTATGCACAATGAGTTACTAATATGTATACAACTTTTAATAATTTTATGCTCACTAGAGGTTTTCCTTGACTGATTTCAAAATTTCTTGGCTCTATTTGACCAAGTCTCTAGCTCTTGGCACTTTATCGTTTGTGTTAAACAAATCAATAAAAAAAATCCTCACAACCATATAAATCATAAATGGACTCATACCAATGTACATATGGTGAGATGTGTTGCAGAGATTCTTTCTTAGATAGAGCCATTTGATCCAAGATATTTGTTATCCTACTAAATAATTCCTAAAAAAACCACTCAATCCACTTATTCATAATCATTGTTTTCCCATCTATTTGAAGGTGATATTTGTACTAGACGCCAATTCAATTTCTATCAAGTGAGAAATATCTTACTAAAATGGACAAAGAAACTTTCTATCTTTGTCACTCACTATGTTCTTAGGAAAAACCATGAAGACTAAATTTTTTTTTGAAAAATAATTCAACCACTTGTGGTGCCTTGAATTAAGAAGATATTGCAAATAATTGAGCATATTTAGTATGTCTACTACAAAAAATATGTAATCCTTACCTTGAACTCTTAGGAGACTGGTGATAAAATTGATAGACACTCTCCTATTTTTTATTAGGGAATGGTATGGGTGTAGTAGACTTGTTGGAAACACTTATTCTAATTTACTCTTCTAGTAGGTGATAAAATCTTTAATTTTTTTGAGGATATCTCCATTGGTCCTTTTCCATGAGAATATCTCCCTAATTTCTTGGAAGTCTTGAAGTATCATGGATGACCTGCCAAGGGTGTATTACATACTACTCTCAAGAAATTATTCTTCACTTTCAATTTTGGGATAAGATAGACTCTATCCTTGTAAAGGATGAGGCCATTTTCTACCTTGAATATGTCATATTGCAAATTTCCCTCAAGGGAGTTAGCAGTAGAAGTTTTTTTGGCATATTTTTCTATTATAATGACTTTCCAATTATTATAGATATTAGAAATAGAGCATACAATTATTTTTCTAGATAGGGTATTTGACATTACATTAGGCTTACTCTTAACATACTCTATATCAAAATCATAAGCTCAAATAATAATCACTTATTTATTTTTTCCATTATCCTTGTCTCTTTGGTTGAGGAATAATTTCAAGATATTATGATCAATATTCACCAGAAATCGACCATAAACTAAGTATTGTTCAAATTTGACCATGGAATGCATAATGGATAAGATGCATTTCTAAAAATAGACCATAAACCAAGTATTGTTTAAATCTTCATCATTGTTGTCAAGCTACAAAAACTCATCTGTAGGTTTTATTTTTGTCTTTCCAATAGTCAAACTTGGAGGAATCGAAAGCTTAGATTTGGGACTAGAGGATTGCAAAAATTATTTTTGGACCCCTACACTAGGACCCATTCACTCTAGGGTGAACTAGTCCTGCTATAGACCCTAAAGCTTTATTTTTGGCATAGGTCCACACCATTTTACCCTTCTCATATTTGCCTACAAATTATTGTTTCCATTTTTGTTATCATAGAATTCTACATTTCAAGCATTAGGTCATATATTTTAGTTAGTTAATGCATTTTAAATCATCTCCCAATATAGAAAATCAGTCATTCTTCCATAAGAAAACAATAGATCCCAAAATAGGGTTGGCTCTCCTTAAGGTTGAAAGTTAACCCTACCCCTTTGAGATCTCTTTTTCTAATGAAATTAGGAAAAGTGAAGGTGTGTTTAAACTTTTTAATCATTTCATATTGACCACACACATAACTCACCTACCCCCTTTTTCTATGTTCCACAAACTATAATTATAAATATAATAATTTCTACTACAACATTATATTTTAAATTATATGTTAGAGTAAAAGTTAAATCACCTAATTAATTATTAATTATGACCTTTTTTATCTACTATGATTAAGCTTACTAAGGACATGTGCTTTTTTTGCATCTCAAGCCATATATTACTAAGACACATGTCATGATCTTATTATATCCCTACCTAGGATTTCTACTAGGGTTTCTTATCCTTATCAAGGATAAATATTGTATCATTTATCAATTATTGGATCAATAAAATATTAGGGATTCATAACACATTATTGTTTTTTCTCTCTTCTATGATGGGATGTTTTTGTTGTAGGTGATCTTTAGGAGCTACGAGGTTTATTCATCAAATCCAACACAATATATAATTTAGTTAAGATTATGGAACCTTATTAGATAACCAAATCATGTAGCTAATACAATTTTCAAACCAACAAATTTAAATTCTTATTCTCTAGTAGAAAAATTTCATTATAGGAGTACAAAACAAATCAATTCTGATTGCAATCGCCTTTCTCAAACTTCCAAAAAAATTCTCCATGCATATATCGATCTCCCTTTTATCATATAGTGGATAGGAATTTGGATCAAATTAAATTATGGACATTAAAACAATTGAATCATTACAAAATAAAAAGTACCATAGTAGGTTGTAGTTCCATAAATGTAGTTGCAAGAAGAAGTTTTATAAATGACCAATTCAAATAGGAAATTGCACATGTTTATTTGGCCAACAAAAATCCATAATCAATACATGGTGATGTCATCACCTTGCTAATGTCATACTTACATCTTGTTGATGTGATCATCAAAATAATTCATTTGAACAAGTTGATTGAAATTTTAAATATTTAATTCACTCGAGTTTACTTTCAAATTCTGATGGCCATGCAAAACCCACAAACTTCTATTTGGATGTAGAATTTCTTAAAGAGTTAGATGAGCAAGAAAGTCTTGTAAATCTATTTAACCTTGAATTTATCATAAATGTGGAAAATACATCATCATCAGTTGTGCAAGAAAACATATTGGAACTAATTGTAAATGGGACAATTCAAAAAGTCCCTATAAAAGTACGATAGTAGACCAAAAAATCACATAAGCATTAGCAAATTTTTACCCAATTATCACCAAATTTGATTTGTAGATACCTATTAGGCTCCTCTAGAATAAAATTTCATTAGCTTTCCCAAAACATATTTGAAATTCATCCTAAAGAACTACTCAAAAACCAACATTTCCAAAAATAAAAATGCAATAAAATTGAAAACAAGAAAGGAAATATTTTTGGTTGATGCAATATTTCTTGTGGACCCATATGCTCTTGCATCAGACATGCCAAGTAAATGAAATGTTTCATGAGTTGTTAACTCATGAAAATTTTGGAAAGTTTAGAATCAAAATTCCATGGTTGGCCAATTCTTCAACATTCATCCAAGAGGCTTCATTTGCAAAACTATTCTTCCAATGAACTAAGTATTCCATATATTCTTTCACCCTATTTCTCTTAGCCACTTGGGAATCAATCACTTTTTCTATACTTTCAACTTTATTTTTAGGAAACTAATGCATCCAACCTTGGGCATCTCACAAATTTATGTGTGTATCCCCTTGTGTACTTATCTCCCCTTCATTAAAATTCTACATACCATCAACATTAAAAATGGGAGATATGTCTATGCCTGTTGGAAGTTCTATTTCATAAGAATTGGATGAAAACTTCCTCAACTCCCTACATGGGCCTATCTTCTTCCATTTTAATTTATTATATGTTCCTTGTAGGAACCTCTCTTTTCTTAAATATGTTATAGTCAAATCACCCACATAAACATCTTGTTCTCTTTTATAAATATCAACATGCCCTTTGTATTTAATGGCACTCTTCTCTCAATTCTCCTTCACTTTCTTATGTAAATCATGAATGTTTTCAAAAAATATTCTACCAAAACACTTATCTTGTTTATATCTACACCATCTCTCAACTCATCAACACTCCTAGGATTATACCCATAGACAATATACAGAGGAATTTTTCCACACTCCTATTGATTAAATTTTTATAGTAAAAATCTAACTAAGCCAATGGAATTCCCATTGGTTTGGTTTATCACCTACCAAACATCTCAACAATTTTCCCAAAATCATATTCACAATATTGGTCTACCCATTAGTCTGGGGATGATAGGGTGAACTAAACCCTAACTTAGTACCCAACTTCTTCCATAATTAATGCCAAATATGACCTGAACATTTGGTGTCCCTATCCAATTCAATACTCTTAGGCAACCCATGCATCCTAACTACCTCCTTGAAAAATAATGTAGCTATGTGGGAAGCATCATTAATCTTCTGACATAGTATGAAATGAACCATCTTTAAAAATATATCTAGTACAACAAAGATTGAATTATTGAATCTTTGTGTCTGAGATAGTCCCAAAAAAATCCATGCTATGTGTTCCCACAATCTCTCTAGTATAGTAAATGATTGATACAATCCCCTATTTTATCTTACTCCTTTACCATGTTAAAAAAATATACAACCTTGCACCAAATTCCTTACATCCATACTCATTTCAAGCCAAAAACATCCTTCATTCAACTATGCCAATATTTTCTCAAATCTAAAATATCCACTCAAACCTCCACTATGCTCTTCTATTATCAAATTTACCTTATTGATCCCTATGGTATACCCAATCTCTTCCCTTTGAATAATACAAATTCTTGAATAAAATAATCCATCTATAGAGTTCTATCCTTCTCTATTAGATTCATACATGTTGCCCATGCTTCCTTAAAATATGGGTCCTCATGATATAAATATTTCATTGCATCAAATCCAACAACATTAAACTTTGATTCATTTAGCAAAAAACACCTTCTATTGAGTGAATATCATACCCTATTAGATTGAACACTTCTATGCTTCAAAATAAATGAATAAATCTACATAACTTATACCCATTTCATATGTTTTTCACTCAACTCACCTTGAATGTTTATAAAGTGCAACACATGGTGATCTATTTATAATACAAACTCCTCAAGTAAAAATATTGTCCCATTTATTTAGTGCTTACAGTATTGCATAAAACTCTTGATCATATACTAAATATTTCTATTTAGCTTCATTCAAATTATCATTGAAATAAGCATTGGGTCTACCTATATTGAATCAAAACTCCACCAATTGCACGTCCACTTGCATCACAATCAACCTAAAACACTATTAAATATGGAGACACCAACACTGGTTGTTTTGTCACCTTATTCAAAAATTGAAAGATCTTATCTATTGCAGCTATCCAATGAAACTCTTTCATATCACCTTTCATGGTCTTTGTGATAGCTGCACATATCCCACTAAAATTTATTTTGAACTTCTTGTAGAAGATCACCAAGCCATGAAAAATTCTAGCTTCAAATATATTTCTTGGTGGAGGCCAATCTACTATTGCCTTGACCTTCTTTGGGTCCATCTTCAACCCTTCTTCAGACACTACAAAACCTAGATATATTAGTTCATTATTCATAAAACTACATTTCTTCAATTTTATAAGAAAATTCTCTTTTTTTAATATTTGTAAAATTTCTCTAATATGCATTAAATGCTCCTCTTTTTTCAGACTAAAAAATAAAATGTTATCTAAATATACAATTACAAATTTACCAAGAAAAGGCTTCATTACCTTATTCATCAACCACATAAAGGTACTTGTGGCATTTATTAACCTAAATGAGATTTTTCAGCACTCATATAAACCATCCTTTATCTTGAATGTTGTTTTTCATTCATCTCCTTCTTGGATCCTTATCTAATAGTATCTACTCTTGAAATTTATCTTGGTGAAGTACTTGGCTCCACTCAAATAATCCATCATGTCATCTATTCGGGGTAATGAAAATATTTACTTTATAGTTATTTTTTTTATGGCCCTAGAATCAATACTCATCTTTCATTATCCATCCTTCTTTGGTGTGAGTAATATAGGTACAAAACACAAACTCAAACTTTATTTGATTAATTTATTATCTAATAGCTCTTGCACTTGTTGGTTTATTTCCAAATTCTCCATAAGCGTCATCCTATATATTTACTTTTTTGGAAAACTATCCCTTGGTATCAAATCCATGAAATGACCTCTACTCCTTACATGTGGTAAACCATCAGGAAAATCCATCAAAAGTTATCTAAACCCATCCAAAATCTCTTGCACCTCCATGTGAACTTATTCTTTTTGTACTGTCCTAATCTATGTAGACTTAGGAATGAAAGAAAAATATTCCTTCTCCTTCTTCAAATATTTTAATTTTTTTCTCAATTGTCAAATAAAATTTGGGATTCTTTTCTAATTCCTCATCCCTATCTTTCATGAGATTCAAGGTATACTCTTTCCCATTCTTTTATTCTATGAATTTTTTTTTTCCATCATGATTGGCTTCTCTATCATGATGCCAAGGTCTAACCAACATAATGTGGTATGAATTCATTAGCATAACATCACACAATATAGTTGGAAGTTTGGAAGTTTGTCATGGCTGATGTAGATTTGGCAACATGAGCATTGTGTGTACATACATCAGTTGATTCAACTGACCTAGTGTTGTCATTGGTGTCAACATTGTGGGGAAGAATTTTTGGTGTCATTTATACAATACTAACTATACCGACAAGTTGATCTATTAGGAATTTGACTAAGTGCTCTCTTTTGACAATGTTATGGTTTAATGCATTAGCTTTTGGGTCTCCACTTCACCGCAAGAAGAGGTATAACTTTGAGATTTTAACTATATCATTATGACTAGCCTATACAACTATATTCAATATTTTGGGAAATTTTGTGAAGTGAACTGGAAGATATCAATGACAGAGTTCAACTATATATCACTATCATATTTCTATTTAGTTTAACAGTGTGGGAGATTCCACATTTCCTTGAGAAGAAATTTTTTGTGTTGCATTTCTAAAGATAGTCTCACTAATGTCAGAGAAATGAGAAATTCAAGAAATCTTGAATCTAGAAGTTGCATGTATTGGGAAGCATATGTATGATTGGAAGTTTTTGTTTTTAGGTACAATTCTTGGCCGACCTAATACATGATATGTGTTGTTAAGATTAAATATACATTGTAGATGCTAGTTGGATCTATTTTAGATCTATATTGACATAAATTAAGTATTGCACGTTTTTCTTGGGCACGAAGATGATTTTGAATCATGCATTAAGTCGAAAAATCTATTTTGGATTGTTTTTGTTTACATATAATTAGTTTGACCTAATTGATGTATGTGAATGTAATTGGGTATATATATTTTTACGTTACAATTCACACCTCTAGAGTGTGTATTGGCAAAAGACAACTATGCACAATATTAACCGGTCTTCAAATTAGGAGGGGAAGCTCCCCATTTTGTTGATATACGTAAAAATTAATGTATTCTAAATTCATATCTTTTTTACTTGGCTAGTAGAGGCACAAGGTTATAAAACAAAGAATATTGCAGCTAAGGTTTTCTTGGGCTTTTGCATATCTTAACTACAACTAGGCTAACGCGAAAACTATTATATCTCCTCTAGATAAATAGAGAAAGAAGAATTAGGAGTAGGGAATGGTTGACAATAAAATCTATCTCAGGATTCCCAAGGAGGTGGAACACCTATCTGAGGTGTAGGCTGAAATGAAGGTTATTGGAACAACATCAAACAATAAGCTAGTTCTTAGGGTTCCAGGTGGAACACCTATCTGAGGTGTAGGTTGAAAGTAGATTATTGGAAACAAACACTAAACAATAATATTTATTTATAAATTCCCAAGGAGGTGGAACACCTATCCAAGGTGTAGATATGAAAGAAAGACTATTAAAAACAACATTAAACAATAATCTCTATTCATAAATTCCTAAGGAGGTGGAACACTTATCCGAGGTGTAGATATGAAAGAAATATTATTTAGAAAAAAATATGGGATATAAAATTGTATTATGAGACACACACACAATGAATGATCAAACCAACTTTATACTAAACAAAGTGAACCAATACAAAATAGGAATATTGCATGGCAAGGTGGGCACAACAATTTTTTATCACAACAAAAGTTAAAATATAAATGAGCAAGGGTGCTCTTATTTATAGAACCTCAAAGGAGTAGGGAACCCTAAAATATCCTTGAGTTAACATCAGTATTGAAAGCATGCAAGATTTATTCTTAAGTCTAAATGTATGTAACTTAACAGTTAATTGGAAAAACTACCTCAGTTAACTAATTGGACTATGCAACACATAAGTCCTTATTGATATGAGAGTCAACTGATAACCAACATTAGTTAACTGAAATCTAACTAAATGATAACTCCATATGTACATAGGTGATTCAAAAATACACATGCAATGATATGTGGGACAATTAGCTAACTTGAAAAGAAGCATTGAAAGTTTAACTACTGTGTCTAATGTCTATCCTAAAAAGGTGGGACTTACTGATCTATAGTTCACTGGTTGTGATCTTGAGAAATTAATCCCTCCATGAGGTTGTTGATTACATCACCATCTAGAGAACTAATACTTCTCTACAGTACTTGGTGTCTTCGTAGCATCTCTTCATTGTCTTTGATCTGACTTTGTAGTTCTCTTCCACTCTTGGCCACCTCATCAAATAATGTTGACATAACTGCAAGTTGATCCAACTTATATCCAACTAAATCACCACTAAAAATAACATGAATGAGTCTCTAAAATTTTGATTGTACATCAGCGAGCTTGATGTATTCACCATCCTCACAATGATACTAGCAAGGGAATTGTGATATGAAAGTTCTTATGAACTTGATAGCACTTGCCACATTGTCTCCACTCTCGATTAATTCTACATAAATTTTTTCATGTAATTTTACTTTGAAGATTAATTTTTCTCTCCAAGTAAAAATGATTTCCTTATCCTCTTCTACAGTGACCAAGTCATATGGCATCCTCATGTGGGAGACCATGATCTGATTTTGTGGTTTGTCTACCGCTAAGTCTTACTTCGAATCCTGAATTTGTAAGTGAAGTTCATGGGCATTGTACCTCAACTGGTACAACTCTAAAAGTATGAAGTGACCCCTTATGATGAAATCTTCTTCCCAGTCTTTCAAGCACTTCCCATATACAACCAGCTGAATTAGATGATTTTTTTCTACTGGTAACTCTAACATCTACAGGAGCAAGGCGGTGACATTTTTATTATTGTGCATAAGGTTGGAAATATACTGTTGAAGCTGCTATTTTTCACCCTTGAGGGTTGCTTTATCTTCACCATCATGTATTACTCTCTCCTTTATTATTTTCATTGCAACTTCAAGGAAATCCACCTCTGCTTGGCATGTGCTTTTACCAAGGTTAACCCTTATCAAGGTGAAGTCATCAACCTCTACCTCATTCAAGTTTTTATCCTATAGTGGTGCAACAATCTCAATTACAATCTCTTTGTCATCATTCCTTTCAACATGAACCTTCTTTTTGCACTTTTTGTCTAGTGCCTCTTGATAGACATGATCAAAATCCAAAAAGTCTAGTTGATAGGATGGCTACCTACTTTTCCTACCCAGAATATTCTCAAGCCAAGACGAGTCTTGACTAATCTCACTAGAAGGATTGGTGCTAGTCCTAGGAATTCTTGATGAGTGAGAATGCATTGAAGCATTACTATGTGGTGGCGAGATTGGCTCCAATTCAATGTGAATCAGAGACTGTTGTGGTGTTGGTGAAGGCATGGGAGGTTCTACCTTTGTTTTTGGCATACTCTCATCTATATCTGTGACAATCTCTATGTGTTGTTCTTTCTTGTCCAAATCAACAACTGGTGCTTTTCCTCTTGTATTTCCTAACATCCTGCTTCCTTTAGGAGGGTTACTCCATGTCTTCTATTTGGGCTTTGATTTTGATGTGGAAGGAAGTGAAGTGACCACCGGTGGTGGCTCTATTTTTGGTATGGCTACCTTCCTTGACCTCTTTCTATCCAAGTAAAGTATGTTATTTCTAACAACTCTTCTTGTTCTTTCCTCTACATATGTGCATTCTTTGGCATACCAATCAACGGTTGGAAGCGGTTACATGTCAAATTGATCTTTGAATAATTGAGGAAGTGTGACATCCCCATCATCATTGGATAACCCTTTCACATCCTCTGACATGAAATCAACAATCTGTGAAAGGGTGAATCTGTTGTAGTTGTGCCTTTGCATCTCAAATTCATCCTCACAGTTGAACTAATAGTCTTCCATAGAAGGCTTGGGTGAAGAAAGACTGCCAAAGAGTGTTAAAAAGTGACCCCAAGGTTCATATGAGTGTCTCTCAACAAGATACTTAAGGTTAAGTCTTTTCATCTCATGGCTCATAGACTTGGCGTCAACTGCTGACTTGCACCTATAAATCCCCATCTGTAATGGAAACATGGTACCTGGCTTGTGTTTGTTGTGCAGATAGGAGTGGACCTCGTACGAATTTCATAGAAATTCCATGAAGACCGCCTTATCTGAGGGATAATGGGGTAACATGGTAGGATGACCTGAGTATCCATACATATAGATGTAGGTAAAAGTAGGGAACTAGATGAACCAATCTACCCATTCTACCATCACCAATTTGGCTTCTGTTGAAATACACACATGTATCTCATGATCAAGATTCCTCATAGTGTACATTAAGAATTATTCTTGCACTCACTTGAAGTGTCACTCAGACTGTGTGAACTCAAGTTGTGCATAGTACTGATGAACCCTTTGTACACTTAGAATTCCTACAACATTCAATCCTCTAAACTGGCCTTGGAAGGCTATCAAATGCATGAGGTATAAACACATGTGAAACTTGCGAGCAACCAAGAAGCTGGTCATTTTTTTGTGGAGAATATCAGTGATCAAAGAAGCACAATCATAGTGTTCCAATCTGTTGATGATCTAATCACGGATGTAATACATATAAGGCTGAAACATATTGACATTTGAATGGACAGTGACACGATTGAGTAGGGTAATCATTACCATGTATTCATCTTTGAACTCTCTACAACCCACATTATTTGGAAAAGTACTTCTTTTCTATTTGATTCATCTCTCTTCCATCCTTCTCTGATATTTTCCCTTCTCAACATTGAATGCCTTCTTGCACTCCACCATTGAAATGACCAAATTATTTGGATTCAGAGGAATATCAAAGCACTTCTCGATGTCTTTGGGCTTGAGACTGCATATCATTTGCCCATCCACTGATTGAATTTCTTGTGTAGTAGAATTTTAATGCTCTACACAAGCCATTACAAACTCTATACATTGTTTTGTGATAGGAAATGAAGCCACTTTTAGCAACCCAGATTCCTCAATATTCTGAAGTGTGGTTTGGTCTATCTCAGAAGTGTTCAAGTTAACCTCTAGATTCACTTGATGCAAATCTGTGTCAGTCGTTATGAAGAAATCATGAATTAAGATTGATCTAGTCTTGTATTCAGTCTGAGTGAACTACATTATGAAAAACTAGCCTATTGACTATAAACACTGACATGTTCTAACAACTTTTCTATAAAGCTAAAAATAACTCATGATGAGGCTAAAAATAGATTGTTGAGGGGCAATTTTCACAAAAAAAATTGAGATATGTGTTTTGTAGAGAACATGATTCTAATCAAACCCACAACTTCAAAAATTCGAAAAAATGTTTTTTTGCTTGGCATGCAAAGACTTTTTGGAATAGAAGTAGCGGGGGCACCACCTGGGCAATTTTTTGAAAAAATCTAACATATGGGTTTTGTTGCCACTTGAGAGTTGATCAAACCAAGATTCTTCATTTTTCAAAATTTTGAACTTTTCAATACCATGCAAAGGAATCTTTGGAAAAAAGCAAAGCTTCAAAAAGTGAAGCTACAGGGAAATGTTTCTTGAAAAATTCTAGCACATGGGTTTTGTCGAGAATGTCATGCTCAATGATCCCAAATGATCAAAAATGCAAAAAAATATCATTTATTTGGACATGTGAGAGAAAAACCAAGACAAGGATAGAAAAAATGTGAGGGGGAGAAGATAAAAATTAAATTCTACCTCTGTCAATCTTCAAGAAAATCACCTCCTTGTCTCAATCTAATGAAATTTTCCAAGAATCTGTTAGAAAAATGAAGCATGAAAAACTATCTTGTTGAGAAATATGGACTTGTAACTTCGAAGAACACTAAAAAATATCACCTATAGCACCTTCAAATCTTTCTTGCACGAGGAAAAATGTGTTTTCCTTCAACATGTGATGAAAAAAATGGATGCCCAAATGCATATTTAAAGAATTTTTGTGAGTTAAGGTGACACATGCAATTAAAAAACCTAAATTTAGGATGTAGCATTCTCATTGGACCTCATTCAATTCATAAAAATGAAGACTGGTCCTTCAAATATGCACCACTCGACATGCAAAGAAAAAATATGCCACAAGCAAAAATAATGGAATATTTTGCAGTTCAATTTGGAAGTGAAATTGAAATTTTATTATTATTTTAATTTAGTTCAAAATCCCTCCACTATAGGGAAGCCAATGCACTTTAGTTTCAAAAGTCAAAGTTTGACTTTAGGTGCCATTATTCCCAGACTTAGATTTTTTTTGAAATTTCCAACTTTTAGCCTTATCAAATGTCACTGTAGCCTCTATTTGACCCTAAATTTTGAATGCTCGGTTGATCTTGAAGCTGAGATGACATATTCATTGTGTAGCTGGATCAAGTTTGATGAGATGTTGCTAGGAGTAGCGAATAATAAAAACTTCATCTGGTGCCATGAATTCTAGGGTGCCTTTTTCCAAAAGGGTGCATGTTTCACTAGTCATCCATTTTTGGATTTTGACCCTTCGTGCTTCAATCTGCAACTGTCAGTGATTGAGGATTCTTGTCGACTAGATACTGAATTCCACAAAGGATGGATGTATGTGCAAGTTCTGAAAGATGATTTAAACAGTTCAAATGTAAGGGTTCCCCTAGCTTGTAGGGGCGCAATTGACCTTCTGAGACTAATCTTGCACTTTGCAACTTTCAACAAAATGCCCCACTTTGACCCTTGATACCAGGAGTTGGATTGCTCTGATGTTTGCACTGATGATCTCATTGCAAATATTGAACAACTTTGAAGAGATGTTCTTGGGAGTCATAAAACCAAAAAATTGCATTTGAGGCCCCAAAATTTTGGGTGCCTTTTTCAAGAAGGTTACATTTTTTCAACACAGTCAATTTTCTACTAGTTTTCATCTCTGATGTTTTACACTAATTCTTCATTTGTGGGTGTTTGATAGGTCTTGAGAGCTGACGAATGGATTCATCACGTAACTAGAAGGATTATGCACAGATCTCTTGAAGAAGATAGCTATCAAAAATATCATTTGATAGGCCAAAACGTTAGGCACCCCTAGCTTGTAGAGGTACATCTAAAATTTTGACTTTCATTTTATCCTCCATTTTACGTGTTCGTTGGATCAACAACTATGGTCATTTAGTATGTCTTATGGATTGGTGAATGGATTCATCATGAAGCAAGGTTGAACCTAAAGATATTACTTGTAGATGGTTTTTGCAAAAACTGCCAACTCATGGGCTTTATTCAAGGGTGCCCCTGGGCTACAAAGGCACAATTTCTATAATTGACTGCCATCTTTGATGTTTGTCGCTTCTTGCATCTTCCACCTCTATCATCGTTTGTCAGTGTTTCACAAATCTGATGGATTCACTTGATGATTCACTGGAAATCTAGTAGAATTCTAGAGAAGATGAATTTCTTTGCAACCATTATTAACTGCATTTGGGCCTTCACATTGAAGGGCACCCCTAGCCTATAGGGGTGCAATTAGCTCCAAACTTGGTGATTTTTGGATGATTTCACCTCTTTCATGCTTTGCGAACATCATGTCATTTGTTGAGTTGACTGCATTGAAGCATTACTACTCTTAATGTGAGTGTGTGACTACATTTCCCCATTTTTACATTTATGGACATTACAAAGTTGACTTGCACGTTGATTGCACAAGTACCTCCCTCATAGCAAGGTGTAGTGTTTCCAAACAATATTTTTCACAATTTTAACTTTTTGAAAATACCCTCTATCATCAAGCATCTTTTTCAACATCTTTCACCATAGAATCTTCTACAATGTATTTCAGGCTTATATTTTGACACCTGGTACTGGCCAACTGCCATTGACGACCTCAGAGGTCCTAACTTTTCTCTTGAAAAATTGAAAACAACCCACTAGACTTAAACTAACTTTTTCTTGATTCTGACTTCACCAATGTGATCGGGAAGTGAAATAAGCCAATCACAATTATTTTCAGTCAATTTTGGCAAGATCCTATTTTTTAGGGTTTTTCCTCAAAAAGGGTCTAAAAAGCCCTAATTTTTTTAAAATTTTAAAATTTTCCATTATCTTCTAGACATTAAACCCACAAAAATCCCATGCTTTGTTTGACCTAAAATTGAATTTTGACGACAACCTTACAAGATTTAGACCATTTTAATCAAAATGCCTTAATGAAACAAAATTTGTGTTTTTGATACAACAATATATATGAGATATTTTGGAGTTGAGAAACGAGATGAGGGAGCATAAGTGATATATCAGGTGTTTTTTATCTCATATGATGCGAACATGGAATTTTAGTAGTGAGGGATCAAAATAAAAGGAGAATTGTTGAGTGATTGCTAAGTAGAGTAGTACTTTGTATTTAAAACTTCAAAGGAATTGAAATAATACACAAGATAGGTGCACTTTGCATTAGTTCATACTTTGGAAGTGGCCATTTTTGTATTGTACTTAACTCTGGATCTGAGCCTTATATGGACAGTGTATCCTGGTAGTGAGCTCCTGTAATATATTATATCCAAATATAATATATTGTGAGCTAATCCTCATCGTGGTTTTTTCCATTTTGGATTTTCCACGTAAAAATCTTGGTGTTCATTTGTTATGTGACTTTGTGAATAATTCACACTTTCATTATTTATTTTTGTTAATATTTTTTGGTGATTAGATAAGTCATGTTCAAATTTTTTATAGAATATTGATTCACCCCCTCTTAGTATTCTGAATGTTTAATAATTGCTATCAAATCCTAGTTCCTTTAGAAAATCCTAATAGCTTGAGGAAGATCTTGGAAGTTTGAACACATGGCTGATGAGAAGTGTCCTATTTTTGGAATCAGGGAACATTGAGAGGGGGGTGAATCAGTGTTCTACAATATTTAACTTTATTAATCTGATCTTTAAAGCACTTACAGTATTGAACCAAAAGAAAGATGCAAGCACATAAAGCAATCATCCATAACACCATAACACATATTTTTTACGTGGAAACCCTATTAGGGGAAAAACCATGGTGGAGGTCAATCCACAATGTGAGTACTCAAATATAAGTGTTTTACAAGTGAGGAATGCACATGCATTTAGGCACACTACCTAGAGCTCACTGCTTAGAAATGAAGACTCACTGTCTTACATAATATTCAGATTAAATCCATCTAAAGAATTGAACTAAAGGAATAACATCTACTAATGCCTAATTTCAATTCTGGTTAAGCTCATCAGTCGCATTCCTTGACCTGCTTGTCTAATTCTTCTCTTTTGCTCTATTTTCTTTTATTCGCATTACAAATCCCTTTTATACACAAGTGAAACTATGCATAATCGCTCCGCTATCCTGAATTTTGCATCATACTTCACACACTTGATTCACATACCATGTCAAAATTATATAAATGATCACTTATTTATATCCACAACAAAATATTTAATCAACCATATGTCTACTTCAATAAAACAAAGAATATTTTCCAACCATCAGCTCAAACCACAAATGATTTTCAATGCGCACCATCCAAAGTCGATCACAACATAGTGAGGACCCAAATCAAAATCCTCAAACCTCAAAATACTTCAAACAATTTCTCCTCGAACATTCGTAACATGCCACATTCACTTAGTCAACCATCTAGCATTGTTAAACAGAAAGTCAGTCAACCGAATCTCCTAACTTGTACACCAATTGATGTGACAACACAAAACTCAAGAATAAGATATTACAGATACCCAATGACTTTCCCTAAGATCCTTAACTCAAACTGATAAGATGGTAATGCATATGGATTGATAGACTCAATTTTAGTCAGATAACTTGTTCTTCACTCTATCTCCTGGTATGGACAAATACTGAAGTGCAGACCGAATCAATGACTTAGGTTGCCATCAATGAAAAAAACATAAGCCATATGCCAACACCTATTCCTCTAGAAGAAATTTCAGAAATTGAATATGTAGAAGATGACTACATGTTTGCCAAAGAACTTAAGGATAGTATTAAAGATCTTGACAGAGTTGAAACTGAGAACAAAAGTCTAAAGGAAATCCTAGGAGAAGAAAATGAATGAATCAAAAAGCTGAGAGAAAAAAAAAAGAAGTCCAGAGAGAGACATAGGGAAGTCAATATATAGTTGAAGCAAGCAAATGGAGAAATCACCAAATTGAAAGTAAAAATGGAAGAAAAAGGAAGGATTGAGGAATGCCTGAATGCATTGGTACAAAGAAAGATTGAAGAATTCTCTAGACTTGAACAAGAAGTGGTAAATCTCATATCTAATCTGAAAAAGGAAAGAATACATGAAGAGAAATTCAAAATAAGTACTAAAATGCTTGATAAATTTATTACAACACAAAATACCTCTAAGCAAAAAGGTGGTGGTTTGGGACTTGAGGAAGGACAAAGTTTATAAGAAAATCAGACACCTACCAAGTATGAAAATCAAATGAAGATTCAAGGCAATAGGAGATAATTCAAAAATAAAAGAAGCAATGCTAGAAGACCTCATGTCAGACAACCAAATGATCAAAGGTACCCATCTTTCAATGGTATTTATTTTTCATGCAATAAATTTGGACATAAAGCATTATAATGTAGGAGTAGAATGAATCAAAGGGTTAGATCCTTCTTCGAACAATGTTTTGCATGCAAGAAATTTGGACATAAAAGTATTGAGTGCAAAATTCAGATGATGAATAGATATAATACTATGAGAATGTTTCAATCTTTTGATGGCTATTGCTATACATGAAATGTATTTGGGCATAAGGATAACCAGTCTAGATCAAGAATGAATAGAAGTTAGTTTGGTCAAAAAAATGTTGTATGCTACTTTTGTAACAAGCCCAAACATATTTCAAAAGTTTGCAGAAGCATAAATAGAAAATAGGCTAATCCAAAACTCGGGAATAATCTTGTGAAGAAAATTGACCCTACTGGGGTTGAGAAGGAAATGGAAAAGATATGAAGAAAAAAATAGGATACTGAGAACAAAGATGAATCAGGAACTTCAAATGCATCTGTGCCTCACTTTGGTGTAGATAATTCACTAGAAAATTGAACCAAGGCATGGACATAGGGGGAGAAATAACATAAAATTATAATAGCCCCCTCGTAATATAAGGTGTGAAGACCTAGCACAAATATATATCTTGGAAGAGGAATTGCTAAAGCTATAGAAGAAAGTTGTGGAAGAAAATATTGCAATACAAAATTTTGTGGAGCTTCTGTAAATTAACTATGGATACAGAGTTTCAAAGCTTATCAACTTTTTCTAAAGCATTTATTGATATGAGTCAAATCATGGAGTTACAAATGTATTTGAAAAGACAAATCTAGTTGATACGAAGGAGAAGTAAATTGAAGAAGATTAAGAAGTGGATTCGAGGCACCATCCAAAAGTAGAGCATCAAATCCCTATTTTTTTCTGAAGAAAATTCAAGAGCTATTCTACATACTCAATTATTCTCTGGCATTTTTATTTTAGATGTAATGGAAGGGTCGAAGGTAATAAATGTCTCAGAGAGGCTGCAATATAAATTGAATAGGTATACTTGGAAAGTTCTATTGGAAGACATGGAAAGTGCATTTTCTAGCACTCCCTTCGAAGTTTCACCTGTTAAGGATATCTATGCATACATTCATGGGAAAATAGAAGATATTTCCTCTAGTGAATTAAGTGTTTTATGGACAAGAAAATTGGAAGGAAATGATGATGCCATAAAACCAGAATACAAAACCCTAATAAAAAATAAATTGGATGTGTGGCAGAAGTCTTCATTGTTTGAATTCAATAAGAGGCACACTAGAATTGTATTAAGCACGGTTCATGATGAATCTATTTGGATTGATGACACATATTAAATAACTATGTAAGAAATAAGGGATGTAACTAGTTTATGGTCCTCCGAACTAGTTCCAAGGTGGAAGTTTGTCAATATCAAGGAATTAATTGAAAAGACTGGTGCAAATCTCAATGGAAAGGAACTCACCTTGATTCCATTTAGAAATCCAGTTATTTGGTATGTTGCAATGCTTGTTGGACATAAAATATTCCTACTTAACAATGGCTATACAATCTTTGGTACTACTACTCACATTGCACTTAACATGATTGAAAAAAGTGTTGATTATGATCTTTGCGAGTTACTCTGACAACACTTGATGAAGAATTTGAAGGAAATAAAAAAGAACAAAAATCATACATTCAAGTATGGTAATTTGATAGTCTGTTTACTTTTCTACTTCATGAAGGAAATATCGGTAATCTAAAAAGCAGAATGGTCAAATACATAACCAATTTGTCATCAGATAAGAAAACTTATGGGAAATCTTGGTGAACCGTATGCTCAAGAGGATGCGCTCACAACATTTTTTGGAAAGTTTCAAATGAGAATGAATGAAAGAAGAAGAATACCTAAGAGTGTGGTGGAAAGGTACTTTAGAGACATCAATTTCCTTGTCTCCACCGACTTTTTATTCATGGAAGCAATTAAGCCTAGAATTTTTTGGATTTTTGAGTTGAATTATGAAGTGATCGAGGAGGAAATCGTTCATTATGAAAAAGTGCTTCTAGGAAGCCCTAACGACCCTAGAAAATCAGGTAGGAAAAGTATAAAATAAAATCCTCTAATAGTTATAGAAGGACAAGTAAGAAATGGAAAAGAATTGATACTCCTCTAGTTGAGATTAAGTAGGATGTTACAAAGCAATAAAAAATATTGTGAACTGATGTGGTCCAACATGATCATGAAATAGGAAGTGCACATGAAATGAATGAAGCTATAAAAATGTTACAAGAGGTAATCCTCGGTACAAGCATTAATACATCAGTTCCCACTATCAAAAATATTAAAAATAGGGTTGTTTTGTTGAAAGCATACATCTTCAAACTAAAAGAACAAATTGGAAATGAATCAGAAGCAGGGAATGCATAGGAGAATCTAGAAGATATAAAAAAGAAATGTTCAGATGCACATCACAAAACCTTGAAGGGATTGAAGGATGTTCAAATTTGTGAATAAGAAGAACAAAAATTAATATCATATTGCTTGAAGTGGTCTAAACACACACAAAGTACAAAGGATGAAATGATTCAGAATGAAATCTGAATAGGCACTCAAGCAGATGTTTATGATTTAGCAAGTGAGGAACAATTAGAAGTGGTCTTGCATTATGTAGCTACATGAAAAATTATTTTCTTTACAAAATCAAAGGACATAGACAATTAAACAATATGTGGCACTAAAGGAATTAATAAAGATAAAACACATTCCTATATCCAATTCTAGTAAACTGTCATAAATAAACCTCAACCCAACACTGTGAAAGAAGTAAAAGATTCTCTAATGAAGTTTGAACTACTATACATGACTCTTGTAGATACAAAAATTTCTTGGGAAGAAGGCATTATACTTGGGAGGATACTATGAAGAAACTCAAAGGATCTATATCTTTAGGTTGACATGTCTTTCCTTTATGATCTTTTTTTTGAACAAGCATACACATATATATCTGAGGGAAGCATATTGAGCCCCTACATGAACTTTTCCATTGATGTCAAAGGAGGAGAGATAGTGGGAAGAAATATTTTTTGTTAATACATTATGGATGGTTGAAAAACCTTTTTGGAAAGTCAAGGATAATTATGAAAGGGGGAAATGAGTTTAGGAGGAGATATAAATTTTTCATTCATGGAATGGAAAATGTTTTTTGATATGCATGTTGCCATCAATGACAAAGGTGGAGATTGTTGGAAGTTTGGAAGTATGTCATGGTTGATAAAAAATTGGCAACATGAGCATAATGTGTACATACATCGGTTGATTCGGCTGAACCAATGTTGTCATTGATGTCAACATTGTGGGGAAGCATTTTTGGTGTCATTTGTACAGTACTAACTATACTGAAAATCTGATCTATCATGAATTTGACTAAGTTCTCTCTTTTTATGATGTTATGGTTTATTGCATCAGCTTTTGGGTCCACACTTCACCATAATAAGAGGTATAGCTCTAAGATTTTAACTATATCATTATGACTAGCCTATACAACAATATTCAAGATTTATGGAAATTTTGTGAAGTGGACTAGAAGATATCAATAATAGAGTTCAAATTTGGATATCATTGTCATCTCTCTATTTAGTGTATCAATGTGGGAGATTCTGCATTTCCTTGAGAAGAATATTTTTGTGTTGCGGTTCCAAAAATAGTCTCACCGATGTCAGCAAAATGACAAATTGAAGAAAGATCGAATCCATAAGTTGCGTGTATTGGGAAGCATATGTATGATTGGAAGTTTTTGTGTTTAGGTCCAATTCTTGGCTAACCTAATACATTATATGAGTTGTTAAGATTAAATATACATTGCAGATGTTAGTTAGATCTATTTTAGATTCATGTTGACCTAAATTAAGTATTACACATTTTTCTTGGGTGCAAAGATGATTTTGAATCATGTGTGAAGTTGACAAAGCTATTTTGGATTATTTTTGTTTACATCTAATTACGAATACCTAATTGATGTATGTGAATGTAATTGGGTATATATATATGAGATATTTTGTTGAGAAATGAGATGAGGGAGCATAAGTGATATATCAGGTGTGAGTGGTCTCATATGATGTGAACATGCAAATTCAGTAGTGAGGGATCAAAATAAAAGTAGAATTGTTGAGCAACTACTAAGAAAATTAGTACTTTGTATTCAAATCTTCAAAGGAACTAAAATAATACACAAGAGAGGTGCACTTTGTATCAATTCATACTTTGGTTGTGAGCCATTTTTTATTGTACTTAACTCTGTCTATGAGCCTTATAAGGACAATGTGTCTTGGAAGTGAGCCCTTGTAATATACTATATTTGGATATAATATATTGTGAGCTAATCCTCGTTGTGGTTTTTCCATTTAGGGTTTTCCATGTAAAAATCCTAGTGTTCATGTGTTGTGTGACTTTGTGAATGATTCATGCTTTCATTCTTTATTTATGTTAATATGTTTTGGTGATTAGATAAGTTGTGTTAAAAATTTTTATAGAATATTGATTCACCCTCCCTCTCAATACTCTGAATATTCAACAAATATCTCATCCTCATAACTTTCAATTTGAAAATTCACTTACTAGTAGTGAATATCCCTTTTGCAGTCAAGAAACTTTGTAAGGACTCAAATGCTTCATCCTTTTCAAATAAAATTTCTCCTCTATTTCTTCTAACACCACATTTTTAGTGTTGTCATTATCTATAATGAAGCTACAACATTTAACTTTAGACTTATATTGGTTATGAAAAAATTCCTCCTCAATGTGGGTTATTCCTCCTTTTTTAGTTTCAAAAAAAATCTTCTCAACATCAAATAATTCTCCATCTTTGAGATCTTCTCCATGGTTGGGTGAATTACATTTTATTACTTTTCTTTTGCCACATTAATTTTTCCTCCTTTAATTTACTATTATTGGGTTGTATTTTAGGACATTCAATGCCCTATGATTGATTTCTTCATATTTATAAAATGTACCACTGAATCCTCTTCCTCTTTTAAATATCACAACCTTGAGAATAATCTCCCCTACCTTTGGGATAAATTACTCTTCCTCTAGCTTATTGAGTGTAAGAAATCATTTTAGAGGTTCTATTTTCTTTTATATTTACCATGGTATTCTCTTCCATCACTAGACTATCCTCTTCTATGTGAAAAACTCCCTCTACCTCTTGATTTGCTCTATTATTTCCTAGCCAGATTATTTTCTACCTTCAAGGAATATTGATAAGATTCTTCTAAAGTTATCAATCTAACCATACTAATTTCATCTTGAATAGAAAAATTTAACCCATTCACATACCTTGAAAACTTCTTAACATCATAATCAGTGTGTCTTGCTCTAATGCTCAATCTATAGAATTATTTTGTATATTCCTTGACATTGGATTATTTTTATTTTAGATTCCATAACTTCCTAAATAGACTCGAGTGATAACATATTGATAGGAATTTGGCCTTTAGTTTAGTCACCATTCTATTCCATGAATTGAGCTTCTCTTTTCCTCTTCTTTTTCTCTCTATTTGTAGATGTTCCCACCATAACAACACATGCACTTTTAACTTGGTACAATAAAATTTCACTCTCTTGTTATCTTCAATTTCTTCAAAGTTAAAATTATTATTTATTTCTAAAATATAGTCTACAAGTTCTTTGGGATTTAAGCTACCATTATATCTAGGAGGATTTAATCTTGGTTTATTGCTTATTTTAGACATTACCCTCAAAAATATTTCTTTTTCTTAATTCAACTCACCTTCATTTTCTTCATTTTCTCCATCTACCACTTTTTCATCCTCAATAACATTTAAAACATGTATCCCTACTCTGTACGCTACCTCCATTGCATCTAACCTTATCATAATTCCCCATGACATCTCCACAATTACCATATCACCAACTCATGGTGATGCTCCTATTCAGCCACATCCTCTATTTTCCATATCTCACTAAAGTCCTCTATAATTGTAGGTTTCCTCTCTCTTTGAACACTTTCCACAATAAATTTATCTTAATACTTCTTCACTTGACATGATCACAACAAATTGATTTGATGCCACTTGATGTAGTCAAGATCAGGGAACCTTATTAGATAACCCAATCACACTTGACCAATACAATGTTCAAACAAAAAAATAAAATTCTTATTCTTTGACAATAAAATCTCATTACAAGAGTATAAAATAGATCAATTATGATCACAATCACCTTTCTCAAGATTCTAAAAGATCCCTCCATGCATGTATCAATCTCCCTTTTATCCTTTAGTGGCTAGGAATTTGGATAGAATCAGATTCAGACCATTATAGAAACTAAATCGTTACAAAATTAAAAAGTGTAGTAGGAGGCTAAAGTTTCACAAATGCAGTAACAAGTAGAATTTTCAAAAATGTAGTAGCAAGAAGAATTTTTGCAAATGGCCAGTTTAAATAGGAAATTCTTCTTGTTTAATTGGACAATAAATCTCTACAATCCATACATGGTGACATCATCATCATGTCGATGCCATTCTTATGTCATGCTAGTATAATTATCAGAATTCTTCATTTGAACCAGTTAATTAAAATTTTAATTGTTTAGCTCACTTGACTTTACCTAAAAATATTGATGGCCATGTGAAACCCACAAACTTCTAGTTGGATGTGGAATTCTTACAGAGTCAGATGGGAAAGACATTCCCATAAAGCTAGTTGACCTTGTAGTTCTCAAAAATGTAAAAAAACCATATTGATACTAGTTGTGTGGGAAAAATACATTGGAACTAGTTGTATATGGGTTGGCTCAACAACTCCTCTCAAAAGTTTTGTAGCATACCAAAACATTGTATAAGGATAACTTAGTAATTTTTTTCCTAATTCTCATAATTTTTTTTGTTGGAGACACACTTGAGGGGGTTCCCTTTAGTTTAGAGCCAAGGCATAAGGGGTATCCATTCCACCAAATTTTCTTGGGGCATGATTTCAGCATCATCCCTTTTTAGGCGTCGAGGGCTTGCGCTTAGCAAGACTTGATCCCTGGTGGGCTCATTTAGAACTTTTCAACTTCACTAGCAAACCAAGGGCCCATTGACATTCTCACTAAATTTAATTTGCACATATTCATTAGGATCTTCTAAAAGGTGATGTCATTGGTTTTCCAAAATTATCTCTAAAGATAATCCTAGAGAAAATACCCAGAAACCAACACTACCAGAAATAAAAATGCAACAAAACTGATAACAAGAAAGGAAATGATTTTGGTCGATACATGATTACCTATGGACCTAGATGTTCCTGCATCAATATCAAAGCTCCATATTTATAATTCCCTATCTATTTTTTGAGATATTTAGCCTTGATATTTCAAATGGTCTGTCTTGGGGAAAAAAATGAATCACCATTGTATCAAAAACATCTAAAAACCCAAAGATCACCTGTCCAAATGCCAAAAATTAGAGTATGGAAAATTAGGGAATTTTTTTTGGAGTCTTAGAATTCACATCTAAAAAATTGCATGGCATATGGCTCTATATACCATATGGTATCATACAATCAATATAACCTCTATTAGGAAATTAGTGTGGGCTCTCTATAAAGTCTAGTGTTAAAAAATAGTCAACAAAATAAAAAAAATTGGTGTCATTTTTTGAAAGTTTTAGGCATTCAATAAAATTATGGTAGTTATTTTTACTAGAAAAAGAGCATTTTTTTAATGATCACTTATAATTTTTTATCAATGTTCAAGTTTTGGGGAAGCCTTCAATCTTGTGGGGCACGAGCCCTTGGTCACAATCATACAAGAGGCCTTCAAAACTGAGCTCTTGCACCCAAAGGGTACTGTTAGAGTTTGTTGGAAAATTTCCTTATTTCATCACCAACTACCCAAACACCACCATTTATCTAGATTTTTTTCCTAATCCTGAACAACACCAACAAATTTTTACCCATTAGTCACCTAGTAGGCCCACAATCCTATTTTTTATACCATAAAATAGCTAATTTTTATTTTGGAATAACTTGGGAAAATATGAAATTTTTAAAGATAAATAGTTTTTGGAAAGACTATTATGAGAAATTTCTAGTGGTGCTGGTAATTTCTTTAGATTTTTCTATTGGTGCATTTTATCCCCTATCGAAGTTAGATATATTTTTTATTTTCAAACTCATAAATTTTTGACTAGATATTTAGTTTTTACAATTCTTGTACTATTGGAAAGGTGTTTTAGAGATCTTCATAACCATCCATGCACTTTTTATATAATATACCCTAAGCATATTTTATTCAATTTGTCATTATTTTACATTTTAGCTAATTACTTGGACATCTTGACACTTGAAAAAGTTCTATTTGCATGACATGACTTCATTTTAATTGATTGGTATGTATTGAGACTATTTATCTTTGATTTTATTATTTGAGGAGGTATCATGGGTTTTTATATTTATCCTTCTAAGATAATCTTGAATAAGGATAATAATGTGACTTGACAAAATGATATCTTGACACATCTTAGGTGGCTTAATATTTTTCCTTATCTTTTTAGACTCATACCTAAACTAGACACACCAAGGAGAAGATCAACATGGGATAATATTATTAACCATGTTGTAGGATTTATTTTTTATTGTTGATTATTACACTATGTGTGCTATATCAAACCTTAATTATTCTTGTGCACTTTGGACCAAAATTTGGAAGATCTTTAGAGACTCTCATATCTCTCCATTCCTATATAATCCTACATATATTGCATCATCCCCCTTGATGATGCACATATCGCACCCTTTGATGACGATACTTTAGAGGAGCTTCAGTAAATTGCAAGTCTTGCATGTTCTTAATGGTACATAGACTTATATTCTTTCTCCCAATCCTCCTATTGAGATCACATTTTCATCTTCTATTTTTATAATGAGATTAGTATCACTATATCCATAGCCCCTATTGATTCAATGTAGCAGGAAACTCATCGTCTTCTAGATATAACTACTTGTGATTCATAACTATTAGACATATCATCCTAGTTTTGTGGAGTATCATATTACATATTTGGAGGATTAATTTGATGACATACATATCCTTTTTGATGATAGTACCATCATCACTATTGTCCCATTATCATTTCCTTTAGGATATTTTTTAATTAGTTTTCTTAAGATTCTAGATCGACATCACCTAATTCTAACATGTGGATATTTGAGAAAATTTTAGAGATATACATTTGGACTTTAATTCCCTATTCGTGTAGATTATGAGAATGAATTCTCTAATGATTAGTGGATCCATTTATTTCCAAGGGGAGGAATTTTATTTGTAGGTAGTGGATCATATTCTATCCTAGTCTATCATAATTGACACAAGAGCTAATTCTTTATGAGGGAATTCATAATCTCATATTTTATCTCTTATTGGGGGAATATTTTTTGTACTTATGTGATATAATAAGTCCTTGGGGGGTCAGGTTAAGTCCTTCTTTCACTATTCCACATTTATTTCATCTCTTTTGGAAGAAGAGATTTTTCCATGATGTTTTCTCTTTTTCTTTGGTTATAAGATATTTATTTGTTTATACATGGGTACCTCATTATCCATTATAGTGATAAACCATCCATTGATCAATCCATACATTCATTATTAATTCATTTTAGTTACTCCCTAAGTTAAAATTAAGGGGGTGTTGGATTAAAAAGGTAAATCGCCTAATTAATTATTAATTAGGACCTATTTACACTAGCATGCTTAAGTTTATTTAATTCACATGATTTTTTGCATCTCAAGTCATATGATTAAGACACATTTCATGATATTATTATATCCCCACCAAGGTTTTCTTTATCCTCTATCAAGGATAATTTATTTTTTATTATATAAGCAACATTTATAGGGTGTTGTACCCTTTACACAAAAAGCCCAGAGGGCCAAAAAGGGACTAGTTCAAAACATTATAAAAAATTCTATAACCAAAAACAACAGAAATAGGACACAATCACAACACTTTAATAGTAGAATACCAGTACCACCCAAACCCTAACATTAACTATCTAGATTTTCCCATTTATGGATAAGGAGATTCAACACATCTTCCCCAATCTAGTTGGGTCCTTCTCCCTCAAATTTTTTATCCGCTTCCTCTTTGATGACATCAGATAGAGTGATAATAGATCTTTGGATCATCTTAACCATGAATCAGGCAAGCCAAATGAATTTTCACTCCAATTTAGCAACCTAGTCTTGCAGCACACCAGGGTCCTCATTCTTGCCCTTCCTACTTAGGATCTCCTCATCCTTGCCAGCTCTAGAGTTAGAGGAGTGAGTGGAATATTCCTTAAGCCCCCTATTCATGTTTGAAAAATTTCTGGTGTCTTCCACAAACCTTTCATTCATCTCTTCAACAGTGTCTTTTTTGCCTTTAGTCCTGCCACCAGATTGCTTTGAGTCACTGGAAATCTCATCAACTAGGGTACATTTTTTGTTCTTCACTAGTATGTAGGACCTCCTCACACTCACAACCACCATGGTATCACCCTTCAAATCTCACAACCACCATGGTATCACCCTTGGAGTATTTTTCCTCAACACTCCTACCTTCACCGTCATAGGCCAAAAATTCCATCAGGCTTCGAGAAAAAAAAATTCCCCTTCTTCTTAGTGGTGGGTCTATTGTCCTTCTTGATGGGTTTATTTTTTAGCTCATATAACCCACCTGCCACATTAGACTAGTCCATACCAGTTGTGCTTTTCTTCTTTTTAGAAGGGATTTGGGCTTAAGTTTAGAAATGGGCTCAATTTCAAGAGTGGGGGTTTTCCTCTTAGAACCCTTAGAGGTAGTAGGGGAAGTATTAATAGGGGCGACATTAAGGGGTATGAGTTCCTCAACACGCACAACAAAGATGGGTTTGGGCAGCTATAGGGCAAGATGAAATTGGTAGAGCCTAAGGATTAGGCCTTGATGCAGAGGTAAAGGGGGTGTATCATCCAGGTTAAGAGCGACAAACTCAAGGGTTTCTTTAACCAAATTTTCTAAAGAGGTGAGAAGAAAAAATAGAAAGTTGAGGGTCATCTTGTGCCTAAAGTGGTTTAATAGTGGAAAATGGTAAAAATAAAACACCTTGATCAGACCTTCTAAAGTAACATATTTCATTAAAGCAAGACAAACCTTGTCCTAGGGTTTTGGCAGCGCCTCACGATCAAAACCAAATTGCTTCTAAACCAGCTTCTCATCACCTTTGAAGAAGGTATTGAGACTCTTCAAGTCTTGTGTTTTGGTGTGTTTTTTATATTTCTTTCCATCATAGGAAAGGCCCATCACCTTGCCAATAACTATTCATTCACCTCAAATGAGATGTCACCCATGGTGACCCTCCTATCCTTGGACATGAACCAACAAACTAGGCTGAAAAACACTCATCGTGGCCCATAAGATTCTCCAAAACCAGTGCCAAACTACCCTAATTACAAATGTTCCAAGTAATGGGATCCCTATGAAACTCCTCACAATTATCAGGAGGATTTCTTACTCTATCTCCACCCATCACGACCCACGTCACACAATAGAAGACCTATAGAAACAAAGTTAGTTGTAAAAGTGATTGCCCACCGATGAATTTAGCCTTTTTAAAACTATTATTTGTCCGCCATCTTGAATAGTAAGGAATAATGAAAGAAACCTAAATTTTACATGCTTTAGTGGTAATTTTTTATGGCGCCAGCTTCGTGGGGCTATGATTATCATAAAAAATCCATAGGATAAGCCAATTGTTAATTAAAATTGGATAATTAGTATCTATTATGTCAAGGGCCATTTTAAAGTTACACATTTCCTCATGCTAGCTAGCTGTGAGGGGAGATTTTAAATTTTTAAGTACAACTCAAAAGATCTTATGCAAATCATAAGATAGCCTAAATTGGAATTATTAAAAATACTAATGATTAATAACTCATTACACACATCCCATGAGATATGATAGGATGTGCAGTACAATTGAGAAGACAAACCATAAAAGCCGAAGGCCCCACCATACATAGTAAGGAAGTAAAAAATCCATGTGGCATCCCTCTTTAACCTCACCACCTCACTTAACTAGATTCACATCACCAAAGGACCCATCGAATGGAACCACCTGTACCCATTAATACATAAATTGTTAACCATAATATCATATTATTTTCATTTGTTTCGCAAGGATTAATCCGTGTATAGTAACAGGTAACACCTCAAGCCTCTTCCAACACTTGCATAAGTTCCAATTGGACCCCAAGTTAGCCAGGCTATCGGCAACTTGATTACCTTCCTTGTAGATGTGAGCCAAACATTTTCTATCTAATTTTGAGACCAAAAGGTTTATGTCAAGTAGAATGTCCCTGATATTCTAGCTAAGCAACTAGCCATGATTGAGAGAGTTAATCACAGATAAAGAGTCTCCTTCAATGTGTAGGTTTTTTATGCCCAAAGTGACAACAATCTTGATGCCCTTGAGAAGTTCATATGCCTCAGTCATCATAGAAGAGTGAATACCAATTCCTCCAGCATACCCAACAACCAAGTTTCTCTTTCAATCCCTAAGGATACCGCCAATGCTAGCCAAACCAGGATTCCCCTTAGCCGTGCCATCAAAACTTAGTTTAAACCAATCCACATTCGGGGGTTTCCAAATAGTGTTTACTCTAGCCATGGACTTGGAAGCGTCAAAGGAGTTGGTCCCAAGCTCGAGATTCCAAGAATTTTCCATTTTACTCTCCCAATCTATTGGGAATTTGTTTGGAGGTTTCCATTTGTACAAGGAGATACTTTTAGAGATTAGTCTAGACCCAGTGCCAAAGAATTCCTTGGGACTCCTTTCAATGTCTCTGAAGATTCGATTGTTCCTTTCCTTCCAGAGACACCAGCAGATGATATGGGGAGTTTGTCTCCATATTTCCATGGGAAGGGGATGTTGGAAAGGACCGGTCCAACCAACAATAAAGGAATTTAAATCCTTATTCAAGGTCTAGTGAGTGGCCAATCTTTAAAAAGCTAGGTCCCAAAGCTCAACAAAAAATGAACAATACAACAACAGGTGATCAATAGATTCTTCATTGCATTTACATAAAATGCACTTGTTCATGATCATAAAGCTCCTTTTTTCAAGTTATCTTGGGTTAGAATCCTGTTATGACAAGTCATCCACCAGAAAAAATATTTATTTTGGATTCAAGTGTCGGTTCTAGACCCATTTCCAAATCCTTCTTTGAATTCCCTTCTCCAACAGAAGATCGTAATCCATCCTAACAGATATGTTGCCCTTGCTTTCCAGAGACCAAAATAAATTATCAATTATTATTAATTAAACAACAAGGATAATTTGTTGTATATTGTATCAATTATTAATTATTAAATCAATATAATCTCAGGGCTTCCTAGAAATTTATTAATTTTTCTCTCTTTTGTGATAAGGTGTTTTGGTTGCAGGTGATATTTGGAAGCTATGGGCTTCAATCATTAACTCAAATCAATAATTAACATAATGATAGGGTACTGTAATATTACTATAAAATAGTATTATAGTGGTAATCTAGTAGTGGCATTATATCAAATTTGATACTAAAAATAAGCTACTATATTATTTGCATGACTATGCTTCCTAAGTGTAACTACCTCAAATAATAAAGGTTTTTCTCACTCTACCTTCACTTAGAAACCAAGAGGGTTTTCATCTTCCAAATATTTTCACTCCAAAGTTTTGATCGTCAATCTGACACATGCAGCACAAGAATGGTGTAGATCACCTTACCTATCTTGAAAAAAGGGCAAAGATCATAAAATCAATCACCTTCCATGTTCTTGGGAGTTGGGTCACAACTTTTTTATCTGGCTAAGTGGTCAATATAGGTGTAATTTTCAAGGGGCCTATTGGTTTTTAAATCAAACTATGTGAAATCATGTATTTCTAAGCTAGATATAATTCTAACTAAAGAGATTTTTAATAAAATCAAAAGATAGATTAGGAATGCAAGAAAATACAAAGATATCAATTCCAATTAACCTGATTTATCCATTATTAAAGAGATATTTAATATAAACTACAAATAATTAAACTTGTGACACAAAAAATCTAATTTATCCACACTGCTATATTCCAGGGTGTTTATTCAAAGTTCATAACAAAATTTATTCATTGAAATTCCAACATAATTCATAAAAATACCATTCATCTCTTAGAAAATTATTAATCAAATTAACAATTAAAAATCATTTGCATGCAAGAAGAAATCTTGAATAGACATAACTAGGTAGATTTTATTATCTTTTTGACTCCACAACTTTCTATAATTCTAACACAACTTCACTAGTACATGGATTTGTTTCTTCTAAGATCAACTTCTATGAAAACCTAACCATGGAAATGCAGTGAAATAAATGCTTTATAAAAATTCTATGCTATCAGACCTCCAATCTAATTCTCCAACTTTTTTAGACCCTTGGAATGATAGAGGAATTACAATATATAAGAAGATAAATATATTAATCCCTCCAAAATGGCATGCAACACTCCTAATGTGCCCAACATGCAAGATTAGTTAAATCAAGAATTTTCCAAAAATAACTTTATTTAACATAAAAAAATTGATTTTACAAAAATATCCCTAATTAGCTTTTAGTTACTTTAAGTCATTTCTAGTTTCAATTGAGCAGCAATCTAATTTTAAAAGAACTGGAGATTACATGAGAGATGGTAGTTGTCTTTGTTTTGTATAAGGAGAAGAAATAAAAAAGATGACAATTGAGGCAACTGTAGTTTTGATGAATTCTCCTTCTAACTTAGAAACTAATCTAGTCGACTCTTTTCTACCATTTAGTGCCTCATTTGTGGAGAATAAAGAATCATAAATGGAATATCCCTATTTGAAAATGTGCATTCAGACCTACTCCTATAGTTGCTTATACTCTTTGAAATTGGTCAACACCTATGTGATCAACTCTACATTTGGTTTGTTGACCCATCCCAATTTAAACTTGGTATTTTAAAAACTATTGGATGTCCATGTTGTACACCTTTCTAATATTAGGATGCCATCCTTGACCCATCTGAGGTCGGCCTTGATACTCATTAGTCTATCTAGAACAGTTTATTTTGCTTACTATGCTGAATTGATTTCTCCTTCTCTCTTCTTATCAAAGGTTCTCTTAATAGCTTATAAAGTTTCCAACATGTGTGCATACTAAAACAAAAGATTTGGACTAATGATGTTGATCACAAAACTCTCAAAATTTTAAGAATTTAATATAATACTTTATACAACTTTAATAGATCCAATCTATGCTTAGCTATAAGTTGCATTTTGAAATATATTGTGTTAATGCTTTTATCCACAAAACTAACATCCTCATCACCCAAAATGTATACCTTTTTTAATTCCTTTGACCCTAGTTTACTCGAATCATTGAGATATTTCGAGTCTTACTTGTATTTCTCATCTTCATCCCTCACGTTGTCAATATATTTCTATAATTCATCTTCTAAATTATAAGCCTTCTGATATTGTTGGTATCTAGAGACTCAAAATTCCTCCATTTCCCTCCTAAATTTCTCAATCCATTTGTAAAAAAATCAAGATTTTCTTTTCATCTCATTTAGGGAATTGTACTTCTTTATGAGTCATCAAAATTTGAGCCTCAAATGTTGCATCATGCATAGTTACTAGATGAACCAACCCTTTCAGGAATGATTTTATTTGCTCTATCTGTGCCTTGAGCTCATCCTTTCTCTATTTATCCTTGGTCATTCTAGCCTTGATTCAGTCAACAACTAAATCCAAGGATGTTATTTGTTATCTTCTTATTTTCTTCCCAAGGTTGACTATAAATAATTGATGATATTTCTCTTACAACTCCTTATCATCTTTATCCACCATGGGAGTAGCAATTTATGCTATCATCTCCCCCAACTCATTTATCTTCGTTGTATAGAGAGTCCTTGTATTTTTCTTTGGCTTGGTATTCTCCACTTCTATTATCATGTCATGCCAACTGAGATGTTGGAATATCACCTATTTCCTTTTCTCCAAATTTAATTTCAACAATGAAGGAGCTTTGGGTTGAGTAAACTCTTGTTCATCTGAGTTCCTTCTCTCTTGGACATCACCAGATTTTTCCTTCATTTCCAATTCTTTATCCATTTCTATTGATGAGGAAGCTTGCTACTTATTTTCTTATCTTTATACATTATCAATTAATTCTTGCTATTCCTCAATATTCAACACATTCTCTTCTTCTTTCTCTCAAGAATCTTTAGCTTTTCTTGTTTAGTATAAACTTGTTGATCTTTGAGACCTTTCTCTTTTTGTTCATACTATTGAGCATCTATGTGATCATCTTCAAATATCTTTACCTCATCCATAGGAGTGTCCCTAGGTGAATTAAATTTTATATCCACTTGATCACTTTTTTGACTCTTTTCCTCATCTTAATGCAAGGGAGCTTGTTGCTGCTCATGCTCTAAAGGTGTGGGAGAAGGGAGATCGGTTAAGTTTACCACCTCAATTATTGGTGGTTCCATTTTAGTTTTCTTTTCTAGCACTTGGCTTGGGCTATCTTCCATGGGTATAACTTAGGAAATAGGTATTGCACCTAATATTTACTCTACCCTTACTTCTACAACCTTGTAGGTTACTAAGGTTGTCTTGAAGGATTGTGCTACCTTCTCCATTATTTTCTCAATGCTAGGAACTTCTTGAGCCTATATCTTTTATTTTCTTTTCTACCTCTTATATCCTACTAGAATAGATGAAGAGTATCCCTCTGTAGTATATTACTTCTTCCTCTTAGGTTGGGTTTACTTACCCTTGAAGCTTTTGATCCTTAAATCAAGCTATATATTTCTCCAATCAAGGGATTTATCAAACATGAATTCAATAAAAGGATAATATATTTTGACCAATCAATTTAAAGATGGTTAACCTATCCTAGCTCCTCTTTTTTACCTCAAAATCATCTTGGAGGTTATCCCAAAATTATTTAATTTTTGACTTGGGAAACATGAACATAGAGAGATCAAGAGATTTCATCTTTCTTTTTGGATCAAAATTGTCCCTAGGAACATAGGGCTTTAAATTCAGTGCTTGAAATTCTTCTAACAAAATTTTAATAGCTATAATGGAGGGTCATCCATATAATCCCAATTAAAAAGGGTATTTCAACCTAGCTTTGTGTTTACCCAAAAACTTGGGATTTACTTCCATCACCTGCTTGACAAAATCAATTAAGATCAACTTGACATTACAACACATAGGTAGCAAGTAGGGTTCCTTATCAAAGCCAAATATTCTAATGTAAGTTGACTTGGGTAACTAGATGAACCATTCTCCCAATCCTTTGATTAAGGCCATAACTTATTCGGATATTTTTAACCCTATATCCCCAATGAGTTCATTGATAACTAGGTAGAGGAAAGCATCATTAACCCTCTTGAAATATTTTTTCTTCTTTTTTTGAATCCAATTGGGGATATAATTCCCATATCTTGCTCTTTCTAGGAGATTCTCCTCTGATTATTTTAGTAGATAATCCTAGAAAATTTCCAACTCTAGCTACCAAATGCACTACATAAAAAAACATGAAAAAATATTTGGTATCCTTTATTGTGGTTAGTTGAGCATGGATGAAATTTGATACAATATGACCCTAGTACAAGAAGGCTTCTCCTTTCAAGATGACATGGATAAAATGAAACATCCATGTGTCATATATATTTGATTCTTCTTTACCAAAATCTCTACATAATAGAGTGATTATATCTCCTATTTTTTAGTAGAATTCTAATCTTGTAAGTTTTTTTGGAATATTGGCAACAAATTTCCTCTCATTTTTTAGCCATATTTTTTTGAGGTATCTAAGATTCCCACTTATATAATTATTGTATTTATCAAATGATTCAGTTTCAGCTTCCATTTTCAATTGGGCATAGGGAGGCAAGTCAAATGTTGCTTCGATCATGAGTTCCAAACATTACACTGCCACTAGGAAGGAGGCCACATGTTCTAATATTGAATTGGAAACATTCTAAGCTTTATGGAGGCATCATGGGGAAAAAATTCTTCTTTGAAGGCTTCCATATTGATGCGTCCCAGTTCTTTATTTGTAATCTTCACTACTTTGGAAGTGAATTTTGACACACTTGGGACACCTTGGAACTTGTATTTCATGGTGAGAGGGAATTTATTAGCTTTGGATTTATTTTCTTTTCTCTCTCTCCTCTCCTCCTAAGGAACTTCCTCTCCAACAAAATCTTCATTGATATGCAACATTTATAATACCTACAAAATATTAACACATTAATAATCCATTTGGTAACTAAATGATGTAGGAGCATCCAGTGGTGTAAGGGAAATCTTGCATCACCCAAAAAAATTGTATTTTCATTTTTTTGTAGTTTCCTTAGTTGTTTAGGGGCCCATGGAGACTCATGCATTCTTTGGGATAGTTAGAAGTTTGAAATAGCCAAAAAATAGTCACCTGCTATTTTTAGTAATTTGGCCTATTCGAGTTTGTATGGACATGAAAATTGAACCCAAGGAGTGAAATTGGAAAATAAGATTTTTGGTGAAAGAGTCATCTCAAAATCCTATACCATTTGGAAGATATTAATTTTTCATCCTAGGGAATTTCTCTAATGAAGTTTAAAATTGAAAATTGAGGCCTTTCGGAGCCCCGAAATAGGGTGCAAAAGCTTTAATCTTTTAGATCTACCGAAACATGGATGTATATATCTTCACAAGATTTACAATGATATATTACAATTGGAAATCTGATAGTCGAATTGAAAGTTATGACATAGAGAAGTTGTAAATATATAAATATAAAATTAAAAAATTAAAAATCTTCTAGAGTAGGAAATAGATGTTGGAATTTTTGGCACCAAATTGGGGTTACACCTTCCAAAATATGTTAAGATAGTCACACTTCTTGGATAAAGAGGGAGAACATGGGTTACATAGGAGACCTTTGATAGAGTAGATCATGGTTTTTGGCTTGTAGATTTTTGTAATGAGAATGCTCATGTGGTTGTAGTATGTTATTTTTTGAGTATTGTAATTTCACTTCATCAAGATAATAGAAAGAAATTGTTTCTTTTTGCATTTTTTGTTCATCTCTCTTTTTTAGTTGTGTGTGTGTGGTTTACCCTCATCACTAAATTTTGGTGAGGATCCACCATTCTATTAACATTTTTTTGTTTAAGGAGAGTTTTATCCAAAACTGGCTTAGGAATCTAGCCATAAGCACATTAGAACTAATGGTCCTATCAAGTTCCATAACTCACAGGAACTTGAGAATTTACTTAACTTTTTGAACTATTTGTGGGAGTTAGGTGTAGAAATGAAGATCAAATATTTACTTGAGATGTTTGATTGGGGATTGAAACCCTGATAAAACATTGACTATTATAAGTTGGGAGGTGAAACTAAAGGTGGATAGAGGTCTTTTGGACCTTTTGAGCAAAAAAATTATGGAGAGTAAAAATCTTGTGAGGATCACTTATACCTATTTCTATCACTAACCCTAACCCTAGACCTATTTTATCACTAACCCTAACCCTAACCCTAACCCTAACCCTAACCCTAACCCTAACCTTAACCCTAACCTTAACCATAACACTATTGCTAACCCTAATTCTATCTCTAAACCTAACCCTAACCCTAAATATATCTCTAATTGTAACTCTAACACTAACCCTAACCCTAACCATAGCCCATATCCTATTTTTAATACTAACCCTAACCCTAACCATAACCTTATCCCCAATCCTAAATATAATTCAAACTTTAACCCTAACCCTAACCCATATTCTATCTCTAACTCTAACCCTAACCCTAACCTTATCCTCAACTCAAACTCTAATTCTAACCCTAACCCTAACCTTAACTTTAACCTTAACATTATCCCCAACCATAACCCTAATCCTAACCCTAACCCTAATCTTAAGCCAAACCCTAACACTAACCCAATCCTAACCTTAACCATAACTCTACCACTAACCCTGATTATATCTCTAACCCTAACCTTATTCCTAACCCTAACCCTAACCCTAGTGATACCCCCAACCCTAACGATATTTATAATCCCAAACCTAACCCTAACCTTAACCCTAATTTTAACCCTAACCCTACCATAATCCTAATTTTATCTCTTACCCTAATGCTTACGCTAATCCTTAACCCTAATTTTAACCCTAACCTTACCCTAACCCTAATTTTATCTCTTACCCTAATCCTAACCCTAACCTTGACCCTAACCCCAACCCTAATTTTATCTCAAACCCTAATCCTTACCCTAATCCTAACTATAATCCTAACCCTAATTTAATCTCTAACCCTAACTGTTACCCTAATTCTAACCCTAATTCCATCTCTAACCCTAACCCTAAATATAACCCTAACTTTAATTATATCTCTAATCCTAACCCTATCCTTAACTCTAACCCTAACCCTAACCCTAACCCTAACCTTGACCCTAATGCTATCCCTAACCATTAATCTATTTCTAACCCTAGCCCTAACTATAGCCTTATTTTGATCTCTATCTTTAACCCTAGCCCCAACCCTAACCCTAGCCTTAACCCTAGCCCTAACCCTAATCCTAGCCCTAACCCTAGCCCTAACCCTAACCCCAACACTAACCCTAACCCTAACCACAACCCTAACCCTAACCCTAACCCTAACCCTAACCCTAACCCTAGCTCTTGCCTTGGCCCTAGCCCTATTTCTCTTTAACCTTAACCCTAACCCTAACCCTAACCCTAACCCTAACCTTAATCCTAACCTTAACCCTCATTTTATCTCTAACCCTAATCCTTACCTAAATTTTAACCCTAACCCTAACATTACCCTAATCCTAATTCATTTAATGTTTTACATGTTGCATCATGAATGCTACTATCATATATATACTTAAGTAATAATATATAAAATATGTAAAGAGATATCCTTCTTGAGGTGCCTATTGCACTTTTATGTGAGAAACTAATTAAAAAAATAGGCACCTCGAGAAGGATATCTTGACATATTTTATCTATATTATTACTTAAATATATATATGCTAGTAAATATATTATAGATAGATCTTGTGTTGCATAATGACTAAGGATTACTTGTAATGTGATTGTGGGTTTGAATTTGAATTATAATGCGGAGTCTATGTTATATTTGCATATTAATATGATAAAGATCTTCTAGTGTAACATGATATTTCTCCTTTGGAATCATAATTTAATTTTTTTCTATTGATTGATTGATGGGTTGACACAACTATCCTTATTTCTTTTATAATTGATATTAGTGATTTAAAATCTTATTGATTTCATTAAAATAAGTTTAGATAGTAAGGTTATGATTTCAAATCAAGGAAAAATCCTTGGAGAAAACTAAAATACAAACCTTTCTTAAAAGAAAATAATTTGATATTTCTACTCATTATGGAGTTTGAGGGGATTCAACATAGATTTCTAAGACAACATACACTTTGTTTCCTCATTAATTTTTAGGTATATAAGAAGATTTGTTGATACAAATACATATTTGTCCATCAAAGATTAAATAAGTTCTATCTAACATAAATTTTAATTAGTTGTTCCAAGGAAATATTTATATTGTCTCATATTTTATTATTATAGTAGCTTAATTGCATGAAGTTTCCACGGTCCATAATCAATAAGTGCAGAGATTTATGGATTGCAACTATGTATAACCTTTTTTACATCAACGTTTTAGATCATACTCCATGATCCATCATCAGGAGTTTGAGCATAGAGAATAAGAGAGTGAAAAATAGAAGCAGTCTTGGATAGTTAAAAAGGAGAGGGGTTAGGCAAAGGAGAGAAAAAAAAATCACCTTTCCCTAACCCCTCTCATTTTTAACTATCTCCAAGTATGCTTATGTTTTTTCACTCTCTTATTCTCTATGCTCAACATCCTGATGATGGATCATGGAGTATGATCTGAAACATTGATGCAAAAAATATTATACATAGTTGCAATCTAGAAATCTCTGCACTTATTGATTATAGTAGTGCTGTGTAGTTTTTGCACACACGCCCCACTGAAGGTGGGGACCCTCTTTTTTTCGCTTTTTGATGTTTTGGCCCTTCTTTTTTGGGGATTTTTCTTGCTTTGGTTTGTGATTTAACATCCAATTTCTCCAATTGAAGTGGCATTCTTTTGAGCTATGTTGAAAATCTAAAGTTTTGGCTTTATCTTAGGTTTTTTTACTGTTTTCGAAAAATCTGCCTGGGCTGGATTCTCCCGGTTTCCCCCTAGTGTTTGGAATTGCTACTTTTGCACTTCTTTTAGGAAAGTTTGCACATCCCGTATTTCCCCAAAATCCATGGTGGTGTTGGATCCCTGAAATCCATGGCGGTGTCAAATCCTCGAAAGTCTTTTTGGGTCGTGGTTGTCTTGTCGAATGTATTAATGGCGTTTGTGTGAAGGTCTTTGGGCTTTGATATATTGATTTTTTGGGAAGTTACTGGTCATTTGAGTTTGTGCATTTGCTTTCATTTGGGCTTGTATATTGAGGTTCTTGGTGTTTGCTGGATATCTGGATTTTTGAGGCCATTTGGATTGTGCATTTGCATTTCCTGTGCATGGGTTGTATTTGGTTTGCATTGAGCAGTTATATCTCAACTTCACCAGTTTCAACCTTTGCGTTTCCATGGTATGTAGGCGAGCCCTTTTCTCTATTGGTTCCAATGACTTTTCTTTGTTTGCTCGGGGAATCCTTCGTAGGTTTCCTGGTTTTTCTAGATGTGCATCATCATTGAGCGTTTTGGGGTTTTCATTTGGTGCACTAGTCCATTTTTTATTGATTAGGCATGTGTGTTTTAGTCTGGTGTTGCTTCTTATTTGGGTGTTGGCTTGTTGTGGTTTCATATTCTCCATTTTGGTATATGAGCAAGTCATTTGTGCTTTCATGGCAGACATTTAGGGTTTTCGACCTAGGGCATGGCCAGTCCTTTTCAAAATTTTGTGAAGAGTGTCTTTAGTTCATATTTTGTTCATTAGGGTCCTAGGTTGAGTTGGTTTCGGATTTCTGGCATAGATCCGGAGTGATTTGAACCGATTTGGTGAAAGTACCGAGGATGTAGATAGGTTCGGGGTTTCGAGGTCTTCGCGAAATTTTGCTTCCCCCGGATTTCCCCGAATTTTCCATCTCCTCTTCTTTCATCACTTTCTACCGGATTTCATTTGGTTTCGCCAAAATCCGTTCCATCCATATTTTCCCAAGGTCTGTGGTCGGGTCGTTTTACCGATTTTGAGCTTTGATACTGTTATATTTTGATTTCGCTAAAATCCGTTCCATCTGGATTTTCCCAAGTAGTCTGTGTCTCTTCATTTTCCCCGGGTTAGTTATAACTATTGTCAATTTCGCCAGAATCCGTCTCCCGCGGATTCTTCCGGGTGTCTTGGGGAAATGTTGAATTCGATGGTGGGTTTCTTGGTAATCTATTTGATTGATTTAAGGAGCTTATGTTAAGTATTCTCAATGATTTTTCCTGATTAAGTTGATGATTTAAATGATGTTACAGGATTTTGTATGTTTGGTTCGTTGGAATCTGTCTAGTCCAAATTTTCCCGAAAGTCCTTCCTTGTGCAGAATCCGCGAGGGGAGCTAAATCTAAAATTTTTAGATAATGATCTTCTACACTTGTTGCTTCTTATGGATCTAATTGTGGTTACTTTTATGTGTTTACAGGTAGGATCAGGATAGAATGTTGGTGGTTGAGGCAAGGGAAAGGCAACCGATCCTAGTGCAGAGGCTTCTGCCATCTTGGATGCATAAAAGGTTAAGTTAGATATAAAGAGTAGAATTCCTGAGAGTAAGCTAACCTCAATTTGGTCAGGGATCATAGAAACAAATGTTGGCATGTGGGATTACGAAGAATTCAAGGCTGAGATGTCAGCACCAAACCTTCCTTTGTTGTCAAGGAGAATGGTGGAATCCAGGTTGGCTCATGTGGAAGGTTTCCCTTCCACAGTGCAGTGCTACGAGTTAGTGCTTGAATGTGCTAGGAATTATGATAGTGGAACACAGAGAATAATTAGTCCTTAGGGAAGGATTCTTGCTGGTTTTATTCTTGTATTCATTGCTGCAACCTTTGACATACCTAATAGGTCCCATGTGGTGGGCTTCGACCTAGAGGTTGCCAGGAAGTATTATGAAGAGAACATTGTCAAATCTCAACAGGTGATCAACTCTTGGCTAGAGAAGCCTAAATCTCATTTCTCTAATTTTCCCAAGCAACTATTCAAATTGAAGTTCAAGAGGGAGTATTATAATGCCATCACCCTTCTCAGTAGGTTGATAGGGTTGAAGAGTGCAGGTGTTTTTGAAACATGGATGTTCAATGTGATTGCCAGAATGGAATAGGGGACCGACTATCATTTGGGAGGAGTTATTAGTAATATGATCCATCATCATTTGTGTAATGTCTTGCAAACCAAGACTTTCACCATGACTTCTTACCTAGTGTATTCATTGGCTATAATTCATCCATACAAGGGATTGAGCACTAGAGGTGTATCCACAATTGCATTTGACTGGTGGAAGCTACCGGAGGTCAAATGATGCCTTCACAATGTATATTACCAGACTGCTCCAGGGTGCAGAGCATGTGAGAATCTTGGATAAGGCAAAAGAATTGATAAGGAGGTATGGAGCCTGGTTTATCTAGTTCCCAACCTTCTCATATATCATAGTTGATGGTTTCCAGAGGGCTCCCTACAGACTCCCTAGATATCCCATTGATCATGTTGTATTGTTGGAAGTCACTAGACAAATTTGTGATTTTGAAAATGTTGTGAAGGGAGAAATGCATAAGACAGGTTTTGGGAATGATTTCCCTTTGAAGATAGGAATGGGTGAAGTTTGTGCCTCCATTCAGTCTGCTCATGCTTCAGAGGAGGAGATGGGTACTCTTGGGCTCTCTTTTCATTCTAAGAGAGAAATATTTGATGTTACTGGCGAAGCTCAGAAGAAGGCCAATAGGGATTATTGCCATAAGGCTCATATTGAGGATTACTAGATTAACCTTGCTGATGAGTTTGAGGTGAAAAAAAAGAGTTTTTCTAGGTTGCCAGTGGAATTGGTAAGATTATATAATGTCAAAGCCATCCCGGACCAAGTGGAAGAAGATGGAAATCTGATCTAGGGTCATGTGTATGAGGCAGTGAAAGATAAACCAGTGGGAGAGGTTGACTAGTTGGAGGAGGAAAAGACTGACTTAGATCAGGTTATGGCCCCAATAATTAAGTATACCGAAATGTGGTTAAAACATAAGATCCTGGAGTTGGAGAGTGAGGGTGTTCCATGCACCTATGAGCTAATGGGAGACTTAGAGTCTCATTCTACTTCTGAAGCTTCGCTTGAACTAGATCAAAAGGGTAAGGATAAAGTGGATTCTCCTTTCAGAATTCAAGTAAGTGAGGTGTAGGCTGAAAAGGCTGCAGAGGTGGTCAAGCAAAGGAGGCCTATTGCCAAGAAGAGGAAGCATGCCTCTAACAAAGAAGTTGAGAAAAACCAAGAGGAGGAAGAGGTTGAAAGTGTTCATGCACTAATGAAGAAAAGAAGAGTCACAAGGACATCTCAGAGGGTGGAGGAAGTTCCTGAGGCTGACAGGGAAATTGAGCCACCAATGGTATAGGTGGATAGCTCAAGGGAGAAGACACAAGTCTATATGAGGAGATCAAGGACTCCTTCCCCGAGGGATACTATACCCAAGGAGAGTGTTTCAGTAAGTATCCTTGTTGTTGAATAGGTTGGTCCCTCCATCCCTCAAGATGCTAGTAGCGTAAGGGGAGAACCAAAACAAGATGAAAGTCCTAAGAATTTGGGCGAGGAAGAGTTCCAAGAAGGAGACCTCTTTAATGCAGAGGCATAAATTGATAGGGTGGTTCAATCTCCCTTGGTGGCACATGCAGACTCTCCTACAAGAGAACAAATGGATAGGTCTCCTCAAAAGGAGGAGGAAATACCAGCTAGGGCCCCCTCACCAGTGGAGGTTGTTGTGGAAGAACAGGTATGGTAGGAAAAGAACCCAATTGTGGATGTTCCTAAAAGTCCAAGTGTTGAGAAGGATGTAACTACATATCAACAGGAGAAAGAACAAGATAAACAAGACACAATGCCTATTAGGTCTACTATTCCAGATTGGCTTGAGAGGGAATTGAAGAGAAAAATGGTAATAGTGGAGGATGCTCCTCCCAATTGGGATGCCCTCATGGCTAATGTAGAAAGGGAGAAGACAAAAAAGAATGCAAGGGTTGTATCTTAGATTGAGAGGGATGGATCAGGTAACCGGGTGGCCCATATTGCTACCCCTGCTCCAAACAAAGATAGGGATAATGTGACTGCCCAAGACTATAATGTGTAGACTGTTGATTTGGGACATGCTACTGTTGAGTAGGATATTGAAGAGTATGAGGGTTCCAGTGTAGTTATTGTGGGGAGATTGAAAAAGGAAGTAAAAACTAGGCATGAGCTAGAGAAGGAGAATGAAAAACTAAGGAAATACTTGCAAGATTTGATGAAACCTTTGCAGGCTATTGGCTCCTCCTCCTCTGTTGCGGGATTCCTACCCCAGGAGACAATTTCTGAGTTAGAAAAGATGAAAGGTAGTTCACATGCTATGGTTACTTGGTTGAAAGGTGTCCAAGCTAAGGGAGATGAGGCCATTAAGGGAATATTATCCACTGGAGGGGCTGCACTAAGGTCGATTGATTGGTTAAAAGCTACATTGGCACAAAATAATGTGGATACCAACCTCTTGCTGCAAAAGACTACAACTATCATGGGGTTCACTGAAGATAGATTGGTACAGTGCAGGATTCTCCCTTTTCTGAGAGTTTCTGAACCTTGAGAGTGGTTTGAAATCCTACAAATGAGGTAGAGGGCCTTGAAAAAGGTCCACAAATAGGCAAAGAAAATTGAAGATGCTCTGACTGGTGTTCATGATAGGTGCATTTCATTCTTTGAGGTCATGACTGGGAGCAAGAAGTTTGCTCCAAACCATCTCGGTTTGGAGCAACTTAGAGAATGGTGGAGAGATGTGTATTCTCCAGTCAATGAAGGGCTAGTTACTGAACATCAGTTGGATGATGCTACAACTTACATTGCAGTCATTGATGGATATTTGACCAATAAAACTGATTGGGATGGTATAGTTAGGCAGGCAAGAGAAGATATCAAGACTCTTGAGAGAAAGATTAGGGTTTTGCCTGTGCCACCTATTGTTGAGCTAGATAGGGTCATGTTGGTCGTACATGGTGAAGAAGATAAAGCTAAGGACAAGGATGGGGAGTGATTATATAGAGTTACTTTGATATTTGTGCTTCCCATTAATTCACATGTATTGGGCTGACCTTTTGACATATTTGTGGTTTTGGATGAAATTGGTGCCAATGGCACATTTCATATGGTTCAAATGTCTTTTTGGCCGACCTCTTGTAGGTCATGTGTTTATTGTAAATTATAATTTGGGCCGACCTATCTTGTGTATTCTCTATAAAAGCAGGCATGTTGCCTCATTTGGATAAGAGAGAGAGATTAGAAAATAGAGATAGAAGGATAAATAGATTAAGAGAAAGTAGTTAGGTGGCATTAGAGCAATTTAGGGTTTATCTTCAAGCAAATGTTGTAACAGAGAATTGGAATTGCTGCCATTTTTGGATGATTTAATATAAGATGGATATTGTGTTTGGTATCTATCTTCTAGAATCTCATCTGGCATGGTTCTTGTTATTCTATCTTTCAAATTGCTTAATGTTATGGTTAAATGATTTGATAATGCTTAGGGTTTCATGTTTGGAATGTTTGCAGTGATCTCTAGTCCATACCTTTTGTAGTTAGCTGATTGTTAGTTGCTTTGCAAAATTATCCTAGACTTATATTTGTGCTTAGTTCAATTGTGAAGGTTTATTCATCTCAATTGTTGTAGGATTGATTGAATGAATGTTTATGATTTGAAAATATTTCCATACCTTAGAAGATTGCACTATTTCTGTGGAATTGCAGATTCATTTGGGTCAAGCAAAAAATAGTTTATGAGAGATCGGTCCATTTTAAGCATTTTATCCTTTTGCATTTTCAATCTTAGGGTTAGAAGTAGTTTTAAGATTATCTCTGAAACCTTTATCTTTTGCTATTTTTTTTATTATCCGGATTCCAATCAAGTTTCAAAGTATCATTTTAGTGTCTATATCTAATAAGATTCAAAATCCAGTGTTGCTTGTAGTAAGGTCCCATTTTGATTACCATACCCACAATAAACAAGAACCAACTGTTGTCCTAGATAGAGTGTCATCACACAGCTCATCATGGGTTATCCTTTGGGATTCTTCCTAGGCTCTAGCCCCCATAAGAAAAGGTTATCTTGGTGACCTTTACTGAATCCCGACCCCCATACTCACTCATGCAGAATCAAATACCTTTCGTGCAAACAAGATAGATGACCTTGCCATTCCAGGCCTTCCCATCTCATCCCAAGTCTAAACGAGCACTTGAGTCCATGAGTGAGGCATTAATATCTTGATTAGTGAGAAGTTAGTCCTAAGCTTCTAAGTATTGTTTTAGTTATCACTTGATTAACTAACATACAATGAGTTATCCTGGCACCACTTCATGTGTCGGCCCTCATTACAAGCCACTCTTCTACTCGAAAACACACACACACCATCCAAACAACAATGGAACCAAGGTGCAACAAATAAGACATCATGACCTCTCTTTTCTCAAGAGGTGACACAAACTAAAACACACTCCAACACCAGAGGCAACAACCACATAACAAGGCCGCTCCTGACAAGGAGGCACACATTACAAAATCCACTCCTTTCTTAGGAGGCACAAACATTTCCATTCGTGGAAACCGGATACAACATTGACATCACTTCATGCACTACCCAAGGGAATTAACAAGCAGTCAACATCACAAGACGACAACCCCCAACCTCTAGGGTCCTCTGGAAGACTTACATTTTAATGACACATAGCCCATTTCCCCAAACATGAACATAGAGGAAATAATCACATAAAGCATATGCAAGGAAATAAACTAATTTTGGATATATTAAATCCATTTCCTTTCCTAACAATCAGTAATTTATTGCCTTAATAAAATTGATTTAGTAACGTCTCTTTCAGACCAAGGAAGTAATTCAAATCAAATATTTAATCCTTTAACTACTTTTAAATAATAATAAAATCAACATTTATTTCCACGACTCAGAACCTATCATTAAAAAAAACAATAACTATTGGTCCTTTGCCAAAATAAATCACTTAAAATGAAATCAATCAATCTCACTTTTATACACATTTCTTTTAAAACTCCAAATTTGTTTTTTTTTCAAATAATATTATTTCTTGAAAATATTTCCACATATTCGACTATTGCATAATGATTTAATTTTAAATCCCGAACTTAAAGTCAAAACGCGTTTCCATAGAAACCCACGTCATGCATTAGGGCAAAGGCGAGGGCGACAGACAAAACTTTGGTAGGGTGGCAACCATACTTTCCTTCCACAGGGCTGTGGCCTTATTTTCTTGCATAGGGCAGCGGCCATACAACTGACCCTACCCTGGCCGACTATGGGTAACATAGTCGACTCCCTTAAAGGGTGCCGACTGTGTTACACATAGCCTAGCCCATAGGAGGGCGTGGTCGGCACGACAAAGGAGGGCGCGAGAAGGGAAGGCAGCAGGGTTTAGGGGGGACGTGTGGGGTGCACTGGGCGCGGCTCCCCACAGCACCTCCAATGGGGGGCGGCTATGGGTTGAGCCTCCAGCCCCCACAACCCTCATTTTATTTTTATTTTTTTTAATTACATAAAAAAAAACAATATGAAACCCCTGCGGATTTTTAATCCGCGATTTTGATAGGGGGAAGCATTTTTAAAAAAAAATTTAAGAATATTTTTCCCAGCATACTACATGCATTAAAATACACACACACACACACACACACACACACACACACACACACACACACACACACACACACATATATATATATATATATATTTTTTTTTCTCAGATTCACAATATCTACAACAAATTGAACAAATAAATTTAGAAATGAAGCAACTAAAATTATAATTGCAAAAATTCTTTGAAGAAGATCTTTTCACAACTGGGGTTTCAAGTTTTGAAACAAGATCTAGCTTGGGTTTGCAACCAACATAACAAACTTGAATGCTTTTATCAAAATTAAATTAAACTAAAATAGATGAACCTAGTTTCAGATGTTTGAGAAGAAACCCAAAAGGGTGCAGTAATTCTTCTTCATATCCCAGTTCTTCCAAGCAATCCAAAACAAAATCCCACATTTTCTCCTCCTCCAATTTCCAATTTTTTTCATCTTCTTCCACAATTATCCAAAATCTCATAATCCCCAAAAATGAAAAAAGATATCTATTTAACCCCCAAAGTCACTTTTGAAAATATCTCTAAATATCTCAATTTCAATTTTGCATTTAAAATTTTCCAAAAAAAAGAAATTTAAATCATTTTCTTTGATTTCCAATCTTAATTTAAATTCAAAATATCTATAATTTCCAATATGCCTAATCAACTTCATTTCAGCATAATTAATTTAATTAATTAATAAAATAAATCTAATCCAAGATTTAATCATTTTATTAATTAAATTAAATTAATCAACAAATAACACTTTTCACAATATAACCAGATTAAATAAATCAACAATTTAACTACATAGGCCATTTATTTAACCTTTCTAATCTTGCAATTAAATAAAATCTAGGCAGATTAAATAGTATTTAAATCCACAGAATCAGACAAAAAATATAACAACACACTCAAGACTAGGGTGATGGCTTGACACAAGAAACCTAGCTACTATCTCCCAATCGAATACTGTTGGGTCTTAAACACGCTCCAACCTATGAAACCAGGTGGAGTCAATGTCCTGTACCTGTCAACCTGCAAGTCAAGTAACAACATATAGTATAAACAACATAAAATACACACCGTGAAGAGGTAATCTCGGAATCACAAGGCGCTCACAAGCGAGTGATGCAATCTGTCCCCTTCACCAATACAATATTACCAACTGATGAATCTAACATCATTAATATGATCAAAAGCATAAACATCATTAATTCAATTATCCACTATGCTAATCCAAAGCATGACATAATAATAACATCAGAATAAAATACCAAGTACCAAGGTCAAAGCACTAATAGAAAATAAGGCCTAACCAAACAAAACACTGTTCGGTCAAAAGAGCAAAACGGAGGGGTCTTACAATGTTACTAGAAATCAATCAATATTGTATATTGAATTCTTTCATATATGGCCATTGTATGAGTCAATTGGGGTTAGGAGTTGAAAATTTCTTGGAAAACTACTTTTTGTGTGTATTCTTGTATTCTAAAGATTAAATGTTAAGAATATTAACCTAGATAATAAAAATGTAGGGTGTATAAATGCAACAAATTTTGGAATAGTAGATGGTATTAGATAGCTTATTTTGTGCACTTTTATATTTTAGTAACTATAAAAATTATTATTATCCAAATCTGAATATGTAAAAGCACTTGAAAAATTGCTTCCTCTTAATTCCTTGGAGAGTAAGAGTTATGTGTGAATACAACTATGTTTGTTTATAAAAATAATAATATAAAATTAATTAGATTCCAAAAAGATAAAAAATAAGAATGAATCTAGTAGGAATAAATAAGACATGCATATGTCCTCTTTTTCTTTTAATTATACGTGTAAGCAACTATATTTGGGTTTAATTTAAAGTGTAAAAATTGAATATAAAACTATTAGGATGATGTATGAAATTGATGGAGCTAAGTGGAATGTGATAAAGCATGTGGAATTTTAATGTGTTATGTACTAAAAAAATTGTGTGTTTCATATCTACCCTCCTCTTAGAGGCTAATTCCCTTAAACTAATAAGAGAAAAGTTTCTAGGGAATATATGGAGGGGTCTTTTGAATGGAGCCTTAGATCATATTTCTTATTATTTTGTGTAAGATCCCGTCTTTTGTGGAATTGTTGATCTTATTATTTTTTGATGATTTATATGCTATATTCTATGTTCTTTCATTTTGGATAGTATACACGAGTGATGGTTGTTGCTACACCATGAAGATGTTCATATTCTTGATTAATCCTATCTAACGGTTGTTGTGAATTCTTGTGATAGTTAGATGAGTTCCATTCTTTATCTACATAAAAATGCAATGATCAAGAGGCTCAATTGTTGGTAATATTATTATGTATATTAAGTGGATTACATTATGTTAGGTGATTACATATCATAGATGTGAGTAGGTGTGATTATGAAGACAATTATTGATATTCAATGTTACTTATAGTAGTATGCATTATAAGTTAAATATTTTATTGACATAAGTGGTGATATTTTGATAACAGATAGTATTCACTTAGTTGTTCCTTGACTCTATAATGGGTATCATACAAGTAAGGAGTGTTAAATTGCATGTTACTTGTGTAGATTAGTGGATCTAGTTTTCTAGTTGATTATTATTCTTGGAATTTTTAATTCATATGTCATTTTTTTTAATTATTATTAATCATGAGTAATACTGAAATGCTTTCTTGGTTGAGTAAAACAGGTAAAAAATAGACAATGTTGATAAGGGGGTCATATAGCTACTTCCATTATTATATCCTTGTGAAATATTAGTCTTTTCATGGGCATGTGAATTAACTTTTTTTTGTGTGGTATGGGTTGTGTGTATGTGAGAGTTGTTTTATTACTCCCTTAAGTCACTTTATTAATATGGTCACTTATTTTATGTTTTGTAGTCTTTATGTGGGCTTACTTGTTTAAAAAGTTCCCTAGGTGATAGGTTTAAGAGATAGGGGTATTTTTTATTCCATAAAACCCCTATAATAAAGTCTTAAACCCACTCTAATTATCCACTTATAAAAAGTGATGAAAATTAGAGTTAAAAGGGTGGTTGTGAAGTTGAGAAGGTAGTTTCCTTTTCCCTTTCCATTTATTCTTTCTATTTGTGAGGAGAATGGGGTTTTTTCTCTCTTCTGCTTTTTTGTTCTTGTCTTTGGGCTGATTACTTTTGGGGATTGTTCTTGAGTTCTTGTTGGGTTTTCATTCTTCATTTGGAGTCCTTGCCATATTTGTGAAGGAGGAGCAATGGAAGAGTTCTTGGAGGGAAATTTACCACAAGTTGGATAGAAAATTTTCTCGGTGAGGTCTACCCTTTTAGTTATCTATCTTCATTGATTTGTAATGAGTTTTTTGTCATATTAGTCTTGCTTATAAAAAACCTATGTGAAATTTGATGTTGAATCTCTTGTGTTGTTGCAAGTAGTGTGTTGGGGTTTGCATTTTTTTTATTCTTCCACCTTGTTTAGTTTAAATTCATTTATACCCTTTTGTGTGCTAAAACAAAGAAATATCAATGGGAGATGTTGTGAAGTGCAAAGTATATAAAGGGTAAAATTTTCTAGGTATCCTTGTGATTAGTGGTTGTAATGTGTCAAGTTTAGTAATTTGGATGTTATATGTTACACTTTGGTTGTGAATCCCATGTAGAAAATCCATTGGTTGGGTGGAGAGCCCATTGGCCATATTATTTTTCTTCTTTGTGGATCTTTGTATTTTGGGTACACGTGTTGAAAAAGAAAGAATATCTTTACTTTCAGCCAATAGATTTCAAGAGAGAAATGTGTATATTTTGTTGAGGTAACAATATTGTTGCCCCTATGCCAAACAATAATTCGTTTAAAAGTAGTTTCATGTATTTGATCATAAAAACCAATAAACATGCTATTGAAGAATATAATTTAATGGGTTTTTATATCATTAATTTCAGAAAAATATATTTAAAAATTGTATTAGCTCAGATCACCAATTATGATTTATTAAGAAAACATTGACATCTTTATTCACAATAAAAATCTGTCATAAAACATTCCTAAAAATCTCTTCACATAATGAAAGAAAAAGAGTTAGATGATAAAATTTAAAGGGTTTCTATAAATCCAATATTTTTAGAACATATCCTAAAATCATAGAAACTCAGTAAACCAAATAGAATTAATGATTAAAACATTACTGTCTCCCATTTCGAAACTAAAACAATACATTGAAAACTAAAAACAAATTGAGTCAAACTAAGTTAGGGTATCATGAAGGAAAGAGAATATATAAAGGAACTCTTAAATTTGAAAGATTGAAACATGAGAAAATACCCTTACATAGATTCTTAAGTTAGTTTTTAAAAATTAGTTTCTAATTATCCATTAAGAGCCTTAATTGTAAAGTGCTTAGAAATATTCGTTCCAAATTGTTGATTTTATTTATTCACTTAATTTTAGGATTGTGTTCTTGTTAGAGAGTTTAATTATTTATTTGGTTTATTAATGGATGAAAAATATCTCCATTTAATCAAAGGAGAAGAATATTTTAATTTATATTAAAGTGATTCAAACAACTTATCATAGAAGAGTCTAGGTATAGTAAGCAAAGTTGGTAATTGAAATCACCTAGAATGTTTGTAAGAATAACAATTTGGGTAGAGTTATGAAGTAAATAAATAAGGTTTAATTTATGAACTATAAATTAAAGCTTCTAAATCCCTTAAAGTATAGTTACTAACAAATGTTAACGAACTAAATAGTCATGAATTATGTGTATATGTTTAGTTGTGTGTGAATACTTCAAATATACATAATCAATCTCAAGTTGTTGAGTTATTAGTCCTATAATTCTAGGGTGTTCAATATTGGATGGTATAGTTCTTGTTAGCTTGTTTATTATATGTTTATGCTTGTAATATTGGTTTAAAGAATTGTTTAAATCATTGTCTTTATTTCTAATTATTAGGCATTAAATAGCTCACTTGGAAAGGTAAATAGATTGAAGTTGATTCAACACTTACGATGCATCTTTAGTATTTGATTCTATTACATATCTCAGCCTTTATGCAATCTTATTTTTACCTTCACTAACAATTTTAGATGTCCTATTTGATTCTGATTTAATGGTAATAATATCTCTGGGGGATAAGTTAATGTTATTGTGGAAATTTAATACTAACCTTATCAAAATATGTTTTCATGTTTATGTGTAGTTTAAACAAATACAAATGATGATTATAATTAGTGTAAATTTGGAACAATAATGTTTGATTTTGAAAAGGAAAAATTATTCGTTTTGTTTATATTAACATTGGGTGTATACATTATTGGAATCCTCATAAAGTAATGATTACAAAAAAAAAATAGTGACATTATCATTTATTTATTCCCTCTTGTAAATTCAATTGTTGGATTAGCAGAGAAAGTATCTAACTTGAAAAATATTCTTTCAAAGCATAAAATAATTCATCATTATTTCTATCATTAGACAAGTTATAAATTTAGTAGTTTATCTTTAATTATTCTAATTTATTATTTACTTCTCTTACTTAGTTAATTTTTAGTATTCTATTAGCTTAATCTTGGGGAGGGAATTGCATTATGGAGCTTTGATTCTATGCTTATTTTGATTTGTTTGGTAATGATCATCCTCAAAAATCTCATATTTTGAGCCTCATAATGTAGGTAATGTGAATACTATTTTTTGTAATATAGGTGTTTGAAATATGTGAATGAAATATTAGAAAATAATAACAAAAGAGGAATTAAATACTTTCAATAGCTATAAATTTTGTTTCCTTGATGATTCAACAAGTTGGAAAGTTATAACCCCATTCAAGTCCATTTGTGCATGTTGATAACACACATGAACCATAAAGATGGCGAGAAAACAGAAACGAAGGGGGGTGAGATTTTGAATTCCCATATTGTAGAGGGTGAGGAAGATGCATCTTTTGAGGATGAGGTAGATGGGTTGCGATAGGTGCTTTCTGATGGCTGGCTTATTGGAGTCAACAAGGAAGTGAAGGGCATCCCTTTGGGTGTTATCATTGATGGTTGCATTTTGGGGGAGCTGATGGCGAGCGGTTGGAAATGAAGTAGGGATAGGATTTTAAATTCCCCTATTGTAGAGGGTGAGGGAGATGCTAATTCTAAGGTCAAGATGGTTGGGTTGCAGTTGGTGCCTCTTGATGGTTGGCTTATTGGAGTTTTTAGGGAAGCAGAGGGCATATCTTTGGGTGCTATTACGGATGGTTGTTCTCTTGTAGCTTTCCTAGCCTCTTCCTTTCTTGTGGAAGGTTCATTTGGTTGTAGATTTGACTATTTGCAGTGGGGAGTAGAGACTTTTCTTCTACTAAATGGGGTACCCTATGAGAGTTTGGTCAAGCTTCCTTTTCTACTTCTTGGTGGTGCATGAGCCTTCTATAGTTTTTTTTTCTTGGCATGTAATTGCCCCTGTTATAGAGGGCATGGGTGTTGCATATTTTTTGGTTGAGATGACTGGTTTGTGGGTCCAGAGCTTCTTGACGGCTGGATTTTTGGAGTTGGCAAGGAACAAAATGGCTTCCCTGTGGTTCCTATCACTGATGGTTGTTTTGTGTTTCTTGTGGTTGTTGTAGGGGTTTATGTTTCTGGGAATGATGTTGGGGATTTTTTCCCCTATTCCATGCTTATCTTTGAGGTTTGGATGTTGTTTGAAGAGTTTCACCTCTGGAAGTGCATTTTCAGAAGTTGTGGGGGATAGTTAAGAGACCTTTCCTTTAGTGTTTTTGTTTGCGTGCTTTCTTGGCAAACAACTAGAGTTGTTATCTTCTAGACGAATGAGTGGTTACCAATATTTATGTTGATGGCTAAAAAGTGTCTATTTTTAATTTTGATGGTTGAGGAGAGTTCGTTTTCTTCTTTCAAGTCCCAATTTCTCACTTTTCCAAAGGATGTTGTGTCTACCCTTTCTATGGGAGTGTATTATTTCTATCAAGTTCTACACTTGATGTCTTATATGGAGGTGGAGATTACTCCTTTTGAGGTGGAGCCCTCTCTTATTGAGGTGGGGTTGTGTCACGTACTGATTTTATTAATTACTTTAAATGCAATTATTAATCATGATATTTTTAATGTTTATATTAGATTATTATTTAAATTAAATTGAAAGTGAAAGTGAAATTTAAAGTGAAATTGAAAGTGAAAGTGAAATTTAAAGTGAAATTGAAATTTAAATGCCCATAGGAAACATTCAATTCCAAACTCATGGGATACATATCAAAAATTCCTAACCAAAACCTTTTATCAGGGTTCTTTCACGTTACTCTTTTCCACATAGTACATCATGCTAAAGTAAAAGCCATGGACACGTGAGCACTTAACAATTCCACTAACAATTCGCAGGGACTACACAATGGGCACAAATGTACCCAGAGAACCTAGTGTTTAAACCTAGGCTCTGATACCATGTGTAACGCCCCGCCACGCAACCCTAGAGGATGATGCAACAACTACTTAAACAGGTTAATTTTTTTTTTGTTTAAGTACAATTATAATACAAGTTCGCTTCCCAATGCAAACATCCCCTAAGGTTACGAGACTGAAATTACTTAACAACCCACAACAACAACAACATGAATATAAACCATAACATTTATCTACTCAAGATAATAAGTACACATACATTCCATTCAAGATGATTACATCCAAACATAATAGATAACTTTCAAACTCATTTATCCATAATTAAATATTACAATTACAACTCTCATTCCCTGAATGAGGCAAGTACAATAAATAAGGTTATAGTTACAACTTCCACCTCGATAACAGATGAGGGGTAAAATAATACCAAATCAACTGAATGAAATAAAGCAAGAACTGGAACTGAATCCCACGAGCTCTCCAACTAGAAGTCTCATCCACATGAACATGAAGATAGCCCAATGGATTTAGGTGCACGCCACCCAACCAAGTGGAACCCAAAGGCCCACCCCCCATGCTAGGAGATAGTAACTAGGAATCCTAGTCAAGACCATCTACCTCTAGACACAGGCTAACATAAATTGAACCAAACTAAATCAACCAATCACATGCCACACAAGTACATCCCAAGGTACAACTCAAGTACAACATAAGTACAACATAAGTACAACTCAAGAGCATTACGAGTACCACACAAGTACAACTCTACATGGTCACATTGCTTCTAGAAATAAAGCAGAACAAGTATGTTAAAAGAACCATACACAAAACAATCGAATACCAACTATGGTCACACAAGGTATGTTAAGGAAACCATACCAACCAGAAACAAGAACCAACTATGGTCACATCAGGTATGTCAAGGAGACCATACCCACAAAATTGAATACCAACTATGGTCACATTAGGTATGTCAAGGAGACCATACCCCTAAAACAAAGGCCGACTGTTGTCCTAGATAGAGTATCATCACACAACTCATCATGGGTTATCCTTGGGAATCTTCATAGGCTCCGACCCCCACAAGATAAGGTTATCTTGGTGACCTTCACCGAATCTCGACCCCCATACTCACTCATGCGGAGCCAAATACCTTTCATACAAACAAGATAGATGACCTTGCCATTACAAGCCTTCCCATCTCATCCCAAGCCTAACTGAGCACTTGGGTCCATGAGTGAGGCATTAAAATCTTGATTAGTGAGAAGTTAGTCCTAAGCTTCTAAGTATTGTTTTAGTTATCACTTGATTAAATAACTTATAACGAGTTATCCTTGACACCACTTCGGGTGTCTGCCCCCGTTACAAGCCACTCTTCTACTGGACAATACACACACACCATCCAAACATCTATGGAACCAAGGTGCAACAAACAAGATAACACGTCCACTCCTTTCTCAGGAGTCACCAAAGATGAACCCATCTCCAAACACTAGAGGTAACAATAATAACATTAACAGCTCTTGACAGCTCCTGACAAGGAGGCACACATCACAAAATTCACTCCTTTCTCAGGAGGCACAAAACATTCCCGTTCATGGAGACTGGGTTAAACACTGACCATACACCATGCACTACCCAAGGGAATTAACAACCAGGTCGACATCACAAGACAACAACTCCCAACCACTAGGGTCTTCTGGAAGACTTACAGATTAAATACACTTAACCCAATTCCCCAAAAATATAAACATAGAGGAAACAATCACGAAGGCAAGTTGCGAGGAATTAAACTAATTTGGATATATTAAATCCATTCCTTGAATTAATATTCAGTAATTTATTGCATCTATATAAATAAATTTAAAATACGCCTCTTTCAGACAAGATGAAATTTAAACCAACACTCAATTCCCTAATTGCCTTAAATAATAAAATAAGCATTTATCTCATCCATTACTCTAAAATCAATTATTTATTCTAGAATGAATATCATTTTAAAATAAGATCGAAAATTCAAACCATTTAACAAATTACTTTAATAAAATTCCCCCAATTACAACATAATTATGCTTTTATTCAATTTTCCCCATTTAATATATCTACTAAAGAAATAACCATAACCACTATATATATATTATTATTTAATAATATATTAATATAATACAAAATATATTCATATTTTAATATTAAACTAATATATTATAAAAGTAATAAAAGTATATATATTATTATTATTTTTTGTGTGACAAAAGCCACCCATGCGCCTTGGGCCACGTGCCAACCCTAAGGGTTGGGCTATGTAGACCTCGGGCCACGTGCATAATGCAGGGTGAGGAGTCAAGGGCCAGCCACAGGCTTCACCCAGGCAGCAGCGGCGGCGACTTGTTTTACGTGCAGGGTGCAGGGGAGGCAGGGAAGTGGCCGGTGGAGGTGGAGGCCAGGCCAGGTGACGGCAGTGCCGACCCCGGCAATGGCGACTGTGCAAAGCACAGTCGTCCACCCTTGTGGGTGGCGTGGCTGTGCCATGCACAGCCGACCACCGGCGGTGGTGGTGACTGCGCAAGAGTCAGTCGTAGGTGTGTATGGTGGCGGGGGAGGCTGGTACGGCTCCCCACATCGCCTCCCATGGGGGTGATTGTGGGTAGATCCCCAACCCCTAGCAAAATGAAAAATATTATATCATTTTTTAAAATTTTTTTATTTAAAAATAAAATAAAAATAGTTTAAAGACCTGTGGATTTTTTTGGAGATCCGCACCCTCACCTAGGGCATTTTTAGAAAAATAAATATATTTTAATAGTATGCCTTGCCTTCCAAATAGAATATATACATAATATATATATATATATATATATATATTTCAATCTCCTGATTTATATATATATATATATAATTGCACAAAAATAAAATTGAAGAACACCATTTGCAGCGAAGAACACCAATTTGTTTTTGAGAAAATTTTCATTTTCAAAGGAAGGATTTTACAGTTTGGATCTAAGATTCGAGAATGGTTTTCTTTGCAACTAATCAGAGGATTTAAATGTCTTCCAACAACAAATTTTATAACACCAATTTCAAAACAAAGCATGACCTTTTCAAATCCAACAAACAATTTAAAATAACATAAACCTGATTCCCTGAGTTTGTGAGAAGATCCAGATAGGGCTCAACTTCCAACTTCAGCTCCACTGAATTTCTCAACTCCAAGCCAAAACCCACAAAACCCACAAAACAGGCATTTCTTTCTTCTCCATTTTTCAATTTTTCATCCTTTTCTTCCTCTATTTTTTTTTTTTTTAAATCCAAAAATCCAATAATAGCCCAAAATGAAAAATATCCTGCAACCCCAAATTCAAACTTTTGAAAATATCTCTAAATATCTCAATTTCAATTTTGCATTTAAAATTTTCCAAAAACAAAAATTTAAATCATTTTCTTTTATTTTTTTAATTTCAACCAATATGCATAATTTTCCAAAATGAATAATCCAATTCATTTCAACACAATAATTTAATTTAACACAATCTAATTCAATTAATTAATAAAATAATCTTAATCCAAGATTAAATCGCTTTATTAATTAAATTAAATTAATCAATAAATCAAACAACATCTCTAATGTTATAACCCGATTAATATAATCAATAACTTAAATACCAAACACCATTTAATTGCCTCTTTCTAACTTGAATTTAAATAACGAAGAGAGGGAACAATAATCAAAGCAACCCAACTCGACAACACCTGGTGACACACAAGGACTAGGGTGACGACTTGGCACGAAAAACCTAGCTACTATCTCCCAATCAAATACCGTAGGGCATTGGACACACTCTCACTTGTGAAACCAGGTGGAGTCGATGTCTTGTACCTGTCAACTTGCAAATACAGAGTATATCCACATGCATATATATGTTAAAATTAAAACACACCGTGAAGAGGAAATCATGGAATCGCAGGGCACTCGCAAGCGAGTGATGCAATCCGTCCCCTTCACCAATATAATATCACTGACTAACGAATCTAACATCATTAATATAATCAAAAGCATAAACATCATTAATCCAATTATCCACTATGCTAATCCAAAGCATGACATAATAATAACATCAAGATAAAATACCAAGTTCCAAAGTCAAGCACTAACAGAAAATAAGGCCTAACCAACAGAACACTGTTTGGTCAAAAGAACAAAACAGAGGGGTCTTACATCTAATATGTTTACTAAGGGTATTGGTACTTGTTTATATGATAATTTTATTTTGTGTGATTTTTTACCCCTACCAAGTTCCTCAAAAATAAAGTGATGAAAATGGGCTCTAAAAAGAAAGGTGAAGATTCATCTCTTCATGGGAATAGAAGTCATTCTAATTTTTATTTTAATATAAATTCTCAAGAAGAAGAGGGACTTCTTTCTCAAAAATATTATGCATGTTGATAATGGATATATTGGAGAAAAAACTCTAACTTTTGGTAAGTGAATTCATATAGATTTTGATCAAATCATATTTTTGAATTTGATGTAAATTGTAAATATGTTTTATTTTGATGAACTTGTATATTTTATGCATATTTGATAGAAAGGAAGTTTTGCTAGTGTATCTCTCAAAATCTGATTGAGAACAACCCATTTGTGGGGTTTGAGGGAGGAGTGAGGCCTCCTTTGGGAAAGTTATTACAATTATTTGTGAAGAATATTCTTGGAAAGAGTGTCATAATTATAAAATTTATATGATTTAAAGATGGTGTAATGGGTGTGATGTTGTTGAGAAGAAATGGATGTGTGACAGTATTTTGTGTTGGTAATGATGGGAGAATAATAGATTTTTTGTGGAGATATATGATTTTTTTGACTCCCAAAGGATTGCATCCCTCTTCTCCCCCCTATATGAGTTTGTTTGAGATTCATTAGTCATATAAACATCCATGCATTTTCATGTTTAATATATATTCATTGCGTATACTTGTTTAAGAATATTTTGAAAAAAACATATTTTATTAGGAACCTTGTAGTTGGAGGATGGGTTTGAAAATCAAACCCTATTCTTATAATGTCTTGAAAATTACAATAATATAAGAGTAGTTGATCAATTATGTTTAAAATACGTATAAATATTCAAAATCTTTTTGTAAGGATGAATGTATATTAACTATGCTTCAAATCAACAATATGTTTT